>JAIPUX010001232.1:59540530-59558948 GCA_020142125.1 Phrynosoma platyrhinos | reverse complement strand
ATTAGATTGCTCTAAAGTTTATTGTTGTAAATTGTTAAAATTGTTTTGATTATTTGTCTTAATTGTTTTAATTCTCACTATGTTTAATATTGTTTTAAGGGGAGGGTGGGTTTTGGAGGGTTTATTGTGATATTTTATTGATGTAAGCCGCCCCGATTGCTTCGGTAGAGGGGCGGGATAGAAATAAATTTTATTATTATTATTATTATTATTATTATTATTATTATTATTATTATTATTAACTGGAATACTGTTCTCACTTTTTATGTCTGTCACTTCTGCTGGTTTCTAACTCATTAGTACAGGGTTTATGCCCTGAAACTGGTAACCTGTTGATGAAAGTGAGGAAAATCTGAAAAAGCCTTCCCCGATCATTGCTCTGTATGAAAATGTGTGGCAGAGATCAGGTGGCAGAAATCATACCATGATAGCAAGCTGCATTCAACTGCTCCCTCTTCCCAGTAGTACAAGGGGTATGATTCAGTCAATGAACTTTCTCTGTGCGACTCCATCACAATGTAAGCAGCAGCTTCCTTTCAACAACATTGACATTGATCAGGGTGGGCACACACCAGAGACTAGAGAGCTGTACTACCCAGTGTTTGCTGCTTCAGAGGGGTGCGGTCTGCTGTCACAACAGTTATTTTTAGTGACACCAGAACTTCCAGAAGTGACAATTTCTGTTTTGTTTCAGAATTGGGGAGCAACATTTTTAAACAACCCAGAGCTTGAGTCTGTCCCTGTGACTGGACATGCCTTCTTCATCTCAGCCACCTCTTTCATCTTCCTTGTTTTTCATTTCACCAAATCTATGATTTAAGCATTATAATTACCCAAAATGGAGCAGATCCTATCTGATCTTGGAAGCTAAGCAGGGTCAGGCCTGATTAGTACTTGGATGGGTGAACCATCAAGGAATACCAGGTACTGTAGGCTATATTACTGAAGATGACAATGGCAAACCACACATGAATATTCCTTGCCAAAGAAAACCCTGTGAAACCCTGTGTAATTGCCATTAAGTTGACAGGTGTCTTGAAGGCACACAGACAAAGACACACAATACTTATGATAATTCATTTTTTCAACAATAGCACCTTCCATTTTACTTCTGTTTCTGTTTTTGACTGTTTTTTTCGAGAGGGCATGATTTTAGAAGATTCAGCATGTGATTTTGGAAGATTCAGCTAAATTGCAGCCATATTCATGCTCTTCAGCTCAGTCTAGTTCAATCTATGGGCTGGACTGGGTATATCTTACAAGAACCTATTCATTTCTTGTTTAATCATATTGATTTATATCATATCTTCTTCCTGATTTTGGCACTCAGGCTGACTTATAAGCTCTTGGTATTCGCTGTGGTTTGGTTCTAAAACCCCATCTCCCCACTGTGGATACCAAAATCTGTGGATGCTCAAGTCCCATTAAATACAATAGTAAAATGGTGTCCCTTATATAAAATTGCAACATCAAGGTTTGTTTATTGGAATTTATATGTATATTGAGTATTTTCAAGCCATGGATAGTTGAATCCATAGATTAAAAACAAGCAGTGGATATGGAGGGCTGGCTGTATTTAACTCCAATACTGATTTTAAAAATACAAAAAACAATTATAAAATGTATATTATAGTTATGCTTTTTTTAAAAAAATAAATCTATAATATTAAAATTATTTTTTTAAAAAACAGTAAAAGATAGAATACAAGAATGGTAGTTGTGTTTGGTATCTAAGCATTTCTCAATGATGACTGTAGTGTCTGGAGCATGTTTTGACCCCATGTGATAACATTAGTGTTTTAATCACCCTCCATTATGGTTCCAGAGTGTGATGGACTTTTGGGAGCTGCCTTTTATATGCATAGATTGTTGCAGATTGATTCAACATTGTGCCTTGGATTATCTGGATGATGCACAAACCCTTAATGGTCAAATGTCCCTGCTGCTCACACCATGCTCAGTTCTTTCCTCTGCTTCTTTTCCTTCTGATTACACTGTGCCCTACAGCCGAGGGAGGTTTGTGCACCACTGAACTTGTTATCCATCAACTGGCTGGGCATGTTCCTCAGGTTTGCTATGAAATCTACAGCTGCAGATATATGTTGGCCTTGCTTATGACCCCTGCCTCTGCTATTGATTTATGATTGCATTTCAGTCACAAAGGTCCCAGCTAGATTTGGAATTCAGCAAGCGAGGTGAAAGCTTCTAGCACTGATGTGGAATGCGAATCCCACCCATTTCTCTCTCCTCCATCTCAGCCTAACACACACACAAAAACACACACACCTCCCTGGCTCTCCTTCCACCACCCTTGCCTTGAGCTCCTCATCTCAAATAATTATGCTGCACATGAATCATTTTTTTAATGTTTGGTTTAATACACACAGATTCTTTAAACAATAAAAAAAATCAGCAAACATCATCACGATCTGGAAATCTCTTTTTTAACATAGAAAATGGTTTCCTTAATGGCACAGGGGGAGAACACGACAGCAAGCTTGACAACATAATTAGAAGATTGTTATGGGGAAAGGGAAAAGCATTCTTTATACAGCTCTTACTACTTTCAATAAGATTATTCTCCCTGAATAGCTAATCAGCTTTTCTAGCTTCCCAAATCCATGTGCTTTAAGCTGCTCTCACAGTTCTTCTTAGTTACTAAATGGCAAACAGTGACACCTCCAAAAGGGAAATTTAAAGTGTTAACCAAATGTGAGCAAACAGCATGATGGAGACTGCAGATAAAAGAGATTTTTGGCAGATTAGCAGCAATTTAAGAAGATCACACTGTTACACCTGGGTTGACAAGAGCTGACAGGGTTTGCTGATCTCTGCTCCTACCTCCAATTTGAGTGTCATGTTTCAACAGAAATGAGAGGAATACCAAAAAATAAAATAAAATAAAATAATAAAAAGGGGAGGGGACTCCTTTCTGAACAGAACATTGGGTTCACAGCAAGTGTTTATGGCAGCTGAAACAAAAAGGAGCTAAAGTAGGAGATGAAAAGATTAAAGTGAAAGCATGTTTGTTATTATGTGCCCAGTTTATTTTCTAATGCATGGTGTCCTTATTTGCATGGGGTAGGGCTGTTCCATCCAGCTTTTCCTTTAAGCTGGGGCGGTGTGTGTGGGGAACACAACTCAATAGAAAGGGGAGAAATAGTCAAGGAAAACCAAGCACTCATGGATTTTGCCTTGCAAGTGGCATACCAATTTCAAAATACAATGCAGAGGTGGACTGGGTCATCTATCTATTTTCACAAGCAGTTTCCATTTTTCCTGTGTGGTTTCATCCTGTGTGTTTCCAATTACTGCTATTGAATCACTCTGGGTAACTACAAAACACTTTTAATTTTTAAAACTTTCTTACATGTTGCTTCTACAGCCATGCTACAAAAGGACAAATATACTTATACATAAATCTGTTGAACTTACCATCATAAAGTAAACCAAAATATAGAAGAGATATGTTTTAAAATATTACTAAATAGACACAGATGGGCCACCTGTTTGTTTGTTTCAATGATACCTTTTTGGACATATGGGTGATATAAAGAGAGAATACTCATAACATCTGCAGGATACTTATTTCTACTGTGAAATCATTTTAAGATTCCTGAGAATCTGAAGTGACTCATTCTTAGCTGAATAAAGACTGAGGACCAAAAAGTAGTTTATTTTAAATATTGTTGGAATGATTTATTTTTCCCAATATCTCCCAGTAACTCCCACCCTCTTATTGACACTATTGATCAAATAGTGATCCTTTCTTAATCTAAAGGATTTGTGAGTTTATTTAACATCCTAAGCATATCAGAATGTTGTGCTTGCTCATAACTAACCATTCAGTGTAAAGAACCATTTAATTGACCAATAATACACATGATTATAAGGAATGATCTGAACCTATTGATGGCATCCTGCTGGTGTTTTATTCACATATACATTTCCTTACACATAACATGTACACTCAGTTTACAGTTATGTAAGAGGAGTTCTACAAGTGTAACTGTTACACTTGTAGCTGTGTATTCTTGAAAGCTGTGTAACCATTGATAGGTGCTCTCAATGTACCACTTAATAGAAAGCTCAAGCATATTGGTAGGTATGTAGTTGGTTGCATAATGTTGCTACCCAGCAGAAGAGTAATAAAGAGAAACTATATGTGAGTGTAGAGCAGGGGTAGGCAACCTTTTTACCGTCTGGGTTGGTCCCCCGAAGTCCTCCTTTCCACTGGGCCAGGGGGAGATGTACTGCACATGCGCAAACACGTCGCAGCCGCCATTTTGAAAATCAAAATGGTGGCTGTGGTGTGCGCAGCCGGCCGGCCAGAGGCGAAAACACGGTGCGGCGGTGGTGGCAGGGGTCTGCCTGGGCTGGTAAGTCTGGCGACCTGGGCCAGAACCGGACCGGGGGTCATAGGTTGCCGATTCCTGGTGTAGATAGATTTACACATATGCAAGTATGAGGTTGGATCTTGACTCATGCTTTTAAACACAAGTATGAAAGCTCTACCCCTCCTTCTTTAAATAGATATCCTGCAGATGTTATGAGTATTCTTTAATGAAAGTTACTGTGCCACCTATTTCATTTCTTTAGAACTGTTACAATATAGTAGAATGGTTTGCCAGATAAATGGTGCTGAACCCACAAAAATACTGTTGCTAAACATTGTTAATAGTATCAACAAGCACAGCCCTGATTTGTATGGTGGGTACAAACTTTAAATAAGTCCAAAATGGTCACATTTAGCATTTCCATTTTAATAATAATAAAAATATTTTTATCCTGCCCCTCTGCGTAATGCAACCGGCTTTACTAAGGCTTACAACATTAAAAATACACTTCATATCCCACAATCCCACCCACCCCTTAAAATACTATTAAACAATAACAATTTAAAATACGCTTAAAATATAATACAAATAACCAAATAACAATAACTGCAGCAAAATCGGGGAGCAGGTTGGGCTATCTCTTGATGGCTGGGATTTCTATTCAGGAAAGGCTTGCTGGAAGAGATCCATCTTAACAGCCTTTTTAAAGCTGTTCAAAGTGGTAATATGATGGATCTCATCCGCAGACCATTCCATAATCTGGGAGCAGTTGCCAAAAAGGTCCTCTGGGCAGTTGCAGACAGTCTAGTTTTTATAGGCTGCAGCAGATTCCTCCCAGAGGACCTGAGTGCGCGGGGAGGATTATATGGGAGGAGGCAGTCCCAAAAATAGGTTCCATATCCTCACAATTTCATATACGCTTGCCTCAGAGAAGCAGTATTTTGATATGGACCATAGAACTGGAGGTGGTAGATTTAGAATATAATGGCGATGTGTCTTAAAACAGATGCTTCTTTGGTGAGCCAATGCATAGCTAGATAGAAGACAGGTCACACAGTGAGATGGAAGATTCTAAATGTCTTTGGCTTAATGATGCATCTTCGAAATCCTAGGTTTAGAACAGACATCACTCATTTGTCCATTGTCATTTGGTACATTGTTGAACCCTCCTGTAACAGAGAAGGCATTGCAAAAGGTTTTGCAATGATTTTTTTTTTTAAAAAAAGTCTCTTTCTGTTCTTTTAGCATCTCAGTAAATCCAGCAGAGACATTACCGTTCCTCATGATGCGAGCATACAATGTAAAATGTAGTCATGCAGTTTAAATGGGGAATTAATCAGCATTCAGAGCTCTAGGAGATTGACAGGGAGCTGGCTCTGTCAGTCATCTGCAGCAGGACTCTAAGGCCTAATTTTCCTAAGTGAAAATGTGCTTTTCAAAATTGCATTGCAATTTTCAAAAATGGGAGCTGAATATTTAAATACTCATTCTTTCAACATGACTGTTTGCTGTCCAGCTGCTGCTTATGTCTATGTCTGTGTCTATTGGGATCTAGGTTTTTATTATTATTTTAAAAAATGCATTCTGTAAGACAGTTTATACACCAGCAACCTGAAGGCATTGTTCAAGTCAACTCAGTTGCAACTGTTACAGTTTTACTGTAAGATTGTTGTTGTTTTCAGTTTGGTGTTTCCTAATACAGTCATCTTCTTGCCTTCTCCCATATAAATGAATGGCTGCCACGTACCCCTGAGCTATGAGGAACAACAATGCAATGCAGTTATGTAAGAGAAGTTCTACAAGTATAACTGTTACACTTGTAACCTACCCTGACATTGGACAGCTCAGAATTTACTGGCAGGGATCTTACAGTGGGATACAGCAATGTTCTATTGGGGACAAAATTGCTTCTTTCTGCAGTTCCTGACAATATGAAACCCTATTCGTTAACCTTCCCCTGCTCTTCCTAATGACAAGCATTTCACTGAGTCTAATATCATATGGACAATGCATGTAAATGAATAGGACATTGTATGAAGTGTCATATAATAAAGTATGTGACATGCTGGAAACAAAGACATACATGTGTTACACGATCTGACACTGACTTCCCATTCTCGATACTGTTCAAGTTCACCTCTGGCAGGCTCATCATCCAAATTCCACTTTCTTGTACAAATGCTTGTACCAAGTGGCATGACAGAGATATGTCTGTTTTTCATGCCAGCTGGCATTCTACCAAATGTCCAAGCCATGTCTCAACTTTCACCAAGTTGAAAAGACAATCAAGGAACTCTCAAAATATTTCTATTTCGCCTGTTTGATTCCCATAAATGAACCACTTCCAGGATATACAGAGACTTTCTGATCATACACTGAAGGCTTTCTGATCATATGCTGAACTAGAATCTTAATTCACGAGGGACTTGGATCAGATGATCTTCAAATCTTATTCAGCATTATGATTTTAAAAATAAATGAAACAAAGAAGGTACCCTTACCCCTCCCTCTATTAAGTATTAAATTGTTCACAAGAATCATCATGTTACAAAGCTGTTGTTTCCTAGGCATAGTTTACACAGATACAACAAATTTATATCTGTTTTTTTCCACTCTAAGAGATATCATTGACAGGTTCTTCATAAAAGAAAGAAAGAAAGAAAGAAAGAATTCCTGAGGAAAATGAGAAACCAGAGAGATCTAGTCCCACCATGCCTGTTTTCTGTGTGGGAGAAGTGTTAGGAAGGAAGGCACACCCAGTTAAATGAGCCTCATGCATTCAGAAATAGAATATATATATATTTAAAAATGACAAAACACCTTTGAACTGTTTCATACATTTCAAACATCAAGAATGGACTCTACTCATAACATATCCAAGTATGTTGAAAAAGATTTCCTTGATGACTCTATTTGGCTACAGATAGGTCCCTCCTTGGCTGAGAAAGTCTCATAATTTCAGTGCACACTAAGCCACACTTGACTATAAATAGAACAAAACATTTGTTTCATGATTTTATTGCATGTCATCCAACTTCCTCTAGAGCAAATAAGAGTCATAAGAAAAGCAGGAATATGGTGACAGGTCCTTAGTGAAACAAATCTCAAAATGAAGCTATGCATGATGGGTATGGACTTTAATTTGTATTGTAATTTTTTTAATCTGCATGTATGAATTACATTAGTGAATCTCAAAACTAAAATATTTAAAAGAACTCACGGCATCATTTGACCCTCTAAAATTACATCAGGCAAATACTTGGAAGAGGTATTATTAAATATTGTTCTTATTAGGATAATTATAATGCTGATTTAAAGGAACTAGAAATTGGGGCACAAAGGTTGCTGTAAGAGAGATGAAGAGTGAGTATATATGTATACTTTGCTAATATCCTTCTGCTGATGAGCATAATGAGCTGCTAAGTGGAATCTGTAAAACTTTACACAATAAATGTGGCATGAATTAAACTCACAGAATTAAGTTCTAAGTTGGATCAGTATGGTTCCACTTGTGAAGGTGAATAAGCTACATGGGCCCTGATGTACATGTTGTGGATATCAGTTGGTATATTACATCTTTTGTTTATTATCCATATAATAGATGTCAGGGATAGATGGCGCATCTGCTGCTGGGGGGCATAGTGAAACTATTCAATTTCACCACTGTCCCCCCCTCCCCCCCCACACAAAGCAAAGCAAAGCAGCTTCATTTATATACCCCTTCATATCGTGCTATGGGATGTCTAAGCGGTTTACAACTGTAAGCTCATTGCCCCCCAATTTTAGAGACCTCGGAAGGATGCAGGCCTGAGTCTAGCCTGAGCCCTGGCTAGTTTTGAACTCTCAACCTTGTGGTCTATGAGTGAGTGGCTGAAGTACAGGCATTTAACCACTGCACCACCAGGGCTCTTCTTCATCACTGTTTTGAGGTATATAGCAGGTATACCAGTGCTAAATCTCTGTTAGGATAAGATCTAGCACTGCATCTTGAAGCAGCTGCAGTAAGAATGGCAGAAAAATCAACATTGAATTTGCTACTCTTTTGGCTTCAGAGCCACTAGATGTCCTTGGTAGACTTAACAGAATGGGATCTACCCTCACAGCACTACACAGAGCTTACAATGCCTTAACATGCCACCAGTCACATAACATAAAATATGTAGCAATTTTTTTTTTTGTGAGCCGCTTTGAGTCCAAGTTGGGAGAAAGGCAGCTAAAATAGACCCGTTAAATCAGTGGGAACATGGCAAGCCAATACTTAGGTATGTTCCATAGGCAGGACAAGCAAATGACATTAGACCACACCCTAAGGTCACAGTAAAATTAACGATAATAATAATTTTAAAAATCCTTAAGGTTTCCCTAAAATTCAAAAGCAAGTGGGAGGTGACAAGTATGATCTTGGATTGGGAACAGAGACATTGGCCATGCTGGCTGAAGAAGTAGGGGAATTATAGGTGGGTGGTGGGTGGGAAGCAACATTTCCAAGGTGCTTGATACGATACTGTCCAAGTGATTAATGCACTTTTGTATTTCCCTGGTAGAAGGAAATGGTCAGAGTACACTTATCAATGGGTTGAATTCTTATCAATGGATTGAATTCGGATTAAAGACAATGACATTAAATTGGTGTAAGTGGACACCCATCTCTCCTTCACCTATAAAACCCACCCCCTCCCTCTGAAAATTCTATGCAGAAGAGTGGATGACAAATCACCCAAACTAAAATTCTATGTAGAATATCTTCCGGGTTATTTTCATGGCCTGGCCTTGAGTTGCTAGTGGGGCTCCAGAACCTCCACTTTTTAAGGCTCAGTCTCAAAGTCTTTGTGGAAGAAATATCTGTGTCCCAGTGTTTGCTTCTGGAATTAGACCAATCTTCAGTCCTTTGGACCTGCCCCCTTTCTCCACTTTCTCTCTGTTTGGATTCTGCCTGCTCAGATATAGACTGCTAACTGACCTTGTTGTCTTGCCTGCTCAGATAAAACAGTCCTGTGACCATGTATAGAAAAATAAGGTTTGGTGATAGCTCACCACTCTGACATTAAGCTAGCATTTGGATCTATCCTACAATCAGTGCAAAGTGTAAAACAACTGCTGATAATTTTAACTGGAACATTATTATTTCATCCAAGGATACAGAGTTTATCTCAAGAGTGGTCTGGCTCAGAGGGTCAAGGGAGACTCTCAGAGGTGTCTGTACTAGCAGCAATGGGAAGTGACATGTCACCAACAGAAAGTAACTTACAGTCACTTGCCAAAGAGTTTTCTGTTTTGTCTGATCTGGTCTTGTTCACCAGTTTGAGTGGAGGGGAGAAAGACAGTATTTTCAGATCAAAATAGGCCCAATTTTGGCTGCACAAAAAGGGTGGTTTAGGATGAATTTTTGTGTGTGGAAAAAGTGCAGTTGGAGAGGTGAGAAAGGGTTGTACCCATCTGGCCTCTCCAGGTAGTACCATTCCTATTCCTGGGATATGCTGATAGGTAAGTCTTTAGTCTTGTCAAATACTGGAAAGGCAAGATAATATGGAAGCTTAAGGGGAAATGGACATACAAGCCATCTCAAGCAAAGCTAAGCAAAAGATTGTCTCCTGCAGAGTAAGGTACATGGCCACCACACCAATTAGACTTTAGATTTTGAAAAGTTGGCCATGTTCCATACTTCACATTGGATGATTCTCCATTTGAAGGTGCCATTTTGTATGGCTGGCCTATAAAAGTGTGGTTTAGAAATGAAGAACTGTTAAAAGGAGATATCACATTTCTATTCAAATTATAATAGTTGTTTCTAAATTTGCTTCTATGCATTGAAATTAACAACTATGCAAGTCTTATTATTATTGGTCCTCCTTGTTGGTGATGTAGTCCTCATTTGGGAGATGCATATGGAGCCACAATCATTTTTAACAATTAATAATCAGAAACAGGGCTATGATAGAATTTAACTTCAGAAGGTACAACATGAAAGGCACTAAAGGGAGTTGTGGCGCATGTATTTTGTAAAAAAAATAAAAAACCAGGAAAAAATGAATTACATAAATTTTCGTTTTCAGATGCTGCCATTGCCATTTGACAAGTGTCTTGTTTCCTGTTCTTAACTGATCTTGTGGAGTGGTGGAATGCTCTGGTACAATAGCTGAACAAAAAGAGGCATTAACTTATATAAAATATTTCATAAAATATAATAAAAAACAGATCAGGTGTCACAATCCAGCAGGTCTATTTCATAAAGAAAAAGGAATAGCAAAATAACATCTGTTTTTCAACTTTCAGTTGATACAACTGGCTTTCTAAGACAAATGTTGCACCCAGACATTTGTTTTGCAAAATTACTAAATCATGTGGTAGATATGACCTAATTATGTAAGTAAGAGTAATGTCTGCAACATCAATCAGTTACATGTAAGGGCATGTTGTTATTGTTGTTTTAAAGATACTTATGCATCAACATTTTGATAGATATCACAACTTATTGCGGTGACCTCGGAGTAAGAGTATATACACTCAGGTAATGAAATTTGCAGCTTGTATGTACTTGGAAGCAGCAATCAATAAGAAGAAGGGCAAAATGACAGTCTGGCTCAGATTGGATGGGCCCAAAGGAACACAAGTGCCTTATGCAATTAAATGTAGAGAAATCCAAGATAATGAGATGAGGGACACAAAACAAGGAAAGGATGTTCTTTCCTAAACACTGGCATGATATAAAATGCAGAGCAAAAATGAGAGCTGGAGGTATAGATCAAATAGAAATTGTACAGTGGGCTACAGGAATCATAAAAATGGTAGCACTGATTCACAGAGGGGAATGAAATTATGGCAGGTGAAGTTATTCTTGCAAAATAGAAGAGAATTTTCAATGTGGCCACTTCTGGTGTAGCAGCAAAGAGCTCTGAGTACCTTATTATAAAGAAGGGCAATAGGAAAAAAAGTGTGTGGAGGAGAGAGAGATTGAGAGCTTAATTATTCATAAATGTCAGACAACAGAAGGGAATGGTCTGTAGTCTTTTGAAAAGAGAAGAATGAGAGTCCTCCCCTCAATAAGGAATTTGAAATTCTGAAGCCAACAGAGAGGACAGATGTTGCAAAGACAAGCTGCAGTCCTGCACACGATGAGAGCCAAAGGACATGATTAAGAGAGGCAATCCAGAACTGGCTTTCCTGACATTCTTCACTTTAAAACAGGAACTGGGAGTGTTGGGGGGTGGGTAGGACCTAAACATGGCATATTCCAGAATAACAGCTCTGGTCTTATTTGGAGTACCAAATGATTTTAAAGGTTTTCTAAAACTGGGCAGTCCAACCCATGGAATTCTTGTGCGATGTCTGCTGTGTGGCTCAGATTTTTCAAATTCAGAGCTTGGAAAATTTCCCACTTTTAAAAATCATCACCCTGCCATATTGCCTAGGGGATTGTGGAAGTGCTGCTCCAAAAAAGTAAATTTTCCAAGCTCTGTGTTTCATAGAATTCACAATGTTGTAGGTGCACCAAATGCTCACAGTCATACTCATCGGCAAAATGTGCTTGCAGTCAGGGCTCACCCTACCACTAGGTATAATGAAGCTGCTGCCTTGGGCATCAGATTTTGAGTTCTATGAAAAAGGAACAAATCTTCTCGTGCTTCATGAAAATGGAGCAAAGTTATTTACTTTGTGGTGATTGTATTTTTGCTGCCAGAGATGGAGACAAATTATATTGGGATTTTCTAACTCAGGGACCAAAATATTTTGACTGGCTTTGAGTAAAATGCACCTGGTCTAGGGTGGGGAAAGGAGGCTTTGCTGCTCTGCTTCAGGCTCTGACTTCAATGACTGGTAGAGTAGTTAGGCTTTTCTGATTTTAGATTGTTGGTAACAATGGTAACCATCAAATGAGGAGATGGAGACCAGATCTTCTTATACCCTAACAGATAATAACATGTTCACAGTTGATCCTGTTGGGACTACATTCTTCTTGAAGCTGTCTTTCCATCTTGGCGAAGCATGCAGATTTTGTTCTGTTCTTTCCAATTTTATTTTGGAGATCCATACACATTTTGTTTATTGCAGAACATTTTCTGTCAGCTCCTATGATCAGAGGACGTTATCACATGGGGGCCAGTTTCGTGGTTAAAGAGATAATAAAGTGGAAATAAAGCATCCCGAAAATAAAGCGAAAATAGCACTAAATTGCGCAAAAGCATTTCTCATGTAATTAGAATAAAAACAGAATTAAGTGAAAAGCGAAAAAAAGACATTTTTAACTTTCATACTCAAGTGAAAAAACCCATAAATGTACTAGAAATGGGTGTGTTTTGTTTTGCTTTCGGGTGACCAGACTCCTCCTTTTCCAGGGTGGGTCCTGCATTTCATTCAACCTTCTCCCCTCTCCAGGACGAAATGTCAAACTGTCCTCGATTTGGAGCAGGAGTAAGAAGCATGATTTCTGGGGGACATTTTGGAAATTCCTCCTGGACAGAAGGTTGAAATGCAGCACGTATCCTCGAAAACTCACTCGCCACTCACTGTGCTTTTCAATAATGCTCAAAACGGAGGACATTTGCAGACTAATTTCAAACCTTCATTTCTCCCTGTCTATTCTATACCAGTGTTATCATTGTAACAATTTTAAAGACTATTGTAACTATTACAGAACCGCCTATTTATTGTTTCCCCACTCTTTTACTATTATTCCTGAGCAGCGTCCTCTTTAATACCACTCCATCCTGTTGTTGCCCACAAACCAAGTCTCCATCACTTGAATCACTAGCTTCCGCCAGGAGAGAAAAAGTTTTTTTTGTTTTGTTTTGTTTTGTTTTTTAAGGTCGTACAGTTCCTCAGCCCTTTAGGCTGTTACCTCGATGCCTCAACTTAGAAACCACTCGTCTCTCCAAGAGCTATTTATAAAGATTTTAAGATATTACAAAGCGAGATGAACTGCACTATATACTTTCCACCATCCCCGGTTCAATCTCTGTGCCTCCACCTCTCCAGCAGCCAATGTCCTCTGGAGGAAGAGCTGCCATAATCGAAATCTATAGGGGAGAGAATCTCAATGCTTCTCTTCCTCCCTCCCTCCCTTCCTCTGAGGAGGAGGAGGAGGAGGAGAAGCCTCTGGGCTTCCTGGAATGTTTGACAGCAAAGCAAACCAGGAAGGACACGCAGCCCTGTAGAACCATGGAAAAACTGGGAAGAAGCTTTAAAGGAGATTTGTTTGTGCAAATTTGAATTTCACACTACAGTAAATGCGAAATTACTGTAATATCGCAAATGCATTTCCTCTAAACTCCCGAAAATAAAAAGATCTCGGATAACACCACTTTGTGACCACTTTAATGTCAGTTTCTGTGTGATGTCGTGTGAAATCGTGAGGCATATGTGCGCCTTTTTTTGCGATTTGTATGGGATAAACTATAGATTTCCCCCGTGTGATAATGTCCAGAGACTCCCCCTATAGGTTTACTTAACCATTACTTGTATAAATTAGGGATTTTCAATCTCTCCAGAAAGCCCAGTGATGCACACTTATATACAGACAACTTGTAAAAGAGAGGGAGGGGGAGGAATATGCCAGCTACAATTTCCTTTCAATGATAAAAAAAAACCCAAAGAGTATGCATGGAATTTTGTTAACTGTCTGACAGTTCACATAGTTGACACATTCAGTTTAAAGAGCAACAACAAAATACCTCAATGCCAGTTTCTTTTGCATCCTCCCTTGCATATGTGCACATGGCACCTAGACAACCTGGGTTCCTGCACTAGTGCATACAGGGACGGGGTAGGGGTGGGAGCACCTGTGGAGGATTGCGGGGGTCGGTGGGAGTGTACATGGGGATGGTGGTGGAGAGTGGGAGTGCACCCAGGATAGTGTATAAGGAAAGCATAGGGGAAGGGCCCAACCGGGTATCACCAGCCTTCTGGGGTGTCACCCAGTCTGGGCCGCTCCACTGCACCCCCTTATGATGCTACTGTTCCTTGCAACAGAGAAGAAGGAAGTGCTGGTCTAATTTCTTAATAAATCATATCAATTTTTGTCATTATGTCAGCTTTGTTGTGTGCCCTACTCTCCAATGAGGAATAAATTTATGACAATTTATCAAGATGAGGAAAAATGCACATGCTAATCATTGCAATTATCCAAGGTAAGATGAAAGTTCACTGTGAGCTCATTTTAAGTATATCATCTTTAGTTAGGCTTTTGAAATGTGATTGCTGCTTGTTACATTTGAGTAAATCTGCCTCTGTATCAGATCATTGACTACACTTGTCACACTATTGTTTGGGGGGAAACATCTTGCTGGGAATGAGTTACAAAATGGGTACAGAAGTTTGCAAGAGGCATTGGCCATGTTGGTTGGGGGATTCTGGGAGGTGTGCCACAAAATAATAATTTTTCCTAGCTCTACTATTGACTCATATCAAGATATAGATGAAATGATGGATATCAACTCTGGAGATAAATAAGGCTGTATCTTTATTCACAAAATCAAATATGCCAAGTAACTATAAAGATTTACAGAAGTACAGTCGGCCCTCTGTTTTCACGGGGGATCTGTTCTGGACCTCTCCCCCCAAAAACGGAAACTCACCAATATTAAAGCCCGATAAGCTAGAATGGTGCCGGTGCCATGGGTGTGCAGCCCATTTAGTTCCCCTCCATTTGTCCCTCATGTATAAGTTAGGGGTACAGATTTGAAGTCTGTGAAAATGGAAGAACGACTGTACTCTTTTGACCTGGTTAACAGACAGACATTTCACAATGGTTGATTTCTCCCTTCCCATATTGAATTAGACTGAATATGATCTGCCTCAGTGAAAAGCATGGCTTTGGGAATGATGTGAGAATAATATGAAAGTTCTCCCTGTGGTGTTTCCACTGACTCACTCACTCATGAAAGCCACTGCTAACCTTATGGTTAGTGAATTTACTCTTAACTTGGCATTACACACATATAGTCAAAGGGGTTGCCTCTGATAATGCACATATGGTTGCTAAGCCATTGGAAAGCAGACTAGCATCTGTGTACCTGTTATTTGATAGAGCCTTCTTCAACAGGTGAAGAGAACTACATTTATGCCAACATTTGGTGATGTGCCTGAATGAATGAGTGCACCCAAACTCTTACTTCTTGATCCTTTAGCTGCAAAAACTTGTAAAATGTGTTACTACCATCCCTTGCCTTATCATCCATCATGTTATAATTTCTGACCCACCCACCCTGCTTGCAGCTTGAGCATTCTGGTGCATCTGTTCATTCTTCACAGCCAAGGAAGAATCATATGTTTCAAATCTGGCTTTTAAAGCCTATTTTGATACAACAGGTGGTAAATCTATTTTAAACCATTATTAATTTGCCATTATTTTGGCACTGTGACTATTCCAAACCTAATGCAAAGATTAAAGAAGCACATTGAAAAAAATGAAGTATTGCCACCAGAAAACTTGCATTTTTTTAAGGAAAGAAGAATGTTGTTTCTCATTTCCATTGTCTTATACCACTATTTACCACAATGGTTGCCCACTTTAGAAAGTTGCACATTATTATTATTATTATTCCACTTTTCTCCCATTCAAGGCAGTTAACTACAAATTTAAAACAGTATAAGTTAAAAACAATACAGGTTCTGAATAACTGAACAACAGGTTCACATAAACTAGATGGAATGGATGGAAACTCTAAGCATTATTGTGCTGTTGGTTGCTTATGAATGGACCTTATTAAATTAACTGAGGGCCTTTAGAGACTGCCAGAAATAGTGCAAATTGAGGCCACTTTAACTGCCTTGGCTCAGTGCTAAGAAATCATGGGAACTGTAGTTTATTGTGGCACCAGAGCTCTCTGGCAGAGAAGGCTCAACGTCCCAGAAAAAAAAATACAATTCCCATGATTCCCTAGCACTGAGCCAAGCAGGTTAAAGTGGCCTCAATTTGCACTATTTCTGGCAGTCTGTAAAGGCCCTTACTGTTCCCGAAATACCTGCATTGTAAAGGAGGTTTTACAGAGTTTTCAGGATGTGACTCATTGTCATTTATTCTCCACCCCTACAGTTATCAACCGCTCCCAGACTTTGGAATGGCCTGCCGGACGAGATCCGTCTCATTACTACTCTTGCTGCTTTTAAAAAGGCAGTAAAGACGGATCTCTTCCGGCAGGCCTTCCTGGAATAACGCTCTGGCTCGAAGGGATGGTTTTATCTGCCCCTCCCTGATGCTGCTACTATATGTTTATTTATTGTTCTGTTTTTATTATTGCTGTTCCCCGCCTCGATTGCATTGCAGAGAGGCGGGTTATAAATAAAATTTATTATTATTATTATTATTGAGGTATCCAGGATAACAATTGTCATATTGTTACCCATTTGGAGTCTATTAGGATGATATGTGGAGAGATGAATGGGTGGGTGATATAAATAACACATTTAAGCAATATGTTTGAGGAAACAACTAAGGACAACAACAACAACAAAAGCATTTGCATGGTATTTTCTTTCCCAAATGCTTAAGGTGCTCTCTCTCTCTTTAACTTTGATTACATATCAGCAGCCTTGGAAGTTTAGACAGTATTGATATTTCCATATTATCAGTCAGTACTAATGGCTTCTTAAACCTAACTAGTTGGAGAGTTTTTGATAGGATGTGAGTTAAGGCTTTATGGTGATCATGTTTTTGTAAAAACAAAACACTGTTTCAAATCACCCCCTTGACATCACATAACCAGCTCCTTCCTGTCAGCCAGTGATGGTGAGTCAAAGACTTGTGACCGGACTCAATAGGGATCTCCGTTTCTTCTCCTTCCACTGTCACTGGTCACATCATCCTGTAGTATTCACCACTCACTAGCACCACCAAATTCTATTATTTGACTGATTGACTTTTAAGATGGGTTTCAGAGGAATTTATGATTGTGGTAATGGTAGCATGATTGTAAATGTGAACAGGAAATAGTTACATAGTTGTACTACATTCAGTTTGCCCCACACTTGCATGTACATCACTGGTGTATATGTCCATTTGGAAGTGGTGATCTTATTCCGAGGAAACAGCCACAGCAATGATATCCTTACAGTTTACCACTTCTATATCTCTAGAGCAAATGTCTAAAAAAATAAAATAATTGAGGCACCAGAAGATAAACAGAAGGAGAATGAATGAGGATTGAAATAATCTGAAAACACTACTGGGGAATCTGGGTAAGGGGGTTGGATACAATCACATCTAACATCACAACCCATGAATTGAATTGAATTGAAATGAGTCATGGAAGACTTTTTATAAAAGTCCAGAGAGTGGACTTAGAATGAGAAGAAGGATTAAGAAGCACCAAGAAAGATCATTAAATGATGTGCTAGAATTTGGCACGAATTATAGATCATGCCCTCTATCAAGCAATAGACCTCAGGAGGATCTATGGGCCCTCCTCATTTTATGAAATCCAAGGACTTGTAGTCTGTAGAGGCAATAGAGCTCTCTGACTGAGAAGTCTAAATGCCCCTCCATAAACTGCCAATTTCAGTATTCCATAGGATGTTGTCCAGGCAGTTAATGTGGAATCATAGTGGTGTAACTGCGTAGGGTGAAAAGGCTTCCTATCTCTACTACCTCTATATATCTCTATCCTATTCCAAACCTGGCTCTTACTCTCATCATTCCAACAGCACCTCATTCTTCTCGCTCCCTCAACCAAAGAGCATCCATGTGCAAATTCACTTTCCACAAAACAGTCCATGACTGTCACTCAGACATACACTTTCCAAAAGAACACCACAATAAAATGACACAAACCGCAATATAGTGATTTATATAATATCACACGCCACCTTAAATCACAGCTTCCACTGCTTGCCACTGAGTAGTGAGAACTCCCTGAAGTTTTTGCATGCATAAGTGACTTCCGGTGTCCTGAATATGATGTCCTCATGCATCAACATTCAGGTACATTCAAATCATTAATGTTTCTTCACTGACTATAACTGACTTTGTACGACATGTCCCACCTGTGACCCTCCAGATGCTGTTGGAGTACAATATCCATAATCACTCACAGGAGCTGATGGAAGACACAGTTTGCTCCAGCCTTGATAGAATCATAGAATCATAG
>JAIPUX010001232.1:59522832-59533657 GCA_020142125.1 Phrynosoma platyrhinos | reverse complement strand
TTTACCTTTATCTTTATTCCACTTTTACTGCTCTGGCTGCCTCTTGTTACATTTTGAGGCTTGTAGTTCAGGGAGGCCTATGAGCTCTCTGGCTGAGAATTCTAAATGCCCCTCCCTAAACTGCAAATCCCAGAATGCAACAGGAGGCAGTCAGAGCAATTAAAGTGGAATAGCAGCACTATAGGAATGTAGTGTAGTAATCTAGTGTGTCTTTGCTATTTTCTGTTAGTAATGTGGTGTAATCTGTATAATAAAGAAATATACCATGGAAGAATGCAATAGGTAATTGCATACTGAGGCAGGCTACCTTTATTTGAAATCCCATTGCACCAGTAGTGTCCCTTTCTCCTACTTTGTTGCTCTCTCTTACAACTTTTTTGCAGACCATCCTAAAGGGCCGGCCTGGGGGTGGAATTGGGGCAGGGTGACCACACATAGGCTGTCCCAACTCCGCCATCATGCTGCATGCCCAACTGCACAGTGTGCAGCATCAGGGCAGCATGTTGGCACAGAATACACACACACTGCACCAAAGGGGTGCAAAAGGGCCGCAGCAGTGGCAGCTCTAAGGGCATCTGTTTGCCATGCCAAAAAGGAGAACCATTTGCCAGCAATTTCAGAGGAGGCAAAAGGGAAGATCAGGGCTGCGGCATGTGGTTGCTGCAACCCTGATCTGGCAACCTCAGGGCAGCACAGAGCTGCTCCTTAGGGCCCATCTGCATTGGCCCCTAGTTAGTTGCTACTTTAGTACCTTTTTTTTCAATTGGCCAAATCTAGGCAGAAGGAGTGAGGCCATCAGGAAGCCTGCTAGACTGTATGACCATGTTATAAAGAGAAACTGAAATTTATAGACAATGACTTCACCTTACTAGCCTTTCACAATGTCATCCTAAAGCAACATATGACTAGTTTAACTGACCTAAATACAGTTAATCCCAATTAGAGTTGTTGAACTTATGGGAACTACATAAATCAGCACATATTTAAGTTCCCTTGATTGACTGGTTCTACTCTAATTAGGAATGATAAGTAGAATTAATGCCTGATGGTATATACAGTTGTCCCTCCCAGTTCGTGGACTTTGAGTCCGCAGTCTCACTGTTTATGGGGAGGGACTTTAAATGATCATGTGTGCACCACGGGCACGTGCACCATTAGTTCACAAGCTGCCATTTTCATGGGTGTGTGTGTCCGGAATGGATCCCCCACAAATTGGGAGGGACAACTGTAATTTTTAGGAAGCCCACTCGATGACTGGGTGAGTTACACACTCTCAGACCCAGAAACCCCCATGATAGGTTTGCCTTAGGGTCACTATAAGTAAAAAATTATTTGAAGGCACATAACAACAACAACAACAAACCTTCCATTACATGTGGATAACTGTACTAGGCCATAAATAAGCAAACAATGTACTCTGTACACACACTGGCCTAAATCCAACTGGAAATCCCAATTACAGTAAACCAATTGACGCAATAATTGGTAAGTCAACACTTAAGTACTTTCCATTGATTCAATGGATCTAGTATAGTTGTGGCTACCAACTGGACTGACTATTGCATGTTAAGTGTGAAAAATGTTTGCTGTGTACAGATCAACAATCTGTCTATATAGACTGTACCTGCATGGCATGTAACTTGTGAAGATATTTAAAGTCAATGATCAAAACAGTCCAGCTTCAACTACCTTTGCCAATAGAATCATATGGTGTCCAGTCCCCTTGGAATATTACATACTTCAGCTTCTGATATGCCTGCTTCTCTTCATAACTACACTTAAACACAAGACAGACCTGCAGTGGTTACATGAATACTATTAAAAACATTGTATTTTCTTCACAACTCTAGTTATGCCCTTCCATTGTGGATAAACATTCAATTACAGAATGAACAAACAGTCTATTTGGTTGGGTGGTGGAAAATATACTTGGTTCTAGATGTAGAGAATGTAAGAACAAGGATGACTGCAGAGAGTAGTACATAGTGGGCTTGTTGGATAGAGGGACTTGACATTGCTACATCTATAAAAGTTAGCACTGCCTGGAAAACAGTTTGCTTATCATTGCACTTTTCACATTTCTTAAACCAGGGGTAGGCAACCTAAGGCCTGGGGGGCTGGATGCGGCCCCCCGAGGCCTTTGGACTGGCCCCAGGCTGGTCCTGCCACCAGCGTCGCCGCCATGATGACATTGATTATTGTTGTTATTACTTGTTCTTGGAGTTTTCTTGGCAAAATCTCCACAGGGGTTTTGCCATGGCTTTTCTGGGGCTGAGAGAGTGTGCATGCATATTATTTATTTATTTATTTATTTATTTGTGCTTCGGCCCCCCAATTGTCTGAGGGACAGCAACCCAGCCCCCGGCTCAAAAAGGTTGCCTACCCCTGTCTTAAACAAACCAATGATTACAAAGTCAGCCTCAGTTTTCACTGATCTCACATCTCCAAAGAAAATTGACCTGAAACAGCTTTCTTGAATTTCTAACAGTACAAAGGTGTGGGAGCTAGACAGATCTTATGTTATTAATCTGTATTGAAATCTACTCATGAATTTAAATGAGTTGGTACTACATAATACAAAACTCTTTGCATGGTATAGCCAATGTTGTGCAATCTACAAACCCACAAATGGTATTGGATTGCAACTTCTTCATCTCCTTGTCAGCATAGCTAATAGTGAGGAGTGATGGGAGCTGCAGGCCAAATTCTGAAGGGCCACAAATAACTTATCCCTGCTATACATGGTTATGTTCAGTTAGTTAAGCACAGAAAGGAACGATAGATCCTCTAAAAGAGGAGTGGGCAAAACGAGAGGCCCCAGCTATTGCTGGACTATAATTTCTGGCATTCTTTACCGTTGTCTATGGTGGCTAGGACCAATATGAATTTAAATCTAACACCATCTTGTGGGTTACACTTTGACATGCAATTGGTGAGATACCAGCTAATTTGTTTTTTCCATGCTTTTTGAATCTTAGCAATATGATGTTATTATGTAACTTAGTGAAGGCCTCTGTTGCATGTCTACCTAAAAGTAACTTTGTAGACATATTTACAAAAGTAATTGGTTGACATAACAGGCATTTTTATTTGAATTTTTTCAATGTCAGTTGTTCTACAGTTTTACTGTAAAGAGACATCTCTAGAGATTATTATATTGATGTAAAGATTAACTTAAATGCCCATTTTGATGCTCAGTCTCCAAAAGAGGCTGTTTAATCTATAGTTAACTGTTAAATTACTTGACGGTTGAGAGCACTTATATTACCTGTGTATAATGTATGAACTTCTCAGTTGGTAATTATTGATTAAACTTGCATTACTATTTGCAGAGCAAGGGAGGGGAAGCAAAATGTCTTTCTAATCTATTGTTTGAGTTCCCTTATGAGCAGGCTTTGGGAATTGCTAGAGTAAACAATATGCTGGTCATTTCTCAAGAGTGCACAACAGTGGAAGGCAAAAGGTGTCTACTCAGAAGTAAGTGTCACTCAGTTGCAGACTGCCAGAAATAGTGCAAATTGAGAGTCCAATTTTAGGGTTAGGGTTAGTGCTAGGGAATCATGGGAATTTTTTTTCCCTGAGACATTGAGCCTTCTCTGTCAGAGAGCTCTGGTGCCACAATAAAATACAGTCCCCATGGTTCCCTAACCCTAACCCTAACCCTAAAAGAGGATTCAATTTGCACTATTTCTGGCAGTCTGCAACCCCCTGCGGCTTCAACCACAGTCAGAATAATTAGCAATTCTATGCTTAGGTCATGTGCAGAACTGTGTGGACTATTATTGTTATGAAAGGACCACTTTATACACAGGGTAATGTGAACTGACCCTTAGAACAGAGACCTTCAGATGAACAAAGCACTGGTGCAGAAGTCAATCCAGATCAGATGGCAATGCATCGCCTGTGGTGCATTTTTTTAAAAAATATTACAATTCAAAAAAAATGATTTATTCTTTGGTAGCTAATTACAAATGCACACCATGTTAAGCCCAAGAGTTCTGTGTCCCTTCATATGTAGGGTAGGCATTCACCCCTACCTGAAGATGCAGGATGGGTAACAATAGGTTTATTCTCTCATAATCTATTGAAAATTGGATTCCATGCCTGCTATACAATTCTGCAACTGGTTCGACCACAGGAAGCAGTAAAAAAAATTCTCATGCTCTTGGTACATGAATCCAACACTTCTTAAATAGTTGGTCAGTTCTAATTAGATCAAAATCTCTCTCTTTTTAATTATGGCAATATGAGCCATTTCTTTGCAAACCCCATTAACTGGACTGTTTGAGTCAACCTCCTGAAGAGCAGATGTCTCGGTGTTGATTTTCCCTCATTTTGACAGGATTCTAAGTCAAAGCACATTTGGCTAAAATACATATAATCTATACTGCAAGTGTAGCTGCCGAATCCTTAAAATCCCTGTTTAATACACTTTATTTAAATTTTAAATGTTTCAGTGGAAGAACACAACCAAATACAACACATAAGTGTAAACGACTGCATGAATAGCACAAATGCTGACTTACTGTTACTCCTTTCAAATGCAAGAAAAATATGAAGTATGAAAGTGATATTAAGCAGATGTTAGACAGGAGATGTCAATCTTGTCTAAGCATGCAGGTGCTAATGTGTTATAATTATCCCTTCTGGCACTTTGATATTTAGGATTTTGGATCCCACCTAGTCAATCACAGCTGTAATTGTTAAGCTTCTTACATAGGTAATATGCTGGGTAATAACTAGATCAAGATTTAATATTTGACGTTTATTATCAATTATCTTTTCTTCTGATATATATCTCGCTAGCATTCAGATTCCTGGAGATTAGGCACTTTTTCTTGATTTTTCAGCATTATAAATAAAAATGTTGCAGAATCAGACTTATATAAAAGAAACATTATGATAGATGTTTTTCTTTATTTATACACTATAGCTGTGTTTCATTTTTTGTAGTAATTTCACTCACAGTTTTGCTTTTTTTTTTGTGAAGTTTCAAAACCCTCTTGTGGGAGAATATAAAAAGAATTAGTAACTCTGTGATTTGTACCCATCAGCTACTGCATAGCCTAGCTATAAAATTATTGACTTTGAGTGGCAGATAAAGCTGCCTATTAAAGTCATGCCATATCAGGATTGCACTCAGTATATTGGTATTTATGCTATGTTTATATTCCTTCTTTATTGTTCTTCTGTGACTTCAAGTAATTTCTGACATGATGACCCTAAGGCAAACATATCATGGGATTTTCTTGGCAAGATTTGTTCAGAGAAGGTTTACCATTGCCACCCTGAGACTGAGAGAGTGTGACTTGGCCAAGATCACCCAATGGGTTTCATAGCCAAGTTGGGAATCAGACCTTGATCTCCAGAGTCATAATCTAATGATAAAACAGAGCTTAGAATAGTTACCTCTTCACACCACACAGCTCCCAGAATTCTCTAGGGTGCATCTACATTGTATAAACAATGCATTTTGGCACCACTTTAACTGCTGTGGCTTCATCCTACAGAGTCCTGAGATTTGTAGTTTTGTGAGGCACCAGCACTCTTCGGCAAAGACAGTGAAAAACCTTGTAAAATGACAAATCCTAGGATTCTATAGGATGGAGCTTGTTGCTAGCTGCCCTCGAGTTGACCTCAACTCATGGCTACCCTGTGGATGAGACATCTCCAAGACCCGTATCCTTTATGTCTCCACTCAGGTCCTGCAGGTTCAGGCCCACAAGCTCCCTGGTTGAGTCTAGCCATCTGGCTTGCAGTCTTCCTCTCTGCTGCCTTCCACTTTTCCTAGAATCATTGTCTTTTCTAATGAGTCACTCTTTCTCATGGTGTGTCCAAAGTCCAAAGGGAGAGTTTGGGCTTGATCTGTTCTAGGACCCATTTATTTATCTTTTTAGCCGTCCACAGTATCCTCAGCACTCTTCTCTGAAACCACATCTCAAATGAATTCATTTTCTTTCTATCTGCTTTCATACTGTTCAGCTCTCACATTCGTACATGGTAATGGGGGATTCTGGACAACCCTAACATAAGTAGTCAGTGTTATGTCTTTGCAATTCAGGATCTTGTCTAGTTTTTTCATAACTGCCTTTCTCAATCCTAGTGTTCTTCTGATTTCTTGACTGCAGTCTCCACTCTTATCAGTGTTTGATCCCCGGTATGGGTACTCTTTGACTATTTTTATTTTTTCATTACCTATGATGAATTCATGTAGTGCTTCCATGGATCATTTTTGTTTTCTTAATATTCAGCATTAAGCCTGTCTTAGCATTTTGTTCTTTGACTTTCTTTAGTAATTGTCCCAGGTCTTTGCTGTTTTCTGCTAGTTATATGGTGTTGTTTACATAACTTAGGTAGTTAATGTTTCTTCCTCTGATTTTCAGTCCTCCTGCCACTGTGTTTAAGCCTGTCCTATGTATCATATTTTCTTCATACATGTTGAACAAATAGGGTGATAGAATGCATCTTTGCCTGATTCCTTTGCAAATTGGGAACCATTCTGTTTCTCTGTATTCAGTTTTGACTGCAGCCTCTTGTCCTGAGTACATATCTATCAAGGCAATCAGATGTAGTGGCACATCCATTCTTCTAAGAGCAAGCCATAGCTTTTTATAATCTATGCAGTTGAATGCTTTGCTGTAGGATATAACAACAGCACTTAAAGTGGTGTCCAACTGCATTATTTAAACAGTGTAGATGCATCCTCAGCCAGCATAGCCAATTTTCATGCTGTCTGGATGATTCCAGGAATTGCAGAGATATCCTTTCCAAGCTCTGTCATGTACTTGATATGGTTGAAAATAGGATTCCTGGTGGGACTGGCCTAAGACATTTGCTACCTGCCACTCATTCTACCAAAAAGCCAATTGGACTGACAATTAAATCTTATTTCTACACTGGCAGCTGGATACTGTGCAACACCTGAGATTGCTTGCAGTTTAACTGAAGGGCCTCAGGAGGACTGGCTGTATGGGGTACATAGCTTTGTACTTCAGTGGAAAGAAAGGGCCAGATAACCTCAAAGGAACACTTCAAAGTCTGTCACTAACGCTCCCTCCAGCACCTGCTGCCTGAGTTGACTGCTTCACTTTGCCATATTCTGATGGGCCCAGGTCCATCCATGCATTCATCAGGCAGCTTATTTCATGCAAGATTGTTACCACAGCTTAGAAAAGTTTCCGTTTCGATTACATCTCCCAGAATCCTGTGACTATCATTTTGGCCATGCTGGCTGTAGGATTCCAATAACATACTCTCCAACATTTCACAGCTGACAAATGGGACACACGTGGCCAAGCAATATCAGAGTGTGGTCAAGATGGCAAGTGATTAATTAAGAAGAACACACAGTTTGCTTTTTCCTGAGCTTACTAGGGAGACTATCGCACCTCCTAAATGATCCTGCTTACCTCTCCCAAATTGGACTTAAATTTGGGCTGCATCCGGGTCCTATCACATGGCTTTTAGAGCTAAAAATGCCATCCAGGTACATCCCCACTCCAATGTGGGTCCCATAACACACTCCAGTGGCCATTTTTCAAAATGTCAGAAAATGGTCACTGGAGTGCATTTTGGGACGCACATTGGAGTGGGGATGTACCCGGATGGCATTTTTAGCTGCGAAAGCTGTGCTATAGGACAGGACCCGGTTGCAGCCTGAATTTGAGTCCAATTTGAGAGAGGTAAGTGGGGTCATTTAGGAGGTGCGATAATCTCCTAGAAAGAGCAAGATTTCATCCCCTTCTCTACTCTCCCCATTGCTGTGCTGAGTGCAAGCTACTTTTGAACTCCGAGCCCAGTTTTCACCAACTGAAGCAAGCCAAAGACAAAAAGGGAAAGTGGGAAGAAGAGATAGAAATTGGAATATTTTATATTCAGCTGAAAAAGTGGGATGATAGGATTAATGATAGGATGATAGAAGAGTCCCTGTCAAATTGGGGGAGTTGGAAAGCATGTGGTAAATTCAGTCCAATTCAAGGAAAACTTCCATGCTTTGGTTATTTCATCTTCCTTCTGTCACAGAAATTCTCATCGGCAGTAAGTAGGAAGTTCTCCCTAGCTGCAATGAGTTCCAGGAGAAAATGCAATGGGGAATTGCAGGCAAAAAAAGATGACTGTGCAGTTTTGTTCCATAAAGTTATACCAGTGCTTCTAAGAAAAGTATACATGCCTTGAACATTTTTATATGCAGTTGTCTCCATACAAATGTAGGCAGGTAGTTTGTGTTAATTAGGGAAAAAGGCAATTTAACCTAATCTTCTCTTTTCCAGGCAAGCTGGCAATACAACAAAAAGTGATGGAAAATGCTCCACCAAGTGAAAGCCACACCAGTAATCTTCGAAACAATATTGCTACAAGTTAAGTACTCCCTGTTGCCTCCAGCAGACAGGGTCTCGTTTCAAGAGGATCCTGCTCAAAGTTTGAATGGAAAATGCCTGAAATGTTGACAGCACGGAACATTAAGCTTTCAAAGCAAAACAAATGAAACTGGACCATGTCATTTTGCAATAAAACGTGAAGTCGTATAATAGTGCCCTTTTAAGCCACTTGCAAGTTTCAAGACTTCAAATAAAATGCTATTAATACAGACAGATAAACAGGCTAAGCCGTTATTTGCCTGGGGGGATACCCTTGTGATTTATAGCAGGCACTGAAAATATAGTAGGCGAGCTGTTCAAAAACTAATGATCTGAATACCCAACTAATCCCTTCATAGAGTTGCAAGGGCCTTTGATAATAAGTACTAAAATAAATAAGAAAATCTTAAGGCAATCCCAATCACTGGGGAGGATACTTTCTCTGTCTTTAAAAGTTTGGTTAAAATCTCACACATAAGTTTAGCCTAGATATAGCATTTTAGAGATTAGAAAAAGTCTAGCAATTTCATATTATAATATTTACAGGAGAAAATTCAAATACAAGTGCGTACTATAATACCAACTGCTTTTGTAAAGGTAAACATTTGTTACTTTTAGTCTGCCATCCAACTGAAACCTGTGCTGAAGTTATGCAAGACATTAGCTGGCCAAGATTTATAAAATGACTGAACAGTAACTTGCCCATGCTGATGGTAAAGTGCTTTGGAGAAGGTGGCTTCCAAAACTGGAACATCTTTCTGTGTAAAGCTAAAAGAGTTGAGAACATCTCTATAGGATATAAACTGATCTTTTAACTCACAGAGATACCATCATGCTTCTCCTTCACAAATCCAGTAGACCTGCTATTCTCCAAGGCAAGGATAGGGAACCTTTGGCCATCCAAGTGTTTTGGACTACTGCTATTTCCTAACATTGGCCACATTTTAAAGGGCTGACTGGGGTTTTGCCAGCCAAATATATAGAAGGCCGAACGTTCCTCACTCCTGCTTTAGGGGTATCCATAAAAATTTCACTCGTGCAAAATCATCATATGCACCTACATATCGATTTGGATCCTGGACCATTCTAAAGTTTGAAATCCCAGCATAGAACTGATAGATACTTTACAAGAGTCTGAAGTCTAGCCTACTGGGTGTGAAGGAATATTTCAAATTGTAAAGCCTGTAATTGAACATTCTACATAAATTCCAGGTAATACTGTGATCCTGCAGGTAATACTGTGGAGAAGGCTGTGTGTTTTCCAACTTATATTCTTTAGAGTCTATTCAGATTAGGAGTGTAGCTATAAGAGAGAAAATGCCCCCAGATAAAAATTCTAACCCACCATGAAATTTTCCTCCATTTTAGAAATTCAGTTTAGGCATCCAAAGGAAAGGGGCAGGCAAAGATATCATCAAATGTAAGAGTTCTAGGTGCAATTTTCAGTTTCTCACTCTCTGCAATGATAGAAGCTTTGGTGGAGACAAAAAATTTATTGAGGGGCAATTCCATCCTCTTCCTCCCCACCCTTGTATTTAGAAATGCATTCCAGATGGATAGCCTCAATCAAGGAAGCCACAGCCCTGAATTTGCAAGACCTGAACAGGATGGTTGGTGATGAGGTGACTTGGAGATATCTGATTCAAAGGGTCACTATAAGTTAAAGCCAGCTTCAGGGCAACTACACTCCTGTCTTTCAGATACAGCCCTCTTCCAATTGTTAGTGCCAACCGGATTAGACACACTGAATAAATGGAATTTACCTAAGTGTTGCCTAATAGTCAGCAGTTGATTCAATGGGTTCACTCTAGCTGGGTCTGGTAAGAAGATTTAGGCCATTCCCTAAGGCTATTAAAATGATGGCAGATGGAGCTGCTACTAAATAAATAACCTTGAAAGCCCCTAGAACCCCTTGAAAAGCACATTTTGGAATGCTTCTTTAAATACAGATGTTGTTGACTGCCTTCGGATCAACCTTGACTCACCAAAGGATTTTGGGATATGGAATAACTTCAAGGCTTCTCCGCTGCTCGGCCTCCTCCTGAGGAGAAGTCTGGGTGGAGGAGGAGAAGGACAAGAAAGCTCCCCTGCTGCTCAGCTTTCTCCTGAGGAGAGGGCCAAGCAGAGGAGGAGGAGGAGGGAGTTAATATTAGTTAATTCTAATTTATATTACTAATAAATATTAGTTAATTTAAATAATAATAATAAATAAATAAATAAATAAATAAATAAATAAATAAATAAATAAATAAATTCTGCAGCGCAATCGGGGCGGCTTACAACAATTAAAACTACAATAAAATACATACAACCCCAAAACCTACCCACCCACCCCTTAAAAAATATTAAACGTAGACATTCAAACCATTTAAAAATAAAACACAACATAAAATAGAAAGCATCACAACAGCAACAGCGCTGAAAGGGAGAGAAATTAGCTCACTGTTGGGCCGGGATAATTTTTCAGG
>JAIPUX010001232.1:59512164-59522732 GCA_020142125.1 Phrynosoma platyrhinos | reverse complement strand
GGTGGTAATAAGACGGATCTCGTCCGGCAGGCCATTCCATAATCTGGGTGCGGTAGCAGAGAAGGCCCTCTGGGAGGTTGCCGACAGCCTCGTTTTCATAGGCTGTAGCAAATTCTCCCAGAGGACCGGAGTGCGCAGGGTGGATCATACAGAAAGAGGCGGTCCTGGAGATAGGTTGCACCCAAGCCATGTAGGGCTTTAAAGGTCATAACCAACACCTTGTACTGTGCCCAGAAGCTAATAGGCAGCCAGTGGAGTGATTTTAGCACAGGTCTCTCCTAGATGTTCCTAAGACCAGCCTGGCTGCTATATTCTGAATTAATTGAAATTTCAAGGTCAAGCACATGGGTAGCCCTATGTAGAGTGTGTTACAGAAATCAAAAGAGGTTACCAGCACATGTACCACAGTTTCAAGATCCTTAGTTACCAGGAAAGGGTTCAGCTGGCGTATCAGCCAAAGCTGATAACAGGCATTCCTAACCGTCGCATTTACCTGATTTGATATCTGGAACGACGGATCCAGGAGCACCCGCAGTCTGCGAACACAGTCCTTGGAGGCAACTAAAATGGTGAAGGGTCTGGAAACCAAGCCCTATGAGGAACGACTTAGGGAGCTGGGGATGTTTAGCCTGGAGAAGAGAAGGTTGAGAGGTGATATGATAGCCGTGTTTAAATATTTGTACGGATGTCATATTGAGGAGGGAACAAGCTTGTTTTCTGCTGCTCCAGAGACTAGGACCCGAAACAATGGATGCAAGCTGCAAGAAAAGAGATTCCATCTCAACATTAGGAGGAACTTCCTGACAGTAAGGGCGGTTCGACAGTGGAACACACTCCCTCGGAGAGTAGTGGAGTCTCCTTCCTTGGAGGTCTTTAAGCAGAGGCTGGATGGCCATCTGTCAGGGATGCTTTGATTGGGAGTTCCTGCATGGCAGGGGGTTGGACTAGATGGCCCTTGTGGTCTCTTCCAACTCTGTGATTCTATGATTCTATGGTGATCCTGTGAATGAGATACCTCCAAGTCACCCTATCCTCCACAGCTGTGCTCAGGTCCTGCAGACACAGGGTGCTGCTACACTGCTGAATTAATGCAGTTTGACACCACTTTAACTGTCATTGCTCCATCCTTTAGAATTCTGGGATTTGTAGTTTGTTGTGGCACCAGACCTCTCTGACAGAAAAAATGAAATATCTCACAAAACTGTATATCCCAGAATTCCATAGCACTGAGCCATGGCAATTAAAGTAGTGTCAAGGTGCATTAATTCTTCAGTATAGATGCAGCCTTAGCCTATTCATCTGGTATACGATCTTCCTCTCTTCCTTCTGCCTTTACCTTTCCAAACATTATCATCTTTTTTTTGATAAGTGAGTACAAATATATTCACACACCATTTCATTTGTGAGTTATATATGTATATATTATCAACTGACTCCCCTGTAAATATATGGAGCTAGCAACCCGAACAGTATCTCAGTTAAAAGAGTTAATGCTATTTTTATTATAGGATTAAGTTTTAATTATTCAAGTGTAAGCAAGTAGACATCACATCTATTAAGTATAAATAATCTGCTATAGTTAGAAACATCATAGTAATTGTCTCTTTAAATAGTAAAAAAAAAAAGAAAAAATGTTCCACAAAAAATTGTCATATTTGTATAGACTCCAAATCCCCTCTGTTTAAACAGAGTGATTAATATCAGCTCCTGTAGGAAATTAAATTCAGGGAAGAACAGTAATATGCAGATATGCAGATTTCTAAGCGGAATGGCTAGCCCTGGGTAACGGAGTCAGGTTGATTAATCTGCATCCACAGAATACAAAATGAAATGCAAGGCCCTCCTGGGTTAGCGCTAGAAATGAGTTTTCCTCCTTACATGAGAAATAAATGGACAAACACACATACACCCAAATTGCAAGGAGCTTTATAACACATGGCATATTTACATGTATGATGCCTTACATTTTAAACAGGCTACTGTAGTTTGGTCTATAGTAAATAATGGGCATATGTACACACTTATGTGCATGAGTAATCCTTCTCATGATCTGAGGAGAATAAAACAATCTTGTATGTCAGCATTAAAATGCATGTTTAATTCATTCATATGTGCATGCATTGGGAAAATACAGTTTAGAGATAAACATCACCACAAATATGGTCTCATAGTAGAAAGCAAGTGAGATCATATAGCCTGACTTAATGCTCAGTTTTTAATATGGTTTAGCCCAGTGCATTATTTCTACATTCAAAATCATATCAAAACCTAACCATGAAGAAATAATGATATGGGTTGTAATAGGGTAAGCTTGGACAAGCATAAATAACATTATGAATAATTACCTTCCACCTTGGCTTTTAAAATGTTAATCTATTTACATTATCTGTTCCTGATTAAATGTAAGAATTGTGATCATGCAATAATACCTTTTTAGCAGAAAAAAAATATTTACAGGAAAATTTAAAATATCACTTTCAGGCTTTCCCCCCCTCCCCTGTCGTTACTGGAAACCCAAGCCTATTATTTAAAATCGTTCACGGTCTCTCCAATAATTGTATAGAAGTAGGCATTATGCTATATTATTAAAGCTGTAATTTTCTGCTGAATCTGGCTGGATGTTTCTTTTTATCACTTGGCAATTTCTATCTAGTTATGGCATAATTAAGTTTCCTGACCCTTGCTCACTCTCTTAACAGGACGCTTAGAAATATACTAGAATTGCAGATCTTCAACCTGATGTCCTCTCTCCCCACATCGTAATGGAATAAAATTATTAATCCAGTAATTGTACAGAACACATTACTTTGCATTGAATGTTCCTATTTTTCATTTTCTGTTAGTGACAATCAGCCAGAGGTACAAATCATTTCTGCAGGGAGCAGAGCCCTTGGAGGCTGGGGGGGGGGGGCAGAGCAGGAAAACCTCTCTCATTCATTTCACTACAGCTACCTGTACAGCGGCTGTTATTCAGAATCTAACATAGCACTAGCTTCAAGTGAACAAAACAAAGTTAATAAATGGAATAAGGAGCAAGATATTGCTCAGCTCCACAGCTCCCTGTGCGTCAAAAATGATCCCAGTCATAAATCCCACATCCTGCTCACAAATAAAGTCTTAGTCAGGAGTTTTTCAATCCACCCAAATTATTAGTATTATCTGTTTGCTCAATGCAATCATAAAAACAGATTATGTTAATGACCAAATGAGGTAGATGGCATTTTGGGGTGGGAAAGAGGGCTGGGTGTACCTGTCTTAGGCTGTCGTGTGAAAGCTGGAGCTCAGTGCTAACCCTTAATTATCTAAATACTCACACTGACATTCTGTGCAAGAAATAGTCTCATTAAAATGAGAGCGGGGAAGCATTATTTCCCACATTCAGATATTCTTGGTAACACTCTATATTTGACTCCTATAAAAGATTTTCATTCAACCTTTCCCAGCATTCTGATTACAGGTGATGCTAGTTTTAGGCAGAGTGTGGAAAACGTTGTGTGGTGTGTGTGTGTGTGTGGGGGGGTGTGTTACTACAACACCCCTGCATTGACCATGCTGGCTGGAGGATTCTGGGGCTGGTAGTCCAAACCAGTAACTTTATCACACTCTGATTTTAGGAGGGCAAGATTTGGATTCTGACTTCTCAAAGTAGATTTCAAGGAACTAAATGGTTCTTTCCTGGTTTCTTGTTCTTGCTGCAGCCTTTGGATTTGAAGACCCTCTGGAACAGCAATGGATATTGTTAGAGGGGTTATAGTAGAAGTGGAAATCAGTGAAAATAAGATATTGAGGTAAGGCTATTGGTCGTAATAAATGAATAGCAGGCATTGATAAAGTCCCTAGTGTCAAAATATTTGGTTTTGAAAACTTAAATTTCAGAAATGAAATCTTGTTTTTCAATATCAAAAACTATTTCTCATGATGGGAAATATTTCATCTCTGAAAATTTCCCAAGCTAAGAGAAATATGTAGACTATGTTTTAATAGTTTGCAAACTGGGCTGTGATGAGGTTGGCAGTAGGCAGAGGAGTTCCTTGAGTTCCCAGCCTTTGATGAGGGATGTTTTTCTTTTCAGTTCCTGGTTTTCTTCACAGTCAATGGGTTGGGGCTGTTTGTTCTGGCAGTTCAGGACAAAAACCCTGAAATTCCAATTCTAAAACTTGAGTTCATGTTGTACAAAATTTCATTTCAGCAATAGTGTTACTAAATTACTGACATATTGGGGAAAAATATTTCCTCATGTTGCTCAGTTATCTACTTCCAGTTTAATAGGGAATTGGAATATTGGGTTCTATTGCCTTCAAGAATCAAATGAATCTGTGCATGGTGACAGGTGTCCATTTGTGGTGCAGCTGCTTTGGGGACTTGTGTAGATTAACCCTCTTCAGATTGCATTCTGCCCTTTCAATGGTTCATCTGTGATACTGAAACGGAGAGTAGCCATCTTGTCTTCCTCATCCCAAAAAAATTATATAAATATCAATGGACTGAGGTCATCATGGGAGGGTAGAGAGTAAGATAATTAATTATGATTGATTTTCCTAATCAAATGCTAAAATACTGACCTCTATTGCATGTAGAATGGCTTCTGTTGATGTGACTTCAGTGGTATCCTATGTTTGGCAACTGAAATGAAGGCTGTTAGATAGTTTCTGTATAATAATAGACTTTTTTTTTTTGAGGACATCACTGCTCTTCACTGCTGAGTGAGAATTTGAATTGGGGGGTTTCCACTTCCAGCATTCGAGACAAAGAACAAGGAAGGGCCTTTAGGAAAAAATACAGCAGAACCAGCCCTGTTGTAAATTCTTGTCATGCTCTTTATTTATGCATTGCTATATTTCTTACATTTACTTTTGTTTGTTTCATTTTCATTGCTAATTCCAGCTCATCTTTCAATTATGGTTGTTTATAGGATACCAGTGAATATCAGAGAGGTAATAAAGCAGTGATGGCTAGAAGAGACATTAAAAAAAACTACTAGTAGATGTTTATGGAATTTTCTGTAAAACAGCAAGGATTTCTTATTCCCACTTCCTCCCCTAAATTATATTGTGGGGGGATGGAACTGTGAACTCTATTTTGTTCCAAGACTCAAAGCAAATTGCTGAACATAGAATCCTGTCATTTGAATTGTCTGTCTTCAATACCAAGAACTGGTTAAACTTGCAACAATCTGTCAGTTTCATTTCCAAAGCATTTCACAGAATCCCACTGAATTTTTTGGCCTGGAATCCTCTTAGTGATTTATTCTAGGGTAACACTCCACTACCATACTCTTTAATTGTTCCAGTTTAGAAAACAATTAATCCCCTTTCATCTCGTTGTTTAAAATGCCCTGTTTCTCTCTCAATTAATCCAGTAGGGGGAAAAGGAAATCTTAGCCTTCCTAGTAAGGTCAGGCAAAAGCAAACTGCAGCAGCTTCTTTCAGACTGAGTGATCTTCCTTGCTGATAACTTTAACTTTATCATCTTGGCCACACGTGTCCCAGTTTTGATCCATGCAATAATGGAGGGTATGCATTACACTGGGGCAAGGCAATTTTTGGATTAGTGCTCATCTACAATAGGGACACAAAGTAATCTCTGTCAACAGCTCAGGAAATTTTGTTTTCTTCAGATTATTGACTTTTCAAGAATATTACTGCTGATTCACCTATGATGTGAATGTGAGTTCTCTTTTTTTGGTTAGTGATGCCAACAAAAAGCCAAAGTTTTGTTTTTGTGGTCCTGTTGTAATAAATCATGCATTTTCTGACTACTACCTTGTCCTGACAGCTGGAATCTGCCATTGATTATCGTGAAGTGATTATTTAAACTTAATGCCACCCACAGTTTATTTTATCCATGAGCACGATTCATACTAAAATTGTATGTGTGCATGCCCTTAAATCACTTCTAATTTATGGGGGTTTTATTGGCAAGATTTGTTCAGAAGAGGTTTGCCGTTGCCTTTCTCCAAGGCTGAGAGAGTGTGATTTGCCCAAGGTCAGCCAATGAGTTTCCATGGCTGAGCAGTGATTTAAACCCTAGTCCAGAGTCCACCAACTACACCACACTGGCTCTCAAATTTAATGTATTGATTAGTAAATTGCTTTGCAGTTATTTGTTTAAATACCTCTCCATTTTTTCCCTGCCTTTCATTCTCCTTGCTCTTAGAAATTTTAGAACTCATGAAGAAAGATAATCTCAGAAACTTTTTCTTGGCATACTAGAATTCCATAATCAGGAAACTTCTCCACCCTGCTCCCACATAAATTAATAAAGCAGCAGTCCCTAAAAAACATGACCCTATTTGTTGTTGTCCCTTAATTTTTAAGATAGGGGTATTTATAATACTTGGAAATATTTGATGTTTAACTTTCTTAATTGAATTTTGAAAGACATGCAAACATATGGAAAGATAGCTCTTTTATGATAACGGTGTTTAAAACGGTAGTGTACAAAGTGGTAACTGGACATTTAATTTCCTGTACCACACTTTTTCTACAATGAAAAAGATCTCTTAAGTAGCAGGAACACTACTACAGAGACTATAGATCAATGGTCGTGCACATACGAGATTATCGCATGCCTTTTTCTCCTGAGCTAGGCATGGGCTTAAACCATTTACAAATGGATGTTATTGCATTTCTCCATGCCCAGCTCAGAGGCATCGCGTACCCGATCTGGACTTCTTCCAGACTTCGCAAAGAAAGTCCCATTCTTTGCACAGTCCAGGCAAAGTCCAGATTGGGTATGAGATGCCTCCGAGCTGGGCAAAGAGGTGTGCAATAACATCTGTTTTTAAATGGTTTAAGCCTGTGCCCAGTTTGGGAGAAAAAGATGTGCAATAATCTCCATAATTTTCATGGACAAGACCCCAGGTTCAAACCCCAGCATGCCCAGGTAAGGATAGAAAAACTCTTGCTGAAACCCCTGGACAGTTGTTGACAGGTAGTGTCAGCTGTGGTGACCACACAGCCCACTTCCAAAGTGGGCCGCTGTCATAGTCCCAAGATGGCTACCACCAGGAGCCAGATTATCTCTGCTCCTTTTTGGTCCATCCAGCTTCTATCCCCCTAGCAGCTTCTGGCTGCTTTGGCAGCATGCATCATGTAAATGCCACTCTCTCAAAGTGGCTGGAAGCCTCTTTATTTGGCCCACGTGTTTCAGGCCTGGGCTACATGAACTAATGCCAGAAAGGCCTTGGGCAAGTCACACTCTCCCAGCCTCAGGTGAAGGTAGTGGCAAACCTTTTCTGAATACATCTTGCCAAGAATACCCCATTATAGGGTTACCTTAGGGTTGCCATAATATGGAAACAACTTGAAGGCAAACACAACAAAAGTGTCAATGAGACTAGATGCACGAACACACACCTGAAAGGCTTGCCACACATACAAGAAAAATAATGAAAAAAAGGAAATAGGAGTAGAAGCTATGAAATCATCATCATCATCATCATCATCATCATTTATATCCTGCCTTTTCCTCAGGATTGGGATTACAATTAAAAATATACAAAATGTCAACATTTAAACCAAGTTAAACTATTAGCAATTGTAAAACCTATTTAAAACATACACTCTAAAGCAGTTTAGAAAACAGTTAAGAACAGTATCCTTTCAACCAATGCAGAACCCTCCTACAGTCCTTTCCTTACAAGCCTTAGATTCCAAAAAGTTGCCTGAATAAAAAAGTCTTCTCCTGTTGACAGAAGGACAGGAGGAAAAAAAAAAGAAGAAGGACAGAAGAAGATCATTATATAGACTCCCATAGGGAGGGAGTTCCAGAGTCTACCCTTCTTTCATGTTTCTACCAGTCACACCTTTAAAGGTGGTGGGACTGAGAAAATGACCTTTCCTGTGGATCTCAGGGTCTGGGCAGTCTCGGTTCTACATCACATAAGCTAGGTTAGTTGTTTCCTTGTTTCTTTCTTTTGCAGGAAACTGGTTTTGAAAATTCCATTCCTCTAACACATATGCAGAAAACATTATAATGTAATATTTTAGAGCAGGGATGGCCAATAGGCAATTCCCTAGCTGGAGCATTTTGCTTGGGGAAAAGCATTTTTTTACGATCAAAAAGGGAACACAGGGAGTCCACACTTTGTTTTTAAGACAAATTGTTTTTTCACGAAGTGCAACCTGTCTTAAATATAATACTCATGCTCTCCACATACCTTGTTTTAAAGCACAACAGCGCAGTGGTTAAATGCCTGTACTGCAGCCACTCACTCATAGACCACAAGGTTGCGAGTTCAATACCAGCCAGGGCTGAGGCTCAACTCAGGCCTGCATCCTTGCGAGGTCACTAAAATGAGTACCCAGATTGTTGGGGGGCAATCAGCTCACAGTTGTAAACCGCTTAGACATCCCATAGCGTGATATGAAGCGGTATATAAATGAAGCTGCTTTGTTTGCTTTGCTTTGCACATTTAAAGATTTTTTTAAAAAAATTAATTTTTGGCTGCTGCCATCACTGCACCAAATTTTAGCAACCATGGTTGGATGCAGTCCTCAACTGCTCTAGCTGTCAGAAGTTGTCTGAGAGGGTCAGAAGGAATGACTATAATCCCATTACTATATTCACTTTTTACTGGAGCCAGCATGGTGTAGTTGTTTGAACACTGGAATATGACTCAGGAGATTAGAGTTCAAATCCTTGTTTGGTCATGGAAATGCACTGGGTGACACTGGGCAAGTCATATTCTCTCAGCCTCAGAGGAAGGCAAAGGAAAACCCTCTCTGAACAAAATCTTGCCAAGAAAACCTTGTGATAGGTATGCCTTAGGTTTGCTACAAGTTGGAAATGACTTGAAGGCAAACAACAAATATTCGCTTTGTATAGCGTTGTTGTTGTGTGCCTTCAAGTCATTTTCAAGTCATCTTATCTAAATTAGGCCTCAATTTATTGGCTATTGTCCAGTCCATTTCCTTGTCCAAATACTGGTTCAGAATATCAATATTAAAGAATAGATAGGATTAGGTTTTCTGTGCATATTGGTAACACAGCACATGTATGTGGATAGCTGGCTTACACTGACCATCTAGCTCAGTATTGTTAGTTCTGACTGACTGCAGCTGTCCAGGAAGGTTTCAGATATGACTCATTCCCAGGTCTACCTGGAGATTCTTGTTGGTCTTCCATCCAGATATTAGCCAGGCCTGACTCTACTTAGCTTTTGAAATCATATAAGATCAGGTGTGTTAGTGGTGGATTCCTCAGTGATCTCACCCAATGGTATAATGTAGCTATTGGAAAACAGCATAGATTAAACAGAGCCTTGAGATACCTCATAAAACAACCATTTGGCTTCAGAAAATGTTTGGAAATAATGATACTGTTCATGAAGAACAAAACATCCAGAGTTTTATATAGTATGAACTATTATGACTCCATTTTCTCTCAATTCCTTGCAATCTGGACTCCTTCATGACTGCTTTGCCAACTAGAAATTATTCTAACTTCTAGTCCTCTTGTGAAGGATTGTCAGTCACTAATTATCAATCAATCAATCAATAAATAAAATCAAATAATGACTATCCAAGAGAGACCCTCAAATAAACAATGGACTGTCAAACACTGAATTTTCAGATTGTTATGAATATCCAAAATTCAAATCCACAATGAGTCACTATAATAATAATAATAATAATAATAATAAATTTTATTTATAGCCCGCCCCTCTGTGGAGCAATCGAGGCGGGTTACAACATTTAAAATACACAAGTTAAAACATTCAATTCCCCATCCAACCCTCCCACCCCTTAAAACAGTATTAAACTACTTATAGGTTAAAACAACATGCTCCGTAGTTAAAAAAACAACAAAATAAACAGAATAAACAGTAACACAATAATGAGCAGCTAGGGAAAGGGCAATGGAGTTATCCCCTCAAGCCAGAGAGTTATTCCGGGAAGGCCTGCTGGAAGAGATCCATCTTCACTGCTTTCTTAAAAGCAGCAAGAGTAGTAATATGACGGATCTCCTCCGGCAGGCCATTCCAAAGTCTGGGAGCGGTCGCAGAGAAGGCCCTCTGGGAGGTCTGAGACAGCCTAGTTTTTATTGGCTGTAACAGATTCCTCCCAGAGGACCGAAGGGCACGGGGGGGATCATATGGGAAGAGGCGGTCTCTAAGATAAGATGGACCCAAGACATGTAGGGCTTTAAAGGTCAAAACCAACACCTTGTACTGTGACCGGAAACTAATTGGCAGCCAGTGGAGGGATTTAAGCACTGGTGTTATGTGCTCCCTCCTGGATGTTCCAGTAATTAACCTGGCTGCCATGTTTTGCACCAATTGTAGTTTCCGAGTTAGGCACAAGGGTAGCCCCATGTAGAGTGCATTGCAGTAATCTAGTCACGAGGTTACCAGGGCATGTACCACAGTTTCCAGATCCCTCATATCCAGATAAGGGCACAGTTGGCGTATCAGCCGAAGCTGTTAACAGGCACTCCTGACCACCGCATTCACCTGACTAGTCATGTGAAGCGACGAATCGAGGAGCACCCCCAAACTGCGAACACAGTCCTTTAGGGAGAGTGTGACCCCATCCAGGACTGGAGACTGTATTCCCGGATCTGGT
>JAIPUX010001232.1:59488225-59501533 GCA_020142125.1 Phrynosoma platyrhinos | reverse complement strand
CCCCTTTGTTTCTTACCAGCCTCTGCAAACTCTTCAGACTCCAGACATACACTGCGTCAGCAGTAGCACTCTGGGCCCATAACCATTGTTTGGTGTATTACAAAATAGTACAGCAGAGTTGTGGAGTCAACAAAAATAAAGCTTTACTCAGCAGAGTGTAAGACAAAAAATATATGCAAAAACAAAGAGTACAGCATCATGGCTAGGCACAAAAACAGTACAGCATAACTTCCTGCATACCTGCAGTGCTATAACTTCATAGCAAGGAGAAAAACTTACTTCCCAGCAACAGGCTTCTTGCCAGCATAGAGAGTAATACACTCTCCAAAAACCCCAACAGACTCCCAATGCAGTTATACACTACTAAGTGGCTATCAAGTCCACCTGGCCTAATTGGCTGACTGCATCATTAAATAGCAGAGCTGGCTTACTATCATGGACTTCACCTGCCACTTTGCTATACCTTCATCCAGTCACAACTTAGTATGCAAACTGGCATACCCTGACACACTGATATCAAGATGCAGAGCAAGTTGAACTAGATGTGCCAGAGCTGCTGGATACAACTTTGCACTATTGCTGTTGTTGTGTGCCTTCAAATTGTTTCTGACTCATAAGTGTCAGTGCAAACCTACGGTTGGGTTTTCTTGGCAAGATTTGTTCAGAGAAAGTTTGTCATTGCCTTCTCCTCAGGCTGAGATCATGTGACCAACCCAAGGCCACCCTGTGGGTTTCATGGTCAAGCTGGGAATTGAACCCTGATCTCCAGAGTCACAGTCCAACACTCAAATCACTCGAGATAATAATAATACTTATTTCTTATCCACCTCTCTCCATGGATCAAGGCGGGGGTGTGGAATGTGCCCCCAATGGCCATGTTGGTTCAGAGTTGTGCAGAATTGTTGCTCGAATAATTTTCCCAAGTTCTGGCTGCCATTTCTAATGGTGCTAGATTTTTATTGTTAGACTTCACATATGAAAAATGATCTTGAGAGACAGGAATAGGATCAGAGAAGTACAAACTGAGGTGTGAACAGACTGCAATTAATTATATTATTTAATTTCTGTCTGTCTGCCCATCATTTTATCAATTAACAAAATATATTATATTTTTAGTTCATCCACTAAAAAGAGTTTTCTGGGAGAACAGAGCATCAATATGATAACGAAAATAAGTGACAATGCAATATAAAATATGGAAAACTAGCACATTCCCACATTTGGTGAGCAGAATCTAAAATGTAAAATGGTTGGGGGAAGAAGAAAACCTTTAACTGGTGCAAAAAGAAAACAAATATTTTATCTTAAAAAAAATAACTACCAAAGCAGCTGATTAAAAAAGGAAAATTGTAACTCCAGTAAAACCATGCATGAGTAGAGTAATGCTACTGAAGGGGTCCACAAGAAGTGGAGGAACCATTGCATTGAAAACCTTGTTGGTCTTATATCAGCTGAGCAGATGGGACAGAAAGGGAGCAATGACCATGAACTAGACCAGCTCCAGGGCTAGCATAGCTCTTTCCCCATTCTGGACTTATGTCACATGCACAATGTTGTGTCTAGTGACCTAGACATAATAATTCAGATTTACTCCAAGCTTAGAATTACACAGTTTATTAGTCTACACCACCTTCCCTGCCTGAAGATATGGGCTCACTGTCTGTCTTCCCAAACTCATGGATTAAAAGTGGGATGGGCCATCTATATTTTGTCAATGTGATTCTGAATCAAGGAATGGATCAGGTGCAATCATTACACATAGGAGGGTTTGGGATCTTTCAGAAGTAAAGCAGGAATGTTATAGAGAGAATTGCCAAGGGAATGCACATGGAAAACTGCATGGGTTGAAAAGCTGTTTGTTGTTGTTAACTGCCCTTGAGTCAACCCTGTCTCATGGAGACCCTATAGATGAGATATCTCCAAGATCCCCTGTCTTCCACTGCTCTGTTTAGGTCCTGTCTAAAGCCTCATATATGAGGCCAGAGGGACTGAGCAGGCTTGGCACATACTTTCCTAGCCCAGGTGCTAACCCCAGATTGGTTCCTGGCCGATGGGTGTTTGCATGCTTGCCTGTCCCCATACCATGGATTTGGAACCTCTTACCTCTGTCTGTCAATGCTGCTAGTGAGTAGAACCCCTGTTGCCAGGTCTGACACAGAAACAGGGCATTTGGCTGAACCCATGTGGCCAGGTGCCCAGTTTCCAGGTGCCCAGTTTCCACATCATGCATGATTAAGGAGGTTGACTTACTAGCAGCATAGATGGACAGACATAAGGTGCACATGGTGATACTGCACGGCAAATGGAGATAAGGCCCTTTTACCCTGGGATCAGGCCAGATCTACCAGATCTGCATTCAGTCTGCCAAGTTCTGGCCCAATCCTGGCCCTGGAGTTTTGGCCTATGGTATCCAAACAGGACAACACTAGGCCAGGAGAAACACAGGCTTTTTAGTCCATGCAGACAGCCCCAGAGTCAGGTCTGTCTCTCAGAGTGGGCATCTCTCTTTCCCTGCCCATAGAAGATGAGATCCAAAAATACTTGGGACATTCTGCTGAAGAACATAAGAGCACCACCTAAAAGTATTAATATTCAAACAACAAAACAAAACTGCATTGCCATCCATATAGTTAGGCAGCTGGGTGAATAGATAGGTTAATTGACTTCTGGGCTGACTCACTTTTTTCATATATTTATTAGGATGGCCATTCCATACAATTTCTTAGAAAACTCACATTTTTTAAATGTAGTTTTTCTCAAAAGTACAATTTTCCTGGAGATGTGCATCAATGAGTTTGTATCAGAATTTGCAAACAATCAGGACACTCAGTATTCATAATTAAACCACCAAGCAATTAAAAACAGAAAAAATCAAATATAAAAGTCTTTGTGGTATTAAAATAATGTTTTCAATGACCAAGTTAAACCAGGAAGGGAGAAAATACAAAAAGCAGTGTCACCACCATTTAAAAGGCATTGTCTTTGACAGCTACAAAAACAATATTTGCTAGCAACTTGCCAGAGCACAGAATCTGTGATACTCATTTTATGACTCTGGCAGTTTCATATTGCTAAAATCCTATGAAATAAAATATGGTAAAACTACATGAACCAGATTAAAAGAGATTACCTGATTCAGAAACTCTTCTAGCAATTGACTATTACAGGTATATTTTGTATTAAGTAAATTGTCTAAATTTTAAAGATTGAAGGAGATAGGAAGAGCAATTCACTACAGAATTACATAGATGTAATTTCAGTGGATTGATTGCAGATTAAGAAGTAATTTAAATGGATTAGGGATTGCAGATTTCATTTCTATGAGCTGTAACTTCTTTTGAAGAAATATGCATAAAATTAGGTTGTAAAAGCCAAAACAACTATGGTGACACCACAATAAAATGTTGTGGAAACCACACTGATATAACTGCAATGCACTTCTAAGAATATATAGTCAGGGATGAACTGTAAGACTGCTAGATGCAAAGCAGAAACCTACTAAATACATAAAAGCTGCTAGAAGCTGATCTCCATCTTTTACAAACATTTGTAATAGAGCAAGGGGTTCTGAACAAGAAAAATTGGGGAAGATCTGCATTAGATATCAGTAAAAAATTTCTAGCAGTGAATCACATTTACAGGAAGGGTTTCAAGGGTCTAGATAATTTAATTTAGTCCTGCATATGCATCCAGGTGGACTAGATAATCTTTCTGCCCTTGAAATCTGATGAGGTCAACATTCCCTCAGCATCTACAAAAGCTACAGGAAAATAAAAGCAATTCATAACTGTATCAGTTGGCCAAAGTCAAACTGATTTGCTTGTATTGAAATGTTATAGTATATAATATGGACTTGAGCCATCTAATGGAAAATAATGAATATGAGCCAACACTGTCAGTCTAGCAAGCCGCCCAGAGACTATAGTCAAGGACGTAGTATGGTAGGGAGATTGTTGTTGTTGTTGTTGTATGCCTTCAAGTTGTTTCTAATTTATGGTGACCCTAAGGAGAATTTATCCTGGGGTTTTCTTGGCAACAGATATTCAGAGGAGGTTTGCCTTTGCCTCCCTCTGAATCTGAGACAGCATGATTTTGTCAAGGTCACCCAGTGGATTTCAAGGGCTAAGCAGACCACTACACTCTGCTGCTGCTATTTATTATTTTATTTGTTAATAAATACTAGGTTTTTTTAAAAAATCATTCATTTATTTTATATTATCCCTTTCTCTTTGCACAGGACCCAGGGCAGGTTATATGCAATTAGAACAAGGGAAAGCAGAAGACACACACACACACACACCTATTAGTATTTTTTTAAAAAAAAACCTGTTAAACAAACAATAGTATTTAAAAACATAAGGTTAAAACAGTTTAAAATACATTTAAAAAGACAAAAGCACAGCTTCATTAAATGCCTCTTTTGCCACATGAATTAAGGGCTAAAGTCCTGCCTAAGTAAAAAGGTGTTTGCCTGCCAGAGAGCAAGAGAAGAGCAGAGAGAAAGGGACAACTGAATCTTTTATAGGAGGCAGTTCCTCAGCCTGGGAGCAGCTACTGAGAAGGTCCTCTCTTGTGTCCTCACCAAACATGCCTGTGATAGTAGTGGAACTGAAATAAAATAAAAAAAGATCATAAGACTTGGGCAGACTCATATAAGGAGGTACAGTTTTTCAGATAGTCTTCACTCAAGCTATATAGGACTTTGAATTGTGCCTGGAAGCAAACCAATTGTCAATGATACTATTTCAACAGTTATATGCCCCCTGTAACTAACCCTAATCAGAAGCCTGGCTGCAGCATTTTGGACCCACTGAAGTTTCTGAACTGGCAGACCAAGGTAGAATGTGTTAACAGTAATCCAAACAGGATGTAATCAAAGCACGTGTCATGGCAGCCAGATCTGATATCCCATGGAATGGCTGCATCCAGCAAACTAGTAATAGCTGTGCAAATGCATTTGTGGCATCACTGCCAAATCCTGGACAACCAGGCTTAACTATGAGTCCAGGTGTATGCCCAGTCTGTGAAATTAGGATTTCATAGGGAGTGTAACCCACAAGCTAAATCCCTATCCCTTGATCTGCCTTTCACTGACCAAGAGCATCTCCATTTTGTCTGGATTAAGCTGTTTGCTCTCATCCAGTCCATTACTGACAGAATCAAGACAGCTTCCTTGGACTGAATGGTAAGGAGCAAAAACTAGAGTGTCATCATCGTCGTCATCGTCATTGTCGTCGTATTTATTTCTTACCCACCTCTCACCATGGATCGAGGCAGGGAACAACAATTAACTGACACACCACATTAATTAAAACACATCAGGTAAAGTACACATCAATTTAAAAGGACATATATACAATTTAAAAAGGACAGGATATACACATATTTAAACAACCCACATTTAAAATTCATCCTTTAAAATTAACAATTTAAAAGTCATCTTGGTAAGCCTGCTGGAAGAAACTGATCTAGAATATTCTTTTAAATTCAGACAATGTATTCAGCTGTCAAATCTCTCCTGGCAGCATTCCACAGCTTTCCACAGATAATGGTGACACTGAACCCCCAAACTCTGGATAATCTCTCCCAGACGCTTCATATTAAACAACATGGAGGACAAAACTGAGTTTAAGAGACTACACAGACCATTAGCCATGAAAGGTCTAGCAGAATCAACATGATAAAAAATGGTCAGGAAGTTATGATGAAAGGCAAGTGGATAGCCAAGAACCAGGGAGTGGGGTAGAAGAAGAGAAGTTATCTATGAGATAAGCAGTGAGGCAGACCTCAGGAACAGATAAAGGCTAGAGGTTGGAAAATTACTTTTTAACACTACAACACTCATAATTACTTAGCCAGAATGTATCAGTGTACAAAAAGTAACTTTCATAGTCCAAAATTATTTTAAAATAATAAATTAAAATAAAAATTATATCAATTTTCTCCTTTTAATAGAAAAGTTTGTTTACTTTTTAAAAACTTCTGTATAATAATATTTTATATATACTTTGTTTTCATTTTTTGTAAGCTGCATTGGATCCTGGGCCAGGAGAAAGGTGAGACAATAAATAAATAAATAAATAATTTTTTTACACTAAATAAAACCCCAGTTAACATTAGATTACAGCCACATAATTTATTACAAATGTTGTGTTCAGAGCTCTAGGTTTCTGGACAATAAGTATCTGGATTCATACAATGCTTAGAATATGTTTAATTTATGTTATTGTTTCTTTTGCCTACAGCTGCAGGCTGGAGTCCTTGTCTTGCCAATCTAACATGAATCTTGGGGTGGAATGAGCTACTTGTGTATGATCGAGGACCAAGAACCTATGAAAATCTTATCTGGATCAAATAATGGATCTGCCACATATTTCCAATTGAATCATTTTTTGCAACCTAGATTTATCCTTGCAGCGCTAAGTGCTTCCAAAGTTCTCTTAATATTATAAACATTAACTGAGGCTAATAAGCAATCTAAATCAATGATTTAGATGTATAAATCTCTGTTATCTATAAATAAAACTAACATGCACGGTTTACAACAAGAATAGAACAGTGAATTGAATTGCCCAATTCTGGCTAAACAACATCTATGACAAATATGGTTATAGATCTCTGACTATGCCTTATATCATAGAAATTGCACAGAAATTGGGTACATTGGTCACCACAACATATTTTTAAAGAATGAGTTATTGAAATCAACAAATTGTTAGAAATGTTATACCACTAATGCTTCCGTAACACAAATGTCCCATAGTTGCCTCATTCTGAGTGGAGCTGTCCCATAGTTGCCTCATTCTGAGTGGAAGTATTTAAGTGGATACACTTGATACTGGAAAGTTCTTTGCTATTTAGGGATGTGCATGTTTCTTTGGAATTATCTACCTGTACTGTTACAACCACTGGTACTCTTCCAATTTTGTGGTGTGTGTTCCCTTCTATGGCCTGAATGGACTTGGAACTGTGAGCAACCATGATCCTAGAAGTGGCAGGTCATGAACCCGGGTGTTCAAATAAATAAGTCAAACAGAGAGTTTGGGAGCTGCCAGGGGAAAATTCACACTTCTAAGACAGGAAGGCCAGGTGATTTACAGCAGGATGTTTTGCACCCAAGCCAGGAGAAACCATTTGCAATCCCATTCCCACTTTTGATATCCATGTCTCGAGTGATCTTTTCCATGCAGATTTGGCCCTTTGGTGTATTTTTGCCCTATATAAAGACCTAAATTTCCTTTATATCCTTGGGCTGGTTAGAATTCATGGTGACTCCATGCCACTTTAACAAGATTTGACTGTTTGCCATCCCTCTCAGGGCGTTCCAATATGGATGAGTCAAACACCATACCATCCAACTGGACCACTTGGAGTCACCACATTGATAGTAAATATCAGTGTTATTGGAGCCTTTTGTTCTATTTCAATGCTCAAACCCTTTTATTCCTTAGCTCTTGTGTGCATGTGCATGTGTGCTTGTTTTGATGTGTGTTTCCTCTGAATAAGGAGACCAATGCAAAGCAAACCTAAAATGATTTACCTGAGCTGAATTTAATCTTAAATTGGTCTGCATCCAGACCCTATCACAGTGATTTTTCCACCAAAATCACCACCTGAATGCAGCCTGGGTCCATCCCCGTTCCCAGGTGCCTCTTTTCGAAGCTGGGAGTTTTCCAGCTTGAAAAATGGCTGCTGGAGCACTCCTGGAAGCAGGAATGGACCCAGGCTGCATTTGGGCAGCAATTTTGGCAGCAATATCACTGTGATAGGATCCAGATGCAGCCCAATTTAAGATTAAATTCGATTCAGATAAACCATTTTATTTAGCCGTGTGATAGTCTTCTTAATTACAGCTAGGAATAACAGTTCAACTCTGTTCAGTTGGCTGCTGTTGAGCTCTGGTGGGGTTGCAGCATGTCAGGGCTCCCTAGTGAAAAGATCAGCCATGACTGATCAGACCACCTGTCCAGGTCTAGCTAATGACCAAAGTCCATAGGTTTGCAAACTACAGTGCAACAGGACTCCTTAGTGAATGGGTGGTGGTGTTCACCATGACCTGAATTTAGTTGGGACACCCAGGGAAAACACCCCATAGAGTTGCTGTTATAAGACAGCAGGGGAAGACGCTCCCACTGAGCGTAAAGGAAGGTTAGTTGTTTAAAATAGGAAACACCAGAGAAAATGGAGAACATGCCCCCTGCAGCAGCAAGGCTGTTCAAGTAGGATCAGCCCTGGGACTGCTTAGAGAAGTGGTTCCTCAAAAAGGGACCTAATCATTGGAAAGTGATAGGCTTTCTGACAGAAGATCCATTTGCAACCTTGCTTGAGGTGTATAATGCAAAGACAGCCAGAGCAGAGCTAAAAGGGGTACCTCAAGCAGAGAAAGACAGATGGGCTTCATGGGGAATCTGGATGTTGGCTCACGAGGCAACCCAGGAATACCAGAAGCTAAGATAAGATGAAGAAACCATGAAGCAACAGGTAGCAGATTTGGTCATGCAAGTCAGAGAGAAAGTAGTTGAAAATTCATTGCTAGTCTGCAATATAAACGAGGCAATTCAAAGAACAGAAAAGGCAGAAAAAGAGTATGTCTCATTGCACAAAGCACAGAAGAGTTAGAAGTGAAATGACAACAGGCAAAACATGTTACCAACTTCCTACTTGCTAAGAACACCAAAGAAGTGGTACAAGACAATCACACAGCACGCTAAAATCACATTAAAGAAGTGGAAAGTATGCTGAACACTCATAGTGCCATTGTGGTGACAGTATACCCCAAGTTCATGGAATCAGCGGCCCATGCCATGACTCATCATGAACCAGTGCCAGTAAACGCAAAAGCACTCCATCCGTTTAATCCCCAATGGAAAGGATCAGAAGGAATAGGTTTTATTTACAAGTTAAAATACATAGATAAACAAACAATAGGTAAAAATGTTCCCCATTGACAAGGTTGTCAAGTCGTGTCTGATCATAGGGAGTGGTGCTCATCTCCATTACTAAGCCAAACAGCCAGCGTTGTCAGAGACTACTCTGTGATCATGTGGCCAGCATGATTGCACAGAACACTGTTTACCTTCCCACTAAGAAGTGATACCTATTTATCTACTTGCATTTGCATACTTTCGAACTGCTATGTTGGCAGACATATATAAAACATACAAATACCTAACATCAACCCCTTACCCTCACCCACATAATCTTATATAATACACTCCTACTATAAACTAACATAATTCACACAAACTGCCTAACTAACATATATATGAATACCATCAAGTTTCTGAGAAAAAATTAAACTGACATTTCTTTCCCAGTTGAAAAATCACCTTAATTTTATCACATTTCTTATGTCTCAATGAAATCACATATTCCTCTGATGACTACTGTATCTCCTTCTTGTATGTGTCTTCTATTATTCCTCAATCACTCTACCTCCTGTTAAGTTTAGCCACATAACTATCTTTGATTTCAAAATATAGCCAAAATTTACAATTTACCGTATTTCTTATTTCTATTAATCTATTTCAGTCTTTATCTTGCTATAATTATGATCATATTATAAATTAATTTTATTTATGCCATAGTTTATTTATGTTGATCCATTCTTCTTCTATCTTTTCCACTGGTTTATTCTGAATCAAAGCTGTTAAAATGTCCATGTTCATTGTCTCTCTTAATTTTGTTAGCCATTCCTCGACATTCAGTATTTCAGCTTTTTTCAGTATCTGGCATATATTATTCTGGCTGTGGAGGCCATGTACAACAGTATACATCAATCTCTTTTAATTAATTTCTTTTCAATATCAGGTCTCATATTTAGCAGACAGAATTCTGTATTGAATGGTAATTTCACTTGAAGTGTTTCAGTTATTATTTTGTGGCCTTTCCTCCAGTAATTTACAGCTGCTTCACATTTCCACCACATGTGATAGAATGATCCTTGATTTTTTTGACATTTCCAGTACATTACATTTCCTGTGTTATACATTGTGTTAAGTCTAGATGATGATAGGTACTATTGGTGCATCATCTTTAAGAAGTTCTCTTTAAAATCTGGATACAATGTGAATTTGTTTGTATGATGCCATATCTTTTCCCACTTGTCTAATTGAATGTTTTTTTCCTAAGCCTTGGGACCAAGTAATAATTATTTGCTTCACTGTTTCACATTCCAAGTTTCTTTCATTTAATGCCTTATAATACTTTGCTATGTGATGACCTTCTTTATCTTCAATAATTTTATATATTTCTGTTTTCTTTTCTTCAGATCTTTCTGATTTTCTATCTATATTTAATCTTTCATTTAATTGTATGTACAATAACCAGTTGTTAACCGTTCCTTAGTGTTCATCTTGTATTCTTTGTTATTTTCCTTATTTTTGGCTGTTCCAGAATGTCATAATATCTGATCCATGTTTTTTCCCCTTTTTTACTCCAGAGAAGGTAAGTCACTTTTGAGAGAGTTAGAGAGATAGGGTGGTGGCCTCAGATGTGACAGGAGGTTGATCAATGGGTAGATAATTGCTTTTCTTGTGCCATGGTAAATGTGGATCAAGGTGGTCCTAAGACCCTGATCTGACATCAATGCATTGAAGGTTTTCAGATAGACTTCATTGGCCCCCTACTGACCACTCCTAGGCAAGTACTCTCTCACCATCATTGATCCTTTTAGCAAATGGATTGAAGCATTCTCCTCCAAGGACAATACAGCCATAACCACAGCTAGAATTTTGTATAATCATGTGATTTGTCGGTTCGGAATTCCACACGCAATAGACCATGACTCCAGAAGTCACTTCTCCAGAGAGGTGATCAAGAGTTGTGCAAAGCATTAGGGATCCATCAGAGATTTCACATCATCCACAGAGCTCAGGCCAAATTGAGACGACTAACAGAACTCTCAAGGAAGTCTTGAGAAAGGTGGTGCATTCCTCTGGAAAGGATTGCCTATCATTCTCATGGGCCTTAGCAGTTCCTGTAGCTTCCCATGGATTCACTCCTCATCAAGTCATGGCAGGCAGAAAGATGCAGATGCCTGAAATGTTTTGGCTAGACACCACGCTTCCCTCTGACTTAGAGCCTGTGGTCTTAAACTAAGAATGGGTTCAATCCCTAGTTCAAAGCATCAGTCAGATTCAGTTCCAGGTTGCTGAAAAGCTTGGTAACAATATGCAGACCATGGATCACAGATTGGGTTGAGTCCGAAACCGTCAGCAGTGGGAAAAAGGTCAATCGGTGTTATATAGAATTTTCCCCAAAAACAGACATGCTTTGTCAGTAAAGTGGGTGGGTCCCATCAGGATCACTGAGAGACTATCTCCAGCAGTTTACCAAATGTGCATTCCTAACAAACACGGAGTCAAGCTTAAAATAGCGCTCCTTCCACAAGTCGCCGAAGGTGCACCGCAAAAGGCTGCCGGCGCATCTTCGGCGACTCTTCCGCTGCAGCGTGTGTGGATGCTGCGGTGGTAAGGCATCCTCGGAGCACCGGACATGCGGAGGGTCCGGTGCTCCAACAATGTCTTGGTGAAAGGGTTGGGGCACCCACCATGCGGCTGCCCCTCCCCTTCCTTGCCCCGAAAATGGCACTTTGTGCCGTCTGCTTCCCCCTTATGTATTCCTGCATGGATAAAGGAGTTTGGATTGGATGGCCCCTGCGGGTCCCTTCAAACTCTAGGATTCTACATATTCCTGCATGGCAGAAGGGGGGTGGACTGGATGGCCTTTGGAGGTTCCTTCCAACTCTATGATACTGTGTATTCCTGCATGGCAAAAGATGGTTGGACTGGATGGCCCCTGGATGTTCCTTCCAACTCTAGGATTCTATGTATTCCTGCATGGCCAAAGAAAGTTGGGCTGTAGGGCCTTTATCCCTTGTAACTCCAGCATTCTACATATTTCTGCATGGCAGAAGAGGGTTGGACTGGATGGCCTTGGGGGTCCCTTCCAACTCTAGTATTCTATGTCAATGTGAGCACTGCTCTCTAGGACTCATCCCTTTGCCCCTCTGGTGCCACAGGACCAGATATCTGGCTACATGGGCTGCAGAGATAATAAAGTAAGTGTCTGTGTGTATCTGTGTATGTGCGCGCACACACACACACACATATACACATGCATCTTCAAAAAGCCAATGTCCTAAAAAGTCTGTTTTTGCAGCCCCTGACTTTTCCAGTCTCTCCTGGCTACACTTTTGTGACCACAAAAAAGGGTGAGCTGCCTCTCTTGGAAGGCTCCAGAAGAAAGACTTTGGCTTTCATCTCCCCTGCACTATTTAATGTTCCTCTCAAAAACCCATCCTCCTTTTTGTGACATTTTCTGTTTGAGCTTTGACAAATGGGAATCTAGTAATTTCAAAAACAACATCTCATTTGTATGTGACTTGAGTGTGAAAATTAACACACTCTTGCATTCGAACTAACTTATACCCACCGAAAAGACCACATGAAATTTCTGCTGATAAAGGACTTGATGTGAAATAATCAGCTTTCTCACTTTGGAGGCTTTGGGGAAATTCAGAAGCAGAAGTGTCCTTGTGCATTCAAAATGCTGATTAAGTACAACATAAGAAAACTCACCATATTTCTCCTGAGCTATGGAAGAAAAATCCATGCTACATGTTTCCAAAACTGGGGGAAGCAATTCTTTGATGACAAGAACTTTCCATTTGTGCTTTGTATATAACAGCCTAGGCTTACATCTCCATGCAGGTAGGGTGGAAGGAGACCCCTTTCCCAGAGCATGGATGGACTAGTAATTGATCCCATTGGACTGCACTTGTCCTTCATGTGCTCGTATTTATTTTTTGGTGGAGGACAACCTCTTTTTATGTAACTATCCTGCCAATCTACTGACTAACATTTTTTAGCTGCAGGATGTTTAAAGTTACCATTGGAAATCTACCAACTGCATTTGTGGACCACCATATCCTCCAACTTTTCACAAATGAAAACCATAATGCATGTGGCCAAGAAACATCAGAGTCAGTCAAAAAGATATTAATTAGTAAGAGCACGCAAACTAGGAGAGACTCCAGTAGTTGCTATTGCCTGAGACTATGTGGAAGGGCAAAATGCTTTACTTCTCTCTGCTGAGTTAATGGAGAGCAAACTATTGCCGCACTTTGAATTCATTTTGTTCCAGCTGAAGTACACCAAGGACAAAGGGGGAAGTAATGGAAGGAGGAGAGAGAATCCGGGACATTTAAAAACTGCTGAAAAAATAGGATGGCAGTGGATTTATTGAGATTGTCCTTGCTCAGGGGTAGGCAACCTAAGGCCCGGGGGCTGGATGTGGCCCCCCGAA
>JAIPUX010001232.1:59463310-59478298 GCA_020142125.1 Phrynosoma platyrhinos | reverse complement strand
GTGGAGGGAAGTAGGAAGAGAGGAAAGCCACATGCTAGATGGATGGACGCTATTAAGGATGTCACAAGTATTAAGGGGTTGCAGGAATTAAGCAAAGCAGTGGAGGACAGAGGGCCTTGGAGATGCCTCATCCATAGGATGGACTCTATTAAGGAGGTCACAGGTATTAAGGGTTGCAGGAATTAAGCAGAGCAGTGGAGGATAGAGGGCCTTGGAGATGCATCATCCATAGGGCCACCATGAGTTGAGATTGAATGAGGGCAGTTAACAACAATATAATGTGCATGTGTATTCATTCTGAACCATAAAAACACCACCTGATTCTAGCCTGAACATTAGTTTCTGTGGCTGCTATAACTCAGTGACTATAAAAACCATCCCTGCATCTTTTCCCTTCCTTGTTTCCAAACAATTGTGGGTGGCTTAATTTTGCACTGACTCTAAATGGTGAGAAATCTTACTTGTTATGGTGCTTGGGTTGTTATGGTGCTTGCCTTGGTAATAACATTGCTAACACATGCAGTTGCAACTGCACTACATTGCATTGAATCAAATTCCTCTTGGATCTTTATGGTCCTTTTCCACAGAGCAGCCATTTAAAATGCCTTCCAGGAAACCCAGAAGCTTGTAAAGGAATCCTCTTTAATAAGAAAAGCACCAGTAGTGAGTGACATTGAAATCTATTACCATGATCTTCTTCTGTCAGGCAACCAGAGAAGCCATGGGGAGGTCCAACTGCCCAGGCTGGAATTCCACATGTGAAAGATACCAAATAATTGTCTGAAAGTTTGTGGAATTCTGGGGCAGACACACTGTGGTTGCTCAACAAATAAGTAAAGTGTATTCCTTGAATTCTTCTAAAGGCAGAAAGCTCAATCTTGGAAGTAACTGCTTATAAAGAAAGGCAAATTTGAAGCTGGTTTACAATTAACCAGTTACAAGTAACTATTTACTTACAATTCATTTCATTTTCCCGGTAGGAAAGTTATAACTGAGTTACCTCAGGATGTTAACTTAATGAGAAAGAATTTGAATCTTTTTGCAGCATAACTGTTCCTTTTCAGTTGCCAGGGTGTGATCCCACTAAATATCACATGATTCAGGTGCCAGCTTGCACTGTTCCTTCTGTTATTGATGAATGGATGGGGACTACTGCCAATCATCATCATGTATAACTGGCTCCTACTTCTTCTTGTGCCCTGCTGTGAGTGTTGAGGCAATGACAAGATGAATGGGAAGAAAATGTGTTTTGTACCACAGGCCAGTAGCCTGTAAGGTTTTTAGAAGTACCTAAAATAATAGGCCAGGATCCTGTAGGCTCCATTGACAGCATAGCTAGGCTGATGGAGAAAAGATGATAACACCAGTGATGAGGGAAGGGAAGGAAGAGCAAGGATGGTGAGAGGAAATGGCTGCCATTATATGCTGCCTCTTCTCTGAATGTCTCGCCTCCAGGGTGTCCATAGAGCCAAGGTAACATGGGATAGAGTGGCTTGAACAATTACCTGTACAATAAATCATGAAATTGACCAAGCCAGCCTTCCCATGCTATCTTGGAACTTTTATCACAGCAGCCTATGGTTTAGCAGCAATCATATTATGGAAGCAAATTCTTTGCAGTCATACTGTTATGCTACTTTGGCAATCCATGGTCTTGTGCTGACCCTTCCTCACTGTCTCACTAACCCCACCTTCCACCCCATATATGTCCTACCTAATGCATGCATGCCTTTCAATTTTTTAATTTTAATTGTGATTATACAATTACGGCAAAACGATAAAAGGAAAAAGGGGAAAAAACTAAGTAAGAGGAAGCTCTTCCTGATTTAGAATAGTGAAGGGAAGGGGAAAGGAGGAGAATCATGCCCACTCATGCCACATGACTGCAGGAATCACACCACAGACTGTAGTGGAAAAGCAGAAATATTGAGAGCCATTGACATGTTTTTCATGTCAATGAAAAGGTGCACTCCACCAACAACTGAAATGCAACATAGTGACAGGAGAGAGATGACATCACGTGGTGAGAACTGGCCAAAGACACTATTATGCTGCTGTGATTTACCAATAATAAAGTCCTTTGTCTATTGAATGTATAAGCATGAAGAAAATGTAATAAACTGCTCATATAATAAATTGTTGTGGTAGTTAGCCCTGCAATTGGATCCTGGCCTAACTATTTTATTTACAGAAATCAAAGTTACTTTTAAAAAAATGAAACTATAACAGCAACTAATTACTTGGGGGCACTAAGAATATAACTATAACTTATTGCTTTTTAAAAGTAAAATTGAAGCTCTAAGAAAACTTGAAAGTTGCAACCCTAGAGTATCTGTACCAGGTATTATTCTACCTCGGCCTATGATGCATCTTCAGGTTCCTTGTGCTCAAATGACAAAATGAGAAACCTACTTGAAGTAGTTTCCTGGGAATTCAGGTTCATAACCTATAGCATGTAACTCTGCAGGGCTGAACTACTGGATGAGATCATGTAGAATGTCCTCTGGAAACTGAAATCATTAAATGCTAACCTGCTGATCACACAAAGACTGAATGTCTTTTTCATTGTGTTACATTCTCAGAGAAAAACTCTTAAAGTGGGTGGGAAGAAAGTTGGAACATGTCCATAACAGATAAAGCATAGCACCAGATCCACATATAATGACTAGTACTTCAGATGCCCTTTCATATATTTAAAATTTCCATTCCATTGCCTCAAATATAATTCACTGTATTTCCCCCTTCCCACTGTATTTCTACCCCTCCTCTACCCAAAAGATATAATCCCAGAAGGGTTTTGACCAAACCAAAATGTTCTAATGATTGCAAATGGTTCAGATATTCTGTCCAGTGAGTTTAAGTGATAAAAGTTTCATGTTAAAAGAAATAATAAGTGGAATTTCACACATATTATAGTAATTGTGAAAGCATCCAATTTACATGGAAATAATGCAAAATTCTGACCACGATGGTTTAAGTGAATCATTACATGCATCACTGATACATTTAGAAACCTGCAGCATGCCAGGTATGTTTCTTTTAGCATAATAAGTCTTGTAATGGAGCCTTTAAAAGCCTTAAATGTATAGTTAGATTAACCTTTCTATTCGGATTTTGATATCAAAAAGAAAAAAACAGGTGATCATTAAAAAGCCAATTAAATCAATTCCCATTTCCCCTTTATCAGTTTATATAGTTTTCCCAAAGGAACTATCATGCAAAGACATATTATTTTAGTTATTTGAATTGGAATGAAAATTGTTTTGCTATGCCAATCTTTTCTATTTCTCAGTAGTATTTGGAAAGCACACTGAAGTGTGTTGTACAAGTACTGATTCAGTATACTGGCATACCCAGATTGTGGAGTCTAATATGTCTAACAGCATTGTTTTATGTATTTACTCAGATGTAAGCCCCAATAAATTCAACTGGCCTTACTCCTACATAAGTTTGTACAGGTCAGGATTAATCTTTAAATAATTTGGAAAACTTTAGTTAGCCTCAGAAAGAACAGTAAAATCCAAATGAGGGTTTACTTCTGCACAGAGCTTCTGTGAATTCTCATCACTTTTACAGACAGGTAAGGTTAAGAGACATGACTGATTCAGAAGAAGATACTCAGTTCCATCCTCTTCCACCCTTATCGCATACCAAAGTTCTACCAAAGTTTCTGTCAGTTCCCATTTTAAAACATCCAAACCACACAAAGCCTTATATACAAAAGACAACCAAAACATATGAATTACAATATTGTGACAGCTATGGAACACTGGTGAAATCTATTCAAGTCTGTGTAGTCTTTACCAAATTCACATGAGACATGTATAATCTTACCAGTATTTCATAGTCATCACATTTAAGACTTGGAGATATACTTTTGCTACTGCTGGCACTATAGTTCATGATGGTTCAATGCCATTTTATATAAAATATTTATTTGAATTGAAATATTTGATATTGGAGTTTGTGTGGTTTAATAATCAGGATCATGAACTCTGAATATTGCATCTTTGAATATTACAATTTTGAAGTCAGAAAAAACATGTACAAGTAAATACAGTGTTTTTGTAAGCAATATCTGTTTTCCAGTCTCTTACTCTTTCACACACAAACACATGTGTGTACACAAACCAGCCTGATATTCAAAAGATCACAGTGTTGTGAAAATCGACTGGTTTTAATAAACTATCACTTGATCGACCTTTTTAAGTAGAAAAGTATCACATGGGAGTATGGATATATTTTCTTTGGAGTACAGAAAAAGCAACTCCTTTATTCCTCATAATGATACTGGGCCCACTCTTATTCTCCAAACTGGCATACTGAGAATGTAGATTGAGTAGATTTGTGGAGTTTTGAGCACAAGGTGAATGACCCACATGATTTACTGATCAGACCATTACAGTAACCGATGCCTTGGTAATAACTCAACACTGCAGGGAGTGAACACAGCCCATGTCCCCTACATGGCAATTTGATCCATGCAAATTGGGAGACATAGGCATAAATTACTACTTTCATTTCCACTAATATAAAAAGGATTAATGTCTAAAATGGGAAATGTCTACCTAGAAGTTCCATTCTTTGACACAGTAAGGACTAGCATCAGACCTCCTGGGATACTAGCCTGGGCCCTCCACAATGGACAGCTGGGCCTGTAAACCTCTTTTTAAATTTTCCACAATGCCTGAGAATACATATCCACCAACTGTCACAGTTTGGTAGGAACAGTCTCAGTTAATCCTCTGCCATCCCTCTTTCTCAACTGCTTTTTAAAATGTCCCAGTATTTATCCCTTTCTCCCACTTTTCCCAGTGCCCTCAGTTTAATTCAATGGCTGTAAACTGATTTCAAAGTGCAAAAGTAGTTTGAATTCAATTAAGTCAACAGAGGGCAGAGGAAGTGGAGACTTGCTCTTCTCTGTAGATACAAGCAAAAGCAAACTGCTGTAGCCCTTCCTAGTTTGTGTGTTCCTGGTCATTAAAAACTTTTGTCATCTTGATCACAATCTGATGATGTGCCCTAGTTTTCAAATGTGAAATGTTGCAGGCTGTGAGAGTGATATTACGTCAGATATTCCATTCTGGGAAATGATAACTCCCAGCCTCCACAGCCTTTGGCAGCACTTCAGCAACCACCTCTCTTTAGGCCCTCCATGGTGGAGAGCTGGGTTTGTAAGCCTCCATTTTAATTTACTGCAATGTCTGGGTCTGACACTATAGCGCCTATTTCACAGTATTATAGGAAATAATAGCTCCCACCATCCTTTGGGGTTGCTGCCACCATCACCGCCAAGTAAGTCTGAGGATGCCCACTAGAATGGACATTTTGTCCACAGCCCAGATGGTAGGGAGTGGCTGCAAAAGCAAAGCAAAGCAGTTTCATTTATATACCGCTTCATATCATGCAACTGTAAGCTCATTGCCCCCCAACAGTTGGGTACTCATTTTAGCGATCTTGGTAGGATGCAAGCCTGAGTCTAGCCTGAGCCCTGGCTAGTATTGAACTCTCAACTTTGTGGTCTATGAGTGAGTGGCTGCAGTACAGACATTTAACCACTGCACCACCAGGGCTAGCTGGTAAGTAAACTGCAGTCTGGATGTGCTCAGGAGTATTCATTTCATATGCTATTAAAATAAATCCTCTGAGTGATTTATTAAACCCTAAAATAAATTTATGCCATACAGATTGACTTTCAGAAGTTTCCAACCAAGGAGCCCTGGTGGCACAGTGGTTAAATGCCAGTACTGAATCCATTCACAGCAATTCGATCCCATGCATGGCTCCAGGGTTGACTCAGCCTTGCATCCTTCCGTAGGTGGCTAAAATGAGTGCCCAGATTGTTGGAGGCAATTAGCTTACACATTGTAAACTGCTTAGGGCAGGGGTACTTCAGCTCCCAGAAGCCTAAGCCATGTTGGCCAATAGTCCCATGTTGGCCAATAGCTCCTGGGATTCTGGGAGCTGAAGTCCCTCGGCCCTTAAAGGAGGAAGGTTGCCTACCCCTGGCTTAGGGAGTGCACTGATAAGAAATATAGAAATATACTTGCTGTTGCTATTGCTTAAGACTGCTTTGACATTAGTTAATTTTACGTCTCTGTAATGATATAAAGAAACCCTGAATTCTAAATTATTGTTGCACTTTTACAATTATTTGTGAGGAATTTTGGACATTGCCTTGGGTGTCCCTAAAAGGCAAATCACTATGCAATGCTCTTTTACTCCTCTGCACATTCTTCCTTCATGTAATGTGCAATTATCACACCATTTGTCTTTCCTTTTCACAGGGGAATGCAAAATAATACATATCCTAGAAACAGATTGAGATTAAATTTGGTCCTTTCCAATAGAGAGTTCAGATAGTTAAAGAGGGTCACAGAATCATATGCTTGAGGATACAGAGCTATTTCAGGGGTAAAAAAACTCAGGCAGAATGTGCAGAGAAAGACAGATGCTCCCTGTTTCACCTTCAACCCTGTGATAGTGGCAGTAGTTGACACCCCTTCCCCCATTTTCCTTTGCATCTCCCCTTTCAGCCCATGCATCAAGACAGCTCCTCAAAACAATTCAATATGGATTAGTTGTCTCCTAGGGCCCATTAACTATCCCATCACACTCACATCCACTGTGGCAAAGGGTGACCAATCTGTGCACATAGAGATTCTCCTATGTGTTTTTGATGTTGTGTAAACAATCAATGGGTAGAAATTAATTTTGGTAGCATAAGTCCATGGATCTGAGCTTACACATATGATATCACTAAACTCCTTTCAGGATTCTGTAGAAGCAGCTAATTCGGTGATGGATGGGAATGGATGACCTACACAGTGTGCCAGATATGTAGAGGCTGACTAAAAGAATATCTACATAGGGACAAATATTGTTGATTTTGCTATCTACAACATCTACTTTAAAAATAATAATAATAATGTCAAGTTCCTTTTCATGGGGGAGTATCCAACAGTGGTTTGCTCAGCAGAGTTAGAATCTGTGGTACTGAATGGCAGAGTCAGTGAAACTACTGCTGTCCCTTCCCGCATGCTTAAAAAACGCATGCTAGAGGGCTGAGAAACCCTCCATGGCCTGCTTTTAGGTGAGACAAGGTGCATATACATCTTAGAAAACATGCAATTTAACACCACTTTAACTGCCATGGCTCCATCATATAGAATCTGGGGATTTGTACTTTTGTGATGCACCAGCCCTCTTTGGCAGAGAAGGCTAAAGACCTTGTAAAACTACAAATCCCAAGATTTGGTTGGAGCAGCAGCACTTGGTGTCAAACTGCATTCTTTCTACAGTGCAGATGCACCCATATGGATCAGCAACATTGAATTGAGCCTACTGAATTTGTGAAGAAATGCACTAATTTTGGTAGTTCAGTTTGTATAAAAACCAAAAAATGAATGAAATTCTCAGCCATATGCATTAGCCAGATTTGATTGGCACAACATGGAGATAGCCATTTCTATCTACCTGTCATATACTGTTAAAGACAAGTGTCAAGATGTGTACCACTCACCCAACTATTTTCCTGTTGTGGCAGCCCCATGAGTTTTGTCATCCCACTGCTGCCACCAATTTGTGAAAAGCACCCACACTTTTAAAAAATATTTTCCTTATTTAATTTGTGACACTGCCACTATTTTGTAACTGTCACTTTACTCTTTTTGTGAACCCCAACTAGGTGTGTAACTATTTCCCTTTGGTACCTTCTCTAGGGAATCTAACCCAAACTATGTAATTGTTAGTAGAGTGGTTAGTTACTCAAGTTCCAGACAAGCTTTTCTTTGTAACAGTAATAAAACTTTATTTGAAAAAATGATTTAAACAGTTTTTCATTTGCTGAGATGATGAATACATTTGTTAAATTAAGGTCTTCTTTTCTTGGTTTTACTTAGTTACAGTTTCAGTTAACCTCACGACACTCTCTCCAGAGATTAATAGTTACTTATACCCAGGACCCACCCAGTCCTGATCATGGGACCTTATCAAACGCTGGCCCACGAAGCAAAAAGTAAGCGAAAACTAACCGAAGTAAGAATAAATTCAGTTCTATACTGAAATGAAATGAATTTCGCCTGTGCGGCCATTGCGCAATGATTCCAAAAGCTCCCTTGTACTTCCCCGAAAAACTGAATGTCAAAAGATCCCCTTTCACTTCGGATCACGGAAAAAAAATACGTATTAGATCCGGATTGCCTTTGGATATGTGTAAACACACGGGAAAAAAATAGGTATTAGCTTTGGATTGCCTTTGGATATGTGTAAACACACGGAAAAAAATACGTATTAGCTTTGGATTGCCTTTGGATATGTGTAAACACATGGAAAAAAAATACGTATTAGCTTTGGATACCTTCTGCTTGGGACCCCCGTGTGATAAGGTCCTTAGGTTACTTTCCTTAACCTATTTTTACACCACCCACCTGGCTAATTATATCCCTTAGGATATTACACTCCAGCGTTCTGGATGTGTACTGAGACACTTCCAAATGGACTCTGACCCTAACCGTCCCTATCTCTATTTGACTCCAACTGTCACTGACCGACTTCTTTATCATCTCCAGCCTTCAATTTGATTGGCTCTCAACAGCTCTCTCTCCCTATTGGCTGTAGTTCGGCTTGCCCAACTCTACATTTCCTCCACAACAAGGAGACTGTTGAGGGTGTGTGTGTGGTGGGGAGAGCTGCAGTGCTAATTCAGCACTATAAATATAACTGAATACACAGGGACGATTGGACTTGGTGTATATAGATAGCATTTCTTTCCCAACAGGGATTCTGGGAGTGTGGGCACAGGTCTATCATCACTAGCAAAAGATATTCCATTGTAGCCTGAAAAGTCCCTGCGTTTGCTACCACCTATCCTCCTCCTCCCCAAGGGAAATTTCAGGCTTTGAGGCATGGGGAAGGCAGCAGTAGTGGAAGTCTTAGGATCAAAGGAATGAAAGGTTCCCAAATATATAGTGAATCCTTCCCTGCAACCGTATGAACAAGGGTAGAGTCTTTTCAGAGGGTACAATGAATATCCACAGATCAGAGGTAGTATCTGCCACACAAGCATACATATCCACTGTAAATTTGCCAAAAGCTCATAATACTATCTCATTCTGCCTGACATGCCCAGTCATGGATCAGTCCAGCTATGGATTGTAGTTCTCTGTAAGAGCTACAAAATTTTTGGAGTCGGGGTTATGTCTTCTTCTTTTTTTTTTCTTTTCTTTTTTTTTTTTTTTTTTTGCTCAAGGTAATTTAGCATTTGATAGCCCTGATGAGAAATCTGTACTTAAAACAAGAGGCTACTGTCAGAACAGAATATGAAGAGAATGGTTCTCAATTGATAAAGAGATCAGGTAAAGATGAAATCTATCACCCTAACTGTTCAACTTGTATGCAGAAATATAATACAAAAAGCAGGCTTAGACTCAGAGGAGAAGATAGGAGGAAGGAACATCAACAATCTTAAGATGATACCATACTACTAGCAAAAAATGTCATGGACTTGGAACAATTGTTAAGAAGGTCAAAGGAGAAAGTGCAAAGGCAGGCTTAATGTTGAACATTAAAAAAAAAAAAACGACCTCAGAAGACCTCCTAACATTCAACCTAGACAATGAGGAAATTGAAATAATAAAATAATTCCCATACTTTGGATTAAACATCAGTGAAGAAGGAGACTACAGTCAAGAAATCAGAAGAAGATTAGGAATGGGAAAGGCAGCTATGAAATTACTAGAAAAGATCCTAAAGAGTAAGGATATACAACTGAGCACTAAAGTCAGAAACATACAAACCATTGTATTCCCCATCACCATGTATGGATGCAAGAGCTAGACAGTGAAGAAAACATGTAAGAAGAAAATCAATTCACTTGAGATGTGGTGCTGGAGAAGAGCACTAAGGATACTGTGGACAGCCAAAAAGAGAAATGGATCCTAGAACAGATCAAGCCTAAAAACTCTCTGGAAGCCAAGATGATCAAACTGAGGTGGTCATAATTTGGACATATCATGAGAAGACATGACTCATTAGAAAAGACAGTAATGCCAGGGAAGGTGGAGATAAGTAGAAAGAGAGGAAGACCATACATTAGGTGGATCGTGTCTATTACAGTCATGGGTATGAATTTGCAGAACCTAAGCAGAACAGTGGAGGACAATGAGTCTTGAACATGTCTAATCCACAGGGTTGCCATGAGTCAAGATTGACTGAAAGGCTGTTAACAAACCATGGATACTTTCAGTCAAGTTTCATTGAAGCTATTCTGAGGAGGTTATGTGCAAACCCTCATTGTGCAGAAACTTAGACTTTAACAGTAGAGAAAGGTTTGCAGATGAAATATGACATTTCAGAAGATGTGTTGAAGCTAGCTGCATTTCACCGGCTTACCATCTTCATTGTTGCATTTAACAGGTTCCATCTTTGTGCCACAAGGCCACCTGTAATGTACTTCATGAAGAGACACAACATGTAGCTCACATCAGTACAATTGGATACAGCAGTTACAGCATCCTTCAATTCTGGCAGTGATGGCTGTGAAAAGATGGCTTGAAAAGCAGCCAAGCTGAGCAGGGAAGCCAAATGTGCCACTGTACTTAATTGATACACAGTACATCATCCATACAAGCACATACATATAGACAGGTGAGGACTAAGAGTGGGCTGTTTTGACTGTGTGAATGGACCTTCAAAGAACAAACAAGTGATATAATTTGTCTCTCTTTTCCTCTTATTTTGGTGTTGACCTGGAAAGTATTGGCTCATGTTAATCTCTAAGGAAATGTTGCATGGAGCAGGGGGGACCCAATCAACATATTTAGAATCTGCTTTGCTTTTCTGGGTTTTGGACTTTTGGGTGGGATGGAAACTAGGCCAAGAATGTTATAAGCTTATTTTGAAATAAGTGACATCACTTGTCAAAAAGGAAAAAGGAAACTAGGGAGTTTATCACATGGGAGGCAAAGTGCCCAAATCCTATGCAGAAATGAAATTTAAAACCCAGAAAATTTAAAACCCAAGAAAAACCCACAGAAAAACCAGAAAAAAAAACACACACACAAAAGTGGATTGATTTTCAGATGACATCATGGTTAATGAGCATTAACGTGACATTAACCCAGATGGAAAGTCAACAAAATGTGCTGCTTGTTACTTTTGGGGTTTTCTGAAAGTAAAAAGCAGCGTGTTTTTCGAATTTTTGTCTGGGTCAATGTCGCGTTAATGCTCATTAACCATGATGTCATCTGAAAATCAATCCACTTTTGTGTTTTTTTTCTGGTTTAAATCCCATTTTTGCATGGGATCCCTCCCATGTGATAAACTCCATTGTTATGTTCACATTTTTGCTATGTGAATTCTGTATTAACATCTTCTATGCAGCAATCATTTGCCTATCTGTAAAATCTGATTTTTAATTTGATATACTTGATATCAAAATGTTTCCAGATGACATGAATAAAAATCTGGATCTAACTAGGAAAAGTGTACATCATTTTAAAACTGGACTCCTTCACTTTGCATGGAAATAGGGTAGGTAAATCATATCAATAAAATATTTATGCTGAGTTGCCTACCTAAAAATTTATTTGGAAAGGTGCTTTGGAGATAATATTTGTGTTTATATTTTGTGGCTCCTATGACACAATTGTATAGATGCTCCTCTGTGGCATTTTAGGCAATCATTCTTCTTACCATTAATATCTAATTTAAATTCTGAACAAGAAATTTGAAACTCCAGAAAATCTGAAGTGGCAACAGTATAGAAAAGATGCATATAAAGTAGCTATTAAAAGTGTGTTTTTTAAAAATCTGTGGAAAGAGATTATAACACTGCCAGATGACTATACAAATCTTGGCTAAAAAGAGCAACCTGGGGAGAGACAGAGATAAATGTATTTCAAAGAGATTACACACACACACACACACACACACACCTCCTTTCCATTTCAGGTGTGATGTCTCTCTGTTCTGTTTCAAGTTTCATATCCCAGAAATTTGCACTGCCTTGCAACTGATAATTCATGTGTTGACTTAAGAAGCAACTTAAACTGAAGGGGAAAAATAAGAGTAGGTATGAAGGAGCCTCCAGACAGCAAAAAAAAACCACTCTCTGTGACTGTCTATTAATCAGTATAAGATCCTGGAAAAAGACATTGTCATCATCTTGTTTGAATCAGTTATATCATTCTTGTAATCACATCTGGACTTCATGTACCAGTATATTCAGTTATTTTGGAATTTGTTCTATTTTTCTTTTTTACATCATACTGTGTGCTATTACGTGTCTCTTTTAAAATGCCTATAATTGGGCCATTTTGAGATTTTATAAATAGTTTTGATTATTGCATGAATATATTATTTGGTATCTTTATAATTTAAAAGTACTTCCCTTGATCCATTTGCGGTTATATTGTTTTAAGTCTAATATTGCTACCAGTGATATGGAAATGTACTACCTATCTCACATATAATAATTCATTCCTAAAATATATTATCACAATGTATTATTTGTTTGTTCATATCATTCATTCAAATCCTGGCTTTAGCTCAAAACTAGGAGTCAAAGTGGCTTACAAAAATTAAAACAAATAAAACATAAGTTTTATCAATACAAAAGCTTAGTGTTTAAAAAAAACAATTAAACTGTAGAATTAAAACTATTTTAAAATAAATCCATTAAAAAAGCAAAAGCTTTTTAAAAACTCAACAAGGTCTTTGTACTCAGTTATTGTCCTGACATGAAATGAACAACAAAAGATTATATTTGAAAAATTAATTCTAAACCAACATGCACAAATCTATTGATCTTGGAATTTTGTCTGATAGCACATGCTAAAGGTTCCAAGCACAAGTAGAATATTAAAGGACAATGGACATTCCTGCCTTGTATCCTTCAATGTAAAAAAGGATGAGAAAAAAACATTACTTATAACCCATGCTCTTGACGCTGAATATAAAAGTTTTATACATTTCAAAAATATTTTAGGAAAACCAAAATTAATCAATAATGTGAAAATAAAGGGCCAGTAAATTTGACCAAATTATCAATGTTATTGCAAATATGAGAAATGGGAGGTGTCCTGACCCTGGTGGATTTCCAATTGTACAACATTTCTTCCATTCTAGTAGCACCAAAACTGCTCAAATTTTACAAACATGTCTTAGAATCCAGCTCCCTCTCTTAATCATTAAATGATGCCTATATTACCCTGACACCTAAACCTGAAAGTATCATACTTAGTCTTGGTGCTAACAAAATTGGGAAAAGCATTGTATCAATGAACTGGAAACTCATCAGGGCCAGTAGACTTCCCGTTTCTCATATTTGCTATGACAATGAAAATTTCCTCTAAGTGTAAAGGTTCAGAAAGTCTCCCTATCCTGCTGGTGAATTTCATTATTGAAACTATAAAGATCTGCATAAAACCTCAAAAACTAAAAATTTATATCAGTGGACAATCATCTTTGATAGCTGAAATAACACTGCATTGCTGTTTAAGGAAGTGTACCCAAATCTTGTTGGGACATTCCCCATTTCCCAATATGCTTGCCATGAACATGTCAAAGCCAGTTCCATTTGTTGCAAGAGAATATAATTTAATTCATATTTAACTTTTTCCAATTCTTGATACATTTATTCTGATAAGCAAATTGAGACACCAGAGCTTTCAGCTGCTTGTTCAATAATTCCTTTTAAAAAAAATTAAGTACTATTTTGTAAGAATAAGCAATGATTCTACCCGAATGGAGGCTTTACATGCTTCTCATTCAACAGCACATGAACTCACAAAGTCTACATTTATTTAAAAATATCCATCAATCTGTTGACATTTGAGCCTAAATTGTTCATCATTAAAAAGGGAAACATTAAAATACTAGAGACAAAAGGATTTGGGGGCATTAGAAAAGTGTAATGTTGTCTGATGTTATCAAGGATTCAGCTTTGCTCATGTTTATATTACTAAGCAATGATGCAGAAATTAAGAAATAATCTAACCTGAAACAATTATGGTGGGCCACAGAGATAAAGATATATTCCCTATCACCTGGGCATACAGTTCTCCATGCATTAGTTAAACCTATTCATTCCGATATGCCTGTAAGGTAGCTCTCATCATGGATTGTTTCATTAGCAGAGATATATTTCTGTCTGGCAAAGGAGTCATTAAAATTGCCACCAACAATCAGATAATTGTATTTTAAGGTAATGAGGTTACTAAAACAATTATATAAAAAAATCTGGTATAACTATTAAGCCCATAAGTATTAATTAAAATAATTATTTCTTCAAAATATCTTACAAGTAAAATAAAAACCATCCATCCGAATCTATTATGGCCTGTTGGACTGAAATAGAAAGATATTTGTGGGTTTGGAATGCCACATCTTTATACTGTCTAAAAGCATTTGTAACATAGAGCTCACCAACCCAATTTTTCTGAAGGCTATTCACATTCTCGGTCATCAAACAGGTTTCTTGTAGGAATGCAATGTTAGCCATAAATTCTTTTAACTATAAATCACTTTTTTTTTTTGCTTGTTTACATCTCAAAGCCATTTGATATTCTATGAAATTATGTTAAGCATTAAACCACCAGGAGTACATCACAACTTCCAATATTGCAGAACTTGATTTTAAAAAGTTTGCACAGAATGGCATATATTTCCTAAGTTGTGATATGTAGTTATTAATTCCACAAATGATCCCTACATTGCTCATACTGCTTATGGTAATGTTACAAAATCTGAGAAACCTTATATGTGTGACCAAAAATTTAAAAAATACAGAAAAGAAACACCTTAGGTGATTGATTTTCTTTAAAAAAGAAATGCCCTAAATTCACTCCTCCCAAAACACTTAAACAACTTTCTTGTTCTCTGAAGCATTCGGTATGCTAATTTAATATTGTTTATAATTGAGATTTTCTTATATGTATTATCTGTTTTTACAGTTTTGTATTTTAATAATAATAATAATAATAATAA
>JAIPUX010001232.1:59422923-59440537 GCA_020142125.1 Phrynosoma platyrhinos | reverse complement strand
AGGTTAACAAGTTCAGGAAATACATATGGTCCACTTCTCTGAAAATGTACCACTTCAGAATGCCAATGACAAATTATATAACTAAAATCTCCCCACTGGAAGCCAAGACATCTGTGAAAAGGGTTCTAGCCAAGTCTATTATCACAAAGTTAAAGTATTCCACTGTTGTTGTTGTCGTTGTTGTAGAGTCATAGTCCAATGCTCAAACCACTATACTATGCTGGCTCCCAAAGTATTCCATACAACAATGTTTTCTAGCTAGGAGAGTATCAAAACATTCACTCTTTCACTTATATTCTGAAGTAATACAGTTCTGGGTATACAGTTATGGTTTGGTTTGCTTTACTAGTAAAACACCAATACAGTACATTTTTGCAATAAGCTCAAGCTCAGTTGAATGCCAGTTTGATAACATTCATTGCCTCTGAATTAACCTGCTTCCTTATTGTCTTTTCCAGCTAGGCAGTCTGCCACAGGTAGCCTGGCCCAAGATACCTGAAGCTGAAGAAAAGAGGGCAGCCACCCCTTTTCACAAGACAAAAGCCAACTGGACAGGCATTGAATCTTAATCCAGCACTTGCAACAGAACATCTTTAATGGCTTCTGGAGTTTTGAAGCAATGAGGCACAAATAACTGCTCACTTGCAATCAGGCCTCTTTTCTAATAATGGTGATTTAATTACATTATGGAGCTTTGCAGACTGCCAGAAATAGTGCAAATTGAGTCCACTTTAAGGGTTAGGGTTAGGGAATCATGGGAACTGTATTTTATTGTGGCACCAGAGCTCTCTGACAGAGAAGGCTCAATGTCTCAGAAAAAAACAGTTCCCATGATTCCCTAGCACTAACCCTAACCCTTAAAGTGGACTCAATTTGCACTATTTCTGACAGTCTGCAAAGGCCTTATGTTACAGGTGTGATGTAACAATTGATAACTTTGTTCTTTTTGTGGTGTATCTGTAACTTTTTTTTACTTTTACTTAATGTTATAACTATGTTTGAGTGGTCCCACTAAATGGTGGAAAAGGAATATTTCACGGTTTAGTGCTCATTCATGCTATGCCTTGTACTGAGGTGATGACAAGAAGAATGTTTTGTACCACAAAGCAATGTATTGGAGAACCCAGATTGGATTTTTAAAGGAAATAAAAGTAACAATTTGGGTTACTTTGGGGACATGGGAAAGTAACGAATTGCTTTTAAAAATAACTATAATAGTAACAATCTTGTTTGGGGAGTGCCAGAACTATGACAATAACTGATGTTCCAAGCTATGTCAGGAATGTAGCAAGCTACTCAAGTGAGGACATGGCAGGCCATGTGGCAAGCACAGATATGTTCCCCAACACCTCACTGCCCCATTCCACATCTGGCATCTGCTATCTGAAGTGGTTATTTCAGAATGTCTAATGGTAGGGCCAGCTCTGCTCTGCAAGAACAATAAACAGGCCAGAAAAAATGACAAATGAAAAGCCAGTTTTCACGGGTCACTTCCATTGGCCTATAGCCAACATTATTGTTGTTATTGCATGCCTTCAAGTCAACTTCAATTTATGGTGACTGTATCATAGGGTTTTTGTGACAAGATTTAGTCAGATGAGATTTACCATTGCCTTCCTTTAAGACCTATGCTACTCATTGGGTTACCATGGCTGAGTAGTGATTCAGACCTTAATCTCCCAGAGTCCACCACTCAAACCATTCTCCAATCCTGGCTCTATCTAGGCAAGCTAGCTCAACATAGCCTTTATTAAGTTTTGGAAATATACAAATTACATATTATGTCTCTCTGTGTCTAACCACCTAGGATGTTCTGGGGGGGGGGGAAGGGAGAATCATGAAAGCTTGGATGATGAACTGCAATGGACCTATGGAGTTTTTGGAGTCCTATTCCCTATAGTCCATGCCAGTATCTGTGTTGCTTTCCAGTGTGGACAGAAGGAATGGAGAAGAGCACACATCAATACACACGGAGATAAAGGACAATATTCTGGGGAAAGCCTGTAATGGATGGTGAGTGGGGACAAATGGAAATGAAGATCCTTATAAGTTTGGAAACAAAAGTAACTCTGGGGGTATTGTCATATAAACTTGACAGTCATTAGGGAAAGACCTGGACAGGGCAGCTCAAATGCAGCACAGAGACTAGTGGTTGTCACCCTATAGCAGTGTAAATGCTGAGATTCACTAGGGTTGTGTGTCTTCAGCATGTGCCTCCAAATCTTGGTCATAGAGTCTTTATACTATCTATAGTCTTTTGTCACTTTCTGTCAACCATATTGGCAGTGAAAAATGAACATCTGTATAACTCCTAGGTCATTATATGTGTGTGGTGTATCTGACAAGGCCAGGACATGTAGATAAATGTCCTTAAAGCCGCACACCAAGATGTGGATTTTGGACTCCACCTGTGTATGTATGACTCACCACAGTGAGGTAATGGCTTATGCCATGTGTTGGAGTAGTTGCATCAGCCAAGCATATATAAAGCTGTGACTTAATGTAAACAGTGTGGGTTACAATTTGTGGGTTACAGTAGCAGATGATAGTAGTTACAAGTAGTAGGTGAGTTGCTGTATAAGTTACTGTAAGAAAGCTATTGTGAGTCAGAGAAGGACTCTATATGTCTGTACAGTTCCTGCTCTTGTGTATAGCTTCTACTTAGCACTGTAAATAAATCTCTTCTCCTTTGAGCTGTCCAGTCCAGCTTCTTCATTCCACACTGGTATCTAAGGTGTAGATACTGAAGTTTCATTCAAGCCTCATTACCAGCGTGACACTTTCTGGGTCCAGCTTTGATTATGGCCTGGTCAGCATTTATAATAATAATAATAATAATAATAATAATAATAATAATAATAATAATAAATAAAAGTTTTATTTATACCCCGCCTTTCCAGAGAACTGATCAAACCTCTGTCCCTGTTGTTTTCTGTGGGGGGCTCTATACATGGGTAAGGGACAAAATATAGCATTACCACAGCAAGTCATACCCTAGTGATACCCTAGAGCAGTATTAATTGCTTGTTCAAGAACTTTGTGCCACTCTTTGCAAGGCACCATGTCCCATTTGATCTTGGAAGCTAAGCATGGACAGCCCTGGTTAGTACTTGGATAGAAGACTGTCAATTAATACCAGGTCCTGTAGTCCATATATCAGTGGAAGAACTGGCAAAACCTCTGAGTATTCCTTGCCTAAGAAAACTTTATGAAATTCATGGGGTCACCAAAAGTCGACAGGCAACTTAAAGGCACATACACAATCTGGAGGTGGTGGTGAAAAATTTCAGTCTTTTATGTTAAAGGGGAAATTATTGTTGGAGTTTGCATTTTCTGTAGGATTTCTTCAAAATAACACAAACAAATCAAAAGCTAAATGTGATGGGATTTTTAATTTGTGAATGTAATTCAGGGATTATTTTGCTAATACTTACCACAGTAAAGTCATAGCTGTATTTGTACAGGATAGTTTTTCATTCTGCTGAAGAACGTTTGTGATTTAGGCTACTACTGGGCAAAATATAGTTGTGTGTGTGTACAGGCAAATATATGTACAAATAGATCTATTTAAAAAAAAGATCAGGGAGTAAATAATCATTTTAAAATATCTCACATTTTTTTAAAAAAATGGTATAGTCAAAATAGCTTAGAAAGCCCTAAGAAATCATTCAAATTTTGTTTGAGGATCATTAATTGGATTGGAGAAGACTGGACGTGATTACTTTTTTAAAAAGAACTACAATTGGAGAAAAGCAGTCATCCTTTAGGTGCATATCTCCCCTAGCATTTATCTGGGTCTTTTCTAAAACCTGAGCTGGGGGAAAAATGCTGACAAAATACTGACACACTTTATTCTTTTTACAAATCAAGGCTATAAAAGTACTTTCATTAATTATTTGTGCATTGTTTAATATTCACAAGCCACATTTCATTTCTTTTCCTGGTAACACTGTGAGGTTTGCTATTATCATTCCCATTTTTCAGACTAGAAACCAAGGCTGAGAAATAATGGCTTGTCCAAGGCCACCCATTGCGTTTCTCTCTTCAGTGATATTTGATCCCGGGTTAAAGTCCACCATGTGAAGCAGTGGGCCACACCAGTTGTCCCTGCCTCCCTGTCACACTCACTCTCTTTTTAAACAGGCAGGCACTATTCAGAATGCTTAACATACATCCCGTGTACTTTGCTATGATTGATGCTGCAGAAATGCATAATTAAAAATGAAGGGGAAGGGAGGAAAAGACTTTTAAAGCCTGTTTACTTCAGTGACTCCTGTGAAACAAATGTTTCTTTCTCCTGGTGTCGCCCACCCACAGAAAAAGAACAGAACAAAGATGGCTCTGTTAGCCCTCTCACCACTAGAGAATGCTTTGAGAGGCCACACTGCGTTAGAGTCCTGCCGAGTCCCATTCAGCTTCACACAACACTCATGCACCCTGTACAACTAATTACATGTCAGATTAGTGATTTCATTATTACCCCACTACCACTAATTAAAATGGCATTGATATTTCTCAAGTACTGTTATATGTTTATGTAGTTCAGGAACACTTTTTTTCTCTCTCTTTCCAACATTTTTTTTAAAGAAAAAAAAAAGCAAGGAAAGAAGTAATATTTCCCTAATATTGAAGGAGATTTGCTAATGAAAGAAAATTGACTTGCCGCACACTAATCTGTATTCATGGTGACTCTTTGGGACATTCTCTCGCCTTCACCCCCCCCCACCCCCCGTCAGTAACTTTTTCCCTACCAAAATCATCTCCATGAACAGGCATGACAGTTCCTGACTCTGCAGACTGGCAGATGCATGTCAGCTTTCCAGGCTGAGCTTTGTCGCTAACTTTGGTTGCGCCACCAAATAACGGACGAAAGTTACATCACGCTAATTTACATTCATTGTTTTAATTGTCTGAATCTCCACCAGAACAAAGTAACGCTATAGTTTTAGGGTATTTGATTAATGAGGGCAGGAAAATTGAAGTTTTTGCAATAAAAACTGGATGGGGGGGAGAAATCAACAGACTTTTATTTTTTTCCCTTATGATTTTAATTTAATGGCTCATGTTTTCATTACTGCAGAGGCTGTACACTTTAGCTTGCAATTATGTCCCATCTGTGAAGCACTGTGTTATTACAGTTTATTCTAGTAGCTTTTCAATCACTTTTGAGTTGTGCTTTACAAGTATTCTTGCAGCAGGTGGGCTTACTGGCATGGGACCAGAAATACACAAAGCGCAAAGCTGGAGTTTAATGGCAGCCATATGCATGTGGCACAGAGCGCCAGCCTTCCCCCATATGCTGCTAAGCAGCCCCTTCAGCCTGCCAGTCACTCTTCTTACTGACTACCGTCTCTAAGTAGTTTTCCGTCAGGGAAAAATATACCAAGGCAGCAAATTTCTCCAGTGCACCATCCTTATTACTGAGACAACCCTGTCATTAGCAAAAGCACAATGAACCTGATCTGGAGATGCATACCAATTAGGTTGCATGGAGCACTTTTTCCTTCTTATCTCTATGGAAACTCAGCCTCCCTGGCTGCAGTGGACAGTCAGTAATGTTTCATCCACCCATATGTCACCTAGTTAACACCGTACACTTGCATGCAAACCAAACTCAACCAAGGGGGAAAAAAGTCCAACAAAACCACAAAGCAGCTCCTCAATAACTCTCTCCCTTCCCCAAAAGAAAAAGTAGGGAAATTAAAAGAAAGAAATGGCCAAAGTCTCAGTCTATCTGAGAAAGCAGCTTTCAAATGTTGGCTCTCACAGTCTTATCTCCTAATCATAGTTAAAATGTGAGGAATCCAAAAAATAATAACTATGATGCCCAAAACCAAGACAGGAGAAGAAGACTGGAATTCATAGCAAGCATATCCTGCTGTTGAAAATTATTTATTTGAAAAATAATGCAAGACATTGTACAACATAGTATTCATGCTAGAACAGGCAGTGACACTGCAGGGTTTTGTTTTTTTTAACACATATCCTAGGAAAATATCACTGACAGCGATTTTCTCCTCCATATACCCACACTTTAAAATGAGACAATTATAAGATTTTTATCCTGAAACTGCACCTTGGAAAAAGATAGTAGATTTGCCTCTTCTATTTTTGATATTTAGGTCTTTGACTTTATCTGCCTCTACTTCCATTTATAAGCATCTATTGCAAGATGAGGTTGAGAATGATATGGGTTTAGAGCATGTTTGCAGCATTATCATTTTTTTTATCTTTGTATATTTTGACAGCTCCTTAATTTAGGACTATGATTAGTCAACATATCACAATGATATTATAATCCGTGAGAAAACTTTTATGCCACTCAAAACAGTTTTTAAACTTATTTTGAAATTACCATTATATAGTAACTTCATTTTCACAGGGGATCTCTTCATTTTCACAGGGGATCTTCATTTTCACAGGGGATCTCTTCTGGATTCCCCCCACTCCCGTGAAAATGAAAAACTGCAAATATTCAACCTCCATTGAATATGAATGAGCACGCACTCCCACGTGTGGCCCTGTGTACGTGCCATAGGCACATGCATCATTATATCACTCCCCACTTGCCGGTCCGCAAAAAGTGAGACTGCAAACTCAAAGTCTGCAGAAATGGAGGGACATTCAAGGCCTTCTCTTGCAGTATTCTCTTTTTGGATATTTTTCACAAGATACTAAATATTTTAAAATATTTTTAAAACTGATACTAAATATTTTTAAATGTTAGACTCTGCTTTCCACACCATTTGTTGAGAGAAAGTACAATATTCCAGTGAATCTGGTATAAACTGTTCGGTCTTGTTTTTAATTGGTAAAGGAGCATTTAATTACTATCGGTAAAAAAAGATACAGACAAATGAGCTAAAGAATGAGGCTAAAAATATAATTTTACACATTAGTTGAATATTCATCGAGTTCAGTGGAACTTACCAGTGGCTGAAAGGTGAGGTACAAATTCTATAGATAGATGATAGACAGATGCCCAGAGAAGTGTAAACAGATGATACACAAAGAGACATCCTGAAAAGTGTTTATAGAAATACAGCCTAACAATGCAATCCTACGTATACTTCCGCAGAAGTGCAATTTCTCCAGGACACAGAATATATGCAGACTGATTTAAAAGACCAGTAAGTCCCAGATTTTGTTACTGTTCTTTCTGATTTTATTTTGGAGATCCATACCTATTTTGTTTATCCTAGAATATTTTCTGTCAGCTCCCAGTACAATCAGAGACTTAATACCAGCTCCCCATGTTGGTTTATTTTAACCCAATATAAAATTGGAAAGAATAGAAACAAAATGTAGTACATTTCAATCAGTCTGGATGTGCCTTTACTCACAATGGGACAGATTCTTAAGTAAGCTTCTATAGAGCTGAATTCTAAGAGGAAAAATGAGTTGTCCCATTTTATAATAAAATATCATAGCTAGCCCCCACCTCTGTTCTTGCATAGCTAAAAACTCTTGTCATTTCCAAATGAATGTAAAGAAATCAATGTTCTTTAAAACTGCATGAAACTACAAGATAAGAACATAACTATACTAGGCCTTTAAAAAAACAGCCTCCACCAAACTCCAAATTTAATTAGTATAATGCCATTAAAGTAAGAAATTGTTGAGCATTTACACAACTAGCTAAATGGCAGCACTTTGCGGGGGGGGGGAATTAGGAGCTCCTGGCACATGTACATCTGGCACACACACGCACACACACACTTACACACACACGCACACACAAACAAATACAGATTACTTCTGTGCCGATGTTGATGATATTCCCCAGCCTCCATCACTTACAGAAAATTTTTATTATTATTATTATAAAAGCCAATCTGAATACGTGAAAAATTGCAATAGCAATTGAAAATTGAATAAAGTTGTCTTGTGGGAACAGCACCATTGGTGTGCTTCCCTCCCCCTCTACCACACATACACACACACACGCACACACACACATGCACACACGCTACCCCTTCCCAAGGTTGAACTCATCAAAAGAGAAAAACCTTCTTTGGAAAAAAAAATAATTACCAATAGCCTTTCAGAAGAATGGCAGAATAGTGGGAAGAGGGATGTGATAGACCTGTCTTCTCAGATCATATAGCCCTTTCACAAAGTTTGAAGGCAGAGGAATCAGATGCAGTGCTTATGCCCTGCGGTCACATCAGCCATTCTTAATATAGTTTACCAAAATGCAGATTCACAGTAAATGTGGATAATTATGCAGGACAAAATCCGAACTCTGCTGAAGCCACTGCAGAGTTTCCCAAGGCTATTCAATGTGGTCAGGACTACAGTGGAGGAATTTACACTTGTTACTAACAATAAATTTCGTTTTTCAATTAAGCAGTGCCAAATAGCTTTCCTTACTAGCTGCAAATGGAATGTACAAAGAGAGAGAGAGAGAGAACCAAGCAAGCTATCCAGCTGGAAGAAATAGATGGTCTCTCAGACACACGTGCATGCAGATACAGGCACACCACATACCACACACACACACATACTTAGGCAAACCATTTTAAATGTACTGTCTATTTGACTTTCATCATATTTAAGCAATCTGTTTTAAAATGTAACTATTTTAAGTGCTGTAACGGATGTGAAATTTCCATTTAAATCTGATTTTGTTTTTAAAGGAACTAAAATATGCACTTTGTGGCCAAATTGATTAATACAATATACTAAGGCTGCCATTCTGCACTGCTTATATGCAAGGAAGCCTATTACTTTGGAGTAAGCATATATAGGGTTAAGATTAAGCTGTTAGAATAGGGCCCAAGAATGCATTTGAGGTGGTGAGTCTGACTTCTTTTTGCCCTCAGGAGAGTCCCTTGCTGAAGATCCCCAAAAAGAACCTCCAAACCAATCTTTTTTCTAGAAGCTCCAGTCTGAATGCTAACACTTGAGTCAGGTAGGTAGGTGAGTGAGCATGTGGGTGAGTGGTCAGGTAGGCTAGATAAAGGCAGAAAGGGATAAATTGGTGGTTCTTCCTGCAGGGATGCACAGAAGAAGGAAATGCAACAAGATTGTAGTTTGCTTGTTTGTTAGATGTATGTCCCACTTTTCTCCAAGGACAGAGGCACAAGGTGACTTGCAATGCATTGAAACAGGTAAAGATCTCATCACCCGATGTGGCTGGCATGACAGCATAACCTTGAGACAGCCTTGATCAGAGCCATAGAGAGCTGTATAGGCCATAAATCACACTTTGAATTTTGCCTGGAAACAAACAGTGAAGCTGTTGTACAAGGGAGTTGTATGCTCCTTGTATTCTATAGCAAAAAGAATAATGGCTTTGCTAAGAGCTCCTTAATTTCTAGATCAGCAGGATTCTTAGCTGTGGTGCGGCCGTGCCTCCTTCAACCACCTGTCAATTGTGCCTAACCCATTCAGATGCCAGTGGGTTCCTGCTGGTCCAAATCCTGATATCCGACATTTTAATACTCTCCTCAGTTAAGCAAAGTTATGTGGGAAACTGGAGTGCAAGCTTTTTCCTGGGCAAAGGGAAATAAAGGATATATGCAACCTTGCCCATGGCATGCACCCACCCTGATAACCTGAGTTTAATGTTTTAAAATCAAACCATCCAATAGCTATTTAACTAATGAGGAATTAAAGAAGTGCTTGGAGGTTTTCTGAGGTGCCTTTTCAAAGGGACCAAACTGAATAATTAGATTCCCCCCCCATGATAAATATGAAATTTATTCTATTTCTATACTTATTTCGTTATTGTATTTTTATTGCCCTGTAGCTGAAGCTGTCTAGGCAGAGCACAAAATAATGGACATAATGATAAAATGCATAAATATTATAAAACAATATAAAACTCATTATATAAAATAATATAAAACTCATTCGATATACTATATTTTAATATTGTGAGCTGCCCCAATTGGTTTCAAAGGGGCGGGATATAAATAAATTTTATTATTACTATTATTATTATTATTAAAGAAGCAAGAAGCTGAAACCAAAGCAAAAGTGACAATAGTAGTGCATGGGTCTAAAAAGCACCAGAAGAATTTTAAAACTGAAAGATTAAAATGTGCAGAAATACAGAAAGATTTTCACCTATCATAAAGATTAAAATTAACATTAGGAGCCAGGTGAGCCTTTCTAGGGAAGATATTCCACAGCTGAGGGACTGCCACAAAAAGCCCTTTTCATAGTAGCCAACCTTCTTGCCTCATTCAAATCTTTTAGATATTCTGGATATCAGATATTAGTCACCAAAAATACATATATATAACAATATATTGTGATTGCCTATTCAATTCATAGAAGAGAAACAGTGGGCCTTGATATCTGCAGGGGTTTGGTTCCAGCCTCCAGCCCCCCACAGTGAATACCAAAATATGTGGACATTCAGTTCCATTAAATGCAATGGCATAGTAAAATGGTGTCCCCTATATAAAATGGTAAAATCAAAGTTTGCTTTTTGGGAGTTTATATTTTAGAAAATATTTTCAAGCCGTGGCAATTTAAATCCATGGATAAAGAATCTGTAGATACAGAGGGCCATCTATAAACACATTTATTTATTTAAGAATACTTTCACACTTCCTTCCATTTTTGTTTTTAAAAACCCTGAAGTGTTTTACAGCAGTAAAAGCAGGCAAAAGACAATGAATCTGACTAATAAAACAGTGACAGAACAATCTAATATTTCATTCAAATTGCTAGGTATGACTGACAAGTTTGGTAACCAGCACAAAAGCCTGCACAAAAGTACATGTCTTCCATTGATGGCAGAAACAGTGGGGGCTTCTCCGATTTCAGTGGCAAGATTGTTCCACATGGTGGGTGCCACAGCAGAAAAGGCCTTTCTTTGCACCACAATCAAAGTTCAGCAGTACAATAACTGGGGGAACCTGCCTCCAAATATCAGGAGTGGGACAATTCATATGGAAAATTAAAGTAATAAAAAAAATGAAGCAGTCACCTAGTTAAAAATAAAGGCCCTTTCTGCAGCCAGTGCAGTTGCCCAATGTCCCACTTGAATAAAATGGCGTCTGCCTACCATCAGAAAGACCAAGCCTTCCCCAGTAGCAGCCATTGAGAAACCTAGGAATCATTTCTTTATTATGTATACCTGCCTACACCTCTGATACATCTTGTACTGCCGCCTCCCTCTCTGTAAATTAAATGAACAGTTGCATTTGTTGTCACCATTCTCTCTCATGAAGTCATCTTCTACCAAGAACAGAACTTTTTTCAGTGAGGGTACTGTAATGTGTTTAACTACCTCCCGCAGAAATGTTCTCTGTGCCAGCAGAGTCTGAAGTAATTGTTGCTTACTTGTAGTCTTTGGTTTATTTTTTAACATGAGGTGCATCTACAGCAGGGGTCGGCAACTTTTTGTTGCTGGGGGCCAGCGAATTTGCACGGCGCTGTTGCCGTTGGGCCTTCCCAAATGGCGCTCTGCCCAAATGGCACAATTTTGGAAGGCCCAACAGTGATGGCGCCGTGCAAATGCGCATGATGGCGGTGCCATTGGGCATTCCAAAATGGCACCCACCATTGTGCGCATGTGTGCGCAAGCATGGGCACCATTTTAGATGCCAAAATGGTGCCCGTGCTCGCATGCGGTGCAGCGGTGGTGGCAGCGGCATGGGCGTGGGCGGCAGCAGCAGGACCGGCCATGGGCCGGTACCAAGGCCTCCACGGGCTTCACCCGGCCCGCGGGCTGTAAGTTGCCAACCCCTGATGTACAGTATAAAAATAAGGTAGTGTGACACCAATTTTAAGTGCTCTATCTCCAGCCTATGTAATCCTGGGATTTGTTGTTATATAATGCCTTCTCTGCCAAAGCATCCTGGTGCCTCACAAAACTACACATCCCAGGATTCTGTAGGATTGAGCCATGGCAGTAAAAATGGTGCCAGACTGCCTTATTTCTACATTGTAATGCAGCCATGGTCAGCTGTTGTTGCTTTTATGCACCTTCAAGTCATTTCTGACTAATTGTAACCCTAAGGCATACCTATCACAGGGTTTTTTGGCAAGATGGTGTTTGCCTTTGTCTTCCTCTGAGGATGAGAGAGTATGACTTGATCAAGGTCACCCAGTGGGTTTCCATTGCCAAGCACAGATTCAAACCATGGTTTCCAAGACTCATCCTCCTACACTGAGACCGCTACACAACTCCCTCGTGTGCACAGTAGGGATATTTTTTTAAAAAATTCACACATTTTCCCATTCTCAACAAGAAATGCAATTAATCACTGTAAGATTTTTCATTCTTTGGTGGGTTTGTGCAGAAAAAAAGCCTTAGTATTTTATGCCAAAAATGTCTTTTTACACAAAAAACAATGTTTTCTGTACAAATAAAACTTTGGCATAGAAGCTTCAAAACATGAAAAATATTTTAGTCATGTATTTAAATGAATTTATTTATTTAAAATTATTTAATATTCTCATAATATTACCCAGTAAGAATTTTTTTTATCATTCTTATACCCAAGAATGAAATAAGAAAAGATGCATTCACACAATAAAAAAATGATTTTATTGTTACTGTACATGATATGCCTAGTTCATATTCATATCTTATGTATTTTCCTCCCTTTTCTTGTTTTCTTGTTTCCCTCTTTTTATTCCTTGTAATTATTCTTGTTGTTAACTGTTATCAGCTGAGTTCAACTTATGGTACCCTAGGAATGAGAGACCTCTAAGTCATCAATGTTTCTGCTCAGGTCTTGCAGACTCAGGGCTGTGCTTCCTTGATTGAGTCTATTCACCTGTAATGCAGTCTGCCTCTTTCCCTTCTGCCTTCTACCTTACCAGGAATTATTGTCTTTTTTAGGGAATCATGTCTTCTCATGATATGTCCAAAGTATGACAGAGCATCTTGGCTTCTAGGGAAAGCTCAGGCTTGATTTTCTCTAGGACCAATTTGTCTTTTTAGCAATCTATGTTATCTCTTCTCCAGCATCACATTTAAAATAAGTTTATTCTCTTCTTGTCTATTTTCTTCACTGCTCAAGTCTCACAACAATACATAGAAATGGAAATACAATGGCATGGACAATCCTAACTTTAGTATCCAATGATATATCTTTACACTTGAGAATCTTGTCTAGTTCTTCCATTGCTGCCCTTCCAAGTCCTAGTCTTCTGATTTCTTGACTGCTGTTTCCATTCTGATTAATGCCTGAGGCAAGATACGGAAGATCTTTCACTGTTTCAACATCTTCATTGTCTGTTTTAAAGTTATATAGATTATCTGTGGTCATTTGAGGGTTTTTGTTTGTTTTCTTAATGTTCAACTGTAAACCTGCCTTTGCACTTTCTTCCTTGATTTTCTTCTGTAACCATTTCAAGACTTTGCTGTTTTCTGCTAGTAGTATGGTGTCATTTGAATATCTTAAATGGATAATGTTCCTTCTTCCAATTTTCATGCATCTCTCCTCTGAGTCTAATCCTGCTTTATGTATGATATGTTTAGCATCAAAGTTAAACAAGGGTGGTACAGTAAGGGTGGTAAAATGCAACCTTACTAGACCCCCACCACCACACAGTGATTGAGGCTCCACTTAGGAATAAGGATACAGATGGCATATGTTGGGATAGAAGAGGCCACACCTTCTTATTGATTACAGCTATAGAGACTTGGCTTCAAGATGATCCAGAACAAGGCATTGGTCAACCCAACTAATGGGAACCAATTACCCGCCCACCTGCTCAGTATACTTTTGGAACGACAGACTTTGGAATACACATGGAAGAAAGCTTCAAGTGGTTCCCTTGCCACCTGGGTGAGGGACAGACCAACTACCCCTGAGCTGGGCATGACCTTGGTAGCCCACACCACCAATGTTCCATTATGGACCTCTCAACTTGCTATGACAGGTACCCAAGCCTTGTCTATCCCCAAATGGAAATTCTCATAAAAACAACAAGAACCTTGTCCATTATTAACTCCAGTTGCATTATTAACCTTGTACATTATTAACTCCATGATATCCATGCTTATGGGGCTGGAACATATATCCCCATCCAAATTAAAAGCACATCAGATGAATTTCTAAAAATAATTATGTCACACCATTGGCTTTCCTTTTCCTAAAACTGAATTTTTTCTTTAGCCCCCACATTTCCAGGATGCTATAAATTTAAACTTCAGTGAAACATTTAAAAACACAGCTGAGGCTTCCAAAGAGAAGAGACAGACAAAATGACCATGGGAACACAGCAAATATAAATGTTGAAACTGGCAATGTTAGAAATTTTGGGGTTGAAGGAAATTTTCATTTGGTGACTGAGAATTCTTACTGTGTAGAAAACATACTTTTAGCCCCAAAAAGTAATTTGTTACTGAGCTTTCTCACAGCTCACATCTAGGTGTTGGGAGGGGACACATGTTCAGACCCAGCTCTTCCATCTGCTAAGTTATTTCTGGGTAAACTAGAGCAAAACATCCCCAGGGAATCAAAATATAAATCACTTGTATGGTGGAGATACATTGACGATATCTTCACAATACAGGCTAGCAGCAGAGAGAGCTTGGAATATTTGTACAATACAGCAACCTGTTCATGCTGCTATTAAATTCTCCTACAAAGTACCTTTGAAGATCCACAGATCCCTTACCTGGATGTTCTTCTAATCATCAGGCATAACAAGATTGTTATAGATCTGTTTTGTGAGCCAACTGATGCTGACACATATTTGAACTGGAATTTCTGCCATTCCATATAAAATAACAACATATATTGTTTGGCCCTAAGTAATAAACATATATGAAACAATGATACTGTCTACCAACAAAGAATCCAGGAACTAAAACACTATCTGCTTTGGAGAGGATATACATCTCTTATCATTGAGTACAACATCCATCAGGAAGTTACATTCTACTAGAGAAAATCAGATTTTTTTTTTAATGAGGCAGTAAAAATGAGGACAGTTGTATGCATTTTGTGGTTGATTTTCACGCATCATCTCCCAATTACCACTTGGCAATCAAAGAAACTAACCCTTGATAGCTAATTTTCCATGTCTTGCTGAAGCTATTAATAAATCTCCTATCAATGCTTTCCTTCAACCACCTATTCTAAAGAAACTGCTGGTGAGAGCTGAAATAAAAAAAATACCAACTGAAAATCCTGGATCTCATCACTGTACATCCATGCATTGCATCACTTGTGCATAGCTGTACAAAACAACAACTTTTAAAAGCAGAAGCACTGAAAAATCTGTAACATTAAATAAAACATGACTTGCAATCCGATCAATGTCATATATGGTACTGAATGCCAGAACCTCAGATGCAACATGTAACATGTTGAGGGAAACACCACTGATCTTCACACAAGATTCAAGAACAGTATCCTGAACCAGAATCAGAATCAGCAGTGACCACCAAAAAGTTGGAACAACTTGTTGCAAAACATTTTTACTCCAAGGGATACAACCTTTTCAACAGGACTTGATTTTCAGCAGAGGAACCCTATACTCCAACCATACTTGAGAAGACAGAATTCTTCTGGCTTTACAGACTTGACACCTTGAATCCATAGGGCCTTAATTTAGGGGACAATATCACTATCACCTCCACCACCATCCTCTAATTTCCATGTCAAGATCCTGGGAATGCTATGTACTACTGCAGCTTTCCACTCCACCAAATGCATCTGAGGAGGTAGGCTCAAGTCTATGAAAGCTCATGCTACCAACTTCTGTCTTTCAGTTAGTCTCAAAGGCGCTGCAAGATCCCTTTGCACATAACTACAGCTGATTTCCATCTCCTATTCTAATGGACATTGCTGAAGGAGGCAAAAGCCAAACCATTTAATGCTTTTTAGAAATATCTGTTTTCAATCAATTTATACATTTTTGAATATTTTGCCTTTCTCAATATAATGACCTAACCCATAGATTTAGTAGAATAATTAAATCTAATAATCTATTCTAATTTTACAGTATCCCTCTGGGACCCAGGTTTTGCCTGAAAAGCCATCAGTTGCTTTTCTTCAATTATCAACTATGGGGGGGGGGTGTTTCCCATGTATATGGCTTAGACTAGTTGCATATTTTGGAAAACTTGTAGCTGAATACTCTTAGGCTGCATCTGTATTGCAGAATGAACGCAGTTGGACACTGCTTTAGCTGCCATGGTTCAATGCTATGGAATTTAGGTATTTGTATTTTTGTGAGATATTTAGCCTTCTCTGTTAGGGAGCTCTGGTGCCACAACAAACTATAAATCCCAAAATTTATAGCATGAAGCCATGACAATTAAAGTGGTGTCAAACTGCATTCGTTCTACAATGTGGCAGTATCCTTGGTATTTAGTTCAAGAAAGATGCAAATGATCAATTATAGATATGGCTCAAGTTTTAGAATCCAAAATACTGGGATTCAAGTGACATCAATGTTTTCATGATGTTATCCATTTTATATGTGATGTGATATGATATTATCACATATAATTAATATATAAATAAATCCATACATATATGTGTGTATCACATATAACATGTTTAAAATAGTATATAGCACATACCACAAGTTCATGATAACAGTAATGTCACTTAAATCACAATATTTTGGATTCTAGAACTTTAGCCAAATCTGTACTTGATCATTTGTATCCTTCTTCAACTAAGGGCATTCTGCAACTTTCAAGATGTTCTAAAACATACAGCTGATTTTCCAAAGCAATAATGTTTCCTTATTTTGTGACACAGTTAAAAATAAGCAAATGTTCATTTTACATCTTTAAAACATAAGAGTGTTCTCTATTTCCTGATTGCAGAATCATTATCAAAGTAAGATACATGAGAACTGGTAAGGTAAAACAGCCAAATAAAATGAATTCAGATATAACAAGCTGTAAATCTTGTATTGTCTGCATTTTGAATGCCTAATGATCTGAATCAAATATTTCCACTACTGCCTCAAATGAAAGCTACTTTGTTCAATTGCTAAAATATCCCTCCTAGAATATCTCTCTGTCTTTCATTAATGCTTCATTAATTATAAAGCTTACATTTATATTAATGAATCCACAGCATGAAAATCAAGCAAAAAAGGTGTACATCAAAATTAGAGAAGCAAGCTGTTTCCCAAAGTCATTAATCATGTCATTTTCTCACCTCATTTTATATAATTTCTTTTTTTATTTCCAGTCCAGTGTTATTCTGGGAGTATTTTCAAAAATACACTTGCTGCATTAAGTGTTACTAATAAGCCCTAAAAAAATCAGTAAATGACTTTAATCTGGGGCAACATATTATAAAGTAAGTATTAAATTAAACTTTTAAATATTAATTAGAAACATTAAAGTAGTACTTCACATCAAGGTCAGTAGGTGAACCAGAAAATGTGGCCCCAGAGACAGAAAAAATTGAAAAAATAAGGATAGGTTCCTGCATCACACACACACACACACACAAAAACACCCCACAGTTCAACAAGTTTTAACCAAACCTAACATACACATGTGAAATGAAATAACCAGGTAAAATAAAACTTTAGAATCATAGAATCATAGAGTTGGAAGAGATCCCAAGGGCCATCCAGTCCAGCCCTTTGCCATGCAGGAACTCAAACTCAAAGCATCCCCGACAGATGGCCATCCGGCATCTGTTTAATGACCTCCAAAGAA
>JAIPUX010001232.1:59390975-59404665 GCA_020142125.1 Phrynosoma platyrhinos | reverse complement strand
GATAAGGTCCATAGTTTGGGCATACTCTTAGATTGAACCCTGAGCCTGGAATCCTTGGTTTTGGTGGTGGCCAGGAGTGTGTTTGCAAAATTAAAACTAGCTACCCCCATTCCTTGATATGTTAGATCGAGTCACAGTAACAAATGCCTTGATTGCACCCCATGGATTACTCTAACACTTTTGGAAACTGTTCAGAAATCTCAGCTGGTCCAAAATGCTGCAGCCACGAGACTGACTGGAACTGGTTACAGGGAGCATATAACACCCTCACTGAAATATCATCATTGGCTACCAGTCCATTTCCGGGCAAAATTCAACGTGCTGGTTATGATGGATAAAGTCCTATATGCCTTAGGCACAGGCTATCTGAATGATCGTCTCTCTCTATACAAGCCTACCCAAATTTTAAGATCTTTTAAGATCTTCAGGGGAGGGCTTTTTCTCAGTTCCAACACCAACCATCACAGGTACATCTGATGAGGATCCAGGAGGGAAGGTTCCTGGGTGGTGCTATGGAACACATTGCTAAGGGAGAGTTGGTTGGGCCCTTCTTGCTTTCTTCTTACCAGCAGGCCAAGACCTTCTTCTTTAAATGGGCCTTCAGTTTTTAATTGGTTGGGGTAGTACAATAGATAGGTTTTAATGTGCTTTGTTTAAAATTAATGTTTTTAAGTGGATTGTATTTAATTGTATTTAATTTAATACCAGGGACAGATCAGGGGAACATTGGAACATTTTCTATTTTGGGGGAAGGAGAAGATGATAAATAGTTGTGTGCAATAAATTATTTGAAAGGGGACTTATTTAGGGGAACTTCAGTGGAAATTTAATTAAAGAACAATTGTGACATTTCTTGTTTTAGGTTGAAAACATAACTTATATATCTTTGCAGACTTTCAGCCAAAAGCCACTTCTGTGTTGCTGTCTTTCATCTTTCTTTTGAAATTTGATAAGGCCCTAACAGTCCCTGAATCAGTAACAACTGTCTGGTCATTTATCCAACCTTGTGAATCATTACATTATGCATTGCTGTACCCCTGCTATTGGCTATTACTGGTAGAGCTAAGGAATGCCACGGCCTCAATCTGGCACTTTGCCACTCCAAAAAGAGCTCACAAATGCCACTCCTTTTTGGAGTGGCAAAAAGCTGCCCTTGCCATGGCCTTTTCCATACTCTTTTAGTGCAGTGTGTCTGAACGCTGCACCAAGGAAGTGCCCTGATGCCGCCCGCCATGCGGTGGGGCACGTGGTGTGATGGCAGAGTGGAGGCGGCTGGTGGGTGGTCGCTACACCCCGACTCCACCCCCAGGCCGACCCTGTTGACCAATCTGTATAGGGCATTAATCAGCATCCTACTCATGATAGAAGAAGCAGGAAGACCTCAGCATAAAGGAGCTGATCTGTGTAGCGCAGAATGTGGCATTGATAATCAACTACAAAAAGCTATCAGTATCCCTAACCATAGAATCCATTTTTAAAAAATATACAGATAGAACAGAAGAACGAAGCAACAGAGCCACATTTTACTAAGGAAAATGGTGGCTAGTGGTGAAAGACCAAAGGATTGTGCACAAAACTTGCCATAGCTGCTATAATTGAAGGATTTGTCTCACAACTTCCATGACAGCAGGGGTGGGGGGAGTGAATCTTCTCTCTGGCAGTCAAGAGATTTCTTGTTTACACCTGCTCTTGTGCCTGTTCCACTTTGCTTATGGCTGTATGCTCTCTTTGGTACAATATTTACAAAAGAGCTTTGAAATTAAAAGAGATCCCACAGTTCCTGAAGACAGCATAATTATAAGGGTCAATTTGATAAGACATATAATCTTCAGAAACCTGCAGGTTTCCCTAATAAAATATTTACATCAGTCACTGTTGGATATCCAGAACAACTAATATAAATGCTTTCCTCAGTAGTAGTAAGTTTTCACTTCATATGTAGCTGTCTAAGAAATATAGTTCTAGAGAGATTTGCTCATAGTATTCATGATTTTTTTTCTTGTTCAAATTCACTAATTTGTAAATTAATGGATGTTCTGACCCACTTACCATCAGTTCCATTAAACTTCTTTAAAAGATCTTTTCAACCAGTAGTGCATCTCAGAAATCCAATGGAGCTAAGTGCTTACTTCCAGATAATTGTGTATGGGATTGCAGTCTTAAGTTCTTTGACAAATTCTTATAGTGAGAAAGTACAGCACCATTTACTTTTTCTTATATTGCATGTTGTTATAATTTTCTAGCATTCTATGACTAAGGACAAGACTGCACACAAAAGACTGTACACAAGCATTTACCCCTTCAAATGTTTTGGATTAAAACTCCCATAATTGGGCTTCTAGTAGATGAAAGGTTAAACATTTAAAGGGTTCTTCACCCCCGCCATTCATTCTAGTAACAGCATGGTTGCGCAACCTTCAAGTTGCTTGTCAATATATGGTGACCCCATGAATTTCATGCAACTTCATTAAGGCCAATACAAGAATCAATAACTGCTATACCATGAAGTCCCCTCACATTGTCATGGTGTTCTAATGTTATTAGACCTATGTGGTGTGGAGACTCAGAAATGTGGAAAGCATGCTGTTGGTGTTTCCCTCTGCAGAACCACAAGAAAAATATGGAACTCCCATGCAATATTTCCCAGAGCCCAAGCACTATGCTGCTGCTGAAGTTTTCTGTTCAGGGATGGGCAAATTGTGCCCTTTAAATGTTGTTTGGTTGTATAGCCCTTACTATGAGCTATCCTGGTTAGAATAGATAAGAGCCATTCTTGCTTTGCAACATGAATTGGCTCCTGGTTTCTGCCTCTTATTTCACATAGGGTGCAAGGAGTGGCAGGAACTATTCTATTTGAAGCTTGAAGTTCTCTGGCTCAGGAAAATATCAGTCATGCTTTGCTCATTCGAGGATCCTTCAGGGTATATTGTTCCCATGATTCCTCACTCCCTTAGATACCTCATGTATGATTTTATCCATGCTTAATACTATGATATGTGTATTTAACTCATTGTTTAACTCAGGGACCTCCAGAGCACAACTAAGGAAAAAAGTTATTTGCCACCAAGATGTCTTCAATTTATGGTGACCTTATGAATGAAAAGGTCCAAGAACCCCCTGCTCAGGTCTTCCAATCTCACAACCATGGCTTCCTCATTTGAATCAATCCACCTGTAGTGCAACATTTCCCTTTTCCTTCTGTGGGAAAGCATTTTTGTCTTTTCTGAGAGCCAACATGGTGTACTGGTTTGAGCACCAGACTATGACTCTGAAGACCATGGTTCAAATTTTCACTCAGACATAGAAGCGTACTAGGTGACCTTGGGGAAAGTCACACTATCAGACTCAAAGGAATGCAAAGGCAAATCTTATTGTTTTATTGTTGTTAACTGCCCTGTGTCAATCTCGGCTCATGGTGGCCCTATGGATGAGACATCTTCTGTCCTCCACTGCTCTGCTTAATTCCTGCAACCCCTTAATACCCATGACCTCCTTAATTGAGTCCATCCATCTGGCATGTGGCCTTCCTCTCTTCCTGCTTTCCTCCACCTTTCCCAGCATTATTATCTTGTCCAATGAGTCCTTCCTTCTCATGATTTGTCCAAAGTATGACAGCCTCAGTTTGGTCATCTTGGCTTCCAGGAAAGTTTCCAGCTTGATCTGCTCTAGGACCGATTTGTTTGTCCTTTTGCCCGTCCATGGGATCCTCAGCACTCTTCTCCAGCACCACATCTCAAATGAATTGGTTTTCTTCCTATCATCTTTCTTAACTGTCCAGCTCCGTACATGGTAAAAGGGAATACAATGGCTTGTATGATTCTAACTTTTCTGCTGAGTTGTGTATCTTTGCATTTTAGAATCTTTTCTAGTTCTTTCATAGCTACCCTCCCATTCTTAGCCGTCTTCTGATTTCCTGACTGCAGTCCCCATTTCTATCTATGTTTGATTCCAGGTATGGGAATTCTTTTACTATTTCTATTTCTTCATTGTCTAGATTGAATTTGTGAAGGTCCTTGGTGGTCATTATTTTTGTTTTCTTTATGTTCAACATTAAGCTTGCCTTATCACTTCTTTGATTTTCCTTAGCAGGTGTTCCAGGTTTGTGAGGTCTGTGAGGTGTTCTGGGCAAATCTGCTCTGAACAAATCTTGCACAGAAAATCCCATGATCCCACCCCATTTTAGGGTTGCAATAAATAAAAAACAAAAACAAAACAAAACCTGAAGGCACACAACCACATTATCTTTTTGACTGTGTAGCATTATTTCACATGTCCAAAGTACAATAACCTCAATTTAGTTATCTTAGTTCATCAGTGTTTCTCTAGAAGCCATTCATTGATCTTTTGAGTGGTCCCTGGTATCTGTAGAATTCATATGCAGCACCAGATTTCAAATGAATTTATTTTCTTCCTGTCAGTTTTCTTCATTTTCCAGCTTTCACAGCCATACATAGAAACTGGAGGTAATATGGCATAGATAATTATGACTTTGGTATTTAATATTTTTATTATTGTTGGAATGGATTGGATTATTCTTTTTTAAAAAACACACAAGTGGAGTTATTCTTTAAAAAGTTCACTTTCTTATTGACCACATTGCATGAATGTCATAAAACTGCTATTTAGTGAAATGTGATACCATCATTTATGTCTTTGTCTACAGACTACATTAAAAGTATACAGGGTATTATAAATTTACTGGTAACCTATCATTACTCTTCAGATATCACTTTGGTTGCTTTCACGTTCAGTTTGATATGTGAGATTATTAAATATGTAATCAGAAGAGAAGGAAAATCTAGAAATATCAGGTTGTATGATAAAGACGCTCCACCACATTTTGGGAGGAATGAATTACAGGAAAGGAATACCAGAAAACCTTCCCTTCAGGTATATTTCTAAATGAAAATCCAAATTAAATACCATGTGATAGTAAACAAACTGTCACAGAAGATGGCATGTTTCCATATAGCACTCTATTTCATCTTCGTCTACTATTCAAAACAGGTGTTTGGTGTTACCTAACAGCTAGAATTGGGGCTACAAATCAGCATGAGATTCATCAAAATGGATCCCTGCCACTTCACACTCTTACCCCAGCTGACTTAATTCATGGTGCTCAGCAGTAGGAGCATTATATGCACCTTCCTCCCTTCTTTCTCTCCCTCCTTCCAAAAATGTCAAGAGAGGCAGAGAGAGAATATTGAAGGAGATCCTTAGTATCAATGAAATATCCCACTGAGCTAAAAATGCACAAAGCTTTGGCAGTCCTTTCTAACAGGGGAGCTCTGCCTTGACATATCCATGCCCTAAAAATAGTGAACAGAAGAAGAAAGATGAGAGATCTTATGTATTATACATAGTTTTTAAATACACATGTGCTTGGCAGACTCATAAAATGTTCAATAGACAACTCAAAGTTCGGACCTAGACTTTATTGAATTTGCTTTCAAAAGAAGAGTTCCCAGACAATGGTGGTGTTTTGTACCAGCAACCAAAGTTACTGATGTATTTGTCCTGGTTTTCAAAATACGGTTTTAGCACTCTACCTATAAGGAGTCTAGAAGAGATATAAAAGTAGGACACTGAAAGATTTGCAAGCAGGACAAAAGAAGGACTGAATATTTTGCAAAATAAACAATACTCACTAGAAATGTATGTAGGAGAAAAGTAAAATTTTAAAATCTCTCTCTAGGTGAACTTCAGAAAAATTTCAAACAATTGTTTTTAATATGTTGTTTTATATCCCACCAATCTTCAAAGAAGCTCAGGGTTGTGTTGGTGCATGTTATAAAAAGATTGAGACAAGTAATAGTTGGACAATAAAGAATAGTTGAAGATAAAATGATTCCAAATGGAAACAAAAGAAATAAAAACAGAAAATAGTGGGGTGGTGTCTAACATGTCCTGTGCAGTCATAAATGAATGAATAAAATAAATGAGTAAAAGAAGAGTAGTCGAGATAGGGAAAAGAAAAAAAGGTCATAAAAAACTGACACATAAATTAAAATCTTCTGATTCTAGAGTCAGCAAAGAGAAAGAAAAAGAAACCAGACAAGAATTAAAACTAGAAAGAAAAACATATACTGGTTCCAAGTAGGATACATGACAGGGATAAAAAGGAGGAACAGACAGACTATACTGTTTTCAAAAGAAAACATAAGAATGATAGGGGGAAATTATCAAAGGGCCTCGGCAGACGACTAATAGAGTCGTCTCTGAGGCCTGGAAGAGGAGGGGCAGCCGCACGAGTGGCGCCCCTTCCTCTTCCTGAGGTTGCCCTCGGAGCTGCCAGCCCTCCGCATGGCCGGCGCTTCCGGGGCAACCTCCCACCGCAGCGTCCTCACACGCTGCGGCGGAAGAGTCAGGGAAAGTGCGCCCGACGCTTTTAGGGCGCACTTTCTCTGACTTCTAAAAGGAGCGCCAATTTGGTGCTCCTTTTAGGGTCGCCGCAGGAGTGCCGCAGTGCGGCTGCCATGGCCCCACAGTGCTCCGGACCAGGGCGTCCTGGACGCCCTGGTCTGCTTAGGCCCAAAGTGTTGAAGGAGGAGAACCAGAAGCAGTTATTACAACTAGCAGAGCAAGAAGTCTGTAGAAAGACCACCACAAAAAGAGAAATATTTAAGGGAAAAGGCAGAAACACAGAGAAGATTGGAGAAAAAGAGAAAAGTGGTGAAGGAGGGAAACATTCTCACATGTCATGATTTTATTAATAGTAGCCAAAAAAATAAATGAAAAGAAGAAGAAGAAAGGTGGAACAATTAATTGGAACAGAAATAATGTCAAAGACCAAAGTTAGAAGATGTGATGGGGAAATGGAAGGAGTGGACTGACATGAAGTAGGAAAATGCAGGATGGAAAAAGGAAAGGAAACACACGTTATCAAAATACAACAAAATCCACAAAAGAGCAATACCTTTGTTGTCTAACTGAAATGCATGAAATACATTATGTAAGCTTTTGAAGCTCCACTGGCTCTTTCATCAGGCAAAATTTCTTTAAAAATAACAGGTGAAGAAAAAAAGATGATGTTAAAGTCACAACCTTATCATCACTTTTCTTTTCTTGTATGATTTTAAAACATCTTTTGCCTGATGAAGAAGCCAGTATAACTTGCATTTCAGTTGGCCAATAAAATTATCACTCTTTTGTGGATTTTAGATTTTGTTGTATTTTGCTGCATGGACAACATGGCTACCCCAAATATGTTTCTTGGATTTGACATATTATCACTCATTTACACATGCATACAAACTTACTCTTGTTGGAGCAAAGAGGAAAAGAAATTTGTCTATACCAATGGGTATAAATCTTCGGCACTATTAAAAATGTAGACAAAAAATTCAATCTGCTGAACATCTGCTTTAACTAAAAATTAGTTTTGTTTTGAATAATTCTAACTAAGCAAAGCTGCTGTTTTAGGCTAGAGCAAATGATGTCAGCACTGGGAAAGTGTTCCAGCTAGAATGAGCTGGTGTTTTAGGTTGAGGGCAAGTGATGTCACTAGCAGCAAGGTGTTCCTGGAAAAGAGCAAGAATCAGTGACAGGAAGAATCAGGGAAGAAAGAGAAGGAGGGAGAGATTTAGGGGTGCTGCAGACAGGCAGCTCTAGGCCACCCCGGGAAGCAGAGGATTGGGGCCACGGCTACCGCACGCCACGGCCCTGATCCTTTCAGGGGTGGCAAAAGGGCGCCCTAAGAGCCGATGCGTGGCTCTTTCTCACCCCTTCCAGCACAGCGCATCAGGACGTTGTGCTGGGAGGACGTCCTGACGCTGCACACCGTGCATAATGGCGTACGCCATTAGGATGTTATCGGGCTGGGGTTGGGGCAGCTGGCATGCAGCTGCCCCTTCTCATCTCTGCCTCCAGACCGGCCCTTTGGGCCGGTCTGCAGAGGCCCTTCGTCTCAGTATGTTTTCTAAGTGCAATTTAAGCACTGTCCTTTGCTAATAGGATTGAGAAGCAGAAGATAAAGCAGTTCCCAAAGAGACAGGCATCAACAGGGCACCCCCTTATTGCAGTGGAAGGAAGACAAGAACAGGGAAAGTGCAGTTCGTACTCTTTGTCTTCCTTCCGCCTCATTCAGAGTTTAAAAACATTAATGAAATAGCACATATTAGTAAAAAAATAAAATAAAAATAACCAAGCAAAACACCACTGAGTTTCATAATCCATCCTGTGGTAATAGGCTGAAAGATAGCAAATACATCATGTCAGCTTTATAAGCTTACAAACTTCTTTGGACTTTATCACATGCAGCTTTTAAACCACTACAGTCAGCCCTCAGTATCCGCAGACTTGCCATCTACAGATTCAAGCATCTGCAAATGGGAGGCCAGTGTTGTCCCCAGTGGTGACACATGCATGTGGCCACGTTGCCACACAGCCATTAAGTCCCATTGTCCCTAATGTGGCTGCGCTACCACTGGGGACAACAGGAGATGTCCCTAATGGCATCACGGTCACGTGCATGTGCCACCATTCAAGTTTTGTTATCCTTAATGGCGGTGCAGCCACATGCATGTCCCACCATTGGGGAGAATGTAATTTGAATATCTGCGGATATCAAGGGCCAACTGTATAAAAGTTTGATAACAGCTCTTTTGACCATACCTAACACACAACACCATCTCCCTCTCTTTGCTGCTCTGTCCTTGAAGCATGGTTAGCTCACACTTTTCCATTGATGGGAAAACCCATCAGTAAGGTCCCAATAGCATAGGTGTAACATTAGCATAGGTGTAACATTATTCCACAGGTAAGTCATGCCTGTGCCAGTTCCAGGATTGCACAGTCTTGTGGTGTCAGTGTCTTATCTTCTCCTTTTGCCCCCCCCCCCCCCGTCATTATTCCAGAACAGCCTTTTCTTGTTTTTGTTTTTGTTTTTACTTTCTTTTTCTTTTCTTGTTTTGTTTTATTTTATTCTTTCTTTTTTGGTTAAACTGCATCCACATAACTCTAGAATTGCATTTTAAACCCCCCTCCCCATACACACACACACAAAAAAAAAAAAAAAATGCAAGGCATGCTAGGTAGAATATAGGGCAGAGGAGTGGGTTTAAGGACAAAAACAGACAAAAACACAAGGAGTCAAGAAAAACCCAGTCATGCTTATCAAGCAGGGAGGGTATACACTTCCATTGTGGTATATATGCACTTCCATTCATTAATACAATCATGATGAGAACACAGGTAGTGTTTATCAGTGTCCCATTGTTAAGGCAGTGAAAAGTAACATTGATGTTACAGTTATTTATTTATTTATTTATTTATCTATTTTAAAATAATGTATTATTTTTTGCTCTTTACTTGTTTATTTATTTAATTGTTTGGAGTATTTATACCCTGCTCTTCAGCCACAAAGGGCCTAAGCAGACGGGCGGGCGTAGGCTGCCCTGGGAAAGTGCACCGCAGGACTGAGGCATCCCCATGCCTCGATCCCGCGGCGTACCGTCACCGCCCCTGGAAAGGAGTGCTAAATCAGTGCTCCTTTCATATGTCGCCGAAAGTGCGCCGCAAAAGGCTGTGGCGCACTTTTGGTGACTCTTCCGCCACAGCGTGTCCGGACGCTGCGGCGGGAGGTCCTCCTCGGAGCGCCGGCCATGCAGAGGGCCAGCTGCTCCGAGGACGACCTTGGGAGGGGGAGGGGGCGCCGAGCGTGCGGCTGCCCCTCCCCTTCCCTGCGCCGAAGACGGCCCAATAAGCTGTCTGCTTAGGCCCAAAGGCTCTCAGAGCAGCCTACAAATGGTTAAGTAGACAAGTTTCCTGCCTTCAGACTTACAATCTAAAATACATGACACAAATGGAGAAGGGAATGGCAGAGGATCAAATCCAGCAGTTCTTCTCTCCCTCTGAGGCCTGGACCATGGCAGATGGACTGGAGGGAGAGCTCTGCTTCTTCCTTTAGGCCAGGCTTTATGGAACTGGCAGGCCTGTCTCTCCCTCTGAGGCTAGATAGTATCAGATGGGCTGTATTGTTGTTCATTGCGTGTCAATTACTGTTCCATATTACTTGACTTTTCCAAAATCTCTCAACAATGCCCTCAAATGCCACCAATGAATTCCCGAAATACTGTTTTGATGCAAGAAACAAATGGCACTTCTCACACCCAAAATCAAATGACAATAGTAATTAATGCTATTTTTTTCAAAGTACAGTTAGCCCTCCATATTCATGGATTTTTTATCCATGGATTCAACTATCCATGGCTTGAAAATATTCCAAAAAAATGTAAATTCCAAAAAGCAAACCTTGATTTTGCCATTTTTGTGGGGGACACCATTTTACTATGCCATTGTATTTAATGGGACTGAGCATCCATGGATTTTGGTATCCATGGGAGATCCTGGAATCAAAGCCCAGTGGACACCAAGTTTAATCGTGATGCATATATAAGTACTATTATTTATTATGAGTCAGTTTGTCTAAGCTCTGGTCTCCCCTCCTCTTATCAGAGTCAGAGGCACTCTGGATCAGGCACGGTTAATCCAAGCTGTGCAATTAATGTAGCTCTTTCATTTATTTATTCATCAATTAAAATATTTTACCCTACTCTATATCAGAAATCTCAGGGTGCATTACAAATAGCATTACAACAGATTAAACAGGTTTTTAAAAAGTAAAATAATTTAAGTAAGCTAAAAACATATTAATATAATATGTTTAAAATATTTTTTAAAATTTTAAAAACTATATATAACAGTCTTTGGGTTGAATTAACAAGGTCCAAAGGCATTGGTAAACAGCCACGTTTGAATGTAGCATATTATTATTATTATTATCCTGCTTTATAACTGGGACTCAAAGTGGCTTTCTATTTAAAATAATACAATTAAAAACATACAAAAGTGAGCATTAAAATAGAATTTACCTGTTACAGTATTAAAACACATCACTCAGTAAAAGAATATAATGTACTTTAAAAGAGATAAAAACACTTAACAGTACAATTAAAACAGTACAACATCCCTAGCCTGTTCTTTAAAGACTTTCTGTGTTAAAAGCATGTCTGAATAATTTGTATCTACAGCCCTGTGCCATATTTCCCATCCCAGGAGAACAAAGCACAGGAGTATCATGGCAACACTGCTGCCTTGAGAAGCCCACAACTGCAACTACCATAACATCAGTTTATGATTATGCATTTTGGCAAATGCAACAGTGTTTTGGCAGCCGCACATGCCTATGCTCCCATTCCTCTCAGAGTTAGTGTCTGTTCTTCATACCATCCAATCTTCCAGTATATCTTAAGACCGCAACAGAAGGATGTTACCAAGACTAACAGTAGCTATAGTACAGAGCTCTTTCCACAGTTACAGAACCGTAGCAAAGGGAGGAGGAGCATTTGGGCTTAAATTACATGTGTGTTAGCTTACAGATTGTAAACCACTTAGAGAGGGCTGAATTCACTATTAAGCAGTATAGAAATGTAAATGCTATTGCTATTGTTGGTGCCAGTCGGGCCTCCAGGGGGAGAGCATCCACAGTTGGGGGTTGACAGCTGGGAAGGTCCTCTCCCATGTCCCAGCAAAGTGTATTGATGTCACTGGTGGCACATAGGCAAGCCTTACACCCCAGCAGATCTTAATCCTCCAGCATTTTAGATTTTGAATATAAGAACGATAGTTGTAAAAAGATAATCTTTTGTACTATTGAACTGAGTCACTTACACTTTTATTTTGTTCCTCCAGCTTAAAGAGAAATCTAATTTGGCCTCATCTCTTCCCCGCTCCCCCTCCTGCTTATCCACATGTGTGCTGAATGTATAAAGAGAGAATGGAGAGGCATTTCTTGCTTCATACCTCCACATATTCCACAACACTTGAAAACAAGCCTTGTGCACATTTGCTATTTATGCGCCAGGCCATATTTCCTTATTGTTCTCCAAATAGATTGTACTGGGTGCTTTGAATACAACTGAGCTATGCTCATAATACACTACTTTTTGGAAATATGTGTAGTTGTCAATGGAAGAGATCCAAGAAATATTGGCAGTGCTGTCAAGGATACAGTTGAATGAGGAAAGTAATATGAATCCTGATAATACAGACAAGACAGATTGTGACCAAATGTATTCATTTGATGAAGATAAATATAAACATCTTGCTGCCTCAAGACACTAGAGCTTGGGAAGGTTAGGGAAGTGTAATAAAGTTCACATAATCATTGGGGAGCAAGTATTCAAACATTACATGGTGACCTAAGTGGCAAAGCGAGCTGAAAACATTCTGGGGGGTGTAGTCCAAACATGCCTTTACAAATCTGTCATGCCCTACGGCTAGTGATATAAAGAATTCTCGTATGAAATATCTGTTGTTTGAAGATTTCATAAGCCTTTTAAAGAGAATAAATTATTAGAACTGTCTTGGTCAACAAGTAAGAATTTTGTTTTTTAATTATTTGCAAATGAAGTGAAGGGACGGGACCTTTCAGCTGACAATTCGATGGCCAGGATTTGCATATTTTGCGTAAGCAAAGCTACCATTCATAATGGGTTTTACCAGAGGCTATTTCCTTGTTTAGGGTGATGTCCTTCCCCATCTTTGCCCACAGCTTTGCTCTAAAAAACAAATGAGAACAAAAGGAGAGAGCATTTTGTGTGTAGGTGGTGGTGGATATCTTCAGACCTTCTCCCCATTCTCATCATGCTCTCCCATTCAAATTCTCACAGAAGCACTGAATATTGCTCTGCCTCTGCTGTCTGCGTTTCTCCCAGTTGTGTTGCATCCAGCTCCAAATAATTTAGTTTTGGAGAGCTAAGTGAACTTTATTTTCTTTGGTTTAATTGTTATCAACAGAAGATCACTGCAGACCAGAGTCTGAGCAGTTGAAGGAAGCTGTAAAAGTATGCCCTGCTAAATTCTTCTTGTTTTTGAAATCAAAGGTGTAAAGTGAGCAATCATGGAGGAAGGTGCCTTGTCTCCTTTCATCCTGTTGTTTTGTCATGATCATGAATGATGATGGTTCTGCCCCTTGCAAAGGAGAGAATGTTTAATTTTGTTTCATTTAAAGAAAGCCTCTTTAAATGTTAAAGCTACAATTTATTTATTTAACCTATGATTGGTTTGCTTTTGGGCAAGGAGAGTTCAGAATGTCCCTGAGGCTGAGAGAATGTGACCTACCCAAGGTCACCCTATAGATCCCCCACCCCTTCTTTTCTTTTGTGAGGGTCACACTCTCTCAGCCTCAGAGGCAGTGCATGACAAACCTCCCTCTGCACACTCACTTTCTCATGGTGATCCTAAGGTAAACCTATCATAGTTTTTTTTGGGCAAGGAGAGGGACCCTGAGGCTGAGATAGTGTGACCTACCCATGGTCACCCTGTGGATTTACATGGCTGAACTGGGATTAGAACACCATAGAAACTCATTGGGTCACATGCACTCAGCCTCCAAGTCCAACTCTAAAATCCTAGGTTTCATGGTAGAATGGGGCTGGACGAGATGACCCTTGGGAATCTCTTCCAATGCTAGGATTTCTCCATGGCAGAATTCCTGCTTGGCACAAGAACACATTTGCCATTCCACCCCACCCCCACCCCTTCTTCTCTTTTGTGAGGGTCACACTCTCTCAGCCTCAGGGGCAGCCCATGGCAAAACTTTCCTTTATGCTAAGAAAACCCTGTGATAGATTTGCCTAAGGATCACATCCTCCACTGCCATCCTGATGTTGAATGGGGTGAGACTACA
>JAIPUX010001232.1:59364408-59375148 GCA_020142125.1 Phrynosoma platyrhinos | reverse complement strand
AGGACAGGAACCAGGATTGAACGGGTCTGAGGCGAAGTCTCGCCCATGACATCACAAAGGTTGTTGAGGCTAAATGCCTCATTACTGTCTGTACCAAATGGGCCTGAACCTTGGTACAGTTAAGGCAAGTGCTGATGGAAGTGGTCAGGGCTGGAAACCTGACTTCCGGGAGGAAGGCTTTCTCCAGCTCTGAATCCAAGATTGCTCCGAATAACCTGACTCTCTTGGTGGGTGTGAGGTTGGACTTCTCTTTGTTGACTTTGAGTTCCAGCAAGTTGAGTAGATCGAGGGTAAACTGGATGTCATTCAGAAGTTTCTCTCGGGATGGAGCTGTAAGAAGCCAGTCGTCGAGATATGGGAAGACTGTTATCCCCTTGCGATGCAGGAAGGTGGTGACCGGGGCCATGCATTTGGTGAAGACTCTCGGTGCCGAAGACAGTCCAAACGGAAGGACTTTTTATTGGTGCCCACTGTGAAGGCCAGGAATCTGCGATGCTCCTCTCGGATGCTGATGTGAAAATAAGCGTCCTTCAGGTCGATGGTGGCGAACCAATGGTCTTTCTGCAAGAGAGGCAAAATAGAAGAAAGTGTTGTCATGCGAAAGCATCTGTATTCAATGAAGGAATTCAGTGCTCTCAAGTCCAAAATGGGCCTAAGGCCCAAGTATTTTTTGGGTACAATGAAGTAACAGGAAAAGAAACAGTATCGAGCCCAAGAATTGGGAACGGGTTCGATCACTCCTTTATCTTTCAAGGCGCACACTTCATCGAGTAAGGGTCAGAAGGGGTTGTGATGACAATAGCTCCAGTTGGTGGGAGCTCTTCGAATTCTAGGGCATAGCCCCTCTTGACAATGTCAAGCACCCAAGAATCAGAAGTGATGGTGGCCCAGGTGTTAAGAAAAGGCCTTAGTTTGTCATCAAATCTTTCGACAAAGTGCGCAGCAACACATCATTGTTTCCTTCTGGTTTCGAAGGGTTTCCTTTGGAACATCTGCCTCTGTTTTTGTTGGTGGCGGCCAGAAGAAGATGGACATGGAACTTGTCTCCTTTGTGATTGAGTTTGAGTTTGGGAAGTGTCTTGTTGGAAAGGACACTGTGAGGACGGGTACCACGGTCTTGGTTGGTAATATCTGAACCTCTTCCTGAAGGGCTGGGATGGTTGGATGCCATGCTTGCGCACAGCATTTTTCATTTTGTACTTTAGATTAAGTTTCTCGTCTGTGTCCTTGTGGAAGAGACTGGATTGATCGAAGGGTAAGTCCTCAATGGTTGATTTGGCTTGATTCGTCAGATCAGCCGCTCGCAACCATGCATGTCTGCAAAGTAAAATTGCATTAAGCAACGTCTTCGAAGAGCATTCAGTGAGAATACGGGCCGTAACTATTTGTTGAGTCCCAACTGCATGTGTCTCTTGCTGAAGGGCAAGGGCATACGGTTTATGTTCCTCCGGCAAGTGTTCAAGGATTAGCACAAGTTTCTCCATGAGATGATGGGTATAGGTGCCCAAACATCCTACATAGTTTGCCACTTGATATGGCAAAGGCCTAGAACTGAATGAGAACAGGATTTCTTCGCCAAGAAATCAATCTTCTTTCCTTCTTTGTCTGCCGGGGAGGTAGATGACTTTGATGTGGAAACATATTGTGCACCCTCCACTATGTCCAAGTTTTGGTGTGGATGATCTGTCATCCATGCAGGCTTTGGATCGACTATCCAGTATAAATTGTCCATTCGTTTTGAGATATGAGAAGTAGATGTTGGTACCTCCCAAGATCTTTTCAATATCTTGGCCAGGGAGGGCATGTAGGGGATGGCTGGCCTTTCAATCACTCTACTCTGAACCCATTTCTCAAGTTAGTCAGAGGACTCTTCATCTTCAGGTTCAGTGACTGCAAGATCAAGGGTGTGAGTCATCCGAAGGATTTAGTCTGCGAAGGCACGAACATCATCAGAAGGGGAGGATGATTGGGTGTTCAAAGGTGGTCTAGCTTGGGTGGGAGACCAGTCCAAGTCCTCATCTGATTCGGTCGACAGGCCCGATGAAATGGAACAGTACGATGGGGTAGAGTTGGGAGATGAAGGGTGGCGTGGATTTTTAAGCTAACCTCTTTGACATTGGCTTCTAGCTGGAGGCGAAGAACTAAAAGACGAGGAATGGTGTTTGGACTGGGAGGAACGACAGTGAGAAACAGATGGGGAACGGTGTCTGGACTGGGAAGAACCATGGCGAGAAACAGATGATCAGTGTGGAGGAGTCGAAGGCTGATGGGAATCAGTGGAATGATAATGGTGCCAGGATGGTCCCAGGTAAGGAGATGGAGAGGAACAGTGTGTCGGAACCAAAGGAGACTGCTGCACTGCAGGAAGGTGGTGAGACGACGGTACCGGAGAAGGAGGGGGCTGCTATGTAGCAGGAATGGAGTATGACTTCTGATTTGAAACAGGGAGGGTCTGCTGAATAGCAGGAAAGGACTGGAACTGACGTCTCTGCTCTTCCATAAGGAGCAACTGCTCGGGTTGAACCGGGAGCATGTAGCTGTTGGAAGCCTCGTCGAAAACCAGCTGTGGAAACCTGGTGATCCATGGTTAAGAAGCTGGGTTAATTGGAGTCTGCTGCTGCATTTGGCCCGAAACAGAAGTAGGCGTTGGGTTATCCCTGGACCTGATATTACGGGCTGAAGATGAGGAAATGGTGGGAGGTATAACCACACGTGGAGTCGCAGCTGAAGGCTGAATTTCCGCCTCAGATTTGGTGTCGAGGCACACCATCGGAGAGGTCGGTTTCGAACCCGACGGGCCCGTAGAAGTCGGTATAGACAGCGCCACTGGTGGAGGCGCCAAGCGTGAAGACTTGCTCCTAGAGGGCATCGGTCATTCCCCGTTGGTGGAGTGATGGGGAGACAACGAACGGGCTTTTTTGGAGGGCAAGGGGGCTTCATCAATAGTCTCCAAGTGCTTACATTTGGAGGACTTCTTTCCACCCCCTTCCAAGCCCTCAGGACTCACACTCCTTTTACCTTTGGAAGACCTCTTGGATCTCTCCCTGGATCTTCCCCCTTGTTGAGGGGGGTCCGAGGAAGGCTTACTGATGGCCACAGTAGTCAGGGCTGAGGCTGGGGAATCGGCCTGCAAGGCCTTCTCCCAAAGTGCTGTCTTTAGCTTGACCATGTGGTTTTTCAAGGCTTGCAGGGTCATTTTCCTGCACATTTTGCAGGTTGTAGGATTATGCGTATCCCAGAGGCAGAAAATGCACTCATCGTGCTGATCAGAGGTCGGCAACTTTGTGAAGCGAAGGCAGAGTCAAGAGGCAGTCCGAGTCAGATCACAATCAGAAGCACCAAGTTTGAAGGAGTAAGTGAAGGCAAAGTCGATAGACGATCTGAAGTCAAATTATTAAATCAATAAGTCGTAATCCAAAGAGTAGTCAAGTCGAAAAAAATGGTCAAAAGCCGTTAGACGAGTAACTGCACTAGTGATGAGGTTCCTTGCAAGCTGCAAAAGCGGCGGACAAAAGGAACTGAGGATCGAGCGGGAACGTGAAGGCCTATATAGAGGTGGGCGGAGCTACCGCCAAAAAGTTGCAATCCAACTTCTGCCTAGTGATTCCAGAAGGTTCCGAGCTAGCTGTGCATGCGCAGACAAAACCCATTTGTGTGATTTGCAGAGACCACGAAGAAGAAATAACAGTTTTTAAATTTTAAGAATGGATAACAACCAATTTTTTTTCACACTTTGGAATCTCAAGCACAAATTCTCAAGCATCACCTTAGGCATAATCAATGAAGATTCATAAAACCAATAAGTTTTATTTAGCATAAGCTTTCAGGGGTTGCAGCCCAAGTCTGATGACCAATATGGCAGCTGTCCCACTTCTTTCCTGGACAAATATCACAGATGGGCCTGGGTACAACAGCTATCCATAACTTAACCACTGGGATTTACTTACAGATTGACTCACAATGCAACAATTCACTGAATGGCTCTACTCGAGTTGGGACTAATTAATAGGATTCAAGCAGGAAGCTTTTGTTATGTGGAGATAACCACTATGTAGGTGCATGAAACACATACGATTGTATTCAAAGTAAAGATACATGGTCTTGGCATTGTTTTGGACTATGGTTGGAATGCTAACCATACCTTGGAAAGTTTGTTACACTGAAATCAATGTAATCACTTAAACTCAAAGGAGAGAATTAGGCTGCAAATAATTTGTTCAAAGCATTTGTGCATATTCAAAGGAGGCATGATGTCAATAGTGTTTGTTATTCTAGCAGAGTAACAAAAAAAAGTTTCAACTGAACAAGTTCAAAAGATAAACTGGATTTTACTTGAAGTGAAAATACATACACTGAGTTATAGGCTCGTTTATAAGCTAAGTTCTCCAATGCTCATTTAGTTTAGAACAAAAAATTTTTGCAAGATTTTAATTTGATGGTTATAACCTGTATATAGATGTTGTTAATAAACTGTACTTGTACTAACTAGAATTTGTTGTTGTTTGTGTGCCTTCAACTCGTTTCCGACTTATGGCAACCCTAAGATGAATATATCATGGGGTTTTCTGGGGCTGAATGTGACTTGTCCAAGGTCAACCAGTGGGTTTCCATAGTTGAGCAGGGATTCGAACTTTGGTCTCCCAGACTCAGGACCTAAGCAGACTACAAGAAATAGTGCACATTAAATTGAGGCACTGCCCTGGCTCAGTGCTAGGGAATCATGGGAACTGTAATTTATTGTGGCACCAGAGCTCTCTGACAGAGAAGGCTCAGTGTCCCAGAAAAAAATACAATTCCCATGATTCCCTAGCACTGAGCCAGGGCAGTGCCTCATTTTAATGTGCACTATTTCTGGCAGTCTGCTTAGGCCCTTAGTCTACCACACTATGCTGGCTCTCACACCATACTGGCTCTAGAAAAGACCCAGGAAATTAATAACAATTACTGAACAATCCAATTTAACCATCCAATGGTCGAAATCCAATTGCTTGTCTTAACTAGAGGAAATCCACTGAATCAAGAAGACTACATGTATGTTTATTTACCATGGAACAATGATTTGGTGGACCTACTGTAGTTGGGACTGGATTTAATTCAGATTATTCTCATGATGTCTTACCACTTATTAAGTTTTGTTAAGACACTGACAGTTAATCTTATGATTTTTAAGGAACTGCTATACTAGTGATGCAATGTTCATATCTCCAATCTTCTAAACAACCACAGATCAGTTTTTAGTATTCTATGCATGGCTCCCATAATGATGAATAACGATGAATGATGAAGGATGTAAAAGAAAACATTTTATTTGTTATAGCCTATGATTTCCCATTGTCCTCTGTATTATATTACAAAGAACTACATGAAACACAGTAAATTATTCTTTTTTTCTTTTTAAAACTCCCTTATCATAACAAGTTATTTTAATAATGTAAATCTCTACTTTTTGAGCAAGTTATTCATTCTTTTAATAAGTTGCAAAGAATTGTGAGGTGATACCCATTGTATTACTGAACTTTGGCATTAAGGAAAAGGTCTCCATGTAGGATGTTTCTTTGAGTGGCAAATACTATAGTATTTGCTTCACTGAGTCACTTTTGTGTTTATCTGACATAGCAATCTCCTCATTTCCACCTATACCTGTAGCTACTCATAATGATTAATATAGTCAAATATAAATAAATAAATAAAAATGCAAAAAATGCTGCCCTAGCTGCATCTAGACAAAGATTAACCAGGTCATTAACTCTGTTCTCCAAGGAGCATGTCCATTTCTATTGATACACAGAAGATCAGACAGGAGAAACAAAAAAAAATCTCTTATGAATACCATCAAGAGTTCACCGCACCATATCAAGTAATATGACAATCCAACTCATGGATTAAAAATGGGGATGCTGCTTGCAAGAGCAATTTTAGCTCATTCTGTATATCATTGTATTTCCCAATCTAACACCGTGAACCATAAATAATCCTATCATTTATTAATTACATTTCCTAACCTAGTCAAGAAGAATCCCGCAGTGTGAAGCAGCAGATCATGAATAAATGGTTCATTGAAAAGCAACTCTTATTGCCAAGTAGTTGGTGATAATTACCCACTTTAACCTTTTTAACAGGTTCCTCTAAAAAGCTCCAAGATGGATGTTTTATTATAGCAAATTTGACCTCCAACACACAACACAATTAGTTTTGCACTGTGACAAAGGAAAGTGTTGATTAAAAATGTGCAGGCTAAGGTATCTAAGGTGCTTTATAAAGTCTCTAAGCAGCCAGCCCACATATGGTCACATGCAATATACATGTATAGATCTACAATGGGAAAGATAGAGGTACAAAGGGCTATACAAAGTCACTGACAGTTCTAAAACTCTTAGAATTTATACCTTCCTGTGTTGAAGTTAACCAAGACAACACATCACAAGACTGAATGCAGAATTCTAGTACCAGTGGAAGTGCCATTGTTCACAAAGCACTGTGAAGAAATGATTTCACCAAGTACAAGCCAACTTCCTAACATAGCCATGCTGGAAATTGGATAAGAGTTCAGGGGAGAAGGAAAATCCTATCACTGACCCTAGTGTGGAACTTGGAAATCTTACTTTTGGGGGCTACAAATCCCAGAATCCACCCCCCCCCAAAGATAATGTTTTCCAGCTCTGCACTGGTGGATCAACATAAGCCAACAAGCCTCCGAAGATAAACCAACCAGGATGATGCCTCACCTGAGGAGGTCATGGTGCCCAACATGGTCCTCTCCTCCAGCTTCCTGCCATTGGCCCACCAAGATGACTCCCAGGATCCCAAGAGTAAAAACCATAGTAGATCCATTGAATCAACTGCTGAACAGAAACTCAGTGTTTCTGTTAACCCCTTTAATTCAATGTCTTTATTCTAACTGGGACTACTATAAGAACTAAAAAGCTACTTAGTTCTGTGCCTACAGGAACAGCCAGAATAAGAAGCTCAGTGTTTCTCTGGCAATATGCAAACTATTCCTGAGCCCTACTCATAAGCACTGACCAGGATTCCAATAACAAGCCAGGAGGAGATGGAGAAACCAACATCCCCATGAAACTGCTACAGAGCTGGCTCTCTTCCTATGCTCCTTGCTGGACAGCTTCCCTGATTACTCCTGGAAAGCAGGGTCTGACTCCACTAGTAGGAATGGAATAATTTGTATATGTGCCTTCAAGTCACCTGTCAACTTAGGGGGACCTCATGAATTTTATAGGGTTTTCTTAGGCAAGGAATACTCAGAGGTGATTTGCCAATTCCTTCCTCTGCGAAATAGCCTTAAGCATCTGGTATTCATTGGCGATTTCCCATCCAAATACTAACCAGGGCTGACCTTCCTGGCTTCCAAGATCAGACAAGTTCAGGTGTTTTTAGGGTATTTAGGCAAATGGAATATTACTCTTCTATTTTTGAACTTGAGATTCAGTTTCAACATATCAAGCTTGTTGTTCTTTTTCTGGTTTTTAAGAGTATACATTCAGTGTTCCACATGTTCAGTGTCACACCTTAACTGGCCAGTGATGACTGAACATACTACCACATAAGGTATCTGTCATGACTACATGACATGAACATGCCCATTCTGACAATCACAACTTCAAAATGTTCACATGCATGTAGAACCATACACAACATTTTTGCTTCACACAGGAACCCTTTTCAGCTAGGTTCTACTTCACAAATGTTACTACTCAAATGGACAAAAAGTGTGAGAGCTGACCATCCTTAATTTTTTTTAAAAAAATCTATATTAAACACCATCATCCACTATTAATCCACTTCCTCCCCCAAAGCCCTTGTTTTATTCTGCTATTCCCAATAATAACTAGTGTAAAATTGTATTCCTTTTTCTCTCTCTCTCATTTAATATTACCAAAACTAACACAAGACATACAGTAAAAACCAGAAATAAAGTTTATATATTTTTGATCCAACAGCTAGTAGGCAAGTTTCACTGAAATTCTAAGCATGTCATGTAGATAGGAAAGATTATGTTCGGATTATCATTTTGCCTAGATTCCAGGTCACAGGGTTAGGCAACCTGTCCCCTTTAAGGGCCGAGGGACTTCAGCTCCCAAAATCCCAGGAGCTATTGGCCAACATGAGGCTTCTGGAAGCTGAAGTCCCTCGGCCCTTAAAGGGGAAAGGTTGCCTACCCCTGCCTGGTTTGGCTTTGACATTTTTGATATTTCAATATTTTTGTTTCCTTACTAAAAGCTGAAGCCTTGGGAAACTTAAATTAGCCTACAGCTATGAGGTGGGATGGAAGTTACAGTGCCTGCTACCTGTTTCAGTCTCTCTGGTATGACTTACATTTGAATCCTACCGGACATAGCACTGTATAAGATGACAATATTTCTTTATGCAAAAACACTTTCAAATGGCATACCAATCACCAGCAGGGCAAGAAAAAGGTTGGTCCAGTGAACTAATTTCTCATGTAAAGAGGCTTCACTTATTAAAATGAATGAGTTTTTTTTTCCTGTGCGGCCTTAAGGAGTTCAATAACTGCTACTACCAAAGGCTTCATATGTATCTGTAATATATTTTACTTGCTAAAATATTTATTTATCATGTACTAGCTTACCAGGGCTTCCAAGGCAATGCACAATAGATAAAAACATTCTGCAAAAGCATAGCAAAGCAATAAGGGAGCCCTGGTGGTGCAGTGGTTAAATTCTGATACTGCAGCCACAATGCTGTGAGTACAATCTGAGAGGGCTCCAGGTTGTCTCAGGGCCTTTGAGTCCACTTTAAGGGTTAGGGTTAGGGTTAGGGTTAGGGTTAGGGAATCATGGGAACTGTGTTTTATTGTGGCACCAGAGCTCTCTGACAGAGAAGGCTCAATGTCTCAGGAAAAAAAATTCCCATGACTCCCTAGCACTAACCCTAACCCTTCAAGTGGACTCAATTTTCACTATTTATGGCAGTCTGCAAAGGCCCTCAGTCTTCCATCCTTTTGTAGATCACTAAAATGAGTACCCAGCTTGTTAGGGGCAATTGGCTTACACACTGTAAACTGCTTAGAGAATGTTGAGTTCACTATGAAGCGGTATAGAAATGTAAATACTATTGGTATTGCTATTGCAATAATTTAAAAACCAATTTTAAAATAGGCACACAGTTAAATAGTCAAAAAGCTAACTCTGATTTTAAGGACCAAAGTATATACAAAACCGTATGGTCTTGCTTCCTGTCTGAAACTCAGAAAGGATGAGCCAGTCTGAATTTCCTTAAGAAGAAGAGTTCCATAACCCAGTTTCTGCCATTGAGAAAGTCCTATCTCATGTATTCACTAACCTCAACATTTGGCCTCTACTGAAGATCTCAGTGTCAGGACAGTGTAGGGTTGCCATACTCCCAATTTGGCTGGAATTTATCAGGATACTAGGCATGCCACCTAGTGCCCATTTCAGATCATTCATATGGCCCAGATTCCAAGCTTTTCTTTTATTTATTTTATTTTAAAAAGCAAGTCTCTAGCCCTTGTAGGAGCTGAGATATAGGGCAAAATGTGGAGGCACCCTTTTGAGAAATTGTTCTATGAGCAACAAGTCGCCCTCTACCTTTCAGACATTAAGGAAGGTTGAGTGAGTAATGTGAGTGGTGAAGTGTAAGAAGCAAGGGAGAGTTGAATTGTGAGTGTGATGAGGTAAAGGAGGAGGTAGCAGAAAAGGGGAAGTGAGCAGTGGAAAGAGCAGAGTGCAAGAAACAAGGGTGGTGTGTGTTGCAAAGGTGTGAGGTGGGAGCAAGGGAAGGAGAGAATGGGAGATAAGAAATAGTGAGCTCTGTGTGGTTGAATGCAAGATGCAAGGGTGAGATGGGGAGGCAGCAGCGGCTGGGTGACACCCGGTGTGGAGAGTGGGACTTCCGGGGGCCGGGACTTCTTGGCTCTGGTTCTGGAGGAGCACCCGTGTGCCCTGTAGGAGCACCCATGCAGGCTGAAACAGTGCCTGTGTGGCCCCTAGAGGCACCTGCATGGGCTGGAGGATTACTCACACAGGTGGAAACAGCACCCACCCAAAATGGCACCTGTGTAGGCTGAAAGAGTGCCTCTGCAGCCCCTAGAGTGCTTGCTCAGGCCCAAGGAGTATCTGTGTGGGAGAAAGTAGTACCCGCAGGGTGTGGGGAGCCAACTGGATGTCACACCCCCTTCTGGTGTGCCACCTGGTGTGGCCCACCCCCTGCAACCCCCCAGGAATGTTACTGGGAAGAAGTAAGAGGGAGGAGGAGTGATCTGTATCTGCAGCAGTGTCTACAAACCAAGGAAAAGACAGATGTTAGGGTATGAGGTCAAGTGTAGGACTGAATAGCAAGGAAAGTAGGTAAATACAGTGGCATCTCTAAGGTTGGCGTCACCCAGTGCAGTAACTCATTGTGTCACACACCCCATTGACCTCCTCCCATACCACACCATATAGAATCCTTAGTAATGCTTTTTGTCCTAATGTTCTAAATCATAATTCCCCACATATATCTGAATGTAAGGGCATGAGTTGTGACATAAACAACTAGCAAAATTAAATTGTACTTTTCAGTTGGAATATCATATGCATAGACTCAGTGTATTTACATGTACATTGTTTCATGTAGTTAAAATGAATATTGGGTAAGATGTGATGTTTTTAAACAAATATTGTTAAAAAGAATTTTAATATTTAATATTTTAAAATATTTTTAATTTTAAAAATATTAGAAGAACCTCTCTCTCTGGCTTTTCTT
>JAIPUX010001232.1:59347472-59362061 GCA_020142125.1 Phrynosoma platyrhinos | reverse complement strand
AGCAACCTGGCCCCCAGCTCAAAAAGGTTGCCTACCCCTGGGCTAGACTGTAATAACACATGTCCACCATTTTCCCTTCGCCATACAAGATGGTCTCCTTCTGCAAGCAAGCCAACTCAAGAGTTAAAAGGTTCTTGGGCCATCTGTTTTGTGTTTTTTTCCCCTTGTCCCATAGCAGGAGATTTGCAAAAGCAACAATCTCCCACCTGGTGTAGTGAAGATTCAGGGACTTGCTGATATGGACTAAGGGTAGGAAAATTGCTCTATTTGTTGAACTCCATGACAGCTGGTAATTGTGATAAAAAGTACAGGAGGGGAGGGGAGCCTTTTTAAGGTTGGAGTTGTTGTGAACAGTTACCAAAATAGCTGAGTTTTTTTTTTAAATCTCCTTGCTACAACAGCATGATGGAACACAGCACAAGCTTTCTGCAGGGCCAGACTGGTCTTCTCCAACTCATTGAAAATTGTTAATTAATTACCTTTCTTTAGCTCCTCTGTGAACAAAAAAAAAATCTATTGTTGAATTACTTTTTTAAAAGGAGACCCAAGAAAGTACTGGCTAGACTGCAAAGGCTAGTACATCCCTATATGTGCGCGCGCACGTGTGTGTGTGTGTGTGTGTGTATATATATATATATATATATATATATATATATATATATGCACATGTAGAATTATGTACAGCTTGCACTTCTAGATCCCTGAAGGCTTTTTAGCTGCACATTTCATTTTGGGTCAGGGAATTTCTCTAGGACTGAATAGAATACAATGTCTGGAATATCACTCTAAATGTAATGGACGGAGTAAATTGACAGCAGCTCCAACTAAATTACAGTTTAAAAGACAAGGGAGGGCCCAAGGGACATCAAACAAAGGAAGCTATAGCTGACCAGCGCTCAGGTAAAATTGAATTGGAAATGTTCCCTGCCTGATTAACATAACAAAAGTCCCAGTGTTTAAAGAAAAAGTCATTCTGTATAAATGAAAAAAGAAACTGATCTTCCCGTAAAAGAAAACGCACAGCAGTTCTCTTTATATATATATATATATATATATATATATATATACACAATTTTCAGAGGAAGATCTAAAATTATTGCACAAATGAGGTCCTCTGTAAGAGATTTAAATCATGCCACATTAAGAGCTTCACATGTGTTTAGGTACAGGAACATGTTTCCATACTTCCACTCCCTGCCTTCATTTAAAATAAAGGATCTTCATCAAGTATCAATACATGATTTTTAGATGCATCTATAATTGTCTCTAAATCCTCAAAAGAAACTAAAGGAGGAAACACAACAGCCACAAGGAAAAAAGGGAGAGGGAAGAAGACATTTTAGAAGTGAACAAACATCAAAATTGTATTGGCCGAATGTATTTGGAAATGGATTTTTTTCAGAGGTATGAGCAAATGTCACATACATGTTTTATATAGTATAATGCTACAGAAACAATTACAGATTTACATAAGTGTGCACACAATTAGATCATTAAAACATCATTCACATTTTTTAAAAAAAATCCCCCTCCTTTTTTTCCTAAAATAGGCTAGGCTATTGGAATTGATATACAATAGAGATGGCAAACAGTGAAAACTCTCAGCAGTGAATGGAGATGAGGAAAGGCTCTGTGAGACAAACTAGGGATCTTGCCAGTATTGTTGCTACATTACTCCAAATAATTCAAGGCCCAGGTTGTTTTTAGCATTATGTCATTAATTTTTAATATTTACACTACAACTGTTTGTAGTCCTCCAAGACCATTAAAAAAATTCTGGGAAAATATGAGAATTTCATCTCCAGATATTCCCAGAGGGTATGAGTCTTCACAGGCCACCACACACACATATTTTGTTTTAGACCAAAACAATTTTTCCCTTCTGAAATCGCAAGTGACTTTCTGAACACTTTAGACTTTGCTGTTGTTGTGTGTCTTCAAGTCATTTCTCACTTATAACAACCCTCAGGAGCTTTTTTGGCAAGATTTGTTCAGAGGAGGTTTGCCTTTGCATTCCTCTGTGACTGAGAGAGTATGACTCTTCCAAGGTCACCCAGTGCATTTCTATGGCTGAGCAGTGATTTGAACCCTGGTCTACAGAGTCATAATCCAATGCTTAAACCACTGCACCACACTGGCTCTCCCATCACCATTTCACAGGTGAAAAGCAGAACACATTTGGCCAAATAACATCAGGGTGTAGTCAAAATGACAAACATTAGTAATGAAAAAGTATATACAAGCTAGGAAAGGCAGAAGCAGTTTGCTTTTGCCCAAGCTTAAAGTGAAGGGAAAGTCTCTGCCCTCTCTCATCTGCTCACTTCCCTGCTGAGTGAACAAAGTACAAACTACTTTTGCACTTCAAACTCAGTTTACAGCAGCTGAAATATGCTAAGAGGAAAGGGGGAAAGTAGGTGAAGAATAGAGTTACTGTTACATTTTTAAAGCATCTGAAAAAGTGGAATGACAGAGGAGCTATACCCACCAAATCGGATCAGTTCGAGGGTATGTTTTAGCATTCATGAAAAAGAAATGTGCCTACATGGGTTCAAGTGGGAAATGGGGCAGTGTTAAACCAATGTTCTGAAGAACAAGAAGGTAGTCTGGGGGTAGGGGGCAGAGCCAAAAATAGTACCGTAATTCCCATTACACTTTGATATACAGTCAGCCCTTCATATCCACGGATTTTTTTATCCATGGATTCAAGCATTCATGGCTTGAAAATATTTTTAAAATATATAAATTCCAAAAAGCAAACCTTGATTTTGCCATTATGGTGCCACAAGGGATACAATTTTACTATGCCACTGTATTTAATGGGACTTGATCATCCACAGATTTTTGTATCCAGTCTTGGAACCAAACCCCAGCAAATACCAAGGGCCCACTGTAAAATAAAGGAATAAAAGAATAAAAATAAAGAATTGTAGCTTTAAAGAATAAACTGTTACAAACACACACACTCCAATACTAGCATCAACTCTCTACTTGATGATAGATTGAATGTGGGGGGGGAAACATTAGGTTAGTATTAGATTTAAGACTGACCATAACAGGCACCAGTAATAACAGAAGTACTTCCAAGACCTAGTGAAATGTACACTTTCATTTCTAGCCATTCTCCCACTAAACGGCTCCATAAAAATAATGTTAATTTTTGTAAAATGTGTGTTCTGCCTAACATCAGAATACCCCAGAGTATGTTTCCTGGATCTGAAGATGCCAAATTTTGCCACAGCTAGGAAAACAAGAGGGGCATAATGGACTGGAACTTAATTTATTGAGGCTTTTATGTCTGACAAAAGCAAAACTCTTTCATTTGGAATAGAATTGTCATATTTTACTTACACAGTACCTAAAGTTTGTTTTTTTCTAGATGTAACAGTACAGTGATTTCTTGAGAAATTTAATGTTCTCTGCCTAAAGGGGAGGCAGTTTGCTTTGCACAGTATAGGGAAAGCCTGGATTTCAAGGGAAGTTACTTCTCTGTTACCAAGGGGCTGAGCAGATGGGCCAGGATAGCATGAGCTGAATCCATGCTATTCTGGCCCAGGTGCTCAGCCATATCAGTCCCTGGTTCAGCGTGGGGATGGGGGGGTATTTACACACCCATTCCCACACCAACCTAGGATCCACTACTAGTACACACTCCTTACCTTGCCAAACCATTGCTGACTTCCATGTTCTGCATCTCATGCGGAAACAGGGCACCTGGCTGTACCCACATGGCCAGACACAATGATGGTGGACTTCTCAGGAAAGGAAAGGAAAGGAAAGGAAAGGAAAGGAAAACAGCCTGCTTGGGAATATCAAGGGGGAGAAGAGGAGAATCACGCCCACTGATGTCATGTGCCTGCAGGCATATTGGAACTGCAGCAAAAGGGACCTATTGCACCTAAGGCCATAAAGGGAAAGCAAAGATATTGGGAGCCATTGATGAGTTCTCCCATCAGTGAAAAGGTGTGCTCTACCAGCACTTGAAATGCAAAGCAGCAACAAGAGAGGCACAACACTGTGATAAGTATGGCCAAAGATGCTATTATCCAGCTTTAATTGTGATTTAAAAGTGTCATATGATATTCTCTATTGTGAGTCTGGGGAAAGGAGAATTCTGAGGGTTGCATTCTGAAATATAATAACTTTCCCAAGCTCTAGAAACTTAGAAAATCGTGGATTTAAATTTTAAATTTTAATCTATAGTGTGAATGCAAGATACAGACAGGAGTAGAGAAAGTTCTCCCCCGACATACATCCAAACTTTTCAGAAATTATTCTTCCTGTGCATGGAGGGCTGCAGACACAAGCAATGAGAATGGAATAGAAGGAGCAGAATTATCTGCATTTTTCTTCCACACAGTTTCAGAGGAACTTCTAAACAGTTTTACTATTGTCACCTCTTCAACCCTTTGGAGTCCTTTCTGCCTTCTAAGCTGATTTGTGTATATATGTGCATTCAAGTCACCTGTCAACTTATGGTGGCTTCATGAATTTCATAGAGTTTCTTAGGCAAGGAATACTCAGGGGTAGTTTTGCAGTTCCTTCCTCTAAAATATAAGCTACAGCACCTGGCATTAATTTTTGGTCTGCCATCCAAGTACTAACAATAGCTGACCCTGCTTTAGCTTCCAAAGTCAGTCAGAATCTTGTCCTGTGTCAATAGTCCCAAAATCTAAACATCTGTACTAATAAAATATTAATCATCATTTCCTTCCCCCTGCCCCATGTTAAATCTACATGCCAACTAGTCCATTGTTACCGGTCTTTATTTCTGCTGCTGAAGTGTGTTTGTCACATCATTATATACTGGATAAATAACAGAGTAAATAAATCTATCGAGTTTTCTCACTCGTGGCTCACGCCATTTAACATCTTTAATTGGATCAATAAATTCAACAGACTGCCATTCTTTTTATAGTCTGAAGTTATGGTCTGTTTACAATATAAATCCTGTTTTTATTTAACTATTATCTTTATTTACTTTTAGGCCATTCAGTGCTGTTGCCAGTCAAAAGCTATAACCAAGCAAAGCTGAGAAACAAATTACTCCTGTTATACAAGCAAAGCCCAAGTTACAGAATACCTGGATAAACGTATAAAGTGCTTTATCTAATGAGTTGTCTAAGTTTTGCTGTTGTTTCATGTCACGGGGGACCTCAAGGACACATTATCCCAGCAACTAGAAAGTAATTCTATTATCACTCTTCAACAGAGCCATACAGTAACTGACTCCACCCAGATACAAACAGATCCAGGGCCACCTGATGATTAAACTGTATAATTACAGTATCCATGGATCTCCCACCTACTTTTTTGTTTTAACAATTAATTAATTAATTAATTAATTACTGTTGAAATATATGGAAGCACCTCATACATCATGTATTTGTCATTCATTTCTCAATCTAAAAGGCAATCTGATATTGGCCTTTTCCTATATCAAGCTTCCTATACCTACATCTGACAAGATAGAGAAAAAGGAACAAGTTAGCTTGGATGAAAGTCCCAATTTGAAACCTAATTGGCTTAGCTTCATTTGAAAGTGTGGCATGTGAAATGGTGCTAAGCTATGTGATCATGGTGATACATGGTAGAGGTGGATCTATTTGGGCCTGTTCAGAGATGAAATGCATCAGAAGATATGAGAATTGCACAGAATATCTCACTATATGCAGAGTTGGGTATTGCCGAAATTACATTGAATGGCAATGTTGTGCAGCTGAAAAAAGACAGCAAAATATGCAATTGAATAAACAATGAAATAAGCATGAACAAGTGCAATATGTGGCTAAGCAAAATGTCCCTCTGTGAACTATGGACATGCATGCAAAGCAACTCTGCTTCCACTACCTTGGCATGAATGAGGAGGACATTCCACATAGGACAAGAATGCCCAACCACTCCCACTCCCATGGCCTTCATGTGTAGGATACCAAGAGCATTTCAGCTGTTAAGTAATAAATATGTACATCTGACAGGCTAGAACCCTCTTGTTCCCTTAGTCATGAGTACAATCTCCTACAGAAGTGGTTGGACATTTTTGTGGAGTCAGGCATGCAGTGGAGTCAGGCATGCAGTACCATTGCACATGGATCTGCATTGCAGATAGGTGTGCACTGTAAGCAGCTATGCATTGTGCATTTTTGTTGTCTATTCAGTTGCACACTTGCTTGGTTCAGCTGCATAACAGTGCTGCATAACTTCAGTGAAGCATCATGGCCATAATCCATCACATTTACTCCCCACCCATGCAGCAGTGGTGGCTGCCATATTAATGGAGAGACAAGTACAATCCATGTTGTAGCTCAGATTTTAAATAAGTTTCCTATTTCCAAAAGGGATTCAGAACCTTGGACAGCTCCTTTGAAGTTATAAACCTAAAACTCAGAGCAGATTTACCACCCCACTGACATGAAGCCACCACTGCCAGATGAGCATCTGAAACGTATTTGGGTAATAAAAATAGAGCTAAGTCACATTTTCTTTTACCCTTATCTCCATCTCCATGCCAGCTCATGGTTTATTTGTGGAAATGGTCCTGATATGCTTCTTTAGTATCAGATTCCCCCACACTTTTGTTTTGAATTTGTGAACAATTGTACTCTTAGAACTGTTTTTTGCATTTTAACAGGCTGGCTCTTCCCTTAAGCAGCATGAAGGAATAGCATGAGGCAAAAGAGGCTGGTTGGTGAAAAAAGGGAAAGTGGTAGGAAGCAACCTTTCGGATTTTCCCCTCTGTTTTGTGTTCTGGGCAGCCTGCCTTGCACCCTTTCAGCTATTCTGATGCCCTCCAGTGTGGTGGAACACCTCATTGCATTGCCAGTGCTTAAGTGAGATGCAACTACCAATATATAGTGGGCCCGTGGTATCTGCTGGTGTTTAGTTCCAGGACACCCCGTGGATACCAAAGTCTATGGATGTTCAAGTCCCACTAAATACAATGGATAATAAAAAATGTATCTCTAATGTAACCCTCAGCCATGCAGGAACTCACAATCAAAGCACCCCCAACAAATGGCCATCCAGCTTGGGGATGTTTTTAACTTTGTTTTAATGCTGTAACCCACCTCGATTGTTGGGCAGAGGGGCAGGCTATTATTATTATTATTATTATTATTATTATTATTATTATTATTATTATTATTAAAACTTCCAAAGAAGGAGACTCCACCACTCTCCGAGGGAGTGTGTTCCACTGTCAATTAGTTCTTACTGTCAGAAAGTTCTTTCTCAAGTTGAGTTGGAATCTCTTTTCCTGTAGCTTGTATCCTTTGCTCCATGTCCTATTATCTGAAGCAGCAGAGAACAAACTTGTGCTTTCCTCAGTATGACACACCTTCAAATACTTTTACAGGGCTATCATATCACCTCTTAACCATCTCTTCTCCAGGCTAAACATACCCAGCTCCTTAAGTCTCTCCTCATAAGGCATGGTTTCCAGACCTTTCACCATTTTGGTTACCCTCCTTTGGACACTCTCCAGCTTGTCAACATCCTTTTTGAACTGTGGTGCCCAGAACTGGACACAGTATTCCAGGTGAGGCCTGACCAAAGTGGAATGGAGTAGTGCTATTAGTTCCCTCTATACTTATATAGACACTATACTTCTATTGATGTTGCCTAGAATTGCATTGGATTTTTTTAGCTGTGGCATCACACTGTTGACTGATGTCCAGCTTGTGGTCTACTAGGACTCCTAGCTCCACATCTCCTCCATCCTATATCTGTGCATTTCATTTTTCACCCTAAGAATGGGGTTGTCATCTCTTCTCAGGCAGCAAAATATGGGGAGGGGGCAAGTCAAACATTTTAACTCCACAGAACCTTGAAAGAAGGATGGGCTGGAATGCTATGCTGATGATTGGCAGCTGTTTTTTTATTTTTATTTTTCCTGAAGAGGGAACCATCCTTCTTGAAGCATCTCTGGAATTTTTATTGAGTGATTTTGATTTGATAAGCAAAGTATGCTCACTCTACTACCCATAAATATACTCTTATTTTAGCTCAAACATATCCTATTTTCTTTCAACAGCAACCTCCCAAATCTCACTGATTATACATTAAAGCACAGTAATAATTGACAAAAATCTAGGAAGGTTGTAATCTTTTTCATGCTTGTTCAGAAAAGAACAATCAAACTGTGCACTAAAGATAAGCTTTGAACATAAAGTCTGCCTTTTGGCTCAAAATATAGCTGGTGACTTTTTTTATAAAAAAAGTAAATGAGGTATTAAGAGAAAGATTCAATTAATAAACTGTACTTTGCTTTTAAACTGTAAGCCAATAGAGAGGGGATTAAACAGACTCCCTGTCATTGAGAAGTTCACAAAAGTACATGTTTTGGAGGAAGGATGTAATAATGTAGAATCTGCATTAGAAACTGAAGACAGGATTAAAGTCAATGTGTTTTAAGACCTATTAGAGACAAGACAATAATATATCAAAGTCAATTGTTTTAGAATGTACATTTCATTATGTTCAAGGTATTTTTGCTACTAGTGTGACATGATTATGACTGAATGTCTTTCATATAAAATGGTCTGATAAAATGTTTTTGCCACACACAATTCTGATTTTAAAAAAAGACTAAAGAAAATATTAAAGCTGCTATCTCATGCACACTTACTGGCATATAAAGGGATTTTGTAGCACCTCTGAGACTAGAGAAAAACAATTTGTAGCATAGACCTAGTGTCCTCTATCAGATGCATGGAGTGAATACACTTATTGTCAATAGATTCCATTGAACTTAGCCCTTCAGAATTAAAGATCTCAAGTATCTTTATACAGTTGTCCCTCCCCATTCATGGACTTTGAGTCCACAGTCCCACTCTTCGCAGGAGGGACAAGCAGGGAGGGATATAATGGTGGTGTGTGCCTATGCATAGCCCTTGTATGCGCCATTATTTTCAATGGGGCTCGAATATTTGTGAGCCACCATTTTCACGGGCTGTGTGTGTCCAGAACAGATCCCCTCTGAATTGGAAGGGGCTACTGTATTTGCATCTTCATTTTTTAAAGGGTGTCTTCACACTTAAGATACCTCACTTATGAATAGCATACCAGCTGTAAAATTCTTCAACCTTCAGGCTTCATTGAGAAAATTTCAGTTGGGCAGTAATATAAAAGGGTTTAGAAAATATTTTGAGAAAATGTATGTTTTGCCCAAGATTCCTATGCAAAAGTGTTGGCTTGCCACAGAAAATGCATCCTGGAAAACTATACATATCTTCCCTGTGCAGGAATCCACACACTTGTACAAAATGGTATAGTTACACAATTTGTGTAAAAGTTTTACAATGTGAACAAATGCATGGGGACATGTTGTTAGGGAAACACAAACAAGTGGGCTGCAAAACTTTTCAAAATGAAGTTTCAAAGACCTCTGTGTTTGAAAAGAAAGCAGTTCAGTGTACAGAAAGAACAGTGTGAATTCCCCCATCCATGCCTCCCTTTAGCATGAAATGGGAAGGTCATTCTAGAGATTATGGGGTTGAGGGATGGAGAGACTTATTACTTTTCAGACTCATTGAGTATTTTGAAGAGCTCAGGTGTCACCCAGCTGCTGAAAATGTAAAAGGTGGGAGGCAAGTTTGTTCCTTCTTTCACTGCTGAAAGAACCCATCAAATTTCTGCTAAGATGCTGGCCTTTTGACACATTGGCCCAGCAACCCTAGTGCATGCACAAGGAGATGAATTCCCCTCAGATGCAAGTGCATTTCCTTCAGGATTTGACAAAGTGTTGTCACCTGCAACTCACAAGGGCCCTGCCAAGGAAGCATAAAACCACTCTACAGTGGATCCTTGAAAAAAATTACAACAGCAAAAACCATAACCACAAAGTTCCAGTTGTGTTCCCAAGGCATACCCTCCAATTAGTTTTGTTTTGGCAGGGCGAGTCATTAATCTTCACCCCTTTTTTCCTAACTGCTTTTAAAATGTCCAGGTTTCTCTCTCTTTTTCCCACTTTCCCCTTTGTCCTCAGCTTATTTCAACTGCTTCAAAATGAGTTCCAAATGCAAAAATAGTTGGCACTCAGTTAACTCAGCATGGGAGAGAGGTGAGGAGGGAGAAGAATCTTGTTCTTTCCTGTAGACTTCCCATCTTCTGGGGTAATTATTTTGCAGAAAAATGCATGTGCATTTTTTTCTCAACAAAAGAGAAGAAGCCTACATATATTTCTCTGCAGAATAACTCCCCTGGATCACTTTGGGATGTTTGGACAACAGGGTCCAAAACACACTGCAGAAATAATCTAGTTTGAGACTGTTTTTACTGTCCTGGCTGAATGCTTGGGAATTCTGGGAACTGTAGCTTTGTGAGATATTTAGCCTTCTCTGTCACAGAGCTCTGGTGCCACAAAAAACTACAATTCCCAGGATTCCCTAGCACTGAGCCAGGCAATTAAAACAATCTCAGATTGGATTATTTCTACAGTGTGTTTTGCACTCATGAGAAAACTGAGCAAAATTCTTACTGCACTATAATTTTTCCCAAAGGGGGTTCCCAACTGTTTGGAAATCAATTTTTCAACCAAGAAAAGAATAATTGAGAATATTATTTCCATCCCTAGTGTACATAAAACACTGTGTGGGGCCTATGGATTCCAGCTTTATTCTGGCTGTCTTATATGAAGATTTTGAGTCCTGTCATGTTCTATAAAAGGGAAGGAAACTGACTGCAATTGCAGATTATGGTATCCTAAAAGTGCAATATTTAGGATTTAAAAGTCTGAAATGGAATCTGGTATCACATCAAAATTCTAAAGGTTGGGCAGGTGGATTCTGAGCTTTGAGTATTTTTTGTGATCCAAAAATATCCTACTGATTGGAATCAGTCAATCAATCTGTAGACCACCAAAGAAACAACACTCAGGGCCTTTGCAGACTGCTAGAAATAGTGCACATTGAGTCCAGTTTAAGTGCCCTGGCTCAGTGCTAGGGAATCATGGGAATTGTATTTTTTCTGAGACATTGAGCCTTCACTGTCAGAGAGCTCTGGTGCCACAATAAACTACATTTCCCATAATTCCCTAGAACTGAGTTAGGGTAGTTAAAGTGGACTCAGTTTGCACTATTTCTGGCATTCTGCAAAGGCCCTCAGATTCTTATATATTCCTAGTCTTGAGCTGGTGGTAAGGGGTTTTCCATTTCCCATTAAAACAAAATTTTTTGGTATAAACATAAAATACCATAGCAAAATCAGCATATATATATATATATATATATATATATATATATATATATATATATAAACAAAACTTATTTTTATCATTTAAGTTTTTTCTTGAAGAACCATCTGAAGATGGTTCATATTTAATTACTGTGCTCACTCACTTTCTCTTGTGAAAAACAGCCTGAAATGTAATTCCACACATTTAAAATAATCAGGATATCCTACAGACAAATATGCACAAGGAGCTTGATGATGTATATAGAAGAGGAAGAGCCTGGTGTCCCAAAATTCACCATACACTAACACAAAAGTGCTTGCAACTACAAATGTAAATCCAATTTCTATAAATTTAATTGAAAAAATCTTTATTTTCCACTACTGAAGATGGCTTTTCCTACTAAATTGTGCGCACTTATACACTGGCTTTCCTCCTGCCCATTTTTGCTGCTGTAATTTTAAGAAATTTCCAATGCACAGTTACAAAGATGTTTTTAATGTCTCCCCAGGAAAATTCTTGACAATGATTTGACTGCCATCTGATTCAGTAATGAAGGGGCACATTGGGTGTTTCAGTCAGCATTGTGTCCTCTGGAAAATTCCAAATAGACTACGCACAGCTATCTAACATTCCTGTACATGCTAGCACAGCAGAGCAAAACAATGAAATAGTTCAGACATCAATCACATCCCCTAATTATGCATTTACTTCACAAATTGCATTATTTTCCATTAAACGCAGGCAATGGATGACGGGGAATATAGGAGACACTCGGAGATTGGTATTAAGATGAGATCTGCATCACATGCCTCCCACACATGGCATCCCTTCCATGGTGGGAATATCTATTTACCTTTTAGCTGCAGTGGTGTATTTTTTTTAAAAAAAAATAAGTCTTAATTCATGTCTGTCACGCAATCAGATTTGCTGCCGAAGTATATAAATTATATACACAAATATCATCAGATGGATGCAGTGGGAAATCACAGTGGTAATTAAACCCTCTTTTTTCCGTGGTTGAAGTAACAATACTCATTTCAGGATAGCATTAGAGTAAGGAGAGCCTATCTATATCTGTAAATGAATGATATCATTATTTTGGGAAATGAAAGTTTAAGCTCTGTGAAACATACAATCCCATGGAGATCTCAGCAGAGCAACTTGTACGTCCAGGTGTTTAATGTGATAAGGTACGTTACCATTTATCTGTGTACTTGCAGACAAATATTAACATAGTCATGAATTAAGCTTTTAATCCCTTTTATTATAAATTGAATATCTTTATTTTAACAAACATCAACAATGCACATTATTGTGCTCCAAACTATTCATTACTATTCCCCACAGTATACCATTACATGATACACCATAATACATGTGTTAATATAATGGCAAGCATCTGCTTGAGTATTCTATAGCATATTTCATTCTCCCTCTTTTGTTTAAACAAAAGAGACCAGCTTACAAAAGGCATTCCCCGCACCCTCATATAGGCAGCCATACAGTAAGTAATTCAGTTTTACTCTGGAGAAGGACAGGAGCACAACATTTCTATTTTACCAGTTGGCAAAATATTGCTTGTTATGAGCCTTGATTAAAAAGACCAGAAGAAGAAAAACAGGAGGCAAAGGTAGCAGTGAGTGGTCAAGGAAATATATGGCACTGGACAGGTACTTCCAGGGATCACAAACAACTTAAGCTATTGGAGTCTGGGAAATGTTCTCCGCAGGACAGTAGTACCAAGCACTCTAACTACAAGGTGAATCCCAAAATCCTTATATCAGTTTGGCAGCTTGAACAGAAACCAGTCCAGTACCCATCACACTGAAGGACCAAGGATTTCAAAGGGACTTGAGTACTTGGAATTGTATACTAGGACTGTAGCCAGCAGATCTAGAGATAATAATGCAAAATTGCTTTTTTTCGGGGGGGGGGGGAGTTAAGTCAGTATTAATGTATATTTTTCTCCCAAGGCAACCTCATATAATTCTAAGAACATTTTCCAGAAAACAATATGGCAAGGAGCATATTTCATTTGCTATATTGTTCTCACCTCTCTCCTGCCACCGCTGCCATTACCTTTCCTGCTGCACTCACTGGTTTTTCATTCCATGGAGGCTGGTGTAAGCATCAAGTTCTATGGTCAGCAAAGAACAGGAGGAGAGACAGGAAAAGGAAGGGCAGTGCATGGTGCATCATCATGCCAGGGCACAAATAGTAAAGGAAAGCCAGCCTGTGCAGAAAATGAGCAGTGGGGGAATTATTGGATGGGTGACAGGCAAGATGAGTGAAAGGGTAGTGCAGAAAGAGATTGATTCAAAGCAAGGGCAAGGGAATAATACAAGGCTAGGAAAACATGAAGGGGTACAAATCAAGAATCAGGAAAGGTCAAACAGAGAGATCAAACAAAAAGACAACCAGGGAAAGAAGAGGCTGAGATTATAAGAGTGGGGAGAAGAGAGGAAAGTGACACAGGACACTAGAGAAAGACAGGCAAGGAGACACATGGGCAAAGAAGACCTCACCGGAGATAAAGAAGAATTTGAACAGAGCTGTAACTGTTACCCTGTGCCTTTTTCTTAGATATCTGTCAGTTGTTCTTGTGAAGTATTGTTGACAGACATGTGATGGTCTGATCTGAGATTTGTCGATCAGAATGAGAAGTGGGGTTGGGAATGTCTGGTTTATAGTTGATAGATATTTGTGCTTCCTACTTTCTTCCTGTGTGTGTGTGTGTGTATTACTTTTTAACCTCACCCATCCCCTTTCACTGGAAAGGTGAGTGGAAAATGAGGTTTGCCAAAATTTATACAGCCATTTCCTTCTCTACCAAGCTCAAAACATGGGCAGAGGGAGGAAGAGTGAAACTATGAATGAGATGTTTTATCTGTAATTTAGTCAGAGATATAATGCAGTAATGTAATAAGAATGAATGAATGAATAAATAAATAAAACAAAATCCTCTTTTCAACATAAAGCAAAAGTAATATTTTTAGCTGTGTGTGTGTGTGTCTGTGTCTGTGTGTGTAAATGAAATTTAGCAGCACTTTTCCACGAACTTCCCTATCTCTGGCTTAATCCAACCAAGGAGTTTCCACTTGGAAGGAAAATCAAAATGAGTGGTTCCAAGCTGCACATATGTAACCCTAGCCATAAAATCACTGTCGTTACACAAAAACAGTTATTGATCTTGACAGCTATGCTGATCAACTGCTTGGAAGACAGTGGCTGAGTGTACTTTTGGCATACTTTGTACTTCTTCCACTAATGACTTCTTGTCTGTTGTTGCTGATTATCTGACCACAGATTCCCAACAGCAATAGGTAGGGGCATTACTCTTCCAACCGGTTGCTCAAGTGACTTAGGGGGGTTGCAAGTCCACTTTTAGGGTTAGGGTTAGTGCTAGGGAATCATGGGAA
>JAIPUX010001232.1:59310300-59347244 GCA_020142125.1 Phrynosoma platyrhinos | reverse complement strand
GGATGCTAAAATTACTTCTTGGGACTATGAATTCTAGATCCAACAGTCATAATTGGCAGTGGGAATGCTAGCTGGGGGATTCTGAGAACTGCCATCCAAAAAGTACGTTTTTTCCAGGTTGTGAAGCAAGATACATGCCAGGAATAGCAATCCTTCCTTTCTTAGCTGGGACAATCTGTGGTGCCACTCTTGCTGCATCTGGAGGCCCACTGGTTCACACCAGTCAAGACCAAACATTAGGCTAAGACTCTGGGAGACCAGAGTTCATATCCTGCTCAACCATGGAAACTTAGTGGGTGACCTTTAAATAACACTCTCTCAGCCTAAGAAGAAGGCAGTCTCTGAGTAAATCTTGCCAAGAAAATCCCAGGATAGGGTTGCTATAAGTCAGAGTCAACTTGAAGGCACCTAATTAGAAACACAGCATGCAAAATGGTGCCCTTTACTGATTGCTGTACTGCCAAAGTGCATTGTATGCTACTTGCTTCAAGCAATCGGTATTTAAATTCTTTATCCAACAGGAAATGCTCAGTTTCTGTCATTTAATTTGTGAAATGCTGCTATGTTAATACTGATCAAAACATCACCTGGTTTAAGATGACATAACGTTTATTTTAACTGGACAGCTAGTTCAGTGAAAGAGGGACATTTGAATACTTGAAATCAGTTGATGGTCTGAGTGGATTATTTCTTTATGTGAGTAACTAGATCATATTTTTTTTGGTAAACAAAAGGAATTATTTTTTAAAAGTTTGTGAAATATTGAAGAACTGTCAACAGTGAGTTGAAACAAAACTTAAGTCACTATTAAATTAAGTCGAATTGATTTTAGTCTGTTTGCTCTCAGCTTGATCACTAAATATACATCCAATTTATCATGTGTATATACAGCATTTTTTCCCTATAAAATCAGCATCTCCAAATTCCTTATATCAACAGACATAAGGTTTACTTCTAAAATGAACTGTTTTATTAACATCATTTTTGGCAAAAAAAATATGAATAAATTGGACTATGAGTCAAATCCTGAAAAGAATAGTGTAAAGATATTGAATGAGTAGGATGAACCCAGAGACCATTTTTTTAAAAAAATTATTGTGTTATAAAAAGACACAAACATATACAGTCATATACACCCACAAATACCAATACATAAATTTCAATCACACATACATATACATGATACAAAAACAAATATACATACCACCCAAACCAACCACCCATTCATTACAATACTAACTTCCTGAACTTGGGCAAAGTCCTTTGTCTTTCCTTTTAACCCAGAGACCATTTTTAAAAGAAGCATCCACTTGAACTGTGGTGCTTTTAAAACTTAAACAATTACTTAAAAGAGAAAGGAGGGAGGTTAATTGGAGCAGCAAATACTTTGACTTCAGCAAGGATTTGGCCTCCTTTTCAATTTATGTATCATATTTCCAGGAATACTTTGGGAAACTGTAGTATAACACTTATATATTAAATGTCTCACCTAACAGGTCTGTTAATAAGCACCATAGAAATTTAGTTTAACTTTGGGCATATTGAGACTGAAAAGTCCTAGATTTTGTTCCTATTCTCTCTCTCTCTCTCTCTCTCTCTCTCTCTCTCTCTCTCTCTCTCTCTCTCTCTCTCTCTCTCTCTCTCTCTCTCTCTCTCTCTCTGCCTTCAAGTCACCTGTCAACTTATGGTGACCCCATGAGTTTCATAGGGTTTTCTTAGGCAAAGAATACTCAGATGGTTTCACCAATTATTTCCTGTGAAATATGGTTTTATACTGGGTTGAAATAAGTTTTTAAAGCATTTTTGTTTGTGAGCCACCTTGGGTCCCTTTCTTGGAGAAAGGTCGCATAGACATTACATAAATAAATAAATATGAATAAAACACGCTGAAAAGCTGACATAGAAAGTTTCTGATTGTACCAGGAGCGGACAGGAAATATTTTGGGGGAGGGGAATATCTGTGGGCCTCCAATTAAACTGAAAACAAAAACAACTCAGGACCAAAAAAAATGAGATTGTATTCATGGCTTGACCAGTGCCATGATCACATTCATCTGGGAGTAAATACCATTGAACCCAATGAAATTTACTTCTGAGTATACGTTTGCAATATTGTGCTGTACAAGATTGAAAACATTTGTTTTGTGCCATTCAGGCTCAGGAAATCTTTAGGGTACAAAAGAAGTCTGAATGAACAGATTATTATTTCCACTCACCCCAAAAAAGATGCCACATAAATAAAAACTAATAAGCATAAAACATGAACATTGCTGTTGTTTAAAAACCTGAGCTAATCAAATAATTTTAAACCAGTGGCACATATGAAAAATTAGTGAAGTTGCTAGCAAAATTCTAATATAGGCACTTAAGAGAAAGGTCTACTTCAGTTGAAGGATAAGAGAACTCCAAGATGCAATGAGAGAATATACTAATTATATTTTTAGCTCACTGTTGCAATAATGTCCTCATGTCAGATTACATTGTCACATTCTAATTGCAGCCTCTCAGCAACTATATAAAATAGATTAAAGTCCTATTCTGGGGTTAGTAATATGTTTCAAATGAGTATGAGGAAAGGAAACATGCTAGCTTCACTCCCTCCATAGTAGCGTTCCCACACCAGGTGACACCTGGGGCAGGGTGTGAGGCTTCTGATGGGTTGGGGCCTCTGGCCCCATACTTTCGACAGCATTTCCTGAGTAGGGGAGTGGCCTGAAAAGTCCTTGTGCCTGAAAAGGCCCTGAAACAGCACCTGAGGTGGCAGGGAGCCAACCTGGTGTCATCCCCCCTTCTGGGGTGTCACACCCTTTCTGGGATGTCACTCAGTGCAGTCCGCACCTGCTGCACCTCTCAGTAATGCTACTGCCTCCATTCCTGTGGTTCTCATACAGAAAGCAAAAGTCTGCAGAGGAGAGCCTCTGCTGTGAATGGAGACTTTCCACATGCTCTAAAACCATGAAAAAACTGGGCTCCAGATTGTGAGGCAATTTCTGTGTCTACAAGAGGGTCTCCTCAAACTGTCTTCACTGACCCAAAAAATGGGTCTCATCTCACATTTCATGATCCTCAACAACCCGCAGTGACTCATTAATTCCACACATTAGCAAACACAGTGAGGTGACATTGGGCCTAACTGGCAAACTCACTTCATTCTGCTATTTTTGCTTTCCCAGTATCTATTAGCCTATCAACCAATAGTTGGATTTGTTTGCCTGGCAATCTAGACTACCTTGCACTCTAACTGAATGCTTCCCCATCCAATCTTTTTCCCTCTTTGATACCCCAGTGAGTGAAGGAGGGGATTTTAAATGTATACACACACACACACGATTGAGAAAGAAAAAAAAAGTATTTTATTTATCTTTTATTTATGAAAATGTCCAGCCTTCATTTCATACAGTGGGAGAGTTTAAGAATATGGAATAAATACAAATTGAGATTAAAAACAAAACCAAAAATCCTACTTTGGAAGCTTTGTTTATGAGATATAGGAAAAGTTGAAAAGTGGATTTTTTTATAAAGACTTAGGGCTGAAGTAAATGGGCAAGAAGGAGTGGCCAGAAGCTGCTTCAAGCCCGATTGCCCCGGGGCCAAGGCAAACACACCCTGTGACCTGAGGATATTTCTGGCATTTCTCACTCCTTATATGGTGAAAGTCTTCATCGTAGAATTTTGAGCATCACTTTCCTTGTGTAGGAAATTAATACAATGGTCCTATGGTTACTGCAATCCCTGGCATCCCCATTCTTGGGGAATGTATACTGAGTGTTTCCGATCTATAGACCATTATTTTATTTTTGCATATTTGTTGATAGATTTAGAAGAGTTAGAGCTAAAGTAGATTCTGTCTTTGTAGGCTGAAGAGTTCTGTTGGTATGCCATCTGTTTCTGGTGATTTATTTCACTCAAGTGAAGCTTCCACTTCATTTTCTAAACTACACTTCATTGTAGGTTCATCTTTAAGTGGTTATTCACTTAAATGAATATTGTCATCTGTTTTATATAGTTCTTCTGTATATTGGTTCCACTGGCTTTTGTATTTCTACTTGATCATTTAATATGTTCCCCTGCTGGTCACAGAGCATCCTTACTCTTGCTTTAAATTTCCCTTTGATTTCTTGGATCTTGTGGAAGAAGTCTCTCGCATTTCCCTTTTTGTTGTTATTCCTGTTTGCTGTCATCTTCTGTTTCTCTGCATTTATTATTATAGTGAGTTCCTATATTAGGAGAAAGCTGGGATAAAATAAATAAATAAATTCACATTGTCCCTGAGTACAAGTCATTGTACAGTTGCATTCAGGATTCTGACTTTATTTCTGTCCCATTTAACTTTTGCTTCTAATCTGTCTTTAACTATTTGAAGGTTTTATTTGTCATCTGTTGAGGTTTCTCTTTCTTTTTGGCTACAGATAGTGTCTGTCTGCATTCCTCCCTGACAATGTCCCTGGCTTCAATCCAGAGTTCTGCTGGCTCCCAGTCAATTAGGCTTAATAATGGAAATCTATTTTTTTTAACATTATCTTTAAATGCTACAGGGATGTTCTTCAGGTTGTGTTTTGGCATGATGATTGGTTTATCATTACTCTGATTTTTGATATTCACAGTTCATGGTCAATGCCACAATTTCTTCCTGGTCTCGTTTTTGCAGAGAGAATAAAGCTTTCCAATCTTCTGCTTCCAACATGTAGTCTATTTGATTTCTATATTGGTCCTCAGATTATGTCCATGTGTAAAGTTGCCTCTTTGGTTGCTTGAAGAATATGTTTGTGATGAAAAAAACTGTTGGCAAAATTTATTCAGTCACTCTCCTGCTTCAACGCTTGATCTTGGTATTTTCCTGCAATCTTTGATTCTGCTCTGTTTCCTAATTTCGCATTCCAAATACCTATGATTAACAAAAAAAATCCTGTTTTACATTAAGTAGTCCTGTGATCAGATGAGGAAGATTTAATTATGTAATGCAGCCCATAAGTCTACAAAGAGTACGCCACTTGATGCCTTCCAGGTAGTTTGTACTACAGTTCCCACATTCCTTGCCAACTGGTCACAAATAAAATAAATAAATGCTACCTCGGTCTCAGAAGTGTTGTTGTCCAAAATATTTTGTAGGCATCAGATTTTCTAACACACAACCACCTCTATTGTTTCTTCCTTACTCCAAGGTGTTTTCATCCCTGCTGTGGAAATAATATAATTCTTTTCCTCGGAAGGGATTAAATCCTACATAATATACTGAAAATAGAAAAGACATGTAGTGCCCAAAGATTTGTGTATTCCAAGTTGGAAAATTTAGTATAATCTTTCCTTCCATTAAAGTCCAAGAAATCTAAATTGTAGCTATATTCCAAGTTTAAAAATTCAGTATAATCTTTGGTTATCCCTCTCCCCCCCCCCCCCCGGCAATGCATTTGAATTGTTTTATTCCTCTAAAAGCTGCTGTGTTAAGTTTGTTTTCACTCCTGATTTCACTTATACTGTCTCTGTTATTAGCTCTGGAAAGTGTTTATATGAATCTCAGAACACAGTTCTCAAGGCACTGTAATTTACAGAGAAGCTAACATTGTCATAATAATGTCTCTATCCAGAAATACATTAGAGCTATAAATAATATTATAAAAACTGTTAACAAATCCCATTAAACAAACAAAGAAACTGTCATTTCTAAAAAGACCATAGAATGCTCCTCCATCTTTAGAATAAAACTTATGAAACAAATGATGATAGTAAAGAAAGTGTGTAAAGAAGGGCCTATCTTTATGCTACCATTCTAGTAATGTGTCCACGCCAGTTTGGGACATTTCCCCAGCCTCAAGTAAGAAATATTTCTGCAAGATCTGGCTAATTCACACCATGGCCCAAACTAATTTCTCTTCTTGTCCTTTATTGCTTTGGCCATTATACATTTTAATTTTTCATATGTCTCCTAATCCATCTTTCACTTTTAAGCATAATGCTTCATAGGTGTATATGCAAGGATATCACTAAGGTGTGTGGGGAGTACAGACTACACCAGGAGACACCCTAAGGTGGGCTGACACTACTGTTCCCCAAACATCTGCCTTTTGCCAGAAATAGGCTGTGGTGTTTGCCTGTGTCCATTTAAAATGCTAAAAAATGGTGTGAGTGGGGTGAGGCTCAGTGCGCGGAGAATGGAGAGGCCCCATATATATTTTTTAATTTTTTCCATGTTTTATTCTTTTTAAATTTTCTTTGTAAACATCACATCTTACCAAATCTTCATTTTAATCACATTTCCTTGTTATCCAATGAGGTTTGGTTCCAGGATTTCCCATGGATAACACAATCTGCGGATGCTCAAGTCCCATTAAGTATAATGGTTTAGCAAAATGATGTCCGTATATAAAATGGCAAAATCAAGGTTTGCCTTTTGGAATTTGTATATTTAAAAAATATTTTCAAGTCATGGATGCTTGAATCCATGGATTAAAAAAGGTGGATAAGGAGGGCCGACTGTACATGTAAATGCATTTAGGCTATGTATAGGATATGGTAATTTAAAGGTATAATTTTGCTAGTTGTTTCTGTCACAACTACAGTCACCCCTCCATTCTCATGGACTTGAAGTCCACAGTTTTGCATATTCACAGAGGAGTGACTTCCATTTAAATCAGTGGGGAGCGCCCCATTCAAGCCTATGGGGCTTGAATATTTGCAAATCTCCATTTTTGCAAGTGGTCCGGAATGGATCCCCCATGAAAATGGAGGACCAACTGTATTACCATTACATTCAGTATATATGAGAAATACAACTTGTGAGTAACATCAGTACAAAATACATTACAAAGGATTCTGCATGGTGTGGTATGGGACGAGGTGAATGGAAACGGTGACACCATCAGTTACCGCACTGGGTGACATCAACCTTAGTAATGTTATTGCATTTATGATGTCCAAAGTCTCCATAAAAAACAGTCTTCTGCATGTGTCATTTAATGGAAGTTGCATCATAAGACAGCAGATACAGCTTTCCTGAGAGAATACAAAATACTATTGATGCAACAAGAATGGAAACTTCCTGATCTAGACTGAATGTCATGTGGATTCACTCAAAGCATGGCACATTTTGGTCTGGTTGCCAGATTTTGGAGAATGGGATTATATATTGCTGGATAGCACAATTGTTGCTGTGTGCTTCAAGTCGTTTCTGACTTTGGGCAACTCTAAGGAAACCATGGGTTTTCCTGAAAAGATTTGTTCAGAGGGAGTTTTGCCTTTGCAGTCCTCTGGGGTTGAGTGTGTGTGACTTGCCCAAGGTGACCTAGTGTATTTCTGTTGCTGAGCAGGAATTCGAACCCTTGTCTCTCAGACTCCCAGTCCCACAGTACACCACACTGGCTAACACAATATTTGATTTAAATAATGAATTTGACAGCAATGTGAAGTGGTAGGCTTTCATGGCCGGCATCCATAGTTTTTTGTGGTTTTTTTTGGCTGTGTGGCCATGTTCTAGAAGAGTTCCTTTCTGATGTTTTGCCAGCATCTGTGGCTGGCATTTTCAGAGTTCTCTGAAGATGCCAGCCACAGATGCTGGCAAAATGTCAGAAAGGAACTCTTCTAGAACATGGCCACACAGCCCGAAAAACCCACAAAAAACAATTTGACAGCAGATTCATTCAGAATAAGGACCAAGTAAACAGAATGTACACCCCAAATCAAACTACCATATTTGCCGGCGTATAAGACAACCCCCAACTTTTCCAGTTAAAATATAGAGTTTGGGGATGTATTTGTCGTATAAGACTACCCCTCTTCCAGCGATGTACCTTACCGGCGATTGGCTAGTTGTTGTATACAAAGCCTGCTTGGATTGGTCAGCTCTCCCTGCTTGCCCAGCCTTCCCTGTTTCCAACACTGTCAGAACAGTAGCACAAACATGCCTCCTTCACCCGTCTGGCCTGCCCTTGTATCCTATTACCTCATTCTCTGCCTCTCAGATCTCACACATGCCTGCCTGGTGAGTGCATTTTCTGTATATTTACCTGTCTTGGATCAAATGTTGATCAGAATGGAGACTGCAAGCAGGAAATCAGAAGACTAAGAATGGGAAGGATAGCTATGAAAGAACTAGACAACATCCTAAAGTGTAGAGATACACAACTGAATAATAAGTTAGAATTGTCCAAGCCATTATATTTCCCATTTCCATGTATGGATGTGAGAGCTGGATAGTGAAGAAAGCAGACAAAAAGAAAATCAACTCATTTGAAATGTGGTACTGGAGAAGAGTGCTGAGGACACTATGGACAGCCAAAACGACAAATAAATGGGTCCTTGACTCTTCCTGGGAGCCTTTTAAAAACTCAGTGGCTATTTTTTACATTGGCATGTGCCACTGGATAACACCAGCTCAGCAGCCATTCCCACGCAACTCCTTCAGGCGCCTCACTTGGCTGGCCTTTGGGCTGAGGGGAGGAAGGAAGGAAGGAAGGAAGGAAGGAAGGAAGGGGTTGCAGTGGCAAGGCACCTCACTGGGCCTGGCCTCTTTCCTGTCACTTTCTTTCTTTCTTTCTTTCTTTCTTTCTTTCTTTCTTTCCTTCTTTCAGAATGTTTTTTTGGAGTTTAACAAGAGCAGCAAAGTTTTTTGGGGTGGTGGATTTTTCCTTACCCACAATGGCATCCCTAGGGTTGGTATCCCTGGTGCAGAGAGCATAGAAATTTGGGATGAGTTGTGACAGAGAACCCACGCTATAAGATGACACCCAGCATATAAGACTTTTGAGAAGATTTTCCTGGGTTTAAAAGTCGTCTTATATGCTGGAAAATACGGTATGTACATTTATACAGAAGCAAGTCCTAGTGAGTTCAATAGAATTTGTATTCCATCTGCACTACACCAGGGGGAACTTTGTGGCCTTCCAGATGTTATTGAACTGCAGCTTTCAGCAGCCCCAAACATAAGATCCAATGTTAAAGAATGCTGAAATTTTCATTTTAATAACATTTGTTGTTGCTATTCTGCTGGGCCTTCAAATCATTTTCAATTTATAGAGGCTCTAAAGTGAACTTATCACAGCGTTTTCTTGGCAAGATTTCTTCAGAGGGGGTTTGCCTTGTAGAGGAACAGAATTCCCACTCCTGTGTTGGCCTTAGGGCTCATCTGCACAGGCCAGAATACTTCAGGCTGCTCCTGGAATATTCTGGCCCTAGAGCTGGCCCAGATTCCCCCATTATTTCATAGCAATGCTGGGTAGCTATCTACACATGTGTCCTGTTGTGCTGCCCAGCACTGGCACCACCGACTTGAGTTGCTCCCATTGAGGCCAAAAACAAGGCTGGGTGCCTTGTTGTGACCACAGAGGGATTGACTTGTGCCAGCGATAGTGCCAGGCATCACAATAGGACATGTGTATAAACAGCCATCAGCCTGCAAAATCTGGAGCAAAAAGTGAGCTTTTTTACATCAGTTTAAGGGAGAGATGGGATGGATTCAGTGTGGAACTGGCCACATATTGTGGAGGTCGCACTAAAATCTGGAACTTGGCCCTGCATCGTGAAGACAGGTGATGATGGGGGCGGGGGGGGGGAGAAACCAGTTTAATTGGCCTGTGTAGACATGCTCTCTGACAGCATATCTAAATTCCACAGTTATAGCAGCTTGATAGCACTTTAACAGTTATTGCTTCATCCTACAGAATCCTGGAATATGTGTTTTGGTGAGATATTTTGAAGTTTCATGATAGAAAATTCTCATGCTGTAGTTCATGAAGCCGAGACAGTAAAGAGGAAGCCCTGGTAGTGCAGTGGTTAAATGCCAGTACTGCAGCCATTTACTCACAGTTGCAAGTCATGCGCATGCAAGGTTGTGAGTTCAATCCCAGCCAGGCGCTCCAGGGTTGAATCAGCTTAGCCTCCTTCCGAGCTTGCTAAAATGAGTACCCAGCTTGTTGGGGGCAATTAGCTTACACATTGTAAATCACTTTGGGCAGAGGTCGGCAACCTTTGTTGCCGGGGGGCTGGGAGGGGGGAAATGGTGCAGGGGCTGGGCAGGCGTGCACATGCTTGCCCCCCTGCGCACGCATGCGCATGACATATGCGGGCACCATTTTGGAAGACCGCCCCCCTGTGCCTGCGCCATGATAATTTGCACGGTGCGGCCATGGTGGGGCCTTCCCAAGGCCCAACGGCGGTTGCACAGCTGCCATGGAGCCTTCCAAAATGATGCCCGTGCTTGTGCACACATGTGCATGGTGGCAATCGCCATTTTGGAACGCCCAATGGCGCTGCATTGGCCGTTCCAAAATGGTGCCTGCCACCGTGCGTATGCGTGCACAAGCGCGGGCACCATTTTGGACACCAACATGGTGCTGGCGCGTGTGGGGCACCGGCAGCAGTGGCGGGACTGGCCACGGACCAGTCCCAAGGCCTCCATGGGCCGCACCTGGCCCATGGGCCGTAGGTTGCCGACCCCTGGCTTTGGGAGTGCTTAAGCATTATAGAAATGTATTTGCTATTGGTATTGCTAATCTTTATAGTGGCTGTTTGCAGCCATGACACTGTAGTAGATATATATTATTAGTCCCAACTAAATATAGATCACATCCCTTTGAATGCTAGAGAAGTTTGCACTCTTCAAAAAGTGGATATATGATACACCATGGTACCATCCAGGTCTTGAGTCCACTTACAAGTCCTAGTTAGTTGTAAGGAGCAATCAGATTTAGGTCAACATCAAGAAACAGGGAGTCCTCAGCTTTTAAAGAGCAGATTCCAGAGTGTAGGGGTGCTGATTAGGGAAGTTCTCTAGATCTTTGAATTTGGCATTTATTTATAATTAACATTGTTGAAAAACATTAAGATGCACTATGCTTATACTACAGATGGAACTCTGTTTCACTAAACAGGGATCACATGTGACCTGTCTTTCAAAACTGATCTCATTGTCTTGCTTATTAATCCATTATGGTTATTAGGAAAACAAATTGTACCCTAAAAAGGGAATGGAACCAATGCTTGAAACACCCTTGTGTGGTTGCTGTAGATTGCCCTTGTCATTATTGATAGTCTGGAGAGCGGTTAGTGATACACCTCCTTGGTGACATCCTGATGGACAGACTGCAATACAGATATGTGGCCACATATTAGGAATGGGTGAGTCTGGCAATTTCACTTTCTCCTATATTCAATTCTGAGAATTTTGGTAAATTCATATCAAAACTGAATAGAAACAGAAATCTTAACCATTCATAGGGCAGGGCAAATCTATCAATTTCACTTTATTTTGTATTACAATTTTGTGGATTACAGAAAATTTTGATTGGAAACTAACTGAATGAAATTTTCTCCAACATTACTTCATGCAACTTCTATTTTACATCTCATAAACAAAATCCCAGGTTAAGTATATACATTTAAAGCTACATGAGGTATTTCCTATAAAACAAATACAGTATACAGGTAGACATTCCATTGACATTTTAAGGCGGTGGTTCTCAAACATGGGAGCCCAAATCTTGTTGGACATTACTTCCCAGAATCCCAGCATAACCACTGGTCATAGAGTCTGAGAGCTGTAGGCTACAAACTCCCAACAAGATACTACAAATATACATAAAACAAAATTTGCAAAATTGTCACTTTACAGCATAATACAAGTTTAGTATCTATTGCCAGTACACATTTTTTCACTAGAAAAACAATAACAGTCAATTCAGCACTTTAAGAAAAGAAAACATTTTCCTGCAAGGACTTGTTTTGCTTAATTTATGGAAATATCTCTGGAAATATCTAAAACTGTATTCTTGACACCAATCATGATTGATTGATTGATTTAAAAAAAGAACTATCATTGTTGTTCAACACACACATATCAGAGTCTGAACACACATGTATCAGAACTTGAAACTAATATTTGGGGTGGATAATAAGGCCATAATGTAGTTACATTTCAAAAGTAACATAATAAGCAGGAATGGTGTTACTCTGGAGGGATATAAAAAGCAATCATTTCTAGTTATTTTTCCAAATTATTTTAAGGGCAATTTGAGGCATTCTTCATGGTATTTGGAGTGGACTTTTTCAAGTTTAATATCATTCTCTTAACAATTCTATAATTTCTTTCAAAAGTCATAGTAATGACAAAGTAGAAGAGGTCCCTCTAACCTATAACTCAAAGAGTTACCTTTTAACATTGCACAAGGCAATATATTGGGGGTTTTCAACACTTTTAACAGGGATTAATTGTTCTCAAAAGTATCTTTATAAGTCTTGCTAGAGAGAAGGAAGCAAAAAAAAGAAGAAAGGACCACGAATAAGATTTTAAAAGGCACAAGTAACAAGGAACCACACATTCTAATAAGTTTATTTTTTAAAAAAAAAGTTAGAGATGTTTTCCTATTAAGCCTACAACTGTGGCATCAACAAATGAAAATCAATTGAAATCAATTTAGCTCAGATAAAAAGTCTCCATCCCCTGCTGTAGTTCATCTAACACACTAACAGCTCCCACTGATGAAACAGGTGCTTGTAAATTAATTAGCCTACTGAAACACACCTTAAAAAATGAATTTCCCACAACACCCTGGCAGCGAGCCATCTTGGTCCCAGGAGCTGATCATCATTCTGTAAATATTGAGATTTGATAAAGTAAACGCTGCGCTGGCAGCAGATGGTTTGGAATGCTCTGTTGACATTGCCTGCGATTACTTGGATATGAAGACTTTACTTCTCATAGACCTCCTTTGGGAGGCAGAGGAGGACTTGATCCCCTCTCCAGCTATTTGCCTCCTAATTGAAAATCCTTATTCCCAGATGGAGCATAATACTGCTGCTTCAGGCGTCTAGCTCGGCACTGCTTGACTGTTGATACATGGGTAATTGCTTTCAGTAATGCAGGTTAAATGTGACATTTAGTGCTTAATAAAAATTATCAAGGCCAAAGCCGTTTATCATTCTTACACTTCGGGGCTGACAGTTTTAAAGACGCAGACAACGCTGGCCCTAAGGAAAAGAAAGTCTCTACGCAGGCGCACACAAACACATATTGATTTTGAAGTCTTCTTGGCTTTTGAAAAAACAATCTATTGAAGATTAACCGGGGGGGGCATGAAAAACCTTCTACCTCTGTACACAACCCAGTGTTTTTTGAGCAGACAAGGGTCGAAAGCTTCTTCATTGCTATACTTTCTATATACAGCAAGAAATTATTTATTTTTGCTCAAAACTTTGGCCACTATGATAGTTATTGGGATCTTGCCCAGATTAGTCTACAGCAAGTAGACATGAGCACTGGCATTTACAAATACAGCACTCATCTCCATCACCTGAATAAGGCTGGCTCAAAACAATTTTGTTGCTTAAGGTGGAGGAGCAAATAGTGACACTCACAAACATGTGTGTGTGCGTGCATGCACAACCGCACACACACCTTTTCCAGTGCAGATGCACAGAACCTGAAACCTGCCAAATTATTTTAACATGAGCATCTCTTCTTGTTCCCAACAATAAAAATATAACAACAGAATAAATAACAATTTGCTATGGGAGGGAGTTTGTGGTTGTCTCACTTTGCCTATTTGTAGGGCCAGCCTGCCATCTCAAGCAAAGTAAAATGCCAATATAGGGGAAAAGAGTGGAACAATCCATGAGATAATGATGTACTACCAAGCTTTAATGATATTACAGTTGGCCCTTCATATCCACAGACTCTTTATCCACGGATTCAACCACCCACAGCTTGAAAATATTTTTAAAAAATAATAAATTCTAAAAGGCAAAACCTTGCATGGAATTTTAACTGTTGTAAGATGCCCCGATGGTTTGACAGAGGGGCGGGATGATTATTTATTATTTGCTATTTTATATAAGGGACAACATTTCACTATGGCACTGTATATAATGTGATTTGAGCATCCACAGATTTTGGTGCACATGGGGGAATCCTGGCACTAAACCCCAGCAGATACTAAGGGCTCACTGTACTTTTGTTTCCCTTAAAATTCCTTGGATGTTCACCAGAACCACCAAATTTGCTTCTAATTTTGCTTTCAGCAAAAGATAGAAACACTGTCGATTGAACCAAAACCACTAGTACCTGCTTTTTAGAAACTTCTTTCTGCTACCCTCCATGTTTTTGCTTAAGAAAGAACAGCAGACTTCCCATTGACTGTAACTTTTACTTTCATTGAAAAGTCTAAATGTGCCAGGGGTAAAGAGATTAAAGATATTCATAATACCTCCTTTTAAAAGACAAGGACTCTGTCACTTTCTCCTAACAGAAGACAATGCCCAAAACAACTTAGTCTTACATTGGTACTATGTGGATATCTCAGTCCCTCTCACAACTTCACACCCATAATGTACAATTTCCCCTAAATTATCAAATAACTATAGGAGGTTATTATTTACTGTAGATACTTCTATCTTTACACTCTTTGCTGGAATACCTATGTATTAGGCTTCCCTCTGGGGAAAAATAATTTCCACCAAAAAATACAGAGGACGCTAAGTAACTTAATGGATAATAAAATGCTTTGTGTTCCTAGGATTGCTATTTAAAGATCAACCTGATGCTTTATGTAAAATAAGCATTGTAGTTGTAGAGGTCCTTCCCTAGCATTTCCATAAAAATCACTAAGGGAAAAGCACTTTTCCCCCCCAGCAACCATAACACATTTTAAAGCTTCATTAAAAAGCTCCCTCTGGACAAAGGGGCCTCCCTGCTAGTTCTGAAAGGATGTGAATTACTATCTTCTAAATCAAGGGAGGGGTGAAAACAAATTTTAAAAAAAAACTTTTGGAGGACCACTCAGCTCTTGATGAATATTGATAGTATAAAAGTCAACTGATTCATTTGATAGATGACATCGGGTCTTTAAAGCTACAGCCCAGTGCATTCATACGTAGGAGTAAGGGGGGAAGCAGGCGAGTGCTTCCAGGACACTGCAGGACAATGCACCACGGGACCATGGCATCTGCACCGCAGCACACCGTCGGTGCCTCTGAAAGGAGCGCAAAATCAGCGCTCCTTTCACAAGTCAGTGAAAGTGCACCCTAAAAGCGTAGGGCGCACTTTCCCTGATTTATCCGCCGCAGCGTGTGTTGGGCTGAGGCGGGAGGTTGACCTCGGAGCGCTGGCTGTGCGGAGGGCCAGCAGCTCTGAGGGCAACCTCGGGAGGAGGAAGGGGCGCCGATCGTGCAGCTGCCCCTCCTCTTCCTTGGCTCGAGGACGGCCCAATTAGCCATCTGCCGAGGCCCTCAGTCTCGCTGAAACCATTGGTGTTTATTTCTCAGTAGGGTTGAATTGTTTAAAAAAAAACAACACCCACCAGTTATTTGTTTTATGGAATATTATATGAAATTTCAGCTAAAGGCTGAATGCTTGATCATTTAAAATTTTCATCTAAAAGGTATATAAATATGCATATTATTGCATATACCATGGCAAAAGCTGTGAAGATTTTTCAGTGAGATTCAGCAAACTTCAACTCTATTTAAATCCTACTTGTGGGCTTTCCATGGGCATCTAGCTTGCAAAAATGTGAAAGGAAAGCTGAGCTGGATAGCTTGTGTGATCTATGCTCTTACTCAGCAGGGCTCTTCTTAAATTAAACTGTAAAATCCATTATATATTTGAAATATTTTGTAAATGATATTGTTGTTGTTTTAGTTGAGAGGTGAGATACATAACAAAGGTCTGGAAGAGATGGACAGGAAAAAGCAACTCAATTCTGCTTTTTCCCAAAGCGGGTCAAAACCCGACTGCCCACATAGCCATTCCCAAAGTGGGTCAAATGCCCACAGCCTGACTACACAGCAGGACATCAAGTACTGCCATTGTTTTTTTGTTATTGTTGTTGTTGCGTCCCCACCATACATGCACATGGTTGGCGACCCCCAAATACCTTCCACATTTGCCTAGATGCCATCCCATTGCATGGCCATCCCTTTGAATGGCCATAAAGTTGCATGTGCAATGCTCCACCTGTACTCAGCATTGGAGCATCACTGTACAAGTGATACTTTGGCAAAGCACCATCATGGAGCTCCCCCATGCCCCCTTCACCCCATACTCCTTCTTGGACTGTCTGGTTTGTGTATGTTGGAATTAAATCCATTGGAGGTGTCACACTTTTACTTGTTTGCTTTGCTACAGCCCTGCAGTCATGTTGGAGGATTTATATGCAAGCACAAAGTTGCACATCTTCTGCACTAAGCTGAACTATCTCGGGTTCTGTTTAGACCAATTTGTAGCCCCAGAGCATGGTTTCAGTCCAATTTCCACCCATAGTCATTGTCTAGCAGATGTTGATCATAGAGTTGCCATCAAGGACCTAAAGATTCCTAGAGAGGTAATCTCTCAAGTAAAAAACATTATTTGCCATTTTCCCATTTTGACAGGGGTCCTGTGCCCCAAACCCCACAAATGTGTGTGGGGGGGCATTGTACATCTAACAGTGAAACTTTGGGAATTATATTGAGAAGTTGGTAAACTATATATAGAAGTATACTACTGCACCAATATAGAACTAAAGTAACAAAAAGCTGTTCTGATGTTATGGCCACTAGTTTACATAATAACTGTTCTGTAAAAAGTGCTATTTTAATGTAAGTTGTTTTGGCTGAACTTATGTTAATTGAAGGATTTGTTTCTGAATAGCATTTCTTGCAATATAAAATAAATTGATTTTAAAATAACCAACTGACACTGGATAGACAAGGAACAACTGCCAATTAAGTGCTAGTTAAAAATTTTAAATTTATTTAATCAGTCATCGTTTCAGTAAGAAGGTTGGAAAACAGTAATAATAGCCAGACTTTTAAAAAATAATAACAATAAATTTTAAAAAGCAGGAGTGGTTTGGGCTGTGGCTGTTTTAAGTCATTGGATTTAAACCAACATGGTTTAAGCCACCCAATTCTGTATTCTACATTGTAGGAACACAAAACCAGCTAGACATGCGCTTCATATAACCTCTTCATCACCCTCTTTCTGCAGCAAGGAGCCTGTGTCAAGGGTGACATGAGGGCACAAAAAGGACTTGTGTATTTGTCCTGCTATTCCTCCTCACATGTAGAACCTGTCAGAGATAGGAATTAACTAGTTGAAAACAATTAAATGATCAGTGAAATTGGAAGTTTCCTAATGAAAAGGGGCAGCATAATTAAATTTATTCTTCAACTAAACTTTTTGATCTAAATGCAAATTTCAGCATGAACTTAATTCCAGAATTAAGTTATATATTATGCTATTTATTAATTAAATGAGAGATAATGCTAAAGAGCCACCAGATGTTATAATTGTTTAGATAATTTGGAGGTTATAAGATTTTTAAACCAACAAGTAGCAAGGGCAGTTTTGAAGTATGGTGATTTTCTTCTAGTCCGGGCAGCCTGCGTTCATTCAACACCATACCTTGCAAAGAGGCTCCTTTTCTGTCCCAGGAAACAGAATTTTAAAGCTCCTAAAACTTTTACTGGGATTCACAGGGGATTCAGCAATAAGCCAGTAGTTATCATGGATAGCATTTTTCAGCTGCATTCTATGAAGGCATTTAAATTGCAGTTTAATAGTTAAATTCCCCCTTCTAAGATAAATGCAATTAAATTAGGGTTGTTGGGGTGTTGTTTTAGTATTAGCAATTAACTGAACACATTAACTTTCCCATCTCTTGAACCTGTATGCTTTTAGGCACCTGCATAGGGCTATAATCAAACCGTGAGCTGTAACATATGGGAGGGACACAGCCAAATTGGCACTTAGTAGTTTGTATATGCAGACTTAACAATCTGGTTATTGTTTCATTATGTTATCCTAGGATATTCCTGTATTTGACATGCAAGAATTTATGGTCATATCCCTCATGGAAATTAGAGTAGCATACACTGAGTTCCTGGGCAGTCCCTCATCATGGACCAGCTGAGATCTGGATCAACTGACCTTCAGCAAGGCTGCCACTTCATCCACTTTAAGGTGCCTTGACAGCTAAATCTAGATATGCTAAAGGCTATCCCAGACCATAATCTCTTAGAAAAATACAGACTAAAGATTTTTACAAACCACTACTACTCACAATTATTGTCTTGACCTCTTCTGACAATATAACCTCTCCTCTCCAAGATCTTACTTTGAGTGAAATATTTTGCAGGGGCTTCAAAGATCATAGCCAGCATTCATTTCACATTGCTGCTGAACATCGGGAGGGTTTTTTATGCCAATAGTGAAGCAATTGAAGAGCACTGTAACAAAAGCTTACTGGTCACAATTCTACATGAGAACCAGCATGGTGTAGTGTTTTGAGCACTGGATTACAACTCTGAAAATCAGGGTTCGATTCCCCATTCAGGCATGGAAACACACTAGGTGATGGCAAGTCACACTCTCAGCCCCAGGAAACCCAATGGTAAGGTCACCTTGGTGTCACCATATGTCAGAAGTGACTTGAAGGGACACAACAACATGATTATCTATCAACCATTTAGCTACAAAACCAGTTGCTAGGAATTGCCAGAAAATAATATCATTTGAATTGTTGTTGTTGTTACTTATAAGAGAGCTATAGCAACAAATTTCTGACATTTGCCCCAACTGAAAAAGACCACAGGCAAGATTCTACCTTGGTGCCTAAAAGGTAAAAACACTGTATATATTTTCCACACTTCTACTGTGAAAGGCAATGTCCTATCAAAAAAGCTATTCCAGGATAGGTTAGGCTGAAAGATGCTCAATTAAATATTGTTTGTTAAAATGCCTGTATTCTAACCTTCTTGGAACTTGTATATAAATACATAATTTGGCATTTGTTTGCTTGTTTAAAATAAAGTGGCTTTATTAAAATGTTTTATCATTATTAATTTGATTTGCAGTAACCAATTTGCTGCAAAAACACAAATTTTGAGGATATTGAAAAGTTGTTCATGATCTGGAGAATTTGTATCTTCAAAATCAGATTTATTTGACAAATAAAATAATTTAAAGATTTCTGTATTGTCACAAATGCAAAAGCATACCTGGTGCATCTTTCACCAGAGAAAAGAGAAGTCTTCCACAATATCTCTAGTCAACAGTGCAGCACAAAACCTATCTATAGGGCTTTTCTTTTTAATGATATGTAACTTAGCAGAGAGGAAACACCTTTAGACCATTAGCATTGTTCCTTTTACAGACTCCAAGCTTGTGGAGTTGCAGTAGCACTGAAAAATATCTCTACTCTACAGTTCCATTCTGATATTTGCATGCATATAAAATCTAAGAATATTTAAGTGTCACAAAAAGCATTCTACTCAAAAAACTACTTATACTCTAAGACCCTTACCCTGCCCACTCATTTGTACCTTTGACACCTTATCAGTTATAAATAATCTGAGGACCAGTCTAGACATAACTTTAAATATATCTCCGAATTTACCACAAGTGCTTTAAAAATGAAAATAATATCTCATGGGAGGGGTGAATGTTATTGTGATAAATTTCCCCTTGGAAGCTGCTATTTGTATTCTACTACCAGCTCTACATTCTGTTAACCTCAGTGGGGTTAAAGATTTAGGCCTCAAATTTTTCCTTCACAATGCTAATGAAAACATATTGAGGCAAAGATCTATCTGGGCTGGAGAACATGGCTCCTTTTCCAAAAGGTAAATTGTATTGGTTGTTGTGTGCCTTCAAATCATTCATGGTTTATGATTAGGATTTCCAAATACAGTCATCCCTCCCTGAAGAAATAACATGAATATTGGAGACCCCATTGAGTATAATAGCGGTGTGTGCCCGTGCCATTTGTCCCTTGTGGCTCCGCATCCACAAAAGACGGAGGGACACGAACGGGAAGTCTGTGAAACATTGAAGGACACCTGTACAGAGTCCCAACATAGCATATAATTTGTGCTTTAAGACATATCGCTGTTAGTCAGTACCTGAACTGGGTACAGAGCCCTTTATTGGATCGTTCTAGACCATCTCCAGATTACTGCACTACCCTCTTATAGTACTGCTATTCCACTTTTACTGCTCTGGCTGCTTCCTGATGCATTTTGGGTTCAGTAGTTTGGAGTTCAGTGAGGCCTAAGAGCTCTCTGGCTCAGAAATCTAAATGCCCCCCCTCGACTGCAAATCCCATGCAACAGGAGGCAGACAGAGAAGTAAAAGTGGAACAGCAGCACTATAAGGGTAGTGCAGTAATCTAGCATGATAGCAAAACACCAGCAGTGGTCAATATGCCTCCCCCAGACCCCCACAGTTGCCCCTGAGCTACAGGTACTCTATCTTTAATAGAGGCCTTCCCGACTGCTCCTCAGCCACTCCATACATTGCTTTCAAGGTGCTCATGTCCACTCCCCAGTAGTCCCTCTCCTCCTAAGTGCAAAGTACCTCATCCTCCAAAAAAACAGGGCTAATTCTCCAATCTTTATCTGAAGAGCTGGTATAATTAGACTGCATTCTCATACATGGAAAGGGAGTTCCAGAGCCTGGGGGCAGCCACTGATGCTAAATCTATTTGGTCTGGGAGGGTAGAGTTTGGCACTTGGATACTTCCTTTAAATATTGGTCTAAAACTCAGAACAAATTCATCAGCTCATTGACATTAGAGCTACTATTAACCCTCACTGAATCGTGTTTACCATTCAAGAGAAATTCACGTAGTCCCACAGTTAGGCAATGGCAACATTTGACAAAAGAAGTTTAAAAAACTGTATCTAAAACTGAGCTTCTAATTTTTTTTAAAAAAAAATAGTTCTCAGCCCTGCTGAAACAAATGCAGATTAATCTGTGCATATCCCCTATTCAGTATGGCAAAGGTAATTAATTTTGCATCACACTAAAGCAGTTGTTATTTCGTTAGTTGTTGTTTCAAATAGCCTCAGGCTATAATGCACAATGAAATAAAGCATGATTTATTTAAACTTGTTAATTTATTAGTCCATTAAAAGCAAAACGTTTCATAAAGACTTTAATTGGTCAGCAGGTCTGATTTCTAGCTACATATTTGTATCTGTCCATAATATTTAATTGTCATAAATCATATATTTATTTAAAAGCAATATAATTAAAATGTAAAATGTAAAAACAATATAATTAAAATAAAAATGTTCTTTACTTCATTGTGGAGATCTTCATTTTAATGCCTGCAAAACTTTATACACTGAATAACAGGAGCAGGAGGGAGAACTAATTTCAGAAATAACACTTAAAATACATGGAATGCGATAGTTTCACTAAAACCTCAGATACAGTTGCTGTGGGAACCACAACTTTTAATATCAGGGCTATTGTGTACTTAAATTCTCTTCCACAATGTTGCATTAACTTTTTTGCATTACATTTATAGCTAATATGCTTCCATTTCCTACTCTCAAACAATGAAGATTATTTGCATTGCTGTCAACAGTGTGATGCAAAAACCTGTTTTTGGTAAATCATCTCAGATGTTTTCTGGAACTTGTGGGGAATGTTGATAAATGGAAATTGCTCTCTAAAAAAAATCACCAAAACTCAAATTGCTTATTCTGACTTTTTTCTTCTGCCACCACCTGCCACATTGACAAAGAATTAAAGGAAATAGCACATTGCTGCCATTTTTTAAGAGCTAAGATTATTCTATTATTGCTGGACTAAGGTTTAATACAGATAATATTGTATTCCCTGTAAATAATTTAAAGAAGCAATTACAGTCTCTAGACAGTCAATGTCTAATTATCAAATGTGTTAATGATAATGAACTTTAATCAATAGAAACAACATGAAGCTCTCTTTCTCACAAGATTTTCCAATAAATAAAACTGCACATTTGCAAGTTTTATTCACAAGAAAGGGAAGCTCTTTATATGATGCACAGCACACAACCAGAAAGCCAATATCATCTAATATACTAAAGTTCTTTGTAACAACCATAAAAATGTGTGGTCCTATTATGTGTTGTTTGTTACACCCGAGGGGGGGGGTTCCTGATGAAATTTTTTCCTACAACAAAAGTGCATCGGTGATTCGACCGATGTCCCCCATGGTCCTTTGTATGCATGATATAGCTAACATAAGAACACATAATCTGACTTAACAGGTTTGAAGATAATAGCAGCTGAACTCTTTTTTTGGTCAGTGTTAGTCATGGGCTTGGAGAAACAGAAAGACTGAGAATGTTATCCTGTGTATTAGATTTCTTCTTGATTGTTAAAGAACATTAAACAATCTGTACATAAATGAGAAAAACAAAAACAAAACAAAAACAGATTGATGATGATGAAAAGCAGGATGATTTAGCAGCTGCTTGAGCTTCTGTGTTCTCTCCTTGGCTGCATGTCTTCAAAATGTAGGCATGTTCTTGAAAAGTATTTGAACTGAAATGTAGCTTCTGGAGAAGTATTGTTACCTCAGCACTAAACTCCCAAAGAATGCAGCACAAAAACTCAATACCACATGGAGCAAAATGATAGGAAGGAGGACAACTGAGGGCCTTCCCTCACTGTTCATGTGGCTGATTTAAACAGCATAATGGCTGTGTGATTTTGTTAAAAGAAAACCTCCTACCTTTGCAGCATTGCATGCAGCTGTCTTCATGTTTTAAGCCAGGCCCTCGGCCACAAGGCAACTGCATTCATGCCAGCCACCTTGACAGTTCAATGCTTTTCCAGATCACGGATCCCTGATGTGCTCAGGCAACTCATGCAGGCAAAGAGATGGCATTCAAACACAATGCCAAACACATGGAACAAACCTACACGGGCAAGTCGCTGTTGTCTTTAATACACCTAGCATCCCGCTTTAAAATCAGGCCAAAATCAAATTCAGAAAGGGACAGACAATCCTCTTGTATTTTGATTCTGGGTCTGTCTCAAAGAGATTTCTGTTGGAGGGTACTGATAAATCCCCTTCCAAAACATACACACACACAGTAAGGGCCTTTGCAGACTGCCAGAAATAGTGCAAATTGAGTTCACTTTAAGAGTTAGGGTTAGGGTTAGGGAATCATGGGAACTGTATTTTATTGTGGCACCAGAGCTCTCTGACAGAGAAGGCTCAATGTCTCAGAAAAAAACAATTCCTATGATTCCCTAGCACTAACCCTAACCCTTAAAGTGGACTCAATCTGCTTCAACTATGACCGACTAGGATTTTCTTACAAAACTGGTTGCTCCATGTTCTAATGACAAAACAGGAATATGATCTTGCTAGTTACACCCTCCAAATGTTTTATATAGTATATATTTATATAGTAGCATGACACTGGTAATAAATTCAGCCATTGGTTGAAACGTTGCCATTTTTAGGCATACCTAATCAGTCACTGACTAATTCTACTTGAGAATCAAACTTTAGTAACAAGCAGACTATATTCAATGGATGTGATTGCAATTGCTGGTACTTATAGTTGGGATAGGTACCCTAAGATCATAAGAATATCTGTTGGAAATCAAAATAATAGAAAATGTATTTCTGATGTGTGTAGGCTTATTCTATCAACCATACTTAATAAAAAGACAATGGGAGCATAAATGAGCAGGCTGCTGTCGCCAAAATAAAATGATGCAAGTCACCTATGCAGATGGCACACTACCAACAAGGGAGTATTTGATGGTAATGCATTGCAATTAATTATTGTGGTCCCAAAACACCAATTGCTGCATTTTAAGAACTGCTTACATAAATAGTTTGTTGTTGTTGTTGTTGTCGTTGTTGTCATTGTCGTGTGCCTTCAAGTTGTTTCCTATTTATGGTGACCCTAAAACGAACCTATCACAGGATTTTCTTGGCAAGTTTCTTCAGAGATTGCAAATATATAAATATGTATAGGCAATCTGATCCTGTGTGCTGTGGACCAGGTGCAACATGCAGTGCAATCCTATGCATGTTTTTTACTCAATAATAAGACCCCCTGTGTGATACTCCCGCATAAGGGGGAGTAGGACTGTAGCCATACTTTATGTAAATACATTTTTAATTTCGCGTTTCCTTCAAGGAACTCATGACAGCTTATCTGGTGTTTCTTTTCTGATTTTATCCCCCATCAACAGCTTTGAAGCAGGTTAGAGTAAAATCAAGCACTTGCCTCAAAATCCATCGGACAAGTTTCATGGCCTAGCCCTAGCCTGACACTCTGCCTGTTACAATACAATGATTTTGCATGAAATAACCCTGCAATCCTATCCCCACGTAGCTGGAAGTATGTTTTACTAATTTCAGCAGGACTTACTTCTGGTGTAAGATTATCCTCTAAGCAAACATCCATCCATTAATGAACATATACATCTTGTACAAAACATACAAGAAGGACAGCTTAGACAGAAAATAACTTTAAAACAGTCTAAATCTAAAAAGCTATTTCAAGTCACTGTAAAAAAATGATCTTGTTGCCTTTACTTATGTCTTGGTTGGTTATATATATTAACATGTTAGATTTCTTTAGACAGCACACTTTTGTATGCACTGACTAAAATATTTTTTTAAAAAAAGCCTTCCTCTTTTCAGCAGCATCATTTCAGTTAGGGAAAGGCAATTGTTCAAGACATGTTTTTCATTGCTAAGATCTAATAAAATAACAAGCCTCGGTATATCATCATCTGTAGGATTTCTTTTTTTTTTTACTCCTAAATACAGTAGTATTAAGATTGTAGTCTGGGCTTTTTGCAACTCATTTAGATCAGCCTCCTTAAAATCTTTCATAGGACTGCTAAGATGGAGCTGATACCCCCCCAAAAATCTACATTTTATACAATAGATAATGTTTTTAAAATCAGGCTTTTCTGGCAGCCTGCCCCTCCTCCCCTTCTCTCTGCTTACTAATTCTGTTTTTACTCTTGGTTCCTTTGGTAACTGTTAAATATAGAATTTTACAACTTTAATCAGCATTTGCTCACTTCATTCTTCAATTAGCAATTCAAAATTCTCCATCAGTACAATACATTTAAAGATGAAGACTGTAGTTTTAAATATGAATGAAATAACTTTTGTCATCACATGAGCCTCTTATTGCATAAGCTTCATCCAGAATTCCAAAAGAGTAACTATTGTTATTATTATTATTTTGTCTATAGTGTCCAGGTCTCTGATGAACAAATAACAATAAGCATTTCAAATTCCTCTCCAACCTATTTGGACTCTTTACCTTCTCCGAGAGCTGCCTAATTTAGTCAAGAATTGAATTGAATTATATCAACAGCAGAATTATGCAGCTTCTTGGGTTTAGAATATATATAAATAGCCTCTCTGTTCTGTGTAGCAGTTTTGCCTGTAGTTCAGTTCAGAAAAGAATGAAGGGAAGTCTAATTATTTTAAAGAAATTAAGACCTTTGTTAATCAAAGTAGCCAATGGACAAGAAGTACTCATGATTGCAAAAACATTGTGCAATTAGTTGAACTTGGGTTATAATATTTAAAAGAGTGTCTTTATGTTTCCAAAGAGAAGCAGATCAAAGCACTGGGTTGTGGGAACTTAGGAGAAAGAGTTCGGAATAAGTTCCAAGTAATCTTAGGCTGTAAATATTATGGAATTGAATCACCTCGGTTCTGACCTTTTGGCTCTTCCCAATATTTGATGCCTGTGCCATTTCTATGTCCTTTCACACAGCAAGGTCAAATCTTTGCCCCAATTCATACCCTGTAGTCTGACCTTTGATCTAGATTGCTCACTCAGAATTCAGTTCCGAATGACTAGTGTTCTGTCAGACAAAATATACATAATCTGCTGTCAAAGACTGTCAAACAAATGGTTGACTTCATACACCCCATTTCAAGAAAATGATCAAAACATCAGAAAGAAAGGAGAGGTGAGGTGGAGGGAGAGACCCACACGTTTCGTGTGTAAAGGAAATGTAGCATTACCGATATGAAATACTGCTTTAGAGAAGAAGACTTTCGGGGGGGGGGGGGTAAAAAGAAAGAAAATTATTCCTAGAAGGGGAAAAGACACAAAACTATGAAACTGCACAATTCCACTTTTGTAAAAGCTTTTATTTTGACAGAAGTAGCACACTGGTCTGTAGTGCCTTCGGGGGAAAATAGGTTGGAAAACATCTACACTAAATGTATCGGTACCAATAAAAGAGACAAATAATTAAATCTAAATGCGACATTGCAAAAAAAAACCTGTGTTTTTTAATCCATCTGATTGAATGGATGCCAGTCATCATGAAAAGATAAGTTCACATATAAATTAGATTAAAACTGCAAAGCACTGTGCGCAAAAAAAGACTTCTATAGAAATTGAAGCAATAAAATAGCAGTAATATCTGAACAGTATTTCTTGATGAGAAAAACTACATCTGATAAATATAGTTATTCATTGAAAAGTTAAAAGTGGGGGGGGATTCCTGCTACAATTAAAATTTCCTTCTTAAGATAGCATTTTAGGACACAATTCGACTTTGACCCATTTTTTCTTTACTCCATCTCATTGCTGTTCTCCCACCCCCAAGACATAAGTGTACATACTGATCAAAACCATTTTTCCAGGCCTTCAAACTCTGTGTGTGTGTGAATTTCATTAATATTTGTAAATGTCCATTTTATGTTATTTTGCCACATTTCTCCCTGAAGAAAGCCCATCGGTACTTCTCTTCTTCTGCTAGAAAACCATCCTTCTCCATTCATGCCTCCCCCCTCTCCACCCAAGGTAGTGGTCTATTTTCCCTCATTATAATAAACAGCAATGTTTTTACAACTGCAACAGTTCTCTGCCAGCATTAGCATATTTTGGCTGAGGTATTGTTTTACGGTGACCTGTATAATAAGTGTCACATTAGCAACACAACAAATCAAACGTTTGTTAATTTCCCTCGCTTTCCCACACAGCTGCTAGTGTTATCGTGTCACCAGATTTTAATTAATATGATAAGTAACACTTGCAAGACAACAGCCTGAATTTTCTCTCTCTCTCTCTCCCTCTGTGTTTAAGTCTGTGTGTGGACACATGTGAACCAAGGGGGTGGGGTGGAAATCGAGTGAAACACCATAGCTACTGCACAACTTGCATTTTAAAACAAACAGGTATTAAAATATGACCTAAAAAGATTTGTGGGGGGGAGGTATAAAGAATCCAGCAGCCTAAATCCCAGCTGGCACTGAAGAAAAGGATTTTTTTATATATATATAATGCATATTTTTACTCAGAGGGCGAGTGAATTTATATTTCAGTATCTAAGATATACGCTGCCCACTTTAATTTCTTCTACTCTCTACACAGGAGCAATAACAAATGTATCTGATTTCTTTTTTTTAAAAAAAAACCACCAAAAAACTCATGGCCAGCCGTTCTGCAGGTATTGTGTATTCACATCAACGGAATTGCTCTCGTACAAGTCAAAAGTGCCATCTATTTGTAAAAGGTAGAAATGCAACAGAGGCTATGAATACAGGAAATTTTTGGAAAAAAGCTACATGAACCTTTCAAGGCTGTTGCGCCTCCAACCTACAATGGGAGACAGACTCCACTACAATGTGGTGGGCAAAGGGAAGAAATGGATGTATAAGTCCTAGAGGCTGGAAAAAGAGGGATGTAATCTACTTGCAAAAACTTCAGGAAAAACGTACCAGTAGCTACAGTGGGAGAATGGGAACAAAATTTTAAAAACAGGTCATTCTTCTCCCCAATGGTTCATTACATCATAACAGTCAACATTTTTACAGTACCACAGAACATTAAAAAGATCTCAAGTGCATTTCAGTAGTCCTTGTAACATATTACACAGGTCAGGATTTGCATGACCAAATTACAGAAAAGGACCAAATTGTAGAGATTGTGTCTTGCCAAAAGCCACCTAGTGAATTTAGGGCTAAAGTGAAATGTGAACTGGGAGTGCCATAGAGTTCTTAGCTCATTTTTTCCAGCCAGTGCATGACTCCAGTTCATTAATACACGCTTTGCAAACTGATCTCTTTCTCTCTATAAAAGCCAGGTCCCAAGGCTCCATCACACTCCAGTGAACAAGAAACAGAGGCCAAGATGAAGCTATTTAGAAAGTAGCATGCCTGATTCCCAGGTTAGAGTCACTGGGGTCATCAGTGGAGGAAATGCAGGTTGAACCTCCACCATAATACTGATCCTATGGGCAACCCACTTCTTTGTCTCCTATCTGAAAATGGTTGACATTTTCTCCTATGCAGAAAGTAAACATTTGGGAGCATTATCAAGAAAGGACTAAGAAAATAACATCCATTGCTGATCTAGGGTGATCTGGGGTCCACTGACAGAAATGTAGGAGGGGGTCATTGTGTTATATCCCAGTGTACTTCCCACCATATACACCCATCCATTGAAGTCAAGGTCATTTTGCTAGAACAGCAAGAGTTCCCTCTAAACCAGGCAGTATATAGTCTACAGCAGCCTTTCATAGCCTAGTGTCTCCAACCTGGGCTAGAACACTGAACACCCCCTGCCTAGGTATCACAGGGATTGTCATTCAACATATCTGGTGGAACAAGACATAATTCACAAGGGAAACATATAGGAATATAATCCTTTTTATCCAGTTGATCAAATGAGAAATTGAAAATAAAATCATATTTATGTAAAGGTAGGTTCTTCATGAGACAGAGGGTGCAAAATCACCCAGTTCCAGTGGTCCAAATGGTACAAAATGACTTGATTGGAAATCCTTCTTTTCTAGATTAGTGATTTGTAAAAGAGTAGCTCTTGATACCAGTGGTGCTTACAGGTAATAATATATGTTATCTTTCCCTGTAGTTCTAACCTTGATCCAGAACTAGACCCATACTGTAGAAGAAAGAGAATAGTCTGATCAGGGAGAGAGCACCCCTACAAGTTCCATTGCCAAAAAAGGCAATTGCAAAACTACAAAGGCACCTTTAGGGATATAATTTGCCTAGCTTATAACAGCCATGACAGTTAAGCTTCACTATGTTCAACGAGGCTTACTTCACATCAGGATGTTTAGGAATGCACCCTCGCCAGAAATGGAAGAAAATTATCAAATATTATAGGAAGAGGGGTCTACTATTACTGATCTGGACTGTGTCATGCACAGAGGTTGCTAGCCAAATTATTTGATTTAAGATGTTTGTTGGCCTCCTTTAAGGGTTAAAAAATTCTTCTCATGGTGACTTTCAAAAATGAAATGAAAAATGCAGTAAACCTCACAATATAGAAAAGAACTAGTGGTGATAATAAAAACATGAATATCCAGCTAAGAGAAACTTTCAGATTCAGTAAGTCACATGTTCTCAGCCTCAGAGGAAGGCAATGGCAAATCTCATCTGAACAAACTTTGCCAAGAAAACCCCATGATAGGGGTTTTGGGTCACCATAAATTGGAAATGACTTGAAGGCACACAGCACACAGACAAATAACTCCAGCTAAAACAATATATAAAGCTACAGAAAAGTCATGTTTCTTTAAGGCTTTTTTGAAAGTCTATATTAAGAGTGACTGATACACACTCCATATAGTAACTTATTCCACAAATACAGAGTTACTGCCAAATCTCTTTCCAACTTGTCCACTAGGCTCATTTTCAACAAATATGGGAATGTGATAAGACTTGTTCATTTTAAAGTCTGCCCAGCTGGTACTGGTGCAGATGATACTTCAGTAACTAGGTACAATAGCTGTTAGCATAAACTTTTGTAGACTTGAGGCTACTTCCACTACAAAAACCCTACAAGTTCCCTTTGCATACTGGCAGGAAAAGGTGACCTGAAGTTGCCTTTTCCATAAGCTGCAGCAACTGCACTGCCTGCCCTGAGGTTGCCTTAAATGGGGACAGAGCTTTTCCAAGGCTGTATTGAAGCCCCAGCAACCACATCACCAACCCCAAGGACACTGCAAAGGGAGACGGAGCAACTGCATGGGCCGGCAGCGGCTGCTTTAATTTTTTGTTGTTGTTGTTCTCAAATGCATGCACAGGTGCGCAGGATCATCTCTGCACACCTGCGCATCTGTGCAGGAAAACATCCCTGTGCACGTGCACAAGACCTGTTATAGGGTGGTATACAGTCTGTCACTCTCTGTATACAAAGGGCCTAAGCAGACAGGCGGCCATGGGCCGCCCCGGGAAGCTGCAGATTGGGGCCGAGGTAACCGCACTCCTCATCCCCAATTCGCAGCTTCTCAGGCCTTGGAAGGAGCACTAAAATAGTGCTCCTTCTGCAACATGCCGAAGGTACACCGTAAGAAGCATTGGGCGCACCTTTGGTGTCTCTTCCACCGCAGCCTGTGTGGACGCTGCGGTGGAAGTACATCGTCGGAGCGCCGGTCATGAGGAGCAACAAGCGCTCCAATGACATGTTTGGGAAGGGGTTGGGGTGCTCAGCGTGAGGCTGTCCCTCACTTTCCTTGCCTCGAAGACGGGGCAAAGCGCCGTCTGCTTCCCCCTAAAGGTGACTGAAGTTCGGCATCCCTGTGCACCTGCACAGGACCTGTTATAGGGTGGTATACAGTCTCTCACTCTCCGTGCACAAAGATGACTGAAGTTTGGCATCCCTGTGCACCTGCACAGGTTCTGTCATACACCCATATATCATGTAAGGATTCGCTGACATTCGCTTCCCCCGAAGGAGTGGATGCAGTAGACAGGTGCCACTGTCAAATGGTGCCACCCTTGGGGTGAAGGAATGGGTTTGTCAACTGAAAAGACACTCCATCATCCTCCACAAAACATATCCCACACAGATTGGGGGGGAGGGGAGAGGTACATGCAAGGGAGGTTTGTGTGGCTAGACCTAATACATGAAGCTGGTGGTCATGCAAGAGACATGGTCAACAGGGCACATGGACAAACATTACTCCAGGAGCCCCCCCCATCATGCCAGGAAATGGTGTGCAGGTCTTATGTACACCTACACACTTGCACAGAAGAGGTCACAAAAGCCTCTTTCATGCAAACTGCTGTGCATGATGTCAGCAAGCGTACATCCAACAGAATGCATTTATTGTCATAACAGAGGACAGTTGCTAGGGTTCATGCAGAGGGTTTCGATTAGGGTTAGGGTTAGGGTTCTAATATTCAAGCACACCTGCACCAGTCCATCCACACCTGGAAGCATAAATTAAAGCCTGCATCGTAGGGTGCATGCTCTGGATCGCCGAGTCAATTTCTGCTGCACGTGTGAAAATGCATTTATATTGCCGTTTTCTGGTGCATCAGTGTTGCTGCATACATACACATATGCAAAGGTGCTCATCTTCACTAAAGGAGCGGAAAAAAGTGGCTCTTTTTTGAAGCGGTTTTTCTTGGCATACAGCGATTAGAGGGCGCTTTCCTGGGGACTTTTAGGCATGCGTCATCTAAAGGTCACACCTACAAGTCACCCTCAAAGCACCCCTTTTTGGCCATCTGCATAGCCCCAAACACAGCTATGTCTTTGAATTCTAGCTCCAAAGCCATGTTGTCTGGGGTTTAGGAGTTATTGTGTAATGCAACTGCCGAGTATTAGCAAAACTCAGAAAAGTTTTTTTTTTATTATAAATCCCAGAGACCCCTTGGGGAGTGGATGTAAAGACTGGGGAGTTCAAGGTAATGTAATTCAAAAAAGTAACTTTTTCAAGATTTAAGTTAGCTAGTGAATCCCCTGTCTTATTTAGGGGATCTTATTCAATATACTGGACAACTCTTTTAAAGTCTGGACTGAAACCCTGAGTGGATTTACCACACTGCTGCCATGGGATCCACTAGCTGCTCCTGACTCCTGCATTAGGGACTCCTGCATTAGGGATTAATAACCATTGGAATTAAACTTGGCAGCCTTTGTCAGCAGTGTAATTTCTCTTAAAAACTTACGGATTTACACATTTAGCCACTACACGACACCAGCATTTCTACAGTTTTATCTAATGCCATACAGTTAGTAAACAATGAAAACATTAAATGCATTTTAGTAATCTTAACCCTTTAAATACAATTGTTTCTAATATTCAGTAGTATATGTGACTGCTGTACTACACTATACCATAGCACAACAGAAGGAATAAGAAAAACTGCACATTTGCCAGGGTTATTTTTCTTGTCACTTTCTCAAGAAACATGGGAAAATAATATTATACTCTGCTTTGCATATATTTAAATTTACACTTGCCCCTCCCAATTCATAGGGGATCCATTTCGGACACACACACCCCATGAAAATGGCGGCTTGCTAATATTGGAGCCCCATTGAAACTAATGGTGCATGTGTTTATGGTGCACATGGCTATTTTAGATATGGCAGTTGTCCCTCCCCACAAAGAATGAAACCACAGACCTCAAGTCCATGAACAGGAAGAGACAACTGTATTTAGTTTTGTAGCTGCATTAAAAACTTTCAAGAGGATCTTTCCATTTTAGTTTGAATAAAACTGAGGGCCCCAGCAAACGGGCAGCAATGGGCTGCTCCGGGAAGCTGCGGATTGGGGCCGAGGCAGCCACACTCCTCGGCCCTAATGCACCGCGTCCCAGGCCCAGGAAGGAGTGCTAAAATAGCGCTCCTTTCCCATGACTCTGAAGGTACACTGCAAGAGGCATTCGGCGCACCTTTGGCATCTTTTCCACGGCAGCGTGTGCAGTCGCTACGGCAGATATACGTTGTCGGAGCGACGGCCATGCTGAGCAACAGGCGCTCCAATGACATATTCAGGAAGGGGCTGGGGAGCACAGCGTGAGGCTGCCCCTCCCCTCCCTGGCCTTGAAAATGGCACTTTGCGCCGTCTGCTTCCCCCCAAAGATAATGATCCAGGAGAACTCTGTTCTTTTGCTTCTTTTTCTTGTTAAACTTCCTCCAAAATTGTACTTGCAATGCAGCCATCACTTTGTTGTGAGCAGAGGCCCTCTCTGTCATTTGTTTGCTGACCCATCTCTGTGTTGCAAAAATCAAACAGGAATTGATTTTGATGGACTGACATACAGCTGGGGGGAAACTCCACCAACAGATGAACAAAAAAGACAGTGACACACCAGTGGGTGGATCAATATCGTACCTATGTCAGATATATGTGCCAATGATAAAAGAAGGCGAAAAGAAAAATACATTCTTCTTGGCATTGATGGCCCTACCTTTTGTCAGGTATTGAAGTGAGCTTTTTTATTGTTCTTTTCTTCAGGTAATATTTAAGCTTTAAAAACAAAAAGAAAGAAAGACTGCTGACCTTAAACAGCACATATCAATGTTTGTTCTTGAAGAAAAATCTAAATTCTTTGGATTTCTTTCAATAAGCAGCAAAGAAGCCTTGCTGGTGTCAGAGGCAAAAAGAGACCTGAAGATGAGTTTTGCACAGTTTTGCACCGTGGGTATAGTGGAGTCAGGGTTCGCAGGATCATTGTTCTGGCACTTTTTTTTGTTAACTGGAAGGATGATATCATCTATCATTTCTTCTCTCACTCAGCCTTCTGTTTCCCTTCAGGCTTGGCTGCAGTCCTCACATTAACTGGAAAGGGTTATGAGCTGTCCCAGTTGTAATGTTACATTGAACAGGTAGTGAAGACTCACTAGCTTTTCAAAAATATATACTGGGCCTTTGCAGACTGCTAGAAATAGTGCAAATTGAGTCCACTTTAACTGCCCTGGCTCAGTGCTAGGGAATTATGGGAACTATATTTTTTTTCTGAGACATTGAGCCTTCTCTGTCAGAGCGCTCTGGTGCCACAATAAACTAGAGTTCCCATGATTCCCTAACACTGACTCAGGACAGTTAAAGTGGACTCAATTTGCACTATTTCTGGCAGTCTGCAAAGGTCCACTGGCATATATACAGCCCACCATGGCAAAACACAGAATCAAAGCACTACAGTTCTGTAGTGTGAAAAGGTCCCTGTTTCAGCATTCTGGCTCTCTAGAAGCATCTCCTTGTCTTGACCTCCTCTTGTAAAAGATGGAAAATAGTGTTTTCTGCTGCTCCAGAGACTAGAACACCACCCAGTGGGTTCCAAATACAAGAAAAGAGATTCCACCTAAATATAAGGAAGAACTTCTTGACTGTACATTCTATTTCACAGTGGAATAGACTGCCTCAGAGGATGGTGGACTCTCCATCTTTGGAGGTCTTTTACCAGAGGTTGGATAAGCATCCTCAGGAGTGCTTTAAATGTGTTTTCCTCCACAGCAAGATAATTATATTAGATGGCCCTGATAGTCTCTTCCAACTCTATGACTCTATGAGCTTTTGAAAAGATCTTTGCTGATAGAGATGAAAACTGCCGGAATCCATGTGTTGATATGGATCAACACAGCTGCCTCTATTTTTAGATGCTGCCTACCAGTATGACTATGCAGGATTGTCATGATGAGAAACTAGACTTCAAAATTTACTGCTATGTCAGTGGTTCTGTGTCCCACAGTGACTGAAATCCAGGGATTAGGGATAAAGACTGAAAAATCTGGAACCCAGCTTGCAAAAATCTGGAACCCAGCACGTAAAGTATTGCTCCATCGATGGCACAAAGGCATAAAGGCCATCTGCCCCATCATACATAGTGTACATGACCAATTCAAAAGTTTAATGTTGCCTGCCTTTGGCAGATTCTAATTTCCACATCCCTGTTCTATAAATCTGGGTGTGAGCATCACTTTTGGGAGTGGGTGCATCTGGTGGTCTTCCTTAATGTTTTAATACTATAACAGTTTAATTTTATTTTAATGTTCACTTTTGTATGTTAACTGTATTTTTTTAAATTATAAGTCCCTTTGAGTTCCAACTCTGGGAGGAAAAAAGTGGACTGTTGTTGTTGTCACAAGGATACCCTCCCAAAACTCCAGAGCTTGTCCATCACTTCCCTAAAGCCTGAGCAACCCAAGTTCACAAAAAACAATGTCCTTTCAGTTCACACTATACAGTTATACTCCTATTATTCCACTTTAACTGTCATGGCTTCTAGTTAAGGGGCCACACATTCCCCATATGGGAATATGTTATATATGAATGTAATAATGAAGGTACACTTTGGGCCTTTACAGACTGCCAGAAATAATGCAGCTTGAGTCCACTTTAACTGCCCTGGCTCAGTGCTAGGGAATCATGGGAATTGTAGTTTTTTCTCTGACATTGAACCTTCTCTGTCAGAGAGCTCTGGTGCCACAATAAACTACAGTTCCAATGAATACCTAGCACTGAGCCAGGGCAGTTAAAGTGGACTCAAGCTGCATTATTTCTGGCAGTCTGCAAAGGCCCTTTGTAGATTTCCTCATCTTGTTTTTATAGCTCAGTCTCAAAAGTAGGCAATGTGTTCTGGCATATGTTTACACAAATTACACAGACAAATTTACTAAAATAAATAAATAAACTTAAATCTGCCTGGAATCAGTTCTAGGAAAGCTGGCAAAGCATAGCCCAGAAAAAGCAGTTTCGTCATGGACACCCACACAAGACCCACGCTTTTAACAGCCATTCCTGCATATTTTTAAACATTTCTGGGACATGTTCCCAGAAACATATAAAATTACACTCTCATTTTTTGTCAAAGCAACAGCCATTTTCCAAGTGGTTGGTAAAGTTTTTTTTTTAGGATAATTAGAAGTAATTGAAATATATATTCCCATTCAGCATTGGAGTATTAATAGAGCAGGCAGAAAGGCAGCCATCGTGGGTAGAAGATGATTTTCTGCTCAGTTTAGAGAGGGTCCCTTCAATCAGGACTGGAAAAGCTCTGCAGGGTAAGGGGGCACTTTCCAATTCCTGGTTCTACTACATCCTCTACCAAACTAAACTAGATATGGCCAGCAATTCACTTTGTCTTTCGTAAAATTGGGAGAGATAAAACAAGGACTCTGTGACTCAGGGGGGAAGCAGACGGCGCAAAGGACTGTTTTGGGGACAAAGAAGGGGAGGGGCAGCTGCACGGTGGGCACCCCAACCCCTTCCCGAAGGCATCGTCGGAGCATCCGCAAACGCTGTGGCGGAAGAGTCGCCGAAGGAGCGTTTCCATTACTAAGCCAAATAACCAGTGTTGTCAGGGATGACTCCATGGTCATGTGGCCAGCATGTCTGCACAGAATGTCAGAACGCTGCACCGAGAGGGCTCCCTGATGCCGCACGCAATGTACGCTGGTCTGCAGAGGCCCTATATCACCTAAGTCTCAAGGTTTGGCCCAGAAAACGCAAGACCTAGCAAAATCCTGAACTGGCAATCCTAGCCGCAGAGACATCTCAGTGCCCACATTGGACCTATGGTTTACCTGATTTCCATCCATGTCTTAGATCAGGGCGTGGAAAGTGCAACCCATGGACTGCATCTAGTAACCAGTGCACTTGTGCGCTCCCCGTAGAGCACCCCCAATAAGTTTGGAAAAGTTTGGGATTTTTTTATTATTTATTTATTTATTTATTTGCTCCAAATGCTCTGAAATAGCCTCCTGGGTCATGGTGGAAAATTTAGCCATATTTTCCAACAAGAAAAAAAAGTCCCCTCCCAAACCCAGAGAAGGCCAAAATGTGGTGAAATTTCCTCTATGTCCCCTAGGGAACTTTGGGAGGTATTTAGAGACAAAACAAAAGAGAAAGAAATGCAACAGGATATGTGTGAGGCCCTTCAAGATTATGGGGGAATGGGAGAATGCAGCACTCTAACCTATAACAGAGTTCCACCCCTGCCTTAGATCAAGGTCCTATTTGTCTCGAACTAAAGTAAGACCTTACATCTTAATGTCAGAGTGATTATTACAGCCAAGGTAGACGTAACTACACTAGTTACCAATGGCATAAGTGGCTTGTCTAGAGTAAGTGGCAGAAAAGGACTGGAGCCCTAACAGGGTATTGCCATTAACTATAGCAAATGACAAATATCAATCTCATTTCCCCTCTTTTTTCTTACCCTTCAAAGGTGTCTAGATTCCACTGTTTTAGACATAAATCATAAACATACAAGCAAATGGATCCAAGTTTCAACCTTCCATCCTATCTTCCATTCATCACTTATGCCCTGGATGGGAAATCATTCCTTTTCCTAAACTAGAATGAAGAATTCAAAGGGACATGAAAACTCAAATACTGGATTCAATTTTTTTAAAGTGCAAATTGAGATCTATGAGAGCTAGGGGGGATGCAGACCAGGGCGTCCAGGACGCCCTGGCCCGGAG
>JAIPUX010001232.1:59295656-59307830 GCA_020142125.1 Phrynosoma platyrhinos | reverse complement strand
TTGTGTGGATTAACCAACAGATTTCCCCTGTGTGATAACGTCCATACACTCACCTATACTGCAAATATAATAAGGTGAAGGGTTTATTCCATGGTGTACATGTCATTCTTTAAAAATAATCTAAACTCTAAACTGCCCTCAAGTAATTATATTCCATAACCAGTTAGATTAACATCCAAGATTAGCATATTAGATCCAAATTAGCTTCATTTTCCAAAAGCCTGCCCAAAGGCTAATAGAATGTGTAACAGCATGATCCAAAAGGCTAACTGTTAAATTCCTATTTTATGACTGCTCAGAACTTAGTCTCATCTGATTTCAGTAGGGTTTATTTTGATCAAACTTAATATAGTATGGAATCCAAAGTGAAGAGGTTCTCTATGAGCACAAGCATGCTAGAGAACAGTCAAACCAACATGGGCCCAAGGCTATAGTCATATATAGATCTTGTTGTGTGCCTTCATGTCATTTCTGACTTATGGCAACCCTAATGCCATCATTTGGTTTTCTTGATGAGATTTGTTCAAAGGGGTTTTGCATTTGCCATTCTCTGCAGCTGAGTGTGACTTGTCCAAGGACACCCAGTGGTTTTCCATGGCTGAGTGAGATTTAGACCCTGGTCTCCAGAGTTGCATTCGGGTTACGGGTTGCATTCACCTAGTCCAATTCTCAAACTACTACACCATGCTGGCTCTCTCATATACAAATCTACCATCACCTCCTACATTCAGTCATAGAATGTAGGAAAATCACTCTCAATATCTGGCAAAACTTGGACAAAAAAACATGGATGGAGAGCCTTTGGTTTTTCAAAAACCCTGGATTACAAATACCACAATCGCTTGCATTGGCCATACTGCCTGGAGTGTTTAAATCCAAAACATCTTGAGGACCTAAATGTTTTCCACCCCAACATAAAAATGATCAATGAAACAGACAGAACATAACCCCCATATTCGCCATCTAAGGTTGTTTGTATTTAGATAGAATGGTATTGTCCTCCCACTGGTAGAGAAAAACTCCAGAAATGTGGGAGGAGGTTCCATTGCTCCACTTCACCATGAGCCCCATCTTGCAGAAAGCTACTAAAAGTGTAAGACTCTGAAACGAGGCATTCTGTGAGATAGCTTTGGATCTAATGGGTCCAAATGCACATTTTTTTATGATAATACAGATATGGTAGTCTGGAACTCACACAGTTAATCAGACTGGGGGAGATGGGCAGAGAAGAGGAATTATATAAAGTGGGACTGAGCAAACTGTGGCCCTCCAGATACTGCTGAATTCCAGTTCCCATTAGTTCTGGCTAGACTGGTGAGTCAAGGATGGTAGAGTTTATTAATATCAGGAGGGTCAAATGTTACCAATCCTGTTATAAAAGAATTGCATTGCTTTGGCCAGGTGAATGCAACCCATATGCAGCCCAGATCCCACATGTGCTTAGCCAGCGGCTTTTCAAAAATGGCAAAATCTCATTATTGAAAAGCCACTGGATAAGTGTGGCTGGGAGCCAGGCTGCATACAGGTTGCATTCGCCTGGCCACCAGCAAGTGCAGTAACACCCAGTTTTAAAACTAAATGTGCCTTTATCCCATCGGGAATAAGGTGCTTTAAAAGCAATGTGATAATCTACAGAGACTATTGCTCTACATTCTTAAAGCAGGGCTAGGTTATTTTAACTGCTCTGGCTGCCTCTTGTTGCATTCTGGAACTTGTAGTTTAGGAAGAGGCATTTAGAATATTCAGCCAGAGAACCTTTAAGCCTCACTGAACTACAAACCCCAGAATGCAACAGGAGGCAGTCAGAGCTGTAACCTAGCCCCATTTTAAGAGTATGGTGTGATAAGCTACTATTAGAGAATGGAAATACACCGAAAAAGGAAGGGCCAGGGAGCATGGAGCTTCTAGTCATTCTAGTTTGCCAGGTCTCTATTGATTGAGCTATGCACATCAAAGCCCCTCCAATGTGCCAAGACATGGCTGGAAGTAACAGCCCCTTCAATAGCCAGTAGATGAAATGAAGCAGCAGAGGATGGAAGACATTTGGGCCAGGATTACCCATTGCTTAAAGCCCACTGATATTCCCAATTATAAACAGGGCAGAAAGAGAAACATAGTGCAGAAACTACTTTTCTCACCTCTGTGATTATGGGCAATAAGACATTATTCCAAAAGTCTGATTTCTGTGGTTTCTGTAGAAAGTTAAGAAAACCGACACCCAACAACTTGCTCACTATGTTGTGACATTGCCTTTATATTCCTCATCTCAATCTCTCTCTCAATCTCTGCCTCCTCAAGTCAATTAAAGGTCACCAAGGGGCTAATGTTCCAATCCTCTGCACTGTGAAATTTCATGCAACCAATGTGTCTGCGATTAGTGTGCAAGCAACATTTGATGTTGGACATAGATGTATTACAAGACTACACACCGGTGTTATACTTTGACAATGTTCAGATTAAAAGCTAAATGTCTAAAGGGGACTGAAGGCAGTGCCAGTCCTACTTTAGACAAAGTGAAATGACTCCCCTGAGGAAGGAGGTTTAGGTATCCTGAAAGAGCAAATGGTTACATCAGCATGAAGTTGTAGGCTTTCATGGCTGGCATCCATAGGCTTTTGTGGGTTTTTCAGGCTGTGTGACCATGTTCTAGAAGAGTTTCTTTCTGACGTTTTGCCAGCATCTGTGGCTGGCATCTTCAGAGAAAGATGCCAGCCACAGATGCTGGCGAAACATCAGAAAGAAACTCTTCTAGAGCATGGCCACACAGGTTACATCAGCCTTTCTCAACCTTTTACCCTACAGGGGCCCTTGAAATATTTTTCAGGTCTAATAGAACCCCTGCATAAAATTTATTATATATACAGTTCAAAAAAGGCTGTGTGTTTTCAAGTGCAACAGTAATACCCCCTCCTTCACTCCAGAAAAGCTTCATTACTGAGCACAGGGACATCCATATATATTTCCTCTTGCTAACCAAAAAGGTAACCAAAATAGTACCATGAGCTGAAGCAAAGGAGAAGAAAAACCCTGAGGCTATGCCAATCAGGCAGCATGGTCCATTTTCTTTGTACAGACATACTGCAAGACAGTAGCATGTCAGTTCTTTATACTCTGTGTTAAAAACATGACAAAGGACATCTAGAAAAGTAGAAGATGCAAAATTCATATCCACAAATTCTACATCCACAGAGTAAACCATCTACGGCCTAAAAATATTAAAAAAGAAATAAGCCCACAAAAACAAACTTTGATTTTGCCATTTCATATAAAGGACACAATTTTATTATGCCACTGTATATAATGGGATTTAAGCATTGATAGATTTTGGTTTCCACAGCAAGTTGGTTTCACAGGTACCTTCAGCGAGCAAGGTGAGCATCTCCTTCTCTGTCCACTGAGCCTCAGCAGCCACAAACTCCTCTCATTCCTCTCCCTTCCTTTCCCACCTGGCCAGCAGCCCTTCCCACCTGGTCAGGCAGGTAAAAAAGGCAGAGGAAGAGATGGCAGTGAGATGGAAGAGATGGCAGAAATAGTGTTGAGAAATGACAGAATAATTCTTCTCGTGCCTGCAGAATGGTAGGCAATAAAATTACTTTTCTTCCCCCATGAAAAGTGTGAAATAATTACAATGTCTCATCTCTCACAATGGCCAGCAATCAGCTATCCCAATCAGAAGCGGGAAATTCCTTTTGAAGCTCAATCATTTACTTTACGGCATCATTGCAAACCGCAGGGGTGCAAGAGGGTGTGAATTTTCACACATTAGTGAAGGTAAAGCTATCTTGCCAATGAAGTGTTGAGATTCAGTTGGAAAAAGTTTGGACTACAGCTCCTACAAACTCCCTTGTAGCTATAGAACTTGTAGACAAAACTGAATCTCAACACCTCATTGGCAAGATAGTGAGTGAAAATTCGCACCCTCTTGCACCCCTGCAGTTTTATTGCCATGGTGCCATAAAGCAAATGACTGAGCTTCAAAAGGAATTTCCCTATCCCTTTTCTTCATTTGCAAGTGAACCATCATCTGTAAATTCTCACACCTAGGCGATCAGGTGGCACATTTCTTGACTTGCACAGAAAGCCATTAAAGGGCAGAAAAATCTACAATTTGTGTCTTTAGCAAAATCATGATGAGGCACAAAGATAGACTTGGTAACAATATCTGCACAGCCAAGGCATCATCCATAAAGATGGTAGTGGCACTGCTGCTGCTACTGCCTGTCTCTTTGGAGTTGCTGGAAGTAGCACAGCAGCAGCAGCAGAAACATCATTATTCATTTCATTTCATCATTATTACTAAAAATAATTTTGTTTGAGGGGTTGTTTAAAAAATGATCTGCATTGGGTATCAAATATGCAAGGTACACTGGTGAAAGGGGTCTGTCCCTGCTGTTCATCCAGAGCCTCTGGTACTCAGAGCTTCTACAAAGATTAATTAGAAACATTGTTAACTCAAAATACTGTTATACAAATATGGTTATTTATACAAGACAACTTGACTGACATCTTTTTTGATCAAGGACAGGTTCTTATCTCAGCATAGTCTTTCTCTCCTAATTAACTGAGAATATTTACATGGGTGAACGTTAGCTCTAGAAAAATCTAGTACTAGAGAAACCTGAATCATATATGGCAAGGATATTCTCATCCACATCTTGTTAGACTTCAGTTTTCATCAGCATAGCCAGTGACAGCAGATGTAGGAGTTGGGAGTCTAACAACATCTGGAGGACCACAAGTTCCTCATCTTTGTGTGATGACTTAATACAGTCCTCACTTAATACAGACTGTAAAATGTTAACATCAGGTCTCACAGGACTCAGCTCCCTATATTTCAGAAGATCAGACTAGATTTATTAGATAATATTAGGGAAGGTCATCAATTCCATTCATTCACAGGCCTGTCTGTTGGGAACATGGGATACAGCCCTCTTGTGACTGTTCCCAGGCTTTTGAACTCCTACTCTTGGCATGGGTGGCTTCTTTTTCTGTCCTGTCATTAGCTGGTGAAAACCTGTCTATTTCAGCAGGCTATAAGGAACTCACTGCACAGACTTTTGACAGTGTGCTCTTCTATTGATTTTTATCTTTTGCCTTATTAACATAATTAAAATGGTTTTAATTCTATAGTTTTACAGACAATTTAATTGCATTTTAACAAGGAGTATTAATAAGTTCTTACTTATGTTTTTGCATGTGTTTCTATCTCTAATTGCTTTAATTTTTTGTAAGGCACCATGAGTCCCACTTCTGGGGATAAGCAGAATATAAATGAATGAATGAATCAATGAATGGCTATTCTAGGACACAAAAGATGCTTTCAGATTTTTATTTGTTGGATGGTTTTTATTCATTGCTTTTGAGTCATTTTTTTCATTTTATCGCATACAGCTTTGTACTTCAAGAGACTCAAACTCTTACCCAAGGGGCTGTTAAGGATAAGTAAAAGTAGTTGCTCTTGAGAAACCTATTCTACTGCAGTGCAAGAGAAATACCTCTGAAATCAGTTTTAGGAGATTTTCAGACCTGGAAAAAAAGTCGGGAGAAAAAGGCTTACTCCCAGGATAACTGCGCAATCTCACTGAAGATTTTCAGACACACCACACTTATCCAGGACTTCTCCTATGAAGATCTAAGAAATCTCCAGCAACAAACCATTCACAGGGAAGTCCCGGGAATGGTTTGTTGCTATAGCATTCGTGGTTCTTCCTGGGATAATTCCTGGATAAGTACAACTTCGTCACGATTGTGCAATTAACCCCCCCCCATTTGATAACCTCCTTAGTTCCATGATTCTTTAATAGTAATTTTTATGCTGTTTCTTTTTTGAGTAAACATTTTTTGCATTTTAAAAATATGCATGTTAATATGCAACCTTTGGGCATATTAAAGCACAACTATGTTTTTCAGTTTACATCTCAGTACAGATTCCTGATGATGTCATTCTTTGTGATTGTCTCCATAATGTAAATTGGCTGATCCTCTCTGTATTTGCATTCATAAGCTTGGTTCCTTTTAAAAGAATAACTGAACTAAAATCTTATGTTAATTTGTACTTATTAAATTTTGTAGCTTTGAAGTTTGTCCTAGGGAAATATGATCAAGCATATCAGTCTATTACCACATGACTGCTTCATATTAGTTTAAATAGGAACAAGGCTTTTCTCAATGAAGTATTGAAACAATAGGCAAACACCTTTTCAGGATGGATGTGATTAAATATAAATCCTTGGAAATCTCCAGGCAAGAAATGTCATATAAGACAGGCAAATGTTAAGAAATAGAAACAATACAGATACTGGGTTGGTCCAGACTGGTCATTCCAAGAATGAAAGATTCCCTTTCATTCATGGAACAGGTCCACTGAGATCTACTTGAGGATAATACGTGTAGATTCCTTCTTCACCTGCAATATGTCATGTTGTTACCCATACTGTTTTGCAGGATCTCCCAACCTTCCAAAGCAGATATACAAGGGACTAGTGGACTGTAGAGGAAAATAGGGATAGGCAGATTATCACTTCCCACATCCTCTTCTTCTTTGGCATTCATTGATTGACACCATTCATAACTCTGGGCACAACAACCCAGTACTTCTTTCCATGAATATCCTCCACTGACATCTGTTTCAATGCACCTATTCCATAAGAAACAACAGAATGATGAAAGCTGATTATTTGGATTCACTGATTTGTATTTAAAGGAAGGATTTTGTGGTTGATTATGATTTTCTGAATCTGTTCCTCAGCACCCTATTCTGCAGTTGCTCTGGAGAACATAAATAGGATGTTCAAACTTTCTGAAGCTTTGATGAGGCATATAAGTCTACTGTCTCTAGGGCCTATAGCTAACTCATTAGAGGTGATAATATTTTTCTTTTGTATTTAATTAATAATGAATAGAATAGTGTCAGGACATTTCTTGACCTGTCCTGATCATATTTGGAGTCTCTTGCAGCTACATTAAATTAAAAATTAAAAAATCAGGAGATCCAGCCATGGAACCCTTGGAATCATAGTGCTACAACAATTAGTGTGAAAGGGCCTTTAGTGAGACTCATCCACTAGGTCACCTCTTATATGCAGATACATCACAATTGTGTTCCCCAATATGATGCTCTCTGGATGTTGTTGGACTCCACCTTCCATCAGCCCCAACTAGCATGGCCAATGGCCTGGGTGATGGGCATTTGAGCCAAAACTTCCAAATGGCAATTTGGGAAAGGCTGCTTTAGAAAAGTCCCACAATGAAATCTTCAGTATAAAAGGAGAACCCACAACATTTGATGGCTATGATTCCAGCATGGGTAGGGGAAATGCCTTATACATTTGGACAGTAGATCTCAGTGGACCTGTTCCATGAATGAAAGGGAATCTTTCATTCTTGGAATGACCAGTCTGGACCAACCCAGTATCTGTATTGTTTCTCTTTTCCCATCCTCTAGTTCAATGGCCCACAGAAAAGTATACTGCTTTGGATCCCATTCTGGGAGAAAGGCAGGATAAAAATAAAATAAAATAAATCAAAAATCAACTTGATGAGATGGAGGCTTGTGGATTACAAGAGGCATGGTCCGATACACTTGGAGGCCCCAGTTGGAGAAAGTATGTGAAGGATATATTGTGTCATTCATATGATTCCACCGGATTTCCACATGAACTTCCCAGTTAGCTCAGTTATTTTTTATTTAATTAATGTATATTCCCTCTTTCCCCCAGCATGGGACCCAGGGTGGCTTACAACAAGTTAAAACAAAATAAAGCTAAAATCTTATGGTACAAACACTTTTTAAAAAAATTAAATGAACAGTTCTATTAAAAGAACAATGTTAAAACAATTTAAACATGTTTAGAAAACATTGCACAGTGCACTACCCTGAAAGCCTCTTGTGCCACACGAAAAGAGCCAAAGAAAGGTCAGTCTTTGCCTAGTGACAGATAATGAGCCGAAGAGGTGCCAACCAGACCTCCTGTGGGAGGGAGTTCCACAGCCTGGGAGCAGCCACTCTCTCCTGTGTCCTCACCAAACATGTCTGTGAGAAGACCAAAATAAAGCACTCCCTGAAGATCTTAAAACTCAGGCAGGCTCCTCATTATATATGAATAGCTATCACATACATTTAAAGGTCTAAATCCAATTGCCAGACCTAGATATGCTAGTCCCACTGAATTAATAGGATTTGCATCAGTGACTTACCATTCAATAGTTAAGTTGATGGGGCCAATTGTAGTTTGACTTGGCAGCTGGATTTAAGCAAAAATGTTCTAGAAGCCTCACTAAATTACTCTCCTGCACACACACACATGCACACACACACACACACAGCTTAGTGAATGCACGACTGGTTCCTCCACCACCACTCCCCACATCCACCCTATAGCAGCTACTGAGGTTGAGTTGTGCTTCTCCTGCCTCTCAGGCCCTGTGGTGTGGAACAATAAGATTTTTTAACTATTACTTTAAATGTTTTTCACCATCTTGATTCAAAAAGGGATAATTCTCCACTATATTTTTGGTCTAATTATCAGATGATGATGGACAATGGATTGATAAGAGTCACTCAAGAAGATGCAAGCGCTTGTATATAACAGCGACTGCAATTATCAGCCACTACTAAGCCATTATTGATCCTGTTCACATTGGGTGATAACTGAGCATTTTCCACTTATTTAAAGTGCTGTTAGCCAGAAACTCCCATCAATGAAAAGCAGCAGATGAATTTCTTCAAACACGGTTCAATAAATAATGCACATATAGAAGGTGCAGAGTTCCTTAGGCTCAGTGAAACAACTAACTGTGAAGCAAAAACACTATCTTGCTGGCGCTAAATGGCTGATTACAATAAAATAGGTTCCCCTGGAAGGTCATTTAATACATAACCTGAAACACCATTTTTAGATGCTGGAAAGAAAGAAAATATTTATTTTTCTATGTAATTTCAGTATCATTAAAAGGGGCAGAGGAGAACAAGAAGTTGTGCTGAAGTCATACTTTCCCCCTACAATGTCAGAGTTTATTCTAGTTGACTGAATTCTCAGAGCAACTTTTTTTTTATCTCATGTAACTTTATGATTGTTAATATCTTGACAAATCCAGTTAATAATGGATTTGGGAAAATGAGAAAAACACATCCCACTAGCATTAATAGTCATTCACCTTATAATTCTTGTTAATATTAGAATGCCAAAGAGGACATAAGATGGTGTTCACAGATTCTTTTTCTAAGCAGAAGCAGTCAAAACAAGGAAGGGACAACATTTAAATAGACTATTAAGGATACCAAGCAGTAATTGTCAAGTTAATCTTGCTAAATAATCAGTAGTTTTAAGAAAAGGGCTGACCACCTACATTGAAGGTCAAACTAAAATTGATCAAAAGGAACCAATTGAAAGGGCTTAATTATTTGTGTCACTACATCCTCATTCAGTGTGGATGTTTTCTGTTTTAATGTCTACAAAATAGATAATCTGACCAAATGCACTCTTTCTGTTAGGCCAATAAATACATTGCAATGAGCAACCACTTGGATGGTGGAGCTGCTTTCTTTGTTGAACGGGGCCACATCCCACTAATGAGTCTTTTTGTTTTGCTCTTTGAAAGATTAACCCAAACTCATCTCAAGCAATCCTCCCAGCAGGGCTGGCTCATGTCTCAATTGACAGAAAGCTGGGAAAGCTAGAATGACCACTAGTCCTATGCTAGCAATATCATTACGGGAATGAAGCAATTGCCTCAACAAACATGTAATTCCCCTGTACTGAAAGTCTAAAGTGTGTGTGCCAAATGCAGCCTGGACATCATTCTCAAAACTAGCACGTTGTCCTTGGGTGTGGTGGAAGTGAGATTGAACTGGCTGCTGTACATGAGATGAAAGGAATAATGTCTTCACCTTTGCTTCATGCCTCAAAATGGCTTTCTGAGTACAAGCACCAGAGAAGTGAACAGGGACTATTTTTGTAAGTGACATTATTCAAAGACATAGTCATGTTATTCTGGAAAATCAGTATGCAGAGGGATCTTGTAGCTCCTTTGAGACTAACTGAAAGAAAGATGTTGGTAGCACGAGCTTCAGCCTACTTTCTCAGATTCATCTATGAAAATAGATAGTAGAAAATAGCCTACAAAAGCTCATGATACCAGTTTCTTTCCTTTAGTTTGTCTCAAAGGTGCTACAAGATCCCTTTACATAAATGACATTGTATTCTCACCTGATAGCAAACAACAGAATGTGGGCCATTTGAATAGCCACACATACATACTTGCATACGGTATGTTCTGTGTGTCCAAATGTCTAACATACCAAAACAAATAATTCAGCCAACCATGTGTTGAGGCCTAGCAAATACTGAATGACTAGCCTCCAGACTCGAAATTATCAGCCATGGAATAGTGGTTTGAGCATTGGACTGTGACTTTGGAGACCACAATTTCAATCCCCACTCAGCCATGGAAACCCACCAGTTGACCTTAGGCAGGTCATTCTCCCTCAGCCTCAGAAAACCCTGTGACAGGGTAGCCTTAAGGTTTTCATAAGTCAGAAATGACTTGATGGCACACAACAAGGAAGGACACTATATGTGGGCAATGGGCCCCATTCACATTGTAACTGTTATGGAAACAGGCTGTCTACTTGAACTAAATCTAAGAAAGTTGGCATTTATTTTGCACTTAATGGTTGGACCCAGCCTTAATCAGAAACAACACAGTGAAATCAGTGGGGCGTAACAACTAACTTATCCCATTAAATACATTGAATCACATTGAATATGAGTTTACTCTAAATGTGGAATAGAATCCTTTCTATTTATTGTTTGTTTAAATACAGTGAATACCAGTTTGGGCTGGAACTCGACAATAAAAACCAAGCTGAAGAACTATTCAGTGTTTTGACTATTGTTTGCATACATTCCCTTTTGTAGAATGCTGTTAGCTGTGAAGAACAATTGATTAGCATCATTGAGAATTTAATTTTATTGTTTCCTAACAGTTAATTAACATGGATTTTATCACAGCATTGAGGAAAAACTAATGTAATAAGCAAAACCTATGATTTCATCGCATGTATCTGGATTGTTTTAAACAGCAGCCACCACAGGGATCTTGGTCAGGACTGAGATCAAAGCAGGTGAAAGTAAACAGTGGCAGCTGGTAGCTTCCATGTCAGTGAGGCCATGGATACATTCCAGGTTTCATCCTGAACTTTAAAAGAGTTATCCAGGATGATGAGACTGTTTGGGGGATGCAGTCCAGCACCTAGTTTGGAGTAACACCTAGAGCAGATTACTGCTCTAGTGAGATGGAAGCCATCAGCCATTTCAGGTGGTAACTCTTCTCTCTGCACTACAGACCAGATAAAAATTGTCCCCTGCCCAAAGTTACTTTTTCCCTGATAAGGATGCTCTTAAATGACCTCACCATTCTAATCCTGCTTTGGCCCACCTTTGTTGCTATTTTTCATTTTTATTTTTAAAAATATATTTATAATAGCAATCATTTATTACATATATATATATACCCTCCTACTGTATTAAAATTATATTATTAACTCTTTAAATATCTGACCACTCTTCTGACTATATTTAATCTGACCAGCAGGATAACTTTGGTTTTATATGTCTTTCATTCTATGGCTCATTACTTAGGTTTATTTTGAAAAATCAGTTAAACTGGACACTGAATGCTCAGACAAGGGTGGGTTTCTGCATGGGCCAAATAAATTGTCCTCTCCCTATTCACATGGTGATGAGTCCAGATGACACAGGGCTCAATGCCTGGTTCTGGTGTAAACTGTACAGATGACATCCAGCCAGTTCAGCCCTCCCAAAAAAAATTTTTTTTTAATCTCACCTTTTGCTCTAGATCTTCCCAGAATATCTGGAGCCCTCTGTTAAGTTCCTAGTCAGCTGTTTACAGTGCATCCAGCTGTGTGGTCCAGTGTGAGGTCGGAACGAAGCATCTAGCCATGTGATTGATGCTGGGCACCTCATTCTGACATCACAGCAAGTACCTTGCTGTGGTGGTGGCCACACCATGTGACACAGCAAAATGCACATGCGAACAGCCACTCAGCATCACAACTGAGAGCCCCAGGTAATGGTGGGATATTGGGGCAGCTCTAGGGCTGGAATACTCCAGGCTGCCCAGAATATTCTGGCTCATGTGGACCAAACATCA
>JAIPUX010001232.1:59280906-59295556 GCA_020142125.1 Phrynosoma platyrhinos | reverse complement strand
GAGGAGGACTTGGAGGATGAGCCAGAACCTCCTCTGGGACCTGAGCCTCCAGCTGTGGAGTGTCAGCCTGGCCCTAGTTCTGCTTTGCCAGCTCCAGCAGAGCCTCTAGCAGAGCCTGTGGTCTCCCAGGAGACTCTACAGCCAAGCCTCCTGGCAGCAGAACCTTCAGACATGGAGGAGGATCAAGGGACTATGCTTACCTTCAGCCAGCGTTGAGCAGAAAGGGAGGGCCTTCAGCATTCAAAGAGACTTTATGAAAAATGCCAGAATAATTAGCCTCAGCTGAGCTCCTGCAGCTTGGCAATTTAAGCAGGTGCAGAAGGGCTGCCTCGGTGCCGGCAATTATCTGAGCTTCCTAGTGAAAGCCTCTGGCTCTCCTCATTCCTTGGCCTGAACCCTTGACTCTCGGACTGCAGACTTATCTTGAACTTATGGAACCCTTGACCTTCAGGCTGCCTTGCCACTCTACCTCTCTGGAATCCTAGACTTTTGGACTGCTTGACCCTTCGCTGGCTGGACCCTTGGATGGGTAACATAGACCTTGTTTTCTTGCTTTGCATTGGCAAAAGACTTTGTTTGCCTTCCACCCTCACAAGGAGCTGCTGTCAGCCCTCTTGGCGGCTTTCCTGGACAATTGGATCCACTTGCTAATTCTGCTCAGACTGGACTAATCTCTAAGGCAGAAGTGACCATGGCTTAATCCAAGTGAATTCTTGCTCTATTCACAGGATGGTTTACAAATTCAACTTTATATATCATCACTTGGCAAAAGGTATCCTTACTTCTTGTAGTATGATCAGTTCCCACCACACCATCCCCGTTCAGCCTCTGTATGAAAGCCAAATCTGCCAAGCAATAATGTTCCAGAGCCAAAATTACCTCAAAAATAAATCAGTGTATTCTTAGCTCCCAGCCTTTCAATTATTTTTTTCCAGAGATAATTTTTTTTCTGATATTCCTAATAAATTCTGGAAACCAGAAACTTTTTTACGCAGTTCAAAATTAGTCATGCACCATGCATGAAGACACCTCTTCTCCTTGGTCCAAAATATGAATAACACCTACTTTCCATATACAGGAAAATGAGGCAGTGTAATCCTGAGATGATAGATAAGATCTTACCACATCAGGCTATAGGTGGGGGAATTTAAAAAAAAAACAAAAAAACTCATTCACAAGTTCAAAACTACCTTGTTCCTTACCACACCACTGTAATGTATGGAGAGAGGTGTTCTGCAGTAAATGTTGGGAGTAATCCAAAGCGATACAGCCGATACCAGTAATCAGAAGTGACACAGCCCATTCTACTCCCTCATTTTGCTGCCTGGTTAAAGTAGACCATAGTGAACAAAAGAGAGTCTTGACATTCTTTCCCTCTTAATTCAACACACACTCAGGAAACTACCATCTCATATCATGCAATTATGAACCTCATTCATTAGTATCACCTCATTGACTACACCATGAAAGAAATGACAAATTAGCAATTTTCCAGCACTGGCATAATACTATCATTTGTATCACAAAGTCAGCAAAATCTAACCTCCAATAATTCAGCTCACTATTCTCACCCAAGACTGGCCATCAATACGGTTTTATGTGCCCTGGACTAATCACTAAAGTCAGATAATATGCAAGGTTAATGGTTGCAGACAGTCTCGGGAAATATCCAAGATCTGATAAGGAAGCCCCATATTATTGCTGTTCTCTGTGTGTATATCCTGACCAAGAATAGGAGAAAGAAAGAAATCAATGTTTAAGGCAGTTGTAATACATCTCTCTGTGTAACAAATAAATTGGCCCTTCATTGCCCATTCACACACTGGTTAATAAATAGTTCAGACACAGGACACACCAATAGTGAAGTAGTGCAATCATTGTGTGCTTGTCGCTTTTACTTTAGATTTATGCCACTTTGGCACAAGAAAGTCTAAGCAGCACTTTTCAATTAACTCATTGGCCTTTTAACAAAAAAGACCAAGACGCTGTTTTCATTCTAATTTTATATATATATATATATACACACACACACACACACACACACACACACATATATATATATATATCTACCACCCCATTAGAAGTGCTTGATTCCACTTCTCTTGTAAACACATAGCTGAAAACACAAAATGCAATCAACCTCCCTTTCACCCTCCCACTCTTGTCTGTCTTATCCATTGTGGTACAGGGCTGGTTCCATAACACATGTATATTAGGTTTTTATTCCAAATAAGAAACTGCAGCGCCTGCAAATGTGATGGAAACTGTTTGGGCCAATGTTTCTTAGAAAAGTGCTTCATTTGCCTAGTAATCCTGTAGTATAAAGAAGACAACTCAAATAGATTCTTTTAAAAAGCAAGCAAACAAAGAGGTTATTAAAATGTTAAATTTGCTTTAGCAGAACTATTGTTGTGTTCACTGAAATACCAAACTCTACTGCAGAACTTTTGGGGGTTATGATGGCTCCCCCATATAATTACATCCATTTACCCTCCAGAAACCTACGAGAAGGAAAAGCAATGCATTTAATTTGTAACTGCATCACTAAATGCAAATGTAAAATTGGCAGCTTTGATGGTGCAGTATTAAATATAGCTTATCTTACTGGTGACAGTCAGAAACAGACACTCTCTTAGGACTATGAGTTATGACAATCTCTCCAATGAGTGAAAAATCATCCCTGTACAGCTGTCACCAATGAGATTTTCTTTCTCTCTTGCCTTAATGTGTGTCTCTGTCTCTGTGTTTCTTTCAGTAGTACTGGAGTCACCACTCATGAAGTAGTGCTGTAAACAGTTTTAATAGCTCTAAAGATAGATACCAGCCTTTGCTGCACTCTTTCCCCTGCCACACTGATATTATAAACAAATGCAGTGTACTACATGGCATCACCAAGCAGCAATCATGTCCAATATTTGAAGGGATGGGAATTTAAGATGCTGACATTTGTGGGGAAAAGCAAAGTACTCAACTCTCCAAGAAAGACAAGACATGCTTACTCCTTCCTAAGCTATAGCAGACACAACAGGATACCATTTGATTTTCACTTGCTTATTCTTTAGTAGCTTTTTAAAACACCATGCATTCATGCATTTTTTAAAAAGGCATATTCAAGTATGATTAAGCAGTCAAACTCAGGAACTAGGGACGTTATCACACGTGGGCCAGAAAGTGATAATAAAGTGGAAATGAAGCATTCCGAAAATAAACGGAAAATAAACCTTGATTCCACAAATGGCTTTCACACGTAATTACCAATTGTGAATTTACAGTAAGCGCATTTAACGTTCACACACAAGTGAGAAAAGCCCATAAATGTACTAGAAATGATCTTCTTGCACATGCTCAGATAGAGGAATGCTCGCTGGAACCATGGGAAAAGGCAGGGAAATGCTCCCAATTGCACATTTGCTTTTCACATTACAGCAAATGCGAAATTACTGTAATTTCGCAAATGCATTTCCTCAAAACTACAGAATTTCAAAAGATCTCGGATAACAGCAGTTTCTGTCCAGTTTCTGTGTGACGTCGTGTGAAATCGTGAGGCACTAATCCAGTTTCTGTTTGGGATTTGTATGGGTTAACCAGCAGATAACGTCCTAAGACTCAAACTCAGGAACTAGGACTCATTCAGGAACTAGGACTCATAAGAGAGCCTATGAACCTCTTTGTCTTTCTGGCATATTCAGTGGTGATTTTGAAGAAGAAAAAGAAATTCACCAATTCTTCCATGAAAGTCAAATGACTGGGAAAACCTGAATCCACCAAAGAAAGTAGAGGCAAAATGAGAAATTCCAGGCTTTAATGGCAGACTGCCTTGCTGGGGAAACCAAGTGGTGCACTGTTTATTCCACTGATGTCTAGCTTCTTCAAAACAGAGACAAAGACTTCAGGCTTGGGGGATCTCGTGTGTGTGCATGTGTTACTAGAATCCCATGATCCACCAACCAGCCTGGCACAAAAGACATACACTCAGAATTAAAATATTCTATGCCTAAGAATTTATTTATTTCTGTTTATACAACACAACTGCATGACATTCAAAATGCTTCCACACAAAAATCTACTCCTGGTTAACGAAAGTTTCCTTCATTCCCACAGTGAAATGGAACAGGAGAAGGTGTCAAACTGGTGCTATTATTTTTAAATAACTGGGATCCAGAAATTCATCGTGCTCTACTGCAAACCCCCCCAGAGATCTATCAATAGATTGACATATATCTTCTCCTGAACCCCCACCCCCTTTAAAGATCAAAAGCCATGAAGCTTCTTCTGTGAGGCAGTTGGGAATGCTGGGTGCAGCTTGTCCAATGACTTGTTACAACACTTTAAAAAGAGAATGTTATGTTTTTTTATGACTGTGATACAGTACAGCCTTGTGGATATGATAAAGGAAATGGTGCCAGGACTTTGTTTTAAAGATTAACACCTTGTGGTGATTATATTTAAGCTTCATCATTGCCAGTCCAAAGCAAAATTAAATCAGTTACCAGGATGTTATTCAGAAGTATGCTAGAACTCAGGATTCTAAACTTGTTGTTGTTATTGTTGTTGTTGTTGTTGTTGTGTGCCTTCAAGTCATTTCTGACTTTTGGTGATACTAAGGCTAACTTTTCACAGGGCTTTCCTGGCAAGATTTGTTCGGAGGAGGTTTGCCATTGGGTTTTCATGGCCAAATGGGGATTCAAACTCTGGTCTCCAGAGTTGTGGTCCAACACTCAAAGCACTTCACCATACTGGCTCTCAAGATTCTAAACTACCCTTATTGATAAAGTCTCTGTGCAGAGGTTAGAAATGCAGTAAGACGAAATATGTATCTTTGCTCCAGAGAAGAAAAGCTGAACTTAGCATTTGCAAGCAAAATGTGCACATATGGTGTGCCATCTTTGGAAATTAGATACAATTTTTAATTAGTCAAACACAGCATATAAAATTATTTCTACCTACACACACGTACCCACATCGCCTTTGCTGAAATGAGAGATAAATAATATGCCTGACTTTAATAAAGGGCTATATAATTCTGCACCCATTAACAGTGTGTGTTTCTTTGCAGGCTATGATAATGATAATGGTAATCAAAGTGTCATAGTGCTGAAATAAAGCTCACAGGAGTCAAGAAGAAAATGTTTCCTCCATATACTCCACCTGATAGCCAGCTAATCATATCAGTCTCCTTTTATCTAAAGTCCAAATAATGAAACTTTCAACTTCATGAATCCCTGGAAAGGCAACATTTGGTGCTCTATTCAGAGATGGGTAGAAGGTTTCTATGATGCAATGGGGGCTGTATAGCTGTCATCTGCCGCCTCCTCTTTTGCGAGGCAACATGTAGTAGAAGGTCTAAACTGAGAATGGAAAAAAAGATATAGTCTATGAACTGGATATGGATACAGAAGCCATTTTGTAGCCCTTAGGATCTCCCAAAACTGTGCTGCAGAAATTGAGGAGTAAAACAGGATACCCTTTCCCTTTAAGTCAAGCAGGAAATGGATCTAAATGGCTTGGAGCTAGGTTACTAGAAGGATTTATTCTGGCATAGAGGCATGCCCCAGTTATTCAAAGTATTCCTGGGCATTACATCATTAATAGGAAATCAGATCTAGGCCAAGCAGGCGATGAAGGGCCCTCGCTCTGTCCCAAATGCCACTATTATGGTCTCAAGAGGGAGAGTAGAAAGGGCAGCCACAGCTCCATCATGCCAAGGTCCAGCAGTGGTGAAAACCTGCCTCCATCCAAAGTGCCACTGCTGTGGCCTCGAAGGGAGAGAAGAGCAGCCAGCATGTGCTGGTCTTTTCTCCAATGCCATCCCCTTGTCCCTGTGTGTCATGTCTTTTAAGATTGTAAGCCTCAGGGCAGGAAATTGTCAAATTAACCATTGTAGACCACTCATGTACAGCACCATGTACACTGATGGCACTGTGAAGAAGGAGAAGATTTGGTGCCACAGCCAGAAAGAACATAAAGGCATCAAACCCATCTGATCTTAGATGCTAAGTAGGGTCAGCCCTGGTTAATACTTGGATGGGAGACCACCAACAAATACCAGGTGCAGTATGCTATATTTCAGAATATGAAACTGGCAAAATCAGTTTTCTTCCCTCAAAAAATCCCATGAAATTCATGGGGTTACCATTAGGTGACAGGCAACTTGAAGGCACATACATACAGAGAGAGAAAGAGAGGTTCCAAGAGCAATTATGTTAAAATAAATATATATTATTACAAAAAAGAAGAAGATCAATTTAACATGTTTCAGCAAGCTTAAGTAAACAAAAAATGTTCTGAACCTTCTAGAAAGCCTCTTCCAAAATGTAACTAGCCTCTATTTTTCTTTCACATATCTCTACTTTTTCTGATGATTTCCATTTTATGGCCAAATGTATAGATTTGTTATTCTTTAACATGCTGGAGGGCAGGTGGTGAGGCAGGCTTATTTGCTTTTCCCTTTTCTCTCTGTTTTGCTACATGCTCAGTAAGGGATTCTAGGGGCAGCTGCTGTTTACTTTATTTGTTATATGCAAATATATACAACTACAATAAGATCAGCTGGAGTAAAATATACCATTCTTTCCCAACTCAGCCTTTTATTACATTGTTCACTGCAAATGCGATGCCGCAACCCACCACCCAAAGTCTGTGTTTCTTTTTCCCTTCCTCATTCTCCCAGTGGAATGCTGCTAAAAAAAATTCCACCTAGACAGAGAAAAAGGGGGACTGGACAGTAATAAAAAGACTTTTGAAAAAGTTATTTTGGCAGAGGCTTTGTCAACTGAGGCATGCATGTATATATCATCTCCTACCTGGATTTGAGATCACATTCAGGATCCCTTCCCTGAGTACCACTACCAGCTGAAATCTGTCAGGTGACTGCAAGATAGAACATCTTCCCTGGGATAGTAGTCATCTTCTAGCTTGGCTGGTGCCTCTGTGGATGTTGATATTTTCATGGAATTGAATTTTTTAAGGTTACAATACTCATCTGTGTTTAGTTGTACTGTATAGTCTTGTGTGTTTTATGTTATCACTGAATTTTTTATTTTTCAGACTGTAATTCAACTTTTTAGCCGAGCAGAAACATTTGGATAGGAGCAAGATAGCCAGCTTATGCATTGTGATGAGACTGGGTCAGTTCATGTCCAAACTGGCAAATACTGAATTCCCTTACAAAGCATCCCTTATGAATAGGTCCTTCTACACGGGTGTTGTGTGTACCATCCCAGCCATTTTTGCAATCCAGCTGCCTCAAACCTGCAAAATTATAAGCTGAACCCCTGTTGCCCTGTAAAACAGCTTCTGTTTTAATGTTGCTGGACAAGTATTAACTAACACCATAGGTTATGATTCGTTGCCTTTTTTTTCTTATAACAAGTAGTCATTGATCAAGTAACTTTTTCCTTATTGCTACCTACTCCTCATTTTCTTAAAAAGCTTATGAAATACAGTCAGTCCTCTTACCTTTTTGCTAATATTTAAAGGCCAGGCATCTGTGAATTATGACTCTACAGACACTATATGTGGTCTGTCCAACCCAAGTAGTAGTCTTTACAATAAAAAAGGAACTTGGTAATAAGCTTACCTATCACTTATCAGCTGACCATGTAAATAGACTGCAGCATAGTCAAAAGGCAGGTGGTAATCCGATGGGATAATAGCTCAGGGAGGGGAAAAATACCCTATTAGCTCAGCTGGGGTCCCTGTGGCAAACAGCCTTTTCCACTCATAAATCCCTGAATGGGTCCACCGCACAGCAAGAGCACCATCATGTTCGGCAGCACATGTCAAGTCAGGAGGGAAGAAAGCCAGGTGAGACAAAAGGCAAGGCTCAGTCTGATCAACAGCATTAAAGGCTGCATTAGAAGAGAAAATTTAAGAATAAAAATATGCCAGAAAGAATGACTTTCAGGGGGAGGGGAGCCAAATTTAAACAGGCCAATTTCTCATTTCATCTGTTGCTGGTGCTAACAATAAAATCTTAAAAGAGATTTCATTTTGTATATTTCAAATAGGTTTCTATCCAAATAAACAACAGTTCAGGAACTCCAGTATTTAATATGTACACATCAAAGGAGGATGGAAATGTGTTGTTTCTAGGGATGGTTCTGAAGTATGATATTAAGTAGTTTACTGAACTTGCAGTATGCAAATTTGTTTCCCTGTAAATTCCTTTGTCCTGAAAATGGTCTTCCTTTGCTCACAATTGTGTATCACAAATATTATTAGGGCTGTGTGTCTATTTTGCAATTCTGCAAACTTTTGGGGTGGCACATTTCACCCCTGAAACTGACTTTTTTTTAATGTGTGAGAGAATCATGGATCTCTTGAACAAAAGAATTTCCTGAACCAGAAGCTGAGCAACAACGAGGCGCATACCTAACACATATTGACAGGGACTATCAGAAAAAGAAACAAGTTTAGCCTTTGTAAACATATCAGATAGTTTTGCTTAAAATATGTTTTTGCAATCAAACACATAGCCTAATGGGGAAGAGAGAGAGATGATGACAAAATGGCTGCAAGTTACAGCGATGTCAGAAGAGAAGGAAAGCAAGCAAACAGAAAGTCTGCAGTCACGCAAACTTGTTTGTGAACACAGACATGGGATGACTGTGAAGGTTAGCATCTTATGACTTCATCTATTACAGGGCTAGGCAACCTTTTTTGGTCCTGGGCCTGTCCCCCGAAGTCCTCGTCTCCGCTGGGCCGAGGGGGGGGAATGGTGGCACGCGTGCTCATGCGCGTGCACGTGCAACCCCCGCAGCCACGCATGACCCCCCACGCGACGTGTTTGCACATGCGCAGGAGTATTGCACATGTGCAAACAAGTCACGGCCATCATTTTGGAAATCAAAATGGTGGTCGCCACTCGAGGCTGCACAGACAAGAAAACACGCGGCGGCAGGGATCTGCCTGGGCCGGTAAGTCTGGCGACCTGGGCCAGAACCGGCCCGGGGGCCATAGGTTGCCAGCCCCTGATCTATTGGTTAGGAGAGCAAAGGCCACTAGGAGGCTTCACCCCACCTCCCAAGAAGATATTCATACCAAAGAAGAGGGCTTTTTCCCATGATTCCCCATATTCCAGGATTGCTCTGAATATGCTCAGCCCTATGAGCTCCTATGAGCTACTGTAGCAAAGTATATACGAGACCTTCTCTTGACCTAATACAACAAAGGCTTCCTGAAAGATGTTGTACAAAGACATTGTTTGGTAAATTATAACTCCAAACAAGTTTAGGGTTGCCTAGTGAAGTAAGAAACAAGGCACCAGTACCTTTCATAAGGAATGTCCACACTGGCCAAATAAAACATACACCCTGTCCATTTGGCAGGGAGTCTGGATGACGCATAGCCTAAGCCCTGGTTCTGCTGCGAACTGGCTGGAAATTATCAGGACAGGACCAAACCTGCTGTATAACTCCCTTAAAATGAATTTTTGAATAAATAAATTTTTTAAACTCATGTTTTGCTCTGGATTTTTTCCAGAAGATCCAAAGCCCTTAGGTGCAATGCCAAACAGCGGTTTACAATGTATCCCCCTGTGGTGCCCACCACTTCTGCCACCACAACAAGTCACTTGCTCTGAAGTCAGAATGAAGTACTCAGCTGTGTCATCAATATGGTGCTGGATGCTACAGTGGGATATGCATGCAAACAGTACCCAGCATTGCAACGGATTGTGCCAGGTAAATGAGGGACTGGGTAACTAGGGCCAGAATACTCCAGGCTGCTCTCAGAATATTCTGGCCCCTGCCACCCCAGCCATAGTTGTGTGGAAGAGGGAAGTAAAGCAGGAGCTTCTTGTCATTCACCTGCTGAATTTCTTCTATATATCCATCACTTGTCAAATTTAAATACTTATAAATTAGACATTTTTGTACCCTATCTGCCTCAGAATGGCCATGGGCCATACTCAGACCTTCCCCTCTACACAGAGCCATGTTTTGGATCAATTTGTTGATATGCAGATTTCTCAGTAACAGTCTTAGGACATAATTGCCTGCTTCCTTACATCCTCTGATTTCTGATTATAATGATGGAATGTGATTCATCTGACCAAGCCTTAACACATGATCACTCTTTCAGCCTAAAACAATAATGTCTTCTTCTTTTTCTTTGGTATATACTTTTTGGAATAATGTCATGGCTCTTGGTTGTCCCCCAAGGCAGACATGCAATGTCAATATGGCCTTTACACTCGCAAAAAACTCCACAAAGGGAACTGTTAGAGAAACAAAAACTTCTGACTGTTTCAGGCTGCTTCATCTTACCAACTTAAAAATTAACCAAAGTAATCCATTTTAAGAATCTCACATGCTTAGCTTTCTTTTCTTTCTTTCTTTTTTGAAATGTTGGATTTTTTAAAAAAAATGGTCAAATTTTATTGTATTACAATTGGGATTATATAAAATATCAACATTTAAAAACAGCAACAATCATCTTAACAGTTATTAATAACAAAATAACAAATCAATAACAACATGGATGTGATAATGTAAAAGAAAAGTATTGAAGAAACTTTAAGACTGTTCTATAGTTTTATTGTTGTAAATTGTTACATTTGTTTGTTTGTTGTAATTGTTTTAATTCTCACTATGTTTAATATTGTTTTAAGGGGAGGGTGGATCTGGGAGGGTATATTGTGACATTTTATTGATGTAAGCCACCCTGATTGCTTCGGTAGATGGCGGGATAGAAATACATTTTATTGTTGTTGTTGTTGTTGTTATAAAAGGTGCACAGTGTTAATGAGGTTCTAATGTTAATCAGGTTCTGGCACAGTTGAGTCTTCATGTAGAATGTCTTTCCAGAAAGCTTGATGGTGTGGTGAATTCACCAGGGGAAAAATCAGAGCAAAAATAAATGTGACAACTTGCTGAATATATTTTGAACTGAAGCACACATACATCTCCAAATGTCATCATTCCCTCTCAGTTTGTGTATGGCCAAAAGCAGGGCATTGTGATTTTTCAGAGATGATTTAAGGCAGGGGTCCTCAAACTTTTTAAACAGGGCAGGACACGCGCACTGCGGGCCCGGGCCAAGTCGGCTGCTAAGCAGGACAGGCAGCAGCCGCAAAAACACCTGGCAGGCCGGATAAATGTCCTCGGCAGGCCGCATGTGGCCCGTGAGATGTAGTTTGAGGACTCCTGATTTAAGGGCTGCAGATGACCTTCACTCCCAGCCTTTGTTGGTATCAGTGGTCTTCAACCAGCAGCTAGTACCTCCACCCTGCAAATGATGCAACATTTTCAAGTTTCATGAGTGGCCTCAAGGACAATGTGATATTTTTCACTTGGGGGAAGAGGCAAGATGGCAGTCCTCATAGGTGGCTGCCATTTTGTATTAGAATAATAGAGTGGTGCTGAGAAGCACTGCTCACTTGATATTAGGCGAAAGGAGGAAATTCCATCTGCCAATTATAGAACTAAGTTCTTTTTTCACCACAGCTGCTGTGAAACAGTGAGTTTGCAGGAGAATCAAATCATGGAAGGGGTAATTTCCCACCCCTCCTTTCTAAAGGTCCCAAAAACTTTAAATGCTTGCATGTTTTGCATAACTTCTATTTGTGCATTTAATCATTTCAGCTGTTAATAATATTTAATAGCAATAGCAAACAATAGCAAGTACATTTCTATACTGCTTATTAGTGAACTAGCACTTCCTAAGCGGTTTATAATGCATAAGCCAATTGCCTCCAACAAGTTGGGTACTCATTTTACTAACCTACAAAAGGATAAAAGGCTGAGTGGACCTTGGAATCCTTCTCTAGGATCAAGCTAACAACGTTTTGGCTGCAGTACAAACATTTAAACACTTTGCCACCAGAGCTCCTTTATTAAATAATATTTAATAATATTTTTAATATGCCTATGCAACATTCCAATAGCCATTCCAGGCTATTCTGGTTGCTATACCATGTCCCCAGTGCCCTGACTTGGCAGGGATAGTCTTGACTAATCTAAGCATCCTACTTTTTCAGCTATTTTTAAAAATGTCCCAGATGCTTTCTTCTCCTTCCACTTTCTGTCTTAGTCTTGGGACGTTTTCACATGGGGCTTAAGGCAGACGCAATCCTACCTCCGTCCGGCCCCAGTCCGGCTCCTTTGCAAAGTTTTCACATGACGTCGCAGCAAGCCCCGCCCCATCCAGTGCCATCCCCAGCGCAATCCTGCGTCAGTCCGGGTCCTTGCTCCGCGTGTTCACACGACGTTGCAGCAAGCCCCGCCCCGCCCCGCCCCATCCAGTGCCATCCCCGGCGCATTTCTGCATCATCCCCGTTCTTTTCAATTCCTTTTTTAAAAAGGAATTGAGTTGCCGCTGCCAGAAGAAATCAAGAGCCATTCTGGAATGATGCTGCTTTCACAGGTCTGAAGCTGCAGGATCCATTCTGGAATGGCTCTTGATTGCTTCCAGGTGGCTTTGAGACCCCAAGTGTGAAAACGTCCTTGGTTTACTTCAGTTACTGAAAGCTGAATTGAAAGCAATTTTGCTTTTGCTTTCTATATTTGTTAAAAGTAATTCTAACTTGAAACATAGGAAACTGATAATTTTTCTTAATACTGCTGCCAGATTAGAAGTAACCAATGTTGGAAGTCAGGTGATCTCTCCACTGAGAACTTGTGGTCTAGAATTTAGGGTATGTGGTTGATGGAGAAACTGTCTGCTACGATGAGGTTTTGAATTGGCCACAATCGGATTGACACATTTCAAGAAGACTGGATAATCTTTATTGACTATGGGCCTTTGTAGACTGCCAGAAATAGTGCAAATTGAGTTCACTTTAACTGCCCTGACTCAGTACTAGGGAATCATGGGAACTGTAGTTTATTGTGGCACCAGAGCTCTCTGACAGAGAAGGCTCAATGTCTCAGAAAAAAATACAATTCCCATGATTTCCTAGCACTGAGCCAGGGCAGTTAAAGTGGACTCAATTTGCACTATTTCTGGAAGTCTGCAAAGGCCCTATGTTAATCATCATTCCCACCAGATCCAACTTCCTACTTCACAGATGCATCTTTGGACAGACACTCTACACCTTGACAAGTCAGACTCTCTGACTGTTGCTGAGAACGAATTTTTTTATTCTGCTGCAGAATAACTATTCATCAGATGCATATCCTTGGCCCTTGTATTTAGTTGTTGTTGTGGTCATTGTTCTACAGAATTTAATTAGAAAAAAAGGTGAGTTGAAAGTACAAAAATGGTTTGCACTCAATTAACTGAACAAAGGGAGAGGACAGCAGGGGGCAAAGTCTTGCCCTTCCCCATAGACTCAGGTGAAATCAACTACTGCAGCCTCTCCTAGCTTGTCTGTTCTTCTTCTCTCACAACTTTTGACATCTTGACCAACCTGGTTGCTTGGCCATGTATGTCCCACTTTTCATCTCTAAATTGTTGAAAAGTATAATATTGGACTTGAAGAGCAGTTCCATATATTGCATTAAGTGGTAATATAATCTGTGAAATGGCAGAAATCATGCATGTGTGTACATGTATCTTTAAACACATCTGATTCAAGACTCTAAATTTCTGAACAGGCCTTAAATATAGTGAATCTCGTGGGTGGGTGCTATGACTTGTGAGCAGGATGCAACCCCCAAGGCCATGTTTGCATCCCCCCAACATTTTTCTTCAAAAAAATATAAGACCTATTATAAAGATCTATTAAAATTTGAAAGAGGGACAATCAACATTTTTACACAAGAGGAAATGAAGGAAAAAGGATTTGATCTAGGTTGGTACCAATATAGACAACTTTATGAGGAAGTGAGGATAGATATTAAGGAACATGGAGTAAGAGGGGGGAAATCAGAAATAGAAGAAATTCTCTGTGGAGAAAAAGAAAAACCAATAGGGTTATTATATAAATCCCTATTAAAAATTGAAATGGAGGATGAAACTATAAAGAATACAATGCTCCAATGGGCCAAATATGTTGGACACAACATTCATCTTGCGCAATGGGAAAAAATTTGGGGGGGGAAATTTGAGATACACGGCCTCCCAAAATTTGAAAGAGAATTGGTACAAAATGTTTTATCAATGGTATCTGAGCCCCAGCAAATTGATCAAAATATATAAAAACTGTGATAATTGTTGTTGGAAGTGTAGGGAGCTGAATGGAACATTTTTTCATTGTTGGTGGACATGCAAATACACAAAAAGATATTGGGGGATGATTAATGAATTTATCAATGAGATAATAGGCATCAAAATAGAATTAAAACCAGAAATTTATTTTTTAGGAATTTTGGAGGACCAATTGGAAAGGAAAGATGGTAAACTATTGTTTTATATGATCACAATCGCCAGAATCCTCTTTGCAAGTAGATGGAAATCGAAAGAAATCCCAAAGAAGATTGGCTTTGGAAGTTATATGACATTTTAGAAATGGATAAATTGACACTGTTGCTAAAGGGCTACTCCCCAGAAAAATATAATAAAGATTGGGAGAAAGCTGTTAAATTTATAAGAGAGCAATGAAAGGGATTGCGATGGTTATTGGAAATTAAGGTCAACTAGCATGTTTAAAGTAATACAGTTAATTTAAGTCAAGTCGATTTTGTACAGGACGTAGGATCGAAGACTAGGAAATGTAAAGGAAGTATAAGTCAAATATATTAGTGGGGAGAAAAAGTAAAGGCAAGTT
>JAIPUX010001232.1:59233120-59259314 GCA_020142125.1 Phrynosoma platyrhinos | reverse complement strand
TTTAAATCATAGTGGGAACAAGCCCTTAGTGATAAGTAAGGGTATCTTAATCCTTCCCATACAAACAAGTCAGATGTTCAGTTGTAAATCAATATTATTAGAGGAGTAGAGATCATTTGCAGTTTGGTGTGAATAATCCATTTCCTCCCCTTGGTTCAAAGATATAGCTGTGTTAGTCTGGAAAATCAATATGTGAAAGAATCTTGTAGCACCTTTGAGACTTACTGAAAGAAAGAAGTTGATAGCATGAGCTTTTGTAAACATCAGGCTTCTTCTTCATGCATCTGAGGAAGTAGGTCGAAGTCTATGAAAGCTCATGCTACCAATTTTTTTCTTTCAGTTAGTCTCAAGAGTGGTACAAGATCCTTTTGCATACATGTTTGTTCCCATTCCCATCTATTCTCCCCACCTACAGGTTGTTTCCAAAGCCAAACTGGTCTTGCCACTTCATTTCCATACACAAAGGCTATTTCCAAATGTATTTGTTCACTAACAACCATCATTTAAATTGGGCTTGCTACTTCATTTCCATACACAAAGGATTTTGAATTTGAATTGACATTCTCACATACCAATGGCATGTGTCTGTCTGTCCCTGGTTTCCACTCCACAAAATGCATCTAAGGGGGTAGACTTACATCTACGAAAGCTCATGTTGCCAACTTCTTTCTCTGTCTCAAGGGTGCTACAAGATCTCTCTACATATTCTTTTGTTTATTGTTTATCTGCTTCTGCACAGTGTCTCAATAAGGAAAGGATCTGCAAGTTTTGCATGATTATGTAAGTATTTCCTCTATAATTCCAGAATTCCAAGTGCTGGTTATGACCTCTAAAATCTTACATGGCTTGGGTTCATACTATCTAAAAGACCATCTCTCCTCCCGTATGAGCTTACCCAAGTTCTAAGATCTTCAGGGGAAGGCTTTTTTTTTCCATCCCACCACCTGCATAGATGTAGTTGATGAAAACACAAGAGAGAATCTTCTGTGGTTGCTCCCAGACTGTGGAACTCCCTTGAGGTCCAATTAGCCCCTTCCCTGCTCTCTTCACTGGCAGATTAAGTACCTTTTTATTCAGCCAAGTATATGATTGGTTGTAATCATATGGCAATGAAGTATAAGGTCATTTATACATGTCCTGCATATGTCGCAAAACACACATCAAACTGAGTAAAAGCCAATTCACCTGATCCTTCAAGTCAAAAAGTATGTTGCAAAGTATATTGCAAAGTGGATGTGTGACAAAATTATTCTTTGATTGTTCCACATTAACCTCAAGAGTCTGGTTGCTTAATCTGAGAATTGAATTTAGGCTTTCTAGTTCCATAGGTGTCACCTACAGGCCAATGGATCAAATAGTGCACTCTGGAGTCACAGCATTAGTGTATCATACAGTAGGAAAATCCAGACCACTCAATAGGCATTGCAAAAACTTGCCTGGTACTTTGCAGATAAAATCACTTGGATCCACTCTGACTTGGGTGCAATAATCAGCACAGATCCAGTGAATGTTAACTCTGACCCCTGCTTGTCCAGTGATATGGATACTTTTCAATTTTTACAACCTGAGAATGTAGATAGGATTCTTGGAGAGATGAGAGCCACCACGCTTGTCAAATCCTTCCCCTTCATGACAAGGAAAGTGAAGGGGAGAGGGAATGATCAACACTGCATAAAAATAAGGCAGAGTTCCAGCTTGCCTGAAGGCTTTATTAAAACATTACTAAAAAGGCCCTCCCTGGGTCTTACAATTCTGGTTAATTATCAGCTAAAACATTCCACTTGGGGGCAAAGTTCTGGAGCATATGGTAGTCTCTCAGCAATAGAGGTTTCCGAATGAGATTGATTATCTAGAACCATTTCAATCTGCTTTCAGGCCTTGTTATTGGACAGAGATCCCCTTGGTGGATGACCTATGCTCATAACTAGATGAGGGAATGTGTCCTTGTTGGTTCTGCTGGACTTTAGTGACCTTTGATATCATCAGCCATGGTATCCTTCTGGATCACCTTGTTGGTGTGGGACTTGTGTGCTTACAGTGGCTTTATTCTTTCCTGGGGCAGCAAACCCAGAAGATGGTGCTTGGAGACTTCTGTTCAACAACTTGGCCATTTGCCTGTGGGGTCCCTCAGGGCTTTGTTCTGTCCCCCATGCTATGTAACATATATATGAAACCATTGGGAAGGGTTGTCTGGAGTTTTGGGGTTTGGTGCCTTCAGTGTACAAATGACACCCAACTTTACTACTGTTTTCCACCACCATCCAAGAAATATGTTTCAGTCCTAAACCCAGTCTGTCATCAATAATGGACTGGATGATGATGAACATATTCAAAATTAATCCAGACAAAAAGGAGGTGCTCATGGTCAACTAAAAGGCAGATCAGGGAATACTGATTCAGTTTGTGCTGGATAAGGTTACTTGCCCCACAGTTCAGTAGAAAAGTATTTGTTTTGCTGGGAGAAAAAAATTGTTTAGTTCATATTTTAATGCATGGTTAGTTCATATTTTAATGCACACCTACCATGTTCTTCTGCATTTTGAGCATTTGTTTATTTCTCATTTTAATGTGAATGTACAGTATACCAATATTTGAACCAACAAACAGTATTTGAACCAATATGTGAGTCAGTTACCTTGGAAATTTCCACATATCTGAATTTTCCAAAGCAGATCTCCAATTGACAACAAATTCCTACAAAATGTGTACATAATGGGAAATTGCACATAGAAATGCATATGTTTACAAATATGAAAATAAAAATTATGTTAGGACAATAGTTTACCAAAAATTCAGTATGTTAAACAAAGTTTCATACAAAATGAAACTTAGGAAAAATTGTGCATTTTTTTTATAAAATATTTTTATAAAAAATCTGAGGAATCATGAACATCTTAACTAATGTAATTCTGCCAAAAATGGAAAGATTTAAAGCCTTCTATTCTTTAGATTTACATAGCATCCATGTATCTACTGGGTTATAATTTTGGAGTAGAAGCTGCTGGATGTCTTTCGTGATGATTATTCCCAAATAGGAAAAACCTGAGGGACGAAGTTGCAAGCCCATTAGGTCCTGCCAGAATTTTTGTTGTTGGTATGAAGTATTTAGAACCATTAATGTGGATTTGTTAAAGTTAATGTTTAGATCTGAATAATTACCAAAGGACTCAGTTGTCCTTTTTAGAGACAGAAATGATAATTCTGGGCACAATAAAAAAAATCAACACATCATCAGCATAAAGCGCAACCTTATGGCATTGGATGTTGATGTAAAGGCCAGGAATATCAGCATTATGCCAAATCATGTTAGCCAAGGGCTCTATTGTTAGTGCAAATAGGAGGGGTGACAATGGGCATCCTTTTCTGGTGCCCTTGGAAAGTGCAAAAGGTTTTGAGCCGAAGCCATTGATCAACACCGTCACCTCTGATTTCTCATAGATAAGGTGGAGTGTTCCTATGAAGCCATCTCCAAAATCCATTTCTTGAAGAAAAAAAAGAACTGGCCATTCCAACCTGTCAAAGGCTTTCAAAGCATCAAGCAAAAGTAAGGCTAGAGGAGCTGCCCCTCCTCTTCCTTGCCTCGAAGACGACTCAGTTTCTGGGCATTCCTCTTTGGTTTCGGGGACTGGAATTATTTGAGTTCTATGCTAACTTGTCAGCACAGAAGCATTATTAAGAATTGAGTTTAAAAGGGCAATAAGATGGGGTGAAATCTGGTCAAATAACAATTTGTAAAATTCACATCTGGGCCTGGACTCTTATTCTGTTTCAGCTTAGATATTGGCTTTTTGAGTTCATCTGGGTAAATAGATTTGTTTTACAGTGATTTATGAGAGTGTTTGAGCTTCTTCAGATTTAGAGACTGTATAATTTGCTCCATGTCCAAATTTTGTGGCAGTTCACTGGTATATAGTTTAGATTAAAAGTTTTGAAATTCTTTCATAATTTTGTCAGGAGCTTTCACTATATTCCATTCAGAGGAAGTGAGAGTGGAAATGGGTTTCCTCCCTATCTTACACTTGAGAGCTCTAGTGAGAAGTCGAGAATTTTTGTTGTTAAATTCATAATAGTAAGATTTAGTGTAATGTAAGGCAGTTTGAATTTTTCTATTATCAAGAGCTGCCAGATCTGCTTTTTTCTTCTGGGGTTGAATGAATAACTGTGAATCAAGCAATTTTTTCTGAGCTAATGATAGTCTTTCTATGTCTTGGAGGAGGCTTTGCCCCAGGGGTAAGCAACCTTTCCCCTTTAAGGGCCGAGGGACTTCAGCTCCCAGAATCCCAGGAGCTATTGGCCAACATGGGACTATTGGCCAACATGGCTGAGGCTTCTGGGAGCTGAAGTCCCTCTGCCCTTAAAGGGGAAAGGTTGCCTACCCCTGGTGTAGCCCCTTCCTTAATTAATAAACCTCTGAGGCAGGGGTAGGCAACCTTTCCCCTTTAAGGGCCGAGGGACTTCAGCTCCCAGAAGCCTCAGCCATGTTGGCCAATAGTCCCATGTTGGCCAATAGCTCCTGGGATTCTGGGAGCTGAAGTCCCACGGCCCTTAAAGGGGAAAGGTTGCCTACCCCTGCTCTGAGGACTGCCTTCAGGGTGTCCACTAACAGGGCCTCAGTTGTCTCAGATGATCTATTTTCAAGGTAAAATTGTTTAATTTCATCTTGAATCTATTTTTTTTAAACACTCATTAATGAGGAGATACAAATTGGATCTCCAGATACACAATTTTGGTAGATCAGGTCCAAGCTGCCAGATTAATGTTGTGGCTGCATGATCTGAATAAATGATAGATTCTACCTATACATCAGCAATGTTAGGAAGGGATAATTTTGAAATGATGAAGTCGTCTATTCTAGAATAGGTGTGGTGTGTGCTTGAATAAAAAGTGTAGTCTCTACAGGATGGTGGTAGATCTCTCCAGGGGTCTATAAACCCATGGCTAGTTAAGAGGTCAGATACTGGTGATGTTTGGGGGTTTTTTTTCATCTTTCTGAGGGGATATGATTTGTCTAGTGTGTAATCTAGGAGTTTATTTGCATCACCCCCTATAATAATATTGCCCTCTGCAATCTCCCCTAAGGTTTGTAGGAAAGAAGCCAGAAAGGTGTGTTGGTCATTGTTTGAGGAGTAAAATGTGGCCAGTGTAAAGATTTCATTGGTCAGGATACCTTTGAACAGGGGTAGGCAACCTTTCCCCTTTAAGGGCCGAGGGACTTCAGCTCCCAGAAGCCTTAGCCATGTTGTCCAATAGTCCCACGTTGGCCAATAGCTCCTGGGATTCTGGGAGCTGAAGTCCCTTGGCCCTTAAAGGGGAAAGGTTGCCTACCCCTGCCTTTGAATATTAAACAACAACCCAAAGGGTCCGAGATTACTTTGTCAACCTGAAAAGGACATGTTTTACCAAATAATATCACAACCCCTCTGGATTTGTTAGAATTTTTAATTTTATATTGCGAGTCAAAGGGAGATTGTGCTAGAATGTTTCCTGTGCCCTTTCTATGCATTTCTTGTAAAACAACAACAACAACAACAATATTTTGTTTAGGTTTTTTCAAATAATTATTAACCCAGGTAGGTTGGGGGGGGGATCCAAGTCCTCTGACATTGAGAGAGACAATCTTAATTTTGTCCACATTTGCAATAATTAAACTCTAACTAAAAACACTTAGAAAAGACTTCAACATTTTTCTTATGTACAGTATGCAGTGCCCTTCAAACCCAAGCTTTTTAAAGCATGAGCATGGAGGAAGGGGACTCATAAGGCTCCAGCTTAAGAAATATACATACCAATGCCCAAAAATACAGTTAACCATAACACAATACAAACAACAACAGAAGCAAACCAAGAGGAGGAGTACGTGAAGTGAGTCCCACATCTCGATTGAGCCACTGAATGGTGATCTCCTCTAGGGTTTTGAGGGTGAGCATTATTGGCATAAAATGTGGGGAGCTAGATCTCAGTAATCAAAGATAGAAAGGGGAGAGGATGAACTGGAGGATATAAGGATACCCATCTAAAAGATGAGAGGAATTAATTAACAATACAGGTGATCAGATATTACCATATATGAAGGCTACACGGAGACCCTAGGCAAGCCTGTCAAGATATCAGAGAAGTGAGAACAGCATGCACATACACACAAACCACCTACACCCACCCCACCCCAGGCACCCCAGGCAAGCTGGCCAAGGCACCAGAGGGAAAGCAGGAGGGAGGTACACCCCATCTGCTCCCCTGATACCCCCCCTCAGGAAAAAGCCTGGGAAGGAGAAGAAGGAGCGCACATACACACAGCAACAAACTCATGAATAATCAAAGCTGTGAGTGTCAAAGCTGTGAAAATCAAGGCCCAATTGTACATTCAAAACAAGAAATAGTGGCATATTAATAGTCGTGCAAGAGTGGGGAAGTTGCAAGAGCCATTTGCATTCAGGGGAGTGAAGGAGGGGATAACAGCACTTCAGTAATAGTTTTAGAGCAAGGAGTGGGAGAGGATTATCTATGTATAAAGAGTTAAAAAATAAAAGTGAAGTTTGGAATGAAGTTATTTGCCTGAAAAAGGTCATCTTGCAAATGGAGAGCAACAGTTGTTAAACAGTTAAAGTGGACTCAAGCTGCATTATTTCTGGCAATCTGTAAAGGCCCTTAGTGATCAAAATCTTGTCTATTCTTGATTGTTTGGTGCCTATCTGAAAAAAGGTGTATTTTCTCTTATTTGAGTAAATCTCCAAATATCCACCAAATTTATGTCTTTACTAAATTTTAAAATATTGGGAAGTTTCCCATCTTTTTTTATTATTTTTATCTGAGCTCTTATCAATCATGGGGTCTATTACTCCATTATAGTCTCCCATTATAATCATGTCTTCATATACTTTTTTATTATTTCATCTTGAATGTTTTGTAAAAAATTCCATTTTCTAGTTTGAGGAGAGTATAATCCAATTATTAATTTTTGTTTTGTTTTGTAATGCAGTTTCTACACCAATGAATTGTCCATCGTGATCATTTATAATTTCTCTACTTTGTAATTTATTATTTACATAGCTCACCACTCCCTGTTCCTTTTTTTTTTAGCAGAAGTGCTGTATTCTTTATCTAATTTCACATTTTAGTAGTCTTTATCCTGTTTCCTGATATGGGTTTATTGTAGACAGACCACATCTAATTTTAGTTTCACCAAATAATGACAAAATTTACCTCTCTTTACTGGACCATTTAATCTGTTCACATTCCATGAAAATGTTTATTGATATTAAAGGATTTTGATACATTATACATTTTAACTTCATTCATTCAACCATATTCATATAGTGTCTGTTCTTATCAGATTATCATTTTGTCTTACTTCTCTCTTCCTTTCCTATGGAAATTATGTTTTAAAAAAGAAAAAGGAAAAAAAACAAGTAGGAAGATGAAAGTGGAAATAAGATACAGACTACCCCTTCCTCCCTTGAGTCTTTATCTAATTAATTTTATTACCCTTTTATTTTTCTTCCTCTTTTTCTATTGAGCTGATTTCTGAATTTATTTCTTTTTCTTCCTCTTCTGCCTCCTGTCTTCATCTATAGAATGGTCTCCTTCTTCCAATGTTCTTTTTCTATCTTCTTGCTTATCTAATTGGTTTTTTCTTCTTTCTTTTTTTCTGTCCCAGTGTTTCTTTTAGCATTCTTTCCTTCTTCTTTCTTTGTTTTAGGTCTTCTCACAAAGGTATTCTGTATCTCTCTCCTGTATTTTTCCAAAATTCTGAAGTTTCCTGCACTGTGTTTACTTTGTACCATTTTTTTTATGGTTTATAGAGATCTAGTTTTGTTAATCCCACATACTCTGCCAAAATTGTCGCCATATAATCATGCAGATTTTTAACTCTTTAACTCCTCTTAGTTAAAGGCAGTTTTCCCTGATTTTCAGCTCCTCTAAAGCTTTAGTGTCCAGTTCTTGTTCTTGCAATGTTTTCAAATAAGCTGTAGATTTTTCCATGTCCTTTGGTTGTTGTTTTTTTTTTCTAATGTCTCTAATCTTGTGTTTATTTGTTTCATGTTTTCTTTTATTTCATCAATAGATTGTGTTGGGGTAAAAAAAAATCCTACAAAATGTGTACATTTTGGGAAATTGCACATAGAAATGCATATGTTTATGAAAATAAAAATAACAGTTATGTTAGGACAATAGCTTACAAAAAATCGCTTGCTAAGCAAAGTTTCATACAAAATGAAACTTAGGAAAAATTGTGCATAAAAAGGCATATGCTTCTCATGTGAATTTTAAAAAATCAAAGTCCTGAATGAACTAAACTTAAAATTCAAAATATGCACAGTCTGTATTATTCAAAACATGATCAAAAGCATGGTTTTCAAGTTAAGAAACACTGACAACCTGAATCCTGGATGATGAGAATCTTCACAGTTTGGGATTTATTCTGCACAAAATTTGCCTGTGAATTTTGAACAGAGAACAGCATTTTTTTAATGGAGGAAACAGCTTTTTCTGCATAAAAAGTATATCTCTATATAGAAATATTGTTTCCAGTGAAGAAAAAGCTCTTTCTTGCATTAAAAATGCTTTAATTTGGGGCTTCATTTTGCAAAAAAAGCTGTGCAGGGTACAGCTTTTTCTACTCGAAATAATATTTCAATAGATAAATATTATGCTATTTTCTGCACAGAAAGTGCTATTTGGTATTCAAAACAGCAGGATCCAAATTTTGTACAGAATTAATAATAATAATAATAATAATAATAATAATAATTTTTATTTAATACCCCGCCCCTCTGAGAACAATCAGGGCGGTTTACATCATAAAATCATCACAGATAGTGAATTCTGAATATGCTCCAAAAACTGTATGGTTTTCAAGGACTTTGTTTCAGTGGGTAGAAAATTTCTAAAATTACATGTTGCTTCATATGAAAAGAAAATTAGTGAAGGGTTACCTTCCTACCTTTTTGGCAGACATGTGGCTATGAAAGCATTCTCCAAGACCACCCGGGACTCCTCAGGGCTGTACGCATGGGCCACAAGATCCATATTCCCCCTGGTCTGGTGTTGTCGTATTTAGATGATGCAGGCTAACAGCTCCAGGCTAGGATCAGGCAGACCAGGCACCAATCCAATTGATCTGGCCCAAACTGCCCTTATCCTGGCCTAAAAAAGATCAGCCAATCATCCCATTTCTGCCCTTAAGGGCCATGGTGAGGGCCTTCATATGGAATGGTGGTGACAACTGGCAAGATGGTGGCAGAGATGGTGGCTTCATAGTGCAGTAGCAGGCAGGCAGCTGAGCACCCACCCATAGCCACACTAGCCTAGGTGGGTGCCAGGGGGAGAACGGGCCAGATCCATGAGCAGGATACCACAGAGTTGGCCTGTGGTATCCTGCCCATACATTTTGACTCCTCCAAAACTGTCCTTCTGTATCTGCCTATAGCAACATAGAGGATTTTCAGCTGCATGGCTGTGCTGTGGGGACAGGAAAAACAGGTGGGTTTTCAGTGGTGTAGGACAGACATAGTTCAACTTTGATGGGACTTTATTGTCTATCTCCCAATGCAGGATTATGACCTATATCTACCCTACACAGCTGTAGCAATGTGGAACAATGTTAACAGCCATGGTTCCATCTTATGGAACTGTGATTTAGTGAGGTATTTATATTCTACTGTTAGAGTGCACTAATGCTGTAGTCTAGGATAAAGGACTAGTGCTGTCTAGCAGAGAATTCTAAGTCTCTCGTGAAACTCCAGATCCCAAGATTCCATAGGAAGGACCCAAGGCTGCTAAAGCACTATCAGACAGCTATATTTGTGTAATATAGATGCTAAGGATACAAATTCTTGACTATTTTATATGCAAGGATTGATAACTGCTATGGATTTCTCCCCACATGAAAAAAAAAAAAACAAATATTTCTCCACAGTATTCTCCCCATGCTCAAACAACCCAAATCCCAATTGTTGTGTAGAGGGAAAAAACATTTTCTATAGAGGAAACAGTGTTTTCTGTACAGAAAACCCCACTTTCTGTGCAGAAAACATCATTTCGGCAGAAAAAAAAGTGTTTTTCTCTTCAATTCCTCTCCAAAACTTTGGTATATTCAAATACCAAGAGAAAACTGCACAAATGTCTCATTGCTCTATTATTCTTCACAATCATGTTTCCAGACTATCAGAAAATATGTTTTTCAATCTGAAAACAAAAAATTGCAAATATTATTTTCATCCCTAGGAGCCAACATGGTGTAGTGGTTTGAGCATTAGACTATGACTCTAGAGATTAGGGTTTAAATCCCAGTTTAGCCATGAAAGCCAACTGGATGGCCTTGAGTAAGTCACCCTCTCTCAGCCTCAGGGGAAGGCAATGGCAACCCACCCACCCACCCCCCTCTGAACAAACCCTGCCAAGAAAACCTCATGATCACCTTAGGATCACCATAAGTCAGAAATGACTTAAAGGTATCAATCAATCATTCATTCAATCTATCATTTTATTGCAGTCAATGATCATATGACTTAAAGGTACACAACAGTAACAAAGCAGATGTACTAAAAAAAAAAAAACACCAATACCTCTTCTCCATTTTCTCTTATCCTACAATGTCTGTGCCTGCAAATAAATACCTTAATTATTACCAACTCTATATTTTTCCATGTGTATACCCACTACAAAACATAGAACACCTTTTTTTATTTTCCCCCTTCCTCTAATTGATAAATGTCAAACAGAAAATAAAAAAGAAAATCTGCTAGGTTGCATTATATAGCCTGGCATCTTACAGCATCTTCAACATCTGATCACTAGATGGCAGCGACCTTCACAAATGTCTAATCAATGAAAGTTTTATACTCAATATGCCCATCAGCCTTTTGCATTTCCCTTATTAAATGCTGCTTAAGCCTTAATATGAATATTTTATTTCCATCTGCAGATACCATTCATTCATTTTCTTTACAATATTACCAAACAATTCGTCAGGAAATTAAATAAGCTAGTTTTCAAAAGACGCATTTAGAAAATGAGCACTGGAAAAATATCTCAGGCATATCAAGCTGCATTTTGCAAGAAACCAAAAGCAAATAAGGACATGAGTTGAACAGACGATCTCTAGAGTAGTCTGAGCAGAAGCAACAAGAATACCAGTCCAAACTGAATTTTGTACTTAGTGTGCCTCCCTATTTATTTAACTTTTGTGGATTGAGTGAACTAGACTGCAATCCACAAACACCATAATAAATTCATTAGTCCTTAAGATGCCACAGGACTTTTAGTGAGCAGATCCTGTCCCAAGAAAAGGCAGGATAAAAATAAGTAAATAAATAAATAGCTTCAAGATGTCATTTTAGATATTGCCCAGTGAATACTCACCATACATTTACTCATCTGACTGTCAGTGGTGCTGCACTTAGATGCTACCTATTTGTTATTCACATTCTCCATTTAGAGAGTCTGTATATTGACGGGGAAAAATGTATAATACACTGTCCATCTTTCTAGATTGCAGAGTCAATGTACAGTTTTTTATTTTCATTGGTAATATGTGCACATTCTCCATTCAGTCCTTAAAACAGCATTCTGCAACACAGATAACAATTCACTTATTATTCTACAGTCTCACCACCAACTTATCTGATGTGGGTTTGCCAGTGAAATTCATGCCACATTTCCTGCTGGCAGAGGGCTCTGGTGGTTAGTAGGACGATACATATATACCCTTTAAGTACCCACATCAAATTTGTTACCTATTTGTTGTGGTTTAAAAATAGAACCTTCTAATATGTGTATTTAACATGACTGTAGGTTATTTGATGGAAACATTGTCTCCCTGTACTATATTGTTTGGATTAGCAACAATCATGAGTAAGTTCATAGAAGTCAGATATGTATTTCACTGTGCTTGCCTCTACTGACATTTCATGCTCATTCTGCCACTTGGCAGTGAGGATTATGGGTTACCCTGTACAGTGGCTTGTCTACTTTTCAAAGGAACTCTCCATTACACCATTCCAGGCATGTGCAGTTGAACACTTCAGAAGAGCCACCTTTATCTCTGACCAGTTCACTGCATAGTCACACTGACGGACATTGACATATTATATATGATATAATGGGCCCATACATTGTACATGTGCCTGCCAAACCTTTAGATTCCATTGCTTTGGGTGGGGAGTTGCTTGTTTCTCCTGTGATAAGATTGCTGTATTTATAACAACATACAGAGGAGACAAATTAAAGTAACACTATTCAGTCTGCAACTGTGTGAATGGCATTTGTGGAATCAATTGTTGGCAGTAATGAATAGACGAGGTATAGAACTCAGGCAGAAGATGGGGTGGGCTTTATCCCTTTGCCTGTGTTGTCATGTTGGTCTGAATGAGACTACCCAATGCAGGTATGAAGTAATTTGGGCTAATGCCACAGCAAGGTGAAAAGTGTGAAAGCATAGTAGCCCAAATGCATATACACATGCATCCATCTGAATCTGTCCCAGCACACTTAATAATACTTTTTATTAATACTACAATTGCTAACACCATGAATAGTGGGTAGGGTAGCGTCTTTGTTGTCATTGATTGCCATCAAGTTGGCTTCAATGTATGGCAATGTAGTGAATAACAGACCACCAAGAGACTCTGTTTTAACAGCCCTGCTAAGGTCTTGCAAACTAAGTGCTGTGGTTTCCTTGATTGAATCTTTCCACCTGTAATGTAGCCTTCCTCTTTTCCCACTGCCTCTATTTTACTGAGCATTCTTGTTTTTTCTAATTTTCTAATATCTAGCATCATTTTCATTTCATCATAAAATTTGTTAATTTTCTAACATCATCTCAATATATGTCCCAAAAGCAATGGAATGCTCTCAAAGACATAGGAGTCCTGTGACATTTGATAGTTCTGATGAGAAATCTGTAATCAGGACAAGAGGCTACTGTTAGAACAGAATATTGAGAATATTGAGAAACAGAAATCCTAATTGGCAAGGGAGCCAGGCAAGACTGTATGTTATCACCTTAGTTCTTCAACTTGTATGCAGAAAACATCATACAAAAATAAGAGAAAGGAACATCAGTAATCTAAGATATGTGGATGACACCATATTACTAGCAAAAAACATCATAGACTTGGAACTAAAGAAGGTCAAGGAAGAAAGTCCAAAGGCAGGGTTGCTGCTGAACATAAAGAAAACAAAAATAATAACCATGGAGGACCTACATAAATTCAACCTACACAATGAGGAAATCAAAATAGTTAAAGATTTCTTGTACCTTGAATGAAACGTTGATCAGAGTGGAGACTGCAGTCAAGAGATAAGACAAAGACTAGGAATGGGAAGGGCAGCCATGAAAGACCTAGATCTTCAAAGATATACAAGTGAGCACTAAAGTTAGAATCATCCAAGCCAGGGGTAGGCAACCTTTCCCCTTTAAGGGCCGAGGGACTTCAGCTCCCAGAATCCCAGGAGCTATTGGCCAACATGGGACTATTGGCTAACATGGCTAAGGCTTCTGGGAGCTGAAGTCCCTCGGCCCTTAAAGGGGACAGGTTGCCTACCCCTGATCCAAGCCAATAATGCTAGGAAAGGTAGAAGGCAGTAGAGAGAGACGAAAGCCGCATGCCAGATGGATAGACTCAATCAGGAAGGCCACAGTCCTGAATCTGCAAGACTTAAGCAGAGCAGTGGAGGAAAGGGAAGGGGCTTGGAGAGGTCTCATCCACAGAGTCTCATGAGTCAAGGTCAACTCAAAGGCAGTTAACAACAACAACAACAACAACAACAACAGCAACAACATATGTCCAGAGTACAGACAGTCTCAGTTTAGTCATTTTGGCTTGTAGAGAGGGTTCAGGCTTAATTTGTTCTTGGACTCATCTGATTACCATTTTTGGCAGTCCAAGGTATCCATACAACTCTACTCCAACACCACATTTCAAATAAGTTGATTCTCGTTATGCCAGCTTTCTCTACTGTCCAGCTTTCAAAACTTCACATAGACAATCATATTCTCTAGTTTGGCCCAAATTCATCACAACAAATAGAAGGGACCATGACTTGGTGGCAGACAGCATGCGTGAAAAAAGGCATGAAAAGCAGGTGTCAGGAAATATCTGTCTGGAACTGTAAAGAGATGCTTGTCAGTCACAGCAGTCTTTGAAAAGATGCACAAGTGTCCAGTTTGAGCAGAGTTCAGTTCATCTATTGGAATCCTGGAGGTATCAAACAGCTATACCTTTGCTCTACATGCACCCATAACATGTGGGTGGAAGAGTTACTTTTCATGATTTACAACTCCCAGAATCTCCCAGCACAGCATCATTTGTATTAAGTCATTAGCATCATCATCAATAATGAACATGCATGGCTGATTATCAGACTGGAAACCAAACAAGAATAAGGGAGTGGCTAGTGCAAAGTTGGGAGCCGGAATGGTGTAGCGGTTTGAGCGCTGGACTATGACACTGGAGACCAGGGCTCGAATCCCTGCTTGGCCAGAGAAGACCCCTGGATTATCTTGGGCAAGTCAGTCTTCCTCAGCCTTGAAGGAAGACAAAGGCAAATCTACTCTGAACAAATCTTGCCAAGAAAACCCTGTGATAGGCTCACCTTAGTCGCAAGTGAGAAATGTCTCAAAGCTACTCAACAACAACAAGTAAAAAAATCACAGGAAGAGTTCTGTGCTGTTCCTGTTTTAGCTGGCTAGACTCTTGAACATGAACACCAATATTAGAGCAGAAGTGGGAATCCTTATCATTTATATAGCAGCATCAACGTACCGGGCATATTATAAAAAACAGGGCCCTGTCTCTAAAGACATATGCTCCCCAAAATCTGACATGGGAGAAGTTGATGTAACAAATGTTAAAAGGACACAGTGTCTACAAAATCAATGCTCATGTAAAAAGGCAAAGGAGAAGAGTCCATTGAAATCTATACCAAGGTTTTAATAAGGTGCTTAGACAGCGGTACATAGAATAAGAAATACAGTGCTAACACTGACTCTTTCAGTTCCTTATTGACACTGGTATAAGTTATTTGCAGATGCATTGATTCCAAGGAAGCTGCACTAATCTCACACTGATTAACATTCATAACTGTACACAAAGAAAAGAGAGACTTTAAAATTAAACTCACCTCTTCAGAAACTAGAATGTTATGTTTTTGTTTGTCAAAAAGGACAACATATGAAGAAGAAACAATAGCAAGTGCAGAAGTTCCGTTGCTGGGATCATAAAATCCTATTCTCAGAGGTTCCATTTTTAAAATCCATAAAATTGATTTTAAAAAAAATACTTTAATATGCCACTTAACACTGTTTGTGATTCATAACATACCCTAGAACAGTTCATGCTATAAACCAGCTCTCTCAAATCATTAGGGCCCTGAGAAATGATAGCACTGGTTTTTTATTTCTCCAACAGAAGAGTAATTCATATATTCATACACAAGAGGGAGTCTTTCTTTGAAGTAAATAATTGTTCATTTGTGATAAACATAATGTGCTTTGCATTATGATGCAGAGGCAGTCCATCAAGATTCCTAGCAATTTTTCCCAACATTTTAACTTAAATATTTAAAAATACATTAAAAACTATGGAAATTAGAAGAAAATAACAAGAAAAAAATGTTAAAGGAAAAAGGGGGGGGGAAATGATTTCATATCATCTGGTTATATAAACATATTGTTAATCATACCTTTCTATGTAAAAATTACAGCTATTCTATTTTTTCACCTTTTCTTTTTTTTCTTTTATTTATTTTCTTCTACTAATTTCTGAAAATTGTAATCTATCTTTAAAATTCTTAAAATGTTGGGGGAAAGAAAATATTACATTGCAGTTTTCTGAATTTTATTCCCAGCTATAACAGTAATGATAATGACCATGAGAATGATAATTATAGAACAAATGCTATTTTTTTATTTCCTTCTGTGTTTTTAGTAATTTTCAGAATTTCCTGAAAACTGAGCTTTGAGAAGACAAGTCAAAGTGTAGTCCTCTGTAAGTCTACACAAAAATCATGTAGTGTTCCCTGGGACTTCTGGGTCAGTGGAAGTGAGACTGCAGCTAGAGAAATGCAAAACTGGCAAGCTAGTGCATTTTAGACTTTTACCTTGATAAACATTGTTATAATTGACTTTGATATGTTAATTTAGGAAATAGGGTAGTCACTTTCAGAACAGGAGAAAATGTATATAATGTGTGGGATCAGAGGAGTTTTGGATTTCAGATTTTTGGGGATTTTGGAATACCTGTATCTGCATAAACGTACATCATGAAATATCTTGGAGATGGAATCCAAGTCTAAACACGCAATTCATTTATGTTTCATGTATACTTATACACATAGCCTGATAGTAATTTTATACAATATTTTAAATAATTTTGTGCATGAAACAAAGTTTGTGCACACTGATCCATCAGAAAGCAAAGGTGTCACTATCTCAGTCACCGATGAAAAATGTTTTGGTTTTTGGAATAGGTCAGATTGTAGAATTCCAGATAAGGGAGACTCAAACTGTACCTTTAAATTTCTGGATGTGGCATGAGATGGGGCAGCCATATTTTCCACTCCCAGTTAGCCCTGTGATCCACCTCCTCTGATTGCTGTGTGATATACCTGGATCCTTGATCAGTGGTTGCAGGTTGGGGAAGGACAAACAAAAAGGTAGGGAAGCAGCTAAGATGCTGGAGAAGCAGTAGCTACCTTATATCTTGCCTAGCACTTAGGAACATTCTGAAACAGTTTAGGGTCCTTCCATGATGGCTAGGAGATTCTAGGAGTTAGCATCCAAAACAAAGCCCAAGTTCTGTTCCTGCAATGTTGGGATATTTAAAAATGTACAAACATCATCTGTCTTTGACCCTGACAGCCTTGTACAAGCATCTCAAATGTTCCATGCTCAACTATGTGCTACAAATCAGCAAGAAGAAAGAGCAATACCTGACAAGCAAGCTTTTTCATCCCATTTCCATGCTTCCCTTCAGACAACTATGACATGTTTAACAAACTTATCTAATGTCCTTCTCCCAATTATCCCATGAAGTTATTTAGGCTAAAAAATAGCAATGCCCTTGGCTATTCAGTGAGCCACAAGAGGCGGGGGGATGGGACATGGTGTCCCTAGTTTAGTTCCATAAACCTAACCACCTTCGCTTTCTCCATCTGTAGGCCCTTTCATTTTGCGGGGGGGCAGGCAGTGGGTCCCTCATAATCTGTGAGGTGCCTTATTGGATGACTTTACTGTGGAAACACAACCTTGGAAACCTTCAGATAAACAGGAAGTTCTATGACTGAGATGTCAAGCATCCCCTTCCAAGAGCAGTTCCCAGGGATTCTAAAACTGTTTTAAATTGGGGAAAGTCAACATTGGCAGGCAGATTGTTGTTAATTTTGCCTAATTGCAAATATTTGCAAGAGGATATGCTTTACAGAACTTGTCTTTGTTTTGGGAGTTTACTTTTGATTTTGTTGAAAATCATTTTTCTTTGGGGAATTACTCTCTGCAGCCATTATTTTTGAAATCCTTAAATGTGAAGACTCTTACAAGTACAAAGCACAATGCATTAGAAGTGGGCTCCATGTATCCACATGCATAGGATGTCTTAATATTTCTAACCTCCAGATCATTTAGTACACTTCTGATTGATAATTCATAAGAGAGCCCAACAGCATAGGAATCTTGGTAGTTCAGTTTTGCCAGATCATTTTAGAGGGGGCAGCACTTGCCCGCCTATAATCCTCCCCAGCCCTTGCCTTAACGCATCTCAGTTCCCCACTCAAAATAGACAAATTGTATCAAAGAGACTTAGGAAGCAGCTTCTAAAAAAATACAGAGAAATGTACTGTTGTGGAGGGAGAGAAACCCAAACTGCACACCTGCATGAATTTATATCCCAGTCTTTGTTTTACAGAATAGAAACATAGCTAATTCTCAGCTATATTAAGATCTGGATTACATTCAACAACAGCTGCAGATATTTTCAAGTCCTTTGAGCAGAGTATGACTCAGTCACAAATGCTCAAATAATTTTGTATATAATAAGTTTTCACATTCATAGGAATGCAAAGAAAATCTTGTTAAACATGAGAATGACAAGTGTTGATTTCCACTGGGTCTTTCCATTGTTGCTAGTCTTGCAAAAGTTTAAAACAGTAATCAATCTGAACTAGGTAATGATTGTTCTGAGCTTCATTAGCTCCCGCAGTCACAATTCTTGAACGTTTTCCCTCATGACATGCTTTACAGAAGTTGCCTTTGTTTTGGAGTTTCCTTTTGATTTTTTTTTAATCATTTTTCTTTGGAGGATTCAGCCCCATTTTTCTCCCAGAAAGTCACAGAATCCTGGCACACTACCTATCAACCTTCAGCAACCCAACACTTGGCAATCACAGTCCTTTAAAAACAAGGCCACATTATATGAACAGGCAATCACAGTCCTTTAACTAAAAACAAGGCCATATTATATGAATAGGCAAGTAACAAAGGCTGTGTGCATGGAATGTTCATTATAGAAGAAAGTCTTCACCTGAGTAAAACAAAACCATCTTGTGCTCATGTGAAGGCTATGTCTCATGCTCATTCTTATGTCTTTCAAAAATGATAGTTGTAGTGGTTAATTCATTTATATTTTTCACAATAATGGGATTCAAAGCAATTTACAAAAACTAAAACAAGTAAAATTGAAAGCACAAAAAAGACATACGGTAAGTAAAAGCATATGAACTTCATTGTTAAAAGTCAAAAGAAGCAGACATGGAGAAGCATCCAATGAAATCTGCAGAATAAATGTTTAAAAATGTTCAAAGGATAGTTGTTTTAATAAATATAAAAAGAGCCCCTTCTTCTTAATAAAAAAAAAATCCTTTGAGCATCTTGAGAATTGTCTCAGGTTTCTTCTTTGAGTAAAATACAGTTAAACAATCCATAGCATTAAAACCCTTTAAACAAATCCACTGAATGACAAAAGATAAAAATCAACAAACCCACATACCATTAAAACAGCATACCATTAAAAACCCATGAAGGCAGTTCCTAGAAACCTGTCAGAATGGGAAGGTTTTCATTTCATGATAGGAGGACAGCAACAAGTTACCAATTCTAGTCTCCCTGGGATGGGACTTTCAAAGCCTTCAATCAAAAAGGATCTCTCCCTTGTTCTCAACAAATGTGCCTGGGAAGATGATGAGACTAGGGGAAGGATCACCTTCAAAAATCTTAGAACATGGGCAGACTCATATAAGGAAATGTGGTCCTTCAAATAACCTGGACCTGAGCCAGGCAGCACTTCACAGTTCATAACCAATGTATGAGTGAGAGTGGCAGTGAGGAACCCTACACAAATCTATTAAGTACATAATTTTTCTGGAAAAAAACCTGGAAAATTTACAATGAGAGGCCTCAGTTAATATACTATAACTATAGTAAAACATTTACCTTAAATTAACTTTCCTCCAGATATTTGAGTGATGCCCACATATTGAAAACAAGGCACATTTCAGCAAGCAATGCAAGCAAATTCAGATTAATCAGTTGAGTAAAATCCCCAAGAACCAATCTTCCTTAATACTTAATAGTATCTACACACCAGCAACATTTCCAGTTGACAAACAACTAAGATGGAACATGAGCCCCAAGCAGCAAGAGCTCAGATTTATGCCAGTGAACAGTATACCCAGAAAAGGCCTCAAGTGTATTCATTAACTTTATCAACTCTGGTAAAGAAGATTCTGGTATAGAAGTAAACAATAAAATATCATCAGCATACAGCACTGTTTTATAATTGATAAACACACGCACCTTATCCCGTCTTTTCCCCAGTGAGAAGCCTCAGTTTAACACACTCGTTTAACTGTCAATAACTAATCTTATCACATTCTCCTGAGGTCAGGTGTATGCAACCTGGGCTTATCCCGTAACTTTTCAAGGACAGGAAAATTCTGTTCTTTCAAAAAGTGCCAGAGAAGTCCAGATCAGGTACAAGATGCCATGACTGGGTACGGGATGCCTCCTGCCTGGGCATGGAGATGTGTGATACAATATGTGTTTAAAAGTATTCATCCCATGCCTAGCTCAGCAGGAAAGGATGGGAAAGAGCAGTATGATGAACTCCCTTGTCAGTTGAAGTGATATCAAATTACTATAACTGTGCAGAGTCCTGTATAAATCAACCAGGGACAGGTTTCTTTCTGAGCTCTACCACTAAGAATGAACAAACATATCCTTTCCAAAGACTGGCCCCAAGCCCAGGGATAGGAAGATCACCAGGATCCATGGGAAGAAAAACAAACTCTCCAGAATTTAGCAGCACCCTGGTGCTGGAGGAAAGAGGGACAGGGTCCTTGCTGAGACCTAACAATGCTTTGGTAATGCAGCCCAGATGCCCAGTAATAGGTGAAACACCAAGGTTCATAGAGTCAGAGAAACAAACTCCAAAGAATTTCCTATAACTTGGCCAAGCAACGAGGGGAAAGAGGGTTGGGATCCTAGCAGGGACCTGCCAATAAAAAGGCTGATTTTTGGAACTGAGGGGCACCTTCCTCCAGATTAAGGGAAATCACCCAACCCACTACCCACAAGCAAACAGCTCTTCTCCAGGGAGCTACTCTGAGGGAGAATTTAAAGGTACATTGACCTTTTTTAGGACACCTAGCCAGCACAAGTGCAGTTAAGAGGTTCTGCTTCTAACACCCTCCTTAACCGTGGAATGAAGACCTCCAGTCCCTTGTGGGTCCTAAATGCAATAGAGAATTCCTCTCCCTCATGAGTCATCTGTGAAGTGGAGAACTCCTAGTTTCTTGAGTGGGTGTGCACCTAATCAGACATTCCCAGGATTCCATACCATGATAGATCCAGAGAGTGGGAGAGATTCCCAGGCAGAAAAAGGGAGCATATTCCAATACCAGATAGTTTGCTTTGACGGCTGTATGCATACAGATTCACAATTGCACATTCACACATACAATAAGCTTACTGATGCCACTTAGACACCTGATCCCATCTGATATTGATTCTAAGCAGGGTCAGCCCTAGTTCATCAGCCCTGGTAGCACAGTGGTTAATAATAATAATAATAATAATAATAATAATAAATTTTATTTTTATCCCGCCCCTCTGCATAGCAATCGGGGCGGCTCACAACAGTACAGGTTAAATGCCTGTACTGCAGTCACTCACTCATAAACCAAAAGGTTGCGAGTTCAATACCAGCCAGGGCTGAGGCTCGACTCAGGCCTGCATCCTTCTGAGGTCACTAAAATGAGTACCCAACCGTTGGGGGGCAATCAGCTCACAGTTGTAAACCGCTTAGACATCCCATAGCGTGATATGAAGCGGTATATAAATGAAGCTGCTTTGCTTTGCTTTGCTTTCATGCTTGGATGGGAGACCACCAATGAATATCAGATGCTGTAGACTATATTTCAGAGAAAGGAACCACCAAAAGCAACTCTGACTATTCCTTGCCTAAGAAAACCCTGTGAAATGCATGGGGTCACCATAACAAGTGACTTGAAGGCAAGCAGAGAGAGAGAGAGAGAGAGAGAGAAGCTAAGAATGGAATTGTTAGCTTAAATCAGATACTTTGGGGGGTTGCCTTTTTCAGTTTTGTAAGAGCAATTTAAACTACCTTTATCAGCTAAATGGCAATAGCTACAACAGGCATTTGCTACAATCCAGATTTTGCCCTGCACCTCTAAGTGCATCCAAGGATCACTTAATATTAGAGACATTACCTGAGGCCAGCCAAGTATCCAAACCAACAACCTATATATATAAATTTATGTTATCTCTAAATAAATATGATATACAAAGTTTACAGAGAATGGAATAGAAAACTGAACTATCCAACAGCCATTGATTTTAACATCTCTAACTAGTATGGCTGTATATTTCTATGTCTTATACCAGGGGTAGGCAACCTAAGGACCGGGGGCCAGATGTGGCCCCCCGATGCCTTTGGACCGGCCCCAGGCAGGTCCTGCTGTCGGCGCTGCCTCCCGCCGCCGCCCGCCATGATGATATTGATTATTGTTGTTATTGCTTGTTCTTGGGGTTTTCTTGGCAAAATCTCCACAGGGGTTTTGCCATGGCTTTTCTGGGGCTGAGAAAGTGTGCATGCATATTTTTTTTTATTTTTTTAAAAAAATATTTTTTAATATTTATTTATTTATTTATTTATTTATTGGTGCTTCGGCCCCATCAATTGTTTGAGGGACAGCAACCTAGCCCCCAGCTCAAAAAGGTTGCCTACCCCTGTCTTATACAGTATAAATTGTTCTTTCAGGTACATTGGAAGCCACAATGTCTATTCAAGAAAGGGATGTCTAATCAGCAAATTGTTGGAGACGTAATACTGCTTATTCTCCCTTAACATATATGTTTTGGAGTTGTCCCATAGTCACTAATTTTGGAAGGAAATAATCATGTAAGTAAATTTGGTTCCTTGATATTCAGGGATGTGCATGTTCTTTTGAATTATATTCCTGTCTCCTGAAAATTAACAAAGGGCCAACAGAGGTAAATTTTTGATGTCCCTTTGGCTACTAAACTTTGTTACTGGATAGATAAATTGCAGTGGGAGGGGGAGTGCCACAAAAAAGAAATACACAAGGACCACCATATGGAAGAAAAAAGGCCACAATTTTATTAACTACAGCTGCAGGTGGGGTCAGCCTAAGGCATGGATCAGGATCTGGCATCAACCAACCCGACTGTTGATCGATGAAACCGTTGCTCGGTCACGGCTGCACCCAGGGATGACAAGGGGTCTCTGGATGTCCATACTCCACCCCTTGTCACTGGGGGACACTGATAAGGAGTTCGCCCCCGCATTGGCGACTCCTTTTCCATCACAGAACCCCTGGGTCCCTGTGGGACTCCTGATAATCCATGCTCCACAGCACAGATAGTCACACCTACCAGATCCCCAACCCATGCTACCACCCCCAGAAAGTTGTGACAGCAACATCCAGAACCCTCAAGGAGAACTAAACCAGGGTGAGAGGGTCAAGAGATCCGAGCCAGAATGGTGTCCTCTGCCTGACCACATGACCTTAAATAGACCTCTAGGCCAATGGGAACCAGGCAGGAAGTCCCACCCCTTCTGGCCAAGCCAGCCAATGGGAGGGCCAGAGGTCCTGCCCCTTCTGGTTCCCAAGCCAATCAGGGCCCACCTCTGGCTCTGAGTGTATGCTGGGAGTTGTAGTGCAAGCTGGGGCCAGAGGTTCTGCCCTCTTATACCCCAGTCAGCCAATTGGGACTGTTTCCAGGCCCCAGTTGCTTACGGGAAAGTGCCGGGGCCAGGGCAGGGAACCATGGAAGCTCCCCATTACACCCCCCCCAGTGGCAAATTGGCCAGCCCAGTAAGTTGGGCAGCCACACTTTTCTCCACCTGTGATCCAATGGATAGAAGATCTAACAATGCTTGCAATATTTGAACAAATGATATATAGATTAAATTTACAAATGAACTTATATCAGGATATTTGTCAGCTTTTATGGAAAGTTACCACTAATGTGATTATTTTCCATCCTTTTGTGTTTTTATTTTCCCAGTTTTGTTATATAGGAACATTACTGTATGTGATTGGGATCTCTTTTGAATGTAAAATTAAAAATTACAAAAACACTTGAACCTTCCAGAAACCACTTAAAGGCATCCAGGGATTTATTTATTTATTGTTTGTTTGTTTGTTTCACCAGCCTCCACTTTTTAATTATTTCCATTTTTGGTGAGCAAACTTATCTATACTTTTTTTTTATCATACTGGGAGAAGTTGGTGAGGCAAGTTTATTCGCTCTCCCCTTTTCTTTTTGTTTTGCTATTCATGAATCTCAGTAAGATTTTGAGATTCTGAGATAGGTGCTGTTTATCTTGCCTACTGTAGGAAAGTCTACACAGTAGAGTAGGATTAGCTAGAGCAGAATCCCATTTGTTCCCAGTTCAAGCTTTATTAAATTGCATGTGCAAACATGCTGCTGCAACCCTTTACTGAAAGTCTGTTTCTCCAGCTCTCCTTCACCCTCCTCCCAATGCTGCTTCTGCTGAAAGATTTCCAGCTAGGGAGAACAAAGAGGAAAGGGGAGCTGGCCAGGTTAATAAGACTTTAGAAAAAGAAGCTTCACTTTGAGACATTGTGTTAACTGAGGCATGCCTGTATACCTAATAAAAGGCCGGTAATGCAGAGAAAACTGATCTGATTAAAATTAATTGTGATTAAGTCCCATTGGGTGGGGGAATGGGACATAAGTTAATCATGTTAGTAACATGTTCCTTGACTGGGATATTTGAACTGGGATTTGAGTGAAAAACCATGGCCATGGCTAGTGTGAAGAACTGTTTGTTGTTGTTCTTGTTGTTGTTGTGTGCCTTCAAGTCATTTTTGGCTTATGGTGACCCAAAGGTGAAAACCCAGGGTTTTCTGGGTCTGAGAGTATGCGACTTGCCCAAAGTCACACAGTGGATTTCCATAGACACGCAAGGAATCAAACCCTGATCTCCAGAGTCATAGTCTAATGCTCAGACCACTACACCATGCTGGCTTTTTTGAAGAATTATGTTACCTGTAAATGTGTTGAGAGAACAGAAAAAGATGTGGATGTCTTACATGCAGGCGTCATGTCTTTTAAAATTTCACCTGAGAAAATGGTCCTTATGGTATGCACTCTATTTATTCTGTTATGAAGTAAGGTGCGAATTTGAAGTTTAAAGAAGAAACTCATGATGTATAGGTGCTTTGTGAAAATACAAAGGGAAACATTATCATCCCTCCTCACTTCTTACAGAGCACTGTGGAGAAAAGTGAGATAAGAATTGTAACCCTCTTTTTATGTGAGAAAATGCAGTTGAAGTATATTTCATAATGATAAAGTTATGGAAATGTACTAGATTTGTCTAGAGGGCTGAATATAACTTCTGCTTTTTGTCCAGGCTAATGTATTTAAAATGTGAGTGTTCAAGGAACAAGCAAGACACTCAACGGTATATTTCACTATGATAACAAGATCCTTTCAAGGGAGTGCTTTCAAAAGGCTTATCAAAGGTTGACAATAAAATGGCATTACATCACGATAGCCTGCAAAATGAAAAATAAAATCCAGTCATTGTTTACACCTCATCATTCAAGCAAAACCTTGTAGCAATGCTAAAAGCAGTGGCAGTCAAAATAGGCTAACAATAGCCTCTAAAATATGAATGGAACCAAATATTAATGGTTATAGCTAGATGGTAGTCACTTTGCCTTGAATGCACCGGTAATCTATTTTCAACCTTCCTCAATAGCAAACACCAATTAACATAGCCATTCAAGAAAGAGTGATGAAGAAAGGTACATAATGAGCACTTTCTTGCACTGGTGGAAAATGGGAAACTCTTATGCTATTTCCCATCTCTGTACCAAGCTACACGGCTCTATTGTTAAAATGCAAATACTCTCTGTGAAAACTGTTTCATTCTGGTGTTTCATTCTGCCTTCACTGTTTTATCCTGGTCCGCCAAAAGGCCATATGAAGGCTTTAAGGAACCAGTATTTCATAGAAGAGGGTAATCATAACTACCTTGTAGTAAAATATAATATTGCTGAATAAAATAAAAGATTGAAACTGCAAATACACGTCAGCATAATTTTCACCATGGCAGTTAACCTGTGCTTGGGCAGTACCACCTCAGGGGAAGGGCTCTCCTGAAATAGAAGAGCTGGAACTGTAGTGTTTGTCTGCCTGTCTGCTTGCTTGCTTGCTTGGGTGAGCAGTTAGTGATGTGGGCCACCTGCCCATTCACTCTTAAGTGGTACAATCTAGACATAAACACCAAGAACAAATCCTTAGCAAGCTATCCAAATTCTTAAATCAGACAGAGGAGCAGAAAAACAGCTATTGATCATCCTGCATTTAGAGATGTTTCAGGCATGACTGCCATAGGAGCTTCCTTGTGGAATGCTGTTTTACTTCTAACCTTTACTATATAGTGGAGAGCTTGGAATGCTAGATTTTAAAGCAAATTCATTTTGTTACTTTTTGGAGGTCTGCAAAGGAATGTATTGTCATTAATACAATAGCTTTCCTCACCAACATTAATGCTATAGCTTTCCTCAGCACCAAATTGTTTGTTGCATTGCTCAGTAAGTTGATTCTTGGTTGTTATTCTTGGATTCCCATACCATTGCTTTTGCATGCTTCTGGTCTTCCACTTACACAGTAACAGTT
>JAIPUX010001232.1:59210474-59233020 GCA_020142125.1 Phrynosoma platyrhinos | reverse complement strand
CTTTCAGAACATGGCCACACAGCCCGAAAAAACCCACAAAAAAACCTAGTGGATTGTTCTCTCTAGGAATCTCTAAGTCCTTCAGTGCAACTTTTGGTTAAAGTTGACTATAGAGTTGCACTGGAGGACCTAGATATTCCTAGAGAGAACATACCAATACAAACCATGAATAAACAAATCTGCAAAAGTCAAATCCGCAAATGTTGAGCGACAACTGAATTCAGGGAAGCCATTACAAGGATTGGCCTCCCCCATCAACAGTTCTCTATTCACTCCTTTTGCATAGAAGTGGCTATGGCAGCAAGTCATGGTTTGGCCCCATTCACTAATCAGCGAGTAGGATGCTGGCATTCTAGAGCTTTTCAATCCTGTAGCATGATGCAGCCAGCAAGCAAGTGGTGGAACAACTTGGGAGTAACCCTCCCCCCTCCTGTCCTTATTTAATTCTTTGTGTTTCTTGAGCAGGTACCCCCAAAAGAAGCTGGATAGTTGGAGACAGCCTTGTTTTCTGGACTGAACAACACATGGTCTACTCAGGCAGGGGTCAAGTTCTCTGCATTTCACATCTAGTAAGTGTATGTTGGTGGGGCCAATGGGGAATGCTGTGGGGTGCTTTGCTCCCCTGAATCATAGAACTGAAATCAATGCAACCCCCCTTCCAAAAAAAACAAAAACATTTTTCTTATTCATCTGGGAGAGAACGTTCTTGTCAAGATGCCTGATCTTCAGCTTCACAGGATGATCCTGACCAATGTCCACTACGGTATATTCAACACCTGCTTCCAGAAGCTATAATCTTGTGGACTAAATGTCACCTAGGCAGATTTGGCAAGGCACTTGGAGCAATGCCATAATCAATACTGCCACCACCGTGCCAACAAGAGTATCATACAGAATGTTGACAACATTCCAGTTTTCCCAACCATGAAGTTGCCACACCTATACAGAGGTTATGGTGTACATCTGTTATCTGAGAGTTGTGATCTTTACTTGGAGTTCATCTCCCAGCAACTTCACCACTACATTCATGGCAGCAGGAGTAGGGGGAGAGGGTGCCAAGCTACACTGGCCACCTCCTGTGGCAGGTATGAAAGGGAAGTGGAGGCATCCAACAAAAGCTAAATTGGGGGGGGGGAGGAAAAGTCTGGGGGGTAGTAGATCAATGAGGGGGTAACCTGCAGTCTGGGTGAATGCAGGTGAACCCTCCACCTGTCTGTTAGGGTTAGTCTGGTGAAAAAAGACTTGAACAGATAGTTACCAGGCAGTGTGGCTGGCAGCCCCACTTGACCATTTGCTAATCTTGGAACCATTTGACACCACGTCACCTCAACTTGAATTTGCATACACCTTGTCAACCCTTAAAAGATGTTATCTTTTGATATAATTGGTTCATGACATTTGCAATGGGATTAAAGCTGTGGCCTTACTGTTAACTCATAACAAAATGTCTGGCCCATTTTGTCCTGGTAGTGATAAGTACTTTATTGGTGGGGTGCAGATGGGCGGCTCTGGGCCACCCCAGGAAGCAGCAGATCAGGGCCATGGCTACCCCATGCCACAGCCCCGATCCTCCCTTTCGCTGCCCTGAAAAGAGTGGCAAAATGCCTCTCTTTTTAGGGGCAGCAAAAGGGTGCCCTAAGAGCTGGCACATGGCTATTCTTTGCCCTTTCCAGCACAGCACATCAGAGTGCTGCACCGGGAGGGCGTCCTGATGCCGCACACCATGCATAACTGTGTACGGCGTCAGGACAGCATCGGCGTGGGGTTGGGGTGGACGGTGTGCAGCTGCCTGCCCCATTTCTGCCTCCAGGCCGGCCCTTTGAGCCAGTCTGTAGAGACATAGTTTTTACTTTAAAATAGTGACAGGCAACTGTGAAGGGTCTGTGGTCAATTTTTGGTCCCTGAGACTCTGAGGGGGTCAGGCATATAACTACCTTATATATTGTCAGCCCTACCATTGAGCAGAGGGAGAGAAGTACTTAAGGTAGCAAATCCTGAGTGGTGGATAATAATAGCAAAGGTGGATAGCATGCAGCCTACCCTGCTTATCTCTGCCCCCCCAAGCAATTATCCCACTACTCTTAAGAGTAGTGAACGATGCAGTTTGATCACATTGTTGAAGTAAAATTCAGCTGCCTGTCCAATCAGCTTTTGTACATGGTATGTGGAAGGCTAAGAGCTTGCAAACATTCATTTTAGTGGTGATGTGTTTATTCTGAATCACCCACTAAACTAATCCATTAATGGCAAACTGTGAGGAAAAGTAGAAATTTAATTTAATTAATTTGTTAAATTGTTAAACTAAACATGTGGAAGTACTAAAACACTAATTAAAGCAATGACTAATGAAAGCAATGAGACTGTCAATCGTGCCTCAAATATTAACATTCTTGAATTAAAATATTAAAAGAACACATTTTAGAGCTTTTATTTTAAATTGTGTTGAATTAGGAATACAGCACACTCTCACCATACAGAGGCTCACCATAAGCAGACACAAGGTCATGCAGATGGTGAGCTCCAGAAGAGTGAATGGGGCGCACACCCTCCTATGTTGTGCGTACCACACCACGCAAGGGAGTGTGCACCCAAATTTGAGGTCCTGCATTTTTTTTACTTATGTGAAGGGGTCCGAATGGATTCCCCACATATAGGAAGTGCCTGCTGTACTTTTAGTGAATAATTTCCAAGCTATAGATAGGTGCCTTCTTATACTTTACTTTAGGTAGCAAAATGTCCTGGGCTGGTCCACACTCTATATGCATAGAAGCCCAAGGAGACTGAGATTTATGATTTTAAATTGTTGCAGGTCAAGAGAACTCTGCAAGCCAGCATGTCTTCAAAATGTTTCAAGTGTGTTTCAGAAATGTCCCCATGTGAGCCTATCAGTCTTACATTCTTCAGGAGAGGCTTTCTTTCTCTTCTCTTCTCTCTTTTCACCAGCTGGCAAAGATCTTCCTATTTAAATGAGCCTTCAGTGTTTACTTAGGGGGGTTGCAGACTGCCAGAAATAGTGCAAATTGAGTCCACTTTTAGGGTTAGGGTTAGTGCTAGGGAATCATGGGAATTGTTTTTTTTCTGAGACATTGAGCCTTCTCTGTCAGAGAGCTCTGGTGCCACAATAAAATACAGTTCCCATGATTCCCTAACCCTAACCCTAAAAGTGGACTCAATTTGCACTATTTCTGGCAGTCTGCAACCCCCATTAGTTGAGGTAGAAGGACATGCTATGGGTGTACTTTTTAAAATATATATATATAATATGTGTATGTATTTTAATTGTTTTAAATAAATGTTTTAATAATGTTTCAATTGGATGAATTGTATCACATACTCTTTTAGCTATTTTGTATTATCTGATATATGATAAGTCATACAGACACACACACAAACATATAATCACCATTTAGATGAAAAATTAGCTGTGTGCAAGTTTTGTTTTTGTTTTTTGACAACAGTGAATTGCTAACATGAGAATAACTGTGCCATTATTTGCACACTTCCAGGAGATTACAATATTCTTGAACACAGTCACTTTAAAAAAAAATTCCTACAAACACAGAGAAGTCCTTGAATTAGGCTCAAGTAGCTCTTTGAATCCTGGCCAATATATTTACTTCAGCCCAAGAGAACCATGTATAAGCTTTCATCTTGAAGAGCCTTGGCTGTATACACCTTTCATCATTTGCAAGTAAAATAATAATGAGCTTATAATGTCCATCTCTTTTCCAGTAAAACAATATTGGTGCACACAAATAATCAAAGCCAGCACACAAATAATCAAAGCCAGCAATGTCCCTCAGTGTCTAGAACAGAAACTATATGAACAGGATATGGGATCTAACTGACTCACCATTTTAAAAAATATAGAACAACATATCTATGTCATTAACATATATAACATAATGATAACTGCACCTGTATAACAGTATGATAACCACAGGCTGTAAGAATAATACTTGCAGTGATAGGATATGCTAGAAGCACACACCTGATCAACCTACACACAATTATATTTCACAACTGCATGAGTGAGATAGACAAAAGGGTGGCATGAGGCATATCATTGTTGCAGTTATCCAGCATAGTCCACAGAGATGATACGTGCCTCTTCTCATATATAAATGTCAATTTATGCTTCTTAGTCCTGCTTCAAATGAAGAACCCTTTATAATTCCTCCTGGACAGAAGGTACAAATGGAGGACATGCCTTGGGAAAGGAGGACAACCTCTGGCCACCCTGATCTGGAATCATTTCTCCAGTCTTTCTGTTTAAACAATGGTTGTGAGAGTGGGGGGAAACACTGACAGATGTGTGGAGGGGATAGAGCCCCAAACCTTTTGACTTGTATCCAACCCTGTAACTAGGGTGACCCAATGTCCTCACCACCAAGGAGGACAAGGCTCCCCCTTCTCTGGATATGCCTCACTCTTCTTCTTGTTGAAAGTGGTTGGGTGATGGCAGCAGCAGTGAAGGCGGAGGAGGAAGAGGAGGACCCCTGTTGCTGCTGGACCTGCTCCTGTTGCCCGCCAAGTAGGAGGAGAGGAGCAGCATTGCCCCCTCAGAGGTACCCATGAGCACCGTGAAAAAAACTCCTCCCCACCAATGATGCAATTGATTGACAGCAGCACAAATCAAGTGGGAACGATAATCATGTCAAAAAAATTCATAGAATAATGAAATAATATGCTTCCATAATGGGAACTACGCATCAGCCTGAATCGATTCAGAGACCTGGTGTCAATGCAACTCGTTGATTTAAATGCAAGTGGGAATGGCCCCATATTCAGAAAAGTAAATCTTAAAATTGTACATGCACACACACCATCTTCCTCACCATTATTACTCAAAGGAGAAGATCGAGACAACAGAGGTTCTGATTCTGAGATCTCTGTGCTGCTTTTTATCTCCTCAGCCATAAGCAATGGGTTCCTTTATATGTGGTACCTTTGAAAGAGTATATGCCCATATAAAAAAGTTTATTTTATACCCAAGCGACTGACATTTTGGGAGGTCCTAGATGCAATAGTCTTTCTGTTCTTAAGGAGGGTTATAAATTGGTGAGCATCTACCTGGGTTCATACTCTTGATATCCATCTCTACTGCCACATGGTGCTGCTTACTATCTGATGTTGTATGGTAGGAGCATATGCACAATACATTCATCTACAGCAGAGGTTGGCCATATCTTGGAGAGCCCCAATATTTTATCCAGACTAGTAGAAGAATGAGGAACATTTGACGGGTCAGTGAAATGGGGTCCACAATATGTTGTTGGACTGCACTTCCTATCATCCTTCACCACTGACTGTCCTAGCCAGAATTGATGAAAGTTGCAATTAACAATATCTGGAGAGTCACACAATATCTGGAGAGTCCTGGTTTAGGGTAAGAAAGAAAATCTATCATATGGGAAGGAACTGGGTGCAATTCATGGGGGTGAGGAATATAGGCAAGGGTATCACTTAGGGGAGTATGGGGGACATGGACCACACTAGGTGTCACCTCAGAAGGGGGTAAACACCAGTGGTTGCTCCTGTCCATTCCAAGATCCCCCTGATCACTCACCCCCTCCACCAGTCAGGGTACCTCTGTCATCCATCAGAGGTGGAGGTGGGATGTCGTTCCAGATCTGGCGGGGCTGCGCAGCATGAAAAAGGTTGCTGAGAGGTGGCAGCAGTCCACCTCCATCAGCGACTGCTGGTGGGAAGGGGCTGCCTTCTTGGTCTGGTAGCTCTACTGGCTGGGTGGGAAAGCAAGTCACCTCCCTTTCATATCCAGTGAACAGCTCCATTAGACCAAGAAAATGCTGTTGAAGAGAGTAGGGGTATTAACAAACGATTCACTCCAGGTGTTAAATATACTAGATGTGCCACCAAGTATAGGTGTTACATCCCCATATCTAAAATGGACAAATGTTTTATGGAAAGATTTCTATGGACTTAATCCCCATTATGATATAATATACCATAGGTAATTTGAACAGCCTTCTTCAGTTATTTGTTTTCTGCACATAGCATGTTCCAACTTTCCAGGATGCAGCAACTTGTAGCCTGAATTTGTTGATTTATGATAGCTGAATATCACATGTGGATGGTACTAACTGGTGGCAGAGATTTTATAAAAAAACATACAGTAGTTGTTGAGTAGAGGGAAAATTGTGTGTGCACATTCTTGTATATGCACCAACACACAAGAAAGAGAGATGGATAAAACCTGTCTTGTTATGTACTTAAACATCAATTCTTACCAACAAACTACAGTGGAGAGGTCCCAGTCCACCCACAGCAATGCATTGCTCAAATGTATAGGCTGTGCAATGGAAGAAGTTAGGAAGACAAGTAGATGAAGCTGACTCCATCTATGTGAGGCACTTGGATCCATCTACTAATAACTGCCTTGCTTTCTAAGCTTCTGTCTCAATTAGACATCGGTTGCTTCATTTTGGACTATCTTGTATGCATTATTTCTCAGTTTTCCCAGTCAATCCAATAAGAATTGATCCAAAAAAAACTGGTGATCAAGGCATCCTTTTTCTATTAAATTCAATAGGAATAAAATATCACAAGGCAGTTGAAGACTCATCATGTTTAGGACTACCAGGACCATGAAGCTGTGGAAGACGGATACAAAAATTACATTCATTTCAGTGTGGTGCATTAGATTTCACTTGCCAATGGGGTAAACCAACTATGGTGGTAGTTAGTTAATGATAATAATAGTCAGAGCTTGAAAATAACTACCTAATTATCTTGTTCAGTTATTAACTTGTTAGATGTTTCTACTGGGGTAACTTGATTTACTAGGATTTCCTGATTAACACTGATATCAATCATGTGCCTCCAATGATTAATTGGTTTTAAAATGTTAGAGATCATTAGACTATCTCTACCTGTAGCAAATTTACTAAAATAAGAAGCCATAAGGAGGAGGAATGCATCACATAGCTGTTTCTCAGCAGCAGGATTCGGGAGAAGAAGAACTGGAAAGCAATTCAGCTGTGATTCAACAGCAATTGAAGAATAATGGAAAGGAAGGGGGGAAAGCTGGTATGATGAGGAACAGACTCATGGCCCTTACAAATGTTACACCTCTGAGGCCTGGCAAGCTGATATCCTTGTGCCCCCCTCTCTCACTCACACACACATTTTTTTTGAGAGTTGGTGAGGAGTGTTGTGAATTTCTTTAGTTTTCCTCCTCTATCAATTTTATTCCCATTTCTATGAATATTGTGTACTACTAGTTTGGGTGAACTACAGTGAACCTCTTTGTAATACTTGAGTGTGTTTACTATTGCTCACACAGTGCTAACAAGTGCCTCTCACTACAATATCCTCCCCTCTTAATTTCTCTTTCCCCCCCCCCATCTTCTTTTCTTCTCCCCTCATTGATCCCACCCAATCTTTATTAAATTAAACTTTATGGAGATTGGTGAGGCTGGAACTATTAGTCTACAGCTAAAATATTTATTTAGCTAAAACCCATGTCCTCTCCATTTCTACTTAGAACTAAATCCCATTGACACCCTTTTTAATCCTTTACTGGGTTTATTATTGCTAAGACAGTGTTTAGCACTTGCATAATTAATATTCATTCCCCACCCTCACCCCTTTTCTTCCTCTTGGTTTTAATCTCTCTCTCTCTCTCTCTCTCTCACACACACACACACACACACTGGCCATCTTGTTTTGCTTTTCACCCACCTCCTTTTTCAGTGGTTCACAAACTTTGAGGGGTCTGGTAGGGCTGAAGCTTGGAGCCTAAAGAAACAACTTGCTAAATTCACACTTCCCCATTCCTGATTATGTAATTCTTTTATTTAAAAAAATCTATGCAGAAGTTTCATTGAGTTTAATGAACCAAATTGTACTCCATTACAGATCTTTGCAAATTTTCCAAAAGAAAATCAGCATGTGCTTTATAGACTATAGCAAAGCCTTTGACTGCATAGATCATGAAAGGATATGGAACGCCCTTAAAGACATGGGAGTGCGAACACATCTGATAGTCCTGATGAGGAATCTGTACTCAGGACAAGAGTCTACTGTCAGAACAGAACATGGAGAAACAGAATGGTTCCCAATTGACAAAGAAGTCAGACAAGGCTGCATCCTATTACCCTATCTGTTTAACTTTTATTCAGAACATATTGTAAAGAAAGCAGGCTTGGACAGGGGAGAGGGAGGAGTGAAAATAAGAGGAAGAAATATCAACAATCTGAGGTATGCTGGCAACACCATAATACTAGCAGAAAATCTCACAGACCTGAAACAACTGCTAAGGAAGATCAAAGAAGAAAGTGCAAAGGTAGACTTATTGTTGAACATAAAGAAAACAAAAACAATGACCACAGACAACTTACACACATTCAGACTAGACAATGAGGAAATACAAAAAGTAAAAGAGTTCTCATATCTGGGATCAAACATTGATTGGAATGGGTATTGCAGCCAGGAAATCGGGAGAAGATTAAGAATGGGGAGGGCAGCTATGAAAGAACTGGAAAAGATCCTAAAATGCAAAGACATTCAACTCAGCACAAAAGTCAGAATCATAAAAACCATCATATTCCCTATTACCATGTATGGATGTGAGACCTGGACAGTCAAAAAAGAAGATAAGAGGGAAATCAACACTTTTGAGATGTGCTGGAGAAGAGTGCTGAGGATCCCATGGACAGACAAAAGGACAAAAAAGTGGGTCCTAGAACAGATCAAGCCAGAGATATCCCTAGAACCCAAATTGACAAAACTGAAGCTGTTGTATTTTAGACACATCATGAGAAGGCATGAATCATTGGAAAAGACAATAATGTTAGGAAAGGTAGAGGTAAGTAGAGGAAGAGAAGAAGGCCACATGTTAGATGGATTGACTTTATTAAAGAAACCATGAATAAGAGTTTGCAGGATCTGGGGAGAGCAACAGAGGATGGAGATGTCTCATCCATAGGGTTGCCATGGGACAAGACCAACGTGAAGGCAGTTAACAACAACAACAACAACAACAGAGATCTTTGCACATCACACTTCTTTATAGGGATTGGCAAGGCAGAAAAGCATGCAATGATTCTGTTGTACATAAAAATGTTCTGCAGATGCTCAGAGGCAAGCAAAACATTTCTTATTAAGAGTCGCCAGCAGTTTATTGCTTCACTTAGAGTGGATCAGTGTCCTCTACTGAAATGAACATACTGTTCCTCACTAACCAAGTGGAGTCCCACCCCTGGTGTCAGGGGTGGTGGCCAAAAGGACATGCTCATCCTTTCCCTTTGCCACCTCCTCAGCTTCCTCCTCAGTAGGGTGCTGCTGCCACAGCAAAGCCAAGAAGGATGCACTCATTCTTCTCTTTTGCTGCTGCAGCAGCAGCAGCAGCCTCCTCCTTATGAGGAAGCCACCACCACAGCAAAGCCAGGAGCCAGCTTCCCTCTTCTCCTTCATTATGATGGTGGCCTCCTCCTGGAGAGGAAGCTGCCAGTGAGGCAAAGCCAGGAGGGGTGTGCTTCCCCCTTCTCACCCCGCAGCGAGAGAAGCAACCGACTGGGTGTCACCCTCTTGTCACTCCCCACACACCCCAATGACACCACTGCACTAACCTTTAATACCACCCCTTGTTATTAATAAGAACCCCTTTTTATAAATAAAGCATTTGAAAAGCAAGTCAACAGTGTATATTTTGGCAAGAGTGGGAGGGAGTAGAAAGAAAATGAGAGATATAGAACAGTGACAAAACAAAATTAAATAGGCTTCACGAGGAGATCCCAAACTTTAGAGATAGGTTTTCTCAGAATTGTGGAAGTTTCACCATCCCTACACAACAGTTCTGTTATGAATTTTCTAATCCACCTGTTGGGAAGAGTACTTTTGAAGATAGCTTATTTGATGCCATTCTCTATTAAACCTATGGTCTGCTTGGTCAGCTAACATTCTAAATAATAGCTTAGCCAATTAAACAATGTCAGTGATTTTGCTGGTGGCAATGTATTAATTTTGCAATTGCTAGCTCTTTATATTATCAAATTAATTTTCAAACCTAGCATTCCAAGTTCTAGTAAAAGTAAATTGTTGTTACTGAATGAAAACAATACAGTACTTTCATTAGCAGTTACTGAAAGCAAACAGTAATAATTACTTTCAACCACTGAGACTATTATTGAAATATTACCATACTGAAAACTCTGTGTAAAATGCTGAATGGAAATACCATTCTAAGAAAAGCTGCACGGATCAGCAAAGGGTCTAGTAACCTCCCACAGGTAATTTAATAGGGATTATTTCTGGGGAGATGGGTACAGGATTTTGTTTTCATGTCTCAAACAAGCCACAACTCTTAATTTAGACATTTACCTAATTAGGGAGTTTTCAAAATGCTTTCTGAATTTTGTAAAGGTTTTTAAAATACATACATACTAATTGGGGGGAATGTGGCAGAGAAGGCAAAAAAGTGTGTTTTAAAAAAAGAACCCTCAAAGTTATATGCCTTTTCATCAACAGTGATTCATGCTGTGTAAATGATACTTGTCCCCTCATGATTCTCCTGGACAGACCAGCTCACTAAGAGTATAATAAGTTCTGCATGCTCCCCCCATTATAAAGAAGCTGAATAAAGGCCAGATACAGGAGTTACATCTTCATAGGTGGAGTGGTGAACAGATTGAGTCTCCTGTGTCCAGAATTCCAAAACACCCTCAGATCCAAAATTGTCCACATGGGTGGGTGAGATAGTGACAGCTTTGCTTTCTGGGGGTTTATTGTACACAAACTTTGTTTCATGCACAAAAATATTGTAAATGTTGTGTACAAAATTACTTCAGGCTTGTGTATAAGCTATATACAAAACAGACATGAATTTCATGCTTAGAGTTGGGTCCCATCGTCACACTATCTCATTATGTATATTGCAAATATTAAAAATACAAAATACAAAACGCTTCTGGTCTTAAGAGAGGTGACACCTGGTTGGGCCTTCCTCCCACTGGGCCCCTTCTGGCTTTGCCCCAGCAGCAGCAGCCTCCTCACAAGAAGACCTCCATCACCGCAGCAAAGGAGAGGGCTGAGTATGCCCTTTTGGCTGCCAAACATCCCCCCCCAGCAGCACACACACACCCAACACCAAGTGACACCAGGGATGGGGGCATCACTGAATCTAAACATCCTTGAGCCAGCCCTGCTGAGATCTAGGAGAAATTTTAGAGCACACAGGCTTTGAATGCAGTCGGTGCAAGATTCACCTCTGATATTGTGAGTTAAAAGCCCTAAATAGTATGGTTGGGGGGGGGGGTAATGCAGGGCCACTGCCAATCTGATATGACTGGGCTAGACTAACCAATGCTCTAACTTGACATGAGGCACCTTCATATGTTTTTGTGCCCAATATGTTTTTGTGCCCAATCAATAGGGTTTTAATTTCAGGATGGTCCCAGGCACTGAGGTTTCAGGGCCAAAATCTGAGATCTAGGGATAGTCCCTGGTGATGTCATTAAGCATCATGCACTAAGTACCAATATAAGCTGTTCACAGCTTGTCATTCAAACACACACATAAATACACACAGAGAGCGAATATATCTTCCTGTTTGAAAATTAAGGCAAGAGTCTTAACTTAAAGAAGCTGCTCTCAGATCAAGGGGAAATGAGGGAGCTATTATATTTCACCTACTTGGGAAGATGGGATAAGGAATATTTAATCAAACATATCTGCTTCCAGCCAGATGGTAAATACAGAGCAGAGAGAGAGGGTAAATCCTGCCCCTCAGTGACTGGAAGGGAAGAGGAAGCTAGCTAAGTAAATACATAGACCACTTGGAGAGTCATTTCAAGTTGTAGCAACATCTCAATTAAGACTTCTAAATTTTAGCAAACTGCTGCTCTGCTTACTAGGTGAACTGGAGAGTTGGCCAGTGCCCTTTCCTCTTGCTGAGCCCACCAAAATTGGAGAATTTGTACCCTCGTGTCCCACCTGGAGATGACCCATGAAACCTGGAGAATCAAGGCCAGGCTCTAAGACCTGGCAACTCAAACCAGCTCATAGCATTTTCTGAAATTCAACCAAAAGGTGGGGACTAGTCTAGTTCATAAGGAGTTCCATGTGTTCATCAGAGTGAAGTAACTCCTGAGACAATAGTGAGAAAAGATGCAACTTAGCTTCCTGCCAATGACCAGAAACCAGTTCCCTCAGTGGCTTTTAAAAAAATCAGAGTTTCAAAGTCAGAGATGTATGGAAACTCAGCCAGCAAGCTAAAATTTCTGAATTTTATCAGTTCAACGTTAAATACGTAACAAATAAGCTTAAAGAAGCATGGTACAAAAGTAGAAAAGTCCCATGTATACTGGTATATAAAGTCCCACATATACTGATTAAAGATAGCTGCCTACTGAATGAATACTGAAAAATGTGACTACATTATATAGTGTAAACATTTCTGTCAAAAGAATCCCAGATCATTGGGAGGGAGGCAGGTTCTACTGCTATTGTGCTCTAGCCACAAACATTGTTATTTTAAAAATTGTGTGTTTTGTTTCACTAAACAGATATGCTCAGTTGCTGCACACGTTGTTTGGGTTTTGATATGGAAAGGTCAACCATGATGACCACAAGTCCACTTAAAAATGAGAGACAAAACATTTAAGTGCATTTAAAACTGTTATTATCAAAGCACTAAACAAACATAATTCATAGTTAATTCTCCTTCCTTAGACACTATGTTTAACCTTGCCGCACTTCAGTACATTACATTTACTTATTCTTCTAGCTTTCAGTGGGGTGAAAAAATAGCATTATATATGCATCCACATTTTTCCCCAACAGAAAATCTAACTTTTCATGAATTTTATCATTTATATCAGGAATGGCCAACTAGATTTGAAATGAAGGATGGAAAATTTTCATTTAACTTGACACTCTTGATACTTCCTGAGACTTGTGAGGAAAAGGAGCACCTTGCCTCAAGCATTCACACATGGGCAAGACTTAAAGGGCATTTTGAAGAAACAGTGCACAACATAATGCACTTATTTTAAAACCGAAATAACTAAGTGTGCTTAACTGAAAATAAATATACAGAAACATGTTTTAGTCAATGGGGAAATACTATAAAGTAGGTAAATTTCACAAATAAATGTACAAGTGAGAGGAAATGCCCATTAAAATTTTGCAAATTTCAATGCCTGATTCAAGTCTATCAACCAAGATTAAGTTAAAAATGCAGTAGGGATTTCGAGAAAGTGTGAAACTGAAATGAGATTTTTACATGTAGTGGTAACATGATTTGCTCAGAATTTAATTTATAAGGACTATAACATTAAAAAGTCAAATGATACAGCACTGATGGTAAAATAACAGTTCAAAAAACACCTGTGATCTCTCTCAGAAGAGATTGGAAAGCAAACAAAACCCAATAAAAAGTTTAGCTACTAAAACATGTCCCCCCAAAAAAAATCTGAATACTATTCATAATATTCAGAATGAAGATATTTTGTGTTAACAAGGTACTTAACACAAATCCTGCTAAATTTCACAGCAAAATTTGGCTAAAGTTGGTTCCTTTAAGTTCCCAGTTCTTTATTTCCTATGAGTGCAATCAGGAAATTAAATAAGGACCTATGTGTTTTATCTTTGCATCCTAATGTTTGTATAGAAATACATTGTATCATCTGTAGGGGAGAGGGAGAAGGAGAAAGAGTGGGAGGATAGGGGGAAGAGAAAGAAGGAGAGAGAGAGAAATCAGGAGACTGTCCTCCTCAAGATAAATTATCTTGTTATTATAACCAACTTCAGCATCCTTGGCTACTGGCCTTTGTTGGAATTGTGGCCCAAGACCACAAGACAAAGTGAACATCACCTCCTCCCACATCACATCTCCCAGGAGGAAGGAAAAATTGAATTCTGCTTCCTTCCAGACACCTCCTTACCCAAATCATTTGCTATCCAGATCCTGCAAATTAATTCCAGAATTAATTCTACTCTTATCCCCCCAATCAATTTATTTTCAATCAATCTGCCCTCAAAAAAATGTATCCTCCCTCTATCCGTTCCCACATGAAACACTCTGTTCTTTTCTTGCCTTGCTCATGCCTGCCCAGATCAATGAAAGTTAATCTGGCCCAGTCCTCTGTATCCTTGCCTCCAGAATAAAAGGTTACAAATATGGAAGCAGAAGCTGCTAGCTTAGTCTGGCCTGCCTGTGGTGTACTGTATATGCACACACCTTTTTCTCAGTTTTCTCCACTAAACAACCATGCATGTACTATGGCTGGAGTGAATCCTTTTGCATCTGTGGGCCATTCTGTTGATATTGCAGTTTATACCACCATTTTACAGTGGAGAAGAAGGCATTCAGTAAAACTGACAGTCTGTTCCATTTGTTTACAACTTGGAAAATATTCCTTTTCACTACTGGCCATGCTGCTGGATTCTGGGAATTGTAGTCCAAAAGAGCAACTCTTTCTAGCTCTGATTCTTTTCTCCATTGAAACTGGTGGTTTGGCATTCTCTCGCCTGAATCCTATTGCTAGTCCCAATTAAAACAGATGCATTGAATCATGGGATTTCCATAAGTGTTGACTTACAAGTGAACAATTAATTGAATCTGCCTCTATTTGAAATTAGCAACAGGATTCTCATCTATAAACTCAATACAGTTAACATATCAGTTGTACATCTTCAGCATGCTTATACAATGGTATGATCACAGATATCCTACATCACCTACTTTATTACACATTTGATTAAAGTAGGTTTAGGGGGTCGGGCCAAGAAATGTTAGTTGTGCATTTGTTTGGGGGGGAGTAAAGCCAAGCTATTGTTACACATTTGTAACTACCATAAGTAACATTACTTAGCCCAAACTTCCAGACCTACTTTAATGGCCAGCAGCCACATCAAGCAATGGAGTTCTGTTCAACAAGTGATCTGGGCACAGAAGAAAGATGTTTCTAGCCCATTCCCACCAGTAAGCAAAGCTGAAACAATCAAGAATAGGATCATGCTGTTATTCTTCATCATGGTCTCACACATTGGCAGGAGGTGACTGGCAACACTATCGTCCTTGCGCTATGATTGTTAACAGAACGGACCTTCACCACTTGATGTAGTTGCTGGCTTTTCAGGTAGGTTTGGGGGACATTTACTATGATGGCAATAGTGCCATGATCAGGAATATGTATTCTTACCTAATATAGAGTTGTTACAGATCGATTAGGTTACAAATCCTTAACTGCAATACTGAATGCCAGCCAGTATTTTTAATCCAAACTGAACAGAAATTCGTGGATGCAAATCTTAGATTTCACATATATATAATTTCACATAGATCTCTCTCTAAAGCTACAATCTTAGGATAGAATGTTTGATGAACTGTGCCCCAATCAATTACCAACTAGTACCAAACAACTTCATGAGGTAGCAATAAGAATGGATGATACTGAAACTGATTCAAAAGAAGTCAGCTGTAAACAGTACACTTTCAAATTGTATTTGCTTGTGGCAGAACTGGGTTTTACTTAATTGCATGGAATAATTATGAATTGTGACGTTACTTTGGAAAGAAGGTTCCTACTGTCAGTTTTCACTGTTGAAAACTCAACATATTTGGACTTTTTGAGCAAGGAAACATTGAAATAAATCTCAGATCCTACCTAAAGAATGAATTAATGCTGCTGTAGTCGGTCATGTGGAACTCTTAAGCACCAATGGGGAAGACAATTCATAAAGACATCCCCAATAGATATTGCTACCATAGAGAGTAAGCCCTTCACAATTTAAGACTATTCTATAAGTTCATCACCTTTAGACAGAGTTGTTAGTACCTCAGGCAATAAATTCTGGTAGGGGTGACGGAGGCAATCCCTTCTCCATCAAAGTCTACAAACACCATTTCTATACTCCTGAATCAGTGTTCCAGTAGTGGTTATGCTTGCTGGCCTTGGCTGTCTTACTTGTCCACCTTATCCCAACTTGCCACAAGCAAAACAGAGGAAGGCACAAAGATTACACACTCTAGTGTTGTGTTGTTCATATCATCCAAACTGATGCTGCTGCTGCATTGCAGTGTTTGAAAAAGCTCTGGGCATGTGCCAGATGGAGCACTGAGCAAGCAGGGGTGAAGTTGTGTTTGTGCCATGAAACCTGTCCTCAGTCCTACTCCATTTCAGGTGAGGTGGAGACTGCTTCCCATTAACAATATTGAAGTAATGTCCAACTGCCAGTCCAGCTGAATTAAATGTGAGGGATGGGATGGGCATTGTTTTGTTCACTGCCCCTGGTAGCAAAACACCTTATGCCATCTTGGACCCTATCAAACTCAGCAATGCACTACCACATGAGCATGTATGATAGGGATGAAGAACCTTTGGCTGCCACGATATTTTGGTCATCAGCTTCCTAAAGCCCCAGACAGAATAGGCAATGGAAAGGGGTGGTGGAAAATACAGTCAGAAACCTTGGAAGGGCCCAAGGTACCCCATTCTTGAATTATAAGGTTATGGGAATGTGAATCAAAAACTGGACTACTTTCCAGTCTTGCTGCTCTACTAGTGCTTCAGAAGAACCATCTTCTTAATTGTTTTTAGGAATTCTGCCAACACAGCACTCATTTGGTCACTATCTCTTTTTATTTCCAAAATGAAACTTTTTCTAGAGCAAAACAGCTCTGGAAAATGAGGAAATACATTGCACTTGCTTTCAGTGTGGACATTTCTAGGTTCAGTTCCTAACATCGCAGGGGTGAGATGGAAGTAGAAGAACTTGAAAAGATCCTTTGACCCCATAACAAGTAGTTTATTGTTCTAGGAACACTGATACATTCATGACAATCATGTGTCAGTATACCCACCAGTAAATCCCATTTGATTAGTGGAAGCTTAATCACAGGTGGATGTGTGTTGTATAACAGCCATTATAAATTGCATTGTTTTATTATTATTTTATATATATTATTTGACATTATAATGTATTTTAATCCATTTTGGTCTATAATTTATTCTTTCATATATGTCTATCTAGCTTGTGGGCTGTACTTTGAGTTGACAGTTACAAATAGAAGGTCTTGCCTGTACACCCACTTTTGAAATCTATACTGCTAGCACAGGGCCTCAATGTAATCTAGCTCTAGTGATTAAACATCTGTCATATTGGTTTGAGGTGTTGCATCTGAATAAATCCCCAAATTCTAGATGCCTTCTAAATATCGAAGACTAGCATATTTCCAAAAAACCAAAAAAAAAAATCACACATAGATACATTAGACCCATGTTTCTTAATCTATTTGGCATGGTGAGCCAGCCAGGGAGGTTTTCAGACATGCCATAAACTGGCACCATATTTGTGCTCATTCACTACAATTATTTCATTCTTTCTCAAGAACCTCTGAAGACTGGCAATGAGTGGCTTATGAACTGGTGCTGGTCCATGGACTACCATTTTGAGTAACATCACACCAAATGACAAGTGGCTTGTGGTAATATTTGAAGTCCACAAAACACCACTACATCCAAAAAAAAAAAAAAAAGCTCTATTTTCTTCCCTGGAGACTATGGCTAAAGAATACTGCTTTTGAAAATCCCACTAGCTGTACTTCAGCATCCAATAATTGTAAGTAATTCACTGTGATCTAGCTAAATGCATTCATCTTCATGAAATAGATGGGAATGTTTAAACTCTGAAGTCTAATGGGTTTACATAAGACTGAGGTATGCACAAGTATATCACTATTATGACCTTTGAGCTTTATAAGCTCTCATTCCCTTCGGTGATCCCTTTACCAATACTGGAATCAATCAATTAGAAATTGCCTGACTACCTCATTGTCAGATACAAAATCAACTTAATTTGCTAGTGGCATTAAAGTAAAACTATAATTCTGTATGTAGTGCTTTATATCAAAATATCATCAACAATTATGCTTTAAAATGCTTTCTATATTATATTTCCGTGTAGTTTTTCTATATGTATGTATACAATGGGAGATGATCCAGGTAAAGATGACAATTACATTTATCATTCCTTACACTTCTCCCTAATCTCCCAAAACAATGTTTTCTCCTAAATACATGTTTACTCCTGTATTATCTGTAAGCATTTTAATCTGTTTCTTAATTATCTACAATAATTCACTTAGAAGAAACTTGTTCAAGGAGTGAAGAAAAAGTGAAAAATGTCATATTATCAATAATCAAGCAACTATAAAATATATGTAAGCTAAAACTGTTATTGTCTGGTTATTACTCAGAAGTTCTACTAAAGTCAGTTTAGAATGGTTCTGCACAGATGGCAAAATGAAGTTTTAGAATGGATTGTGCCACTTTTTAGATTGCAAACAGGAGTTACTATTTTTTAATGCTGCCTTATTTTTTAAAAAAACCTAACTCTGGCCTAGCCTCTTGCCTAATGGTGTCGCTTGTTTATTTCCCTGCATTTGTAAGGCACATCACACAATATATTATAAATCTTGTGAGCTGCCTTAGGTCCCTTTTTGGGAGAAAGGCAGCATAAAAATGAAATAAATAAATATAAATAAATCATTTTTTAATAATTGCAGGAGAATGGGGGGGGGGGGCCATTCAAACCAACATGTGACTCCCAATACCCAGGTGCATCTAGCTGAAGTGGTACAGCTTCTGTTACCATCTCAGGAAAAGTCTGTTACCTCTGGACTCTACCATCTTGTTCTGCTTATCCAGACTTAAGAGATGTTGTACACTTTATATAGAGTAATGTGGTGAACTGAGGTAGTAAAACTATTCACTCCACTCCACTTAACCTATATTCCTATGTGCTAGTTTTCAACATATAGGGAGCTATTAATTATTGGGGGAAATAATGAAATCCCTCCAATCAGAATTATGTCACCTCAGCCTCCCGTTCATTCTAACTTGCTCTAGGGCTCAGGTGTAAAGCATTCATTTAGTGATTTAGCAGCTACAAACATTACTTGGAAGAATATTCTGCAGAAATTAAGGATTGTTTGAAGCAGTTGACTTTGGAAATAACATGAAATGAAATTGTTTTGCTATTATAATTATGCTGATGTCTTCTCAAGCAACAGAAACCTTCTTAAGTCTTGTTAACAAAGCAAAACAGCAACAAACACAAACGTTTGCACAGCCAGAAAAAAAAGCTATGTTTTTAAATTTGCCAAAATATCCCATATTGGTTTGTGCTAATGGCATACATTAGCTTGACTGCTAGTTACCACTGTGCTTATAAAAGTTATTTTACTTAAGCATATAATTTCATCCCTGAACTGAATAAATAAGTGATAGTAAATCTTGAAGTGTAGGGCATATTCAGCTTTTTGTTTCTTTGCACACAATGTTATAGTACTGTATCATTTGAAACTCCCATCTGCATTCTTCTTTGAATGCCTTTCCCCTTTTTTAATCAGCTGAACTCATAGCTTACAAAGGTTAACCAAATCCATACAAAAATATCTGGGATACATAGTGTATATCCAGGTTCTTCTCTTTATGCCCCCAAGGATGGAGAAGACTCACTGTTGTGAGTGGTGTGAATCCTCCTTGCAGAAGCTACTGACATGGGCACTTAACTACTACCTTAAACCCCTCAATAGATAATCCCTTTTCTTGCTGTTGCCTGATATATAGCCTTATCCAGTAAGTAACCCATTCTCCAGCATGGTTCTTCTAACACTGATCTTAATATGTTTAGTCGTAGGCTTTCATGGCCGGCATCCATAAACCCACAAAAAACCTTAATATGTTTGTTTCCAAGCATTTCAAATGGGTTCTTTCATGTTATTTCCTCCCACTCTCTGCAGAGTCATGAAAATAAACCGGATTTCTTTAATACTGGTAGCCATTCCAGATGTTTACAAGGATGAGTGGTCTTGGCAAAGGTTGAACAGATATTGCATAAATACTAATAAAAGTCTCACAAACTTAAGAGCTGTAGCTGAAATGTTAACATTGGTCTTATAATGTTAACCAGGAATGTGACAGCTGCTAAACAGTGTCCAAGTCTAGGTGAATTAAAACACACACAAACACACACTTTAGGATGGTCAACAAGAACTTCTCCTCCTGCTAGCCTCTCTTCCAAGTTAAAAAGGCCTTGGACAATAATGCCTTCTATAGCATTTGACAGAGGCATGTTAGTTGTTTTCAAAATGTGCCATGCATGTTACAGGACAACATTCGCAAGCCACCCATCCCAGTGTGGAAGACAACTGACATACTGATTGTCATGCATCAGATACAGCATGATAAAGAGTCACCAAACATTTTGTTAGAAGAACCATAGAGCCATCATCTCTCATTGAAAACCAAAAGGAACCGAGAAAGGCTCACCAAAAAAGTCAATGCAATGTTAGCATCTATGTCCTTATTGATGACAACAACAATCCCCTTCAGTTCACCAAACCCTTCAGTTCTGGAAAGAAAACTAACCAAACACACACATCCTCCTGACATGGTTCTTTCCCACTGACTTGTTTCTGTAACATGCCTTCCAAGTTCACCCACCACAGAACTTTCCTCAGGTCCCTCACCCACCCAGTTCTTTGATTGAAGCTAAAAAGCAAGAGGAATTGTTCCAGCCTACCTCTGGGTGTCTTGCGGTCCAGTTGCTTCAACTGTATGTACACACCGTGATGGAGAGTGGGGAACTCTTCAGTGATAATCAGCACTGAGAGGCTGCTCCTGTGAATAATGTACATCCTCTACCAGCAGGCTCTGTTTCCCCTGCAGCTGGCAGCAGCTTTCGCAGAAGCAGTGATGAGCACAGCTTGAGACTATCCACAATTAACCAAATATTGTATGGCAGCAACAAATCAACAACTAAGAAAAACCAGGCTTATAAATAAGAGCAAAGTACCATTTCAGATAGAAGCTGAAAGCTTCGAGTCACCAAACACGACATTTCGTCTTGAAGATTATTCCAGCAAAGCTCCTTCTGCTATTTTTTTTTACTGTACCATAATGCACTAGGTCTGGCTTTTACCCTATTGAAAGAACATGAATATATTATTATCCACACAAAAGAGCAGGTTATTGTTTATGAATTACCAGCCTTCCCAGCAACAAAGGCTATTTTCATAAGAAAACTCAATTTCATTTTAGCTCCAATTTGATTACCAGCTGAAGAAAAGAAACCCTATGCCTAAACCTCAAAGGATTTTTATTCATGCCACTGAATGGGCTTTATTGCTTCCCTTTCAAGACTGACGTAGAAAGCTTTTAGAGTAAAACATTGACAAAAAATTATTGCGCTGCTATTTTGTGCAATAACAGAGCTGAAGAGGGGCAATGATTTCTCAGTCATCCTTCACTGTACTTCAGAATAGCAAAGGCTGGAATTAATGACAGACCATAGAGAGGAGCCAAGCTAAGGTCTCACAATGCATGTCAAATCTAAATGATCACTATACATTGAAAAGGCCCCAAAAAAGAGCCTGCAGCTGATTGATTCATGGCTTTCACAAGAAAGACAGGCTTGAAGAGTTTATTGCACCACAATTTACTCAGAATTATCATAAAAATGAATGTAGAGGCTGAATGTCACCCTGGCACACTCCAAAATCACACATCCAATGACAAAGTTCAACCAGGAATTATACAAGGCTATTCGTGTTACTGTAGTTAAAGGTCTGACAGTTTTCTCTCCCTCTATGGGGTGGGGGTGTTTTTTAGCCCAGCTGTAAAATTGAGGTTTTAAAAACAAGTTGGCATAGGGTTTATTTTAAAAGGAGAGCTCATTTAACAAATTTACCCACTTTGTGTTTCCTTCTGCCTGTTTTTAAGTTGTATATCTGGAATATAAAAATATACAGAACAGCAGCCTAGCAGTTTTCTCTGACTCCACTTTACAATTTGGGATTTTCAAGAACCTTGTACTCCAGTGCTTGGGCGCTTGTAATTTACTTCGTTTAAGATAAACTATTAAAGCAAATCTTGGCAGGGTGATATCATGAAGTTTTTCCCCCTCTAAGTGTAACTACACGGTATATAAAAAGATAATCTTCCAGCAAAATAATTTTAAATATTAAAAATTATCTGGAGTTTCCCTCCTAATTAAAGTAGTTGCTCTTTTGAAATATAGACTGCAACATGATTTGAGTGTCTAGTCAGTGACTTAACTAGAAACTCCCAAGTATGCAATGAATAAATAAATTATCTTCCTCCTTTTTATACAATGCCATTTCATTTTATATGCATTTTATGGCAAGCTTGTTTGTGCTGCCTTGTGAATCTCACCTATCAGAACACTACAGAGCTCTGATTCATGCAGAGTGTACTGGTGGTCTTCAGAAATTTTACTCTTATTTACATGGAAATATGATCATTGAACCAATTTCTGAGTAAACATGGATAGAAGTGTGCTGTAAAACCTACTTTTGTAACAAAAATAAATATGAGTTATTAATGCCTTGGTTAACAGGTACGTGCTACTTAAAGAAACTCTGTGTGTGCCAGATCCACACTGAATCCTGTGTGTACTTTAATTTATACCAACAATAAGATGTATTTTAACTTAGGGCCTCGCCTCGGCAGACGATTAATAAAGTCGTCTCTGAGGCAGGGAAGAGGAGGGGCAG
>JAIPUX010001232.1:59173825-59190748 GCA_020142125.1 Phrynosoma platyrhinos | reverse complement strand
TTTGTGTGGGATAACCTATAGATTTCCCCCGTGTGATAACGTCCATTGTCACTTTTTCTCCTGCTCACTGTTTTCTCATTTCTGACTGACGAAGAAGCCTATGGACTGGAGAGTTTTTAAAGAATGGGCTGAGGATGCTGTACTGATTTGATCCTGAACTGTTTTATTGGTTTTATCTTTTGTTCTTCTTTATCTTTTTATGAGTAGTTTTAAATCATTTTAATCTGGGCAATAGTTTAATTTTAACACTCAATTTTTGTATGTTTTTAGATATACTATGTTTTAAATTGCAATTTTGGGAGGAAGGTGGAATAATAATAATAATAATAATAATAATAATAATAATAATAATAATAATAATAATAATAGAAAGGTGGGGTGATATATTTTGTACCTTTCAGTTGGTCTAGTAAAGATATCACCAAAAGGATGGATTTGGATTCTTTTAGAGTTAAAAATGTTATTCAAGTTCATACTTTTGTGATATTATTTGTTTATTTGTTTATTTCTTTAGTTTATTTATATTCCACCTGTCTCCCAGGACAGAATTCAAGGTGGTGTACCATATTTTAAAGCACAATACATTAATCAATTTCCATATTATGAATTTGTCCTGCTGGTCATAATAATTGCATAATGAATTGATAACCCATACAACCCAGAGCCATTGTGGTGCAGTGGTTTGAACATGGAGGCCAGGGTTCAAATCCCCACTTGGCCATGGAAATCCACTGGGTTACCTTGGGCAAGTCACACTCTCTCAGCTTCAGAAGAGGGCAAAGACAAAAACCCTCTGAACAAATCTTGCCAAGAAAACCTCATAATAGATTTGCCTTAGGATCACTATAAGTCGGAAACAAGTTGAAGGCACACAACAACACAATCCATATACTAGTACATCGCAGTGAAAATGTAACTGATTATCCAACACCCAGTTCTTCTTGTCTGCTGCGGGCTCATAATGATTGTACAATATCATGAATTGAGTGTTGTATTTCAATGCAATGCAGTGAAAATGTAACTGGCTAGTGACCATTTGTTTTTTGCTAGTCCATGGGCAATTTGTATGGTTGAGGGGAGGAATATCCAAGTGTGTAGAAAACTCCTTCCTATACCAATAGCCCGAAACTCAGACATAAAGACACACCCATTGCTGAATATATTCATTTCTGGTTTGGATTCTTTGCCCCATCATTTATTCCAATGAGACAATCCCAGAATATTATCTTTCCAACAATTTAAAGTTGCCTTCTGTATTTGATTCTAAATTCACACTGTAATCCTATATCCCAGGGGTAGGCAACCTTTCCCCTTTAAGGGCCGAGGGACTTCAGCTCCCAGAATCCCAGGAGCTATTGGCCAACATGGGACTATTGGCCAACATGGCTGAGGCCTCTGGGAGCTGAAGTCCCTCGGCCTTTAAAGGGGAAAGGTTGCCTACCCCTGCTATACCCGAACCTTTCTTGAATTTCAGCATATCACTTCTTTTTCATCTGTTTCCTATTGCCCAACTAATGCATTTCTAGAATGGCACCATATCCCCTCTTTATGCATTCTTATTTCTAAATTAAATAGGCCAAGCTTTTTTAATCTCTTGTCTCAAAATAAAATATGATGAGATTACCTAAATAAGATAAGATCATTTAATTCTGTGATCCTTTTCATTTCTCCCTTTCTCTGTCTCTGCACCTGGATCAGCTTGCATTCAGCCAGATGGAATAAGAATCACGAACAATGGACACATTATTCCAGATGTGGCCTCACCAGCATCTTGCACAAGGGTACCAATATTTCCCTGTCCCTACTAAAAAAAAAATCGTAATTAATTAATACAGTAATGTAATTTGCCATCTTAACATCCCCATTGCATTATTTTTTTCCCCCACACAAGGGAATGGACTGGTTAGCTCTCGCATCACCCTCAGCCTCCACCCAACCAGAATATCTGAATAGAATATACACACATACATGTATGCATATATGTTTTGTATTCAATGGTTCTCAACCTTTGGTGCTCCAGATATTTTGGACATCAACTCCCAGATGTCCCACCCTGTATGGTCAATGGTAGGGATTCTGGAAGCTGAAGTTCAGAATAGCTGGGGTACTAAAGGCTGAGTATACTACTGTAAATGAAATGTTTATTCTTCTGCTTTTGTTGAGTTTAAAAATCTTATAGACAAAAGATACAACATGTATATATTAGGAAGAGAGAGGAGTGGCCACTGCGTTTGAAGATGTTCCCACATATGAATGCATGAATAAGACTGTTGGACTGGCAGCTCATAGCCAACCTTGATTGCTTTAGTCATGTCCAGTTCCAGTCACAAAAATGCATGACCTATTGAGAGTAACTGAATTATATTCTGTCTCTGTTGCTTTTGCTTTTTCTCTCTTTTTTCTGATTATCAGTTTGGATCAGTTTCTTAGCTACTTTTTAAGACCACCATCTTCCAAAGGCAGATTACAGAGGGGACGAGAAATCTATAAACATATTAATAAAATTATATTTAATCTTATTGAATGAAACCATTTACATTAAAATCCAATTTCAGAAAAAACACATTAGCAATGAATTGTCTTAAAAGTTTTAATTAAAAGCCAGAGAGGCCAGAGAAATTTTTAAAAACCCACAAATCCTCTCAAGAGCAACCACAGACTCAGCCATACACATGGTCAATATCACATATATAAGGACAGCGCAACTCTTACTTCCATCATAATCTTCTGAGGTCCATTCCATAGACCCTAGGAATGTTACACCTACTGCTGTTGCTCATCTCTTCCATTCCAATGGATCTCACTGAGGAAGGCACAAGCCCAAATATTTGTTGCTGTGCTCAGTATGTTTAATACATGTTATCAAATCAACTTCAAATATTATAGTATCCTTCTGAAATCCAGGTTCTAGTGCTGTCAGTGATTGTTGGGTTTTGTTTGTTTATTTTTCAGTGTATCTGGAAAGACTTTTCTAATGTAGGGGTATCTACAAAATAGGTAGATAGATAGATGTGTATCTGAGTGTGTATCCAGCTGATGAAGAAATCCAGTTCACACACCATATTTTTAAATTTTCTGCCATATTAGCAGTGTCTCCTAACTTTTTACTCTTTACAAATATTCAGGATACACGTGGACACACTTTACAAATTCAATGGAGACACCTTCAAGTCATCTGTCGACTTATGGCAACCCCTTATGGCAGGGGTAGGCAACCTAAGGCCCAGGGGCCGGATGCAGCCCCCCGAGGCCTTTGGACTGGCCCCAGGCTGGTCCTGCCACCGCTGCCACCGCCACCCATGATGATATTGATTATTGTTCTTATTACTTGTTCTTGGGGTTTTCTTGGTAAAATCTCCACAGAGGTTTTGCCATGGCTTTTCTGGGACTGAGAGAGTGTACATGCATATTTTTTTATTTTTTATTTTTTTTAAAAAAATATTTTTATTTATTTGTTTGTTTATTTTTGGTGCTTCGGCCCCCCAATTGTCTGAGGGACAGCAACCTGGCCCCTGCCTCAAAAAGGTTGCCTACCCCTGCCTTATGGCATAAGTTTTTTTTAAGGCAAGAAATACTCAGAGGTGGCTTTGCCCGTTTCTTCCTCTGTAATATAACCTATAGCACTTGGTATTTGTTGGTGGTCTCCCATCCAAGTACTAACCAGGGCTGACCTGCTTCCAAAATCAGAAAAGATTGGGGCATCTCTAGGGTATTTAGACAGATTCATCACTCTGATACTCTGAGTCAAAAGTTTATCCTCATTTTTATTCAAATACTCTAGTTAACATGACTCTCCTACCACTTGGATCAATTAATTCAATACTGTTTGAGAATAAAACATTCTTTCTAGAGGCTTTTAAAGCTACAAAAGAAAACCCTCACTGCATTTTCAAAAAATGGATTTATTTAATGTAAGTTGTGTCGACAAAAAAAAATTGGAAAAAGAACGCCCTAATCATTGAGGCAGAAATGAACCTAATAGAAATTATTGGTTGAGAAAACCATCTTTCAGGACCTTATTCATGTGCCATTCACATACTGATGATAGGTTTTACAAGACCAACAGAATGTATTTAAAATATCAGAATTCAGATATTAGGACCAACACTCAATGGCGTCAATGGCGGAAAAGCTATTTTTGACAGCAAAATCAAATTGAGTCATACTTTGAACAGACATATTAAATCAATGGAACTCATTGGAGTCATGGCTCCTGCAATTCCACTTAGATCAGTGGGAGGACTTTTAGAGGTCCAAGTCTGGATCCAGTCTTTGCCTGAGGTATTGTTAAACAGTGGGACCAGAAAATATAGGCTTTTCCAGTCAGACAGAGACACAGAATGCATACCCTTTAATCATCCTTTAACTTGACCACTTCCACATTCTCAATTGGTAGGAATAGGGTAGTCCCTCTCCCCATGCATTTGTGGACTAATATAGCACAAAACAGCAGGGTTGAGCTGCTGTATGATTCCAGCTGATCAGGAAGTTATGTGTTGGTTGTATAAAAAGCCTGCTCCACATAAATCTCCATGTGTTAATGCTGGATGGTATTCTTTCAATGAAAAGGAAAATGCAAATTACAGGATGCTATCCATTTGAATAGTCTCTCCCTCCAACCATTGTTACCCAGTTAAGTCCTGCTGGGACATGAAATACGCAAACTGTATGAATGTGGATTCAGTCGCTTTCTTTCTTATGCAAAAAAAACCAAAAATCACCAGCATGCTTTTCCTACTTCCTTGCTAAAGTGGCAAATGATTGAATGTGAAGTCCTATTTCTTTCTATAATACAGGCCCTCTGCATTTCTTTTTGAACATATACCTACCACACTAAGTATTCAAACCTGGCTATAGTTAACTGGATGTAACCGGCACCTTGCCATGTCTGATTCAGAATCAGAAAGTATCCCAGGTACAACATATGAAAAGGAGTTTAGAATGCTCAGGGTTCAAGATTTTGCAATCCTGTGTGTAGCTTGTAAATCAGTCTAAAGAGGTTTGGCATGCTGGATACTACAGCTCTGCCTTATGACTGTACACCTGAGCAATTCCATAACTGATAATGTAATTATCAGCAGAGTCCTATTACTTCACCTGGAACACTTTGAGCCATTTATTACAATGTTGGTCTTTAGTTTAAACATAAAATCGGGCAATCATTTGTGTTCCTCCGTGTTCTTTGTATTTATTCAAGAATATTTAACAGGAGACAAAAGGTGACTTATTCATTATTCATCCCGAACAAGGCGAGTATGGCAATTTGAAAAGCCTGACATTTGAGCTTTTTGCCAACACTAGCAAAATTATATCCTTCCCATTGTAAATCAATGAAGTAGAATCATTGTGCACAAAAGAATTAAATTGCCTTGTCACTTTAATAAGGCCACCTTATATACACCCTTCAGCCAGTGCCATTGTGCAAAGAAAGGGGGCATCCTTTGCCTCAGCTGCCTTAGATCTCAGTGGGCTTTCCAATTAAATGAACATCCTCTTAGTCTTTTGCTCTTCTCTGCCTCTGAACAAGGAGGAGGGAGAGAGAACCTTGCTATCAGTAGCATGCACCATCCACATGAATTCACACTCCCCACCTTTCCTCCCTGGTGTCATCTTTTTTTCCTCTTTTTTTGGCCACCTTTTAAACTGAATTGTCCATTATTACAACAGAGGCAAAGCCGAGAGAGAGAGAGAGAGAGAGAGAGAGAGACTGGTGATTTTTGCTCTTTAGGGTAGAGATATTAGCATCCTGGGCTATGAATGTGAATAAAATAAAGAATCACTAAAACATCATGCCCAGTAAATCAGAATACATGTAATGCGGCTTTGGCGAGAGAGCAACAACTCTGTGTATTGACGCTTATAGTAATGTCACCTGTTTAGGTTGCTGGTCTTTGGCTACTCTACACTGTGGAAATAATCCAGTTCAACACAACTTTAACTGCCATGGCTCAATGCTATGGAATTCTGGGAACTGTAGTTTGTTGTGGCATCAGAGACGCTCCAGTGTCATTGCACTTTGGGTTTTCCAGAGGTGCCACAACAAACTACAGTTCCCAGAATTCCATAGCATTGAGCCACAGCAGTTTAAGTGGTGTATAACCACATTATTTCTCTAGTGTGGATGCAGCCTTTGTCAGCCTAACTCACCCCTTTTCCCTGGAATGTAAACCTTGTACTTGTTATTTCAGGTCTCTAAAATGAACAGCTGTTTTATGATAGCCCATCTCTCACAACCAACACAGTTTGAAATGAAAAGATTCTTTAAACTACATTTTTCCCCTCAAGAAAAGCCAGAAAAGAAAGTTAAAAAGGGGGGTGGGAAATGTAACAGTTAATACTCTAGCTGGGGAAATCTGGAATAAAATCTTCATATTTCAAATCATGTACAGTATATATATATATATTCACACTCCTAAAATTTTTCAAAGGATTGCTATTTTGCAGTTTTTGATAGTTACCTTGAGGATACATTGCAGCATAGTCAAGAAAATGGAAAGGGGGAGTAAAACAAGGTGGTGAGTGGGCAAAAGACACAACTACTCAGTGAGATCCATATTTCAAGTTTCAGTTAGAAAATGTAAATGCCCAATGACCTTTTCCTGAAAGGCATTTTCAGATCACACTTACACATAAAATATTATTTTGGTAATATGGTTACCATAGAGATTAGCCCTTTTTAAAAGAGTGGAGGAGAAATTGAGGCACATTTGCAATCAACTAGTGACTATAACAACAAGTGGGCTTGACAAAACAACACTTTTCAATGTAATTCTAAACAAGAAAGATACTGTTCTTGAGATAGCAGGGAATAAAAGAAGCTTTTCAACAAGGTGAACAAAAGGGACCTTTGCTAACATTTATGATGAACTGGGAAGCATTTTGTTTGAAAAAGAATGTACTTGCACATAATAACTGTCAGGTTTCTTCCTAGCTATGATTTCACCACACATATTGTAATAATAAAGCATGAAGAGAAAGAGTTCCCAGGAAATAATCATGTTCTGAAAGAGAGGATGAGCTGAGGGAGCCTTGACATATTCAGCCTTGGTGATATGGCTAAATCTATACCTCACGGAGAAGGGAAACCTCATGATCAACGATCTCCCTCCATCTCTGCAACCCAATGGCAGACTTATCATGCCAGTGGAAGAAGCCAGACACCAAATTCCTTGACCCAACAACCTATGAAACATAATTCTAACCCATGAGGGGAGGGGATCTAAAATATAGCTCACCAGTGTTCCCAGTGCAGGGATTCCCCTTAATATCTCCCAGGAAGGGAGGGAATTAGTATAGAAATAATCAATCATGCCCCCACAAGCTTCTGGATGGCAGAATTTGCCATTTCAACTAACCCTCCCCAGCCTGTTTTAGACCTTAAATAGCCTCTAAGAAAAAACACTTCAACACTTCCTGGTCACTTACATTTTCAGAAAATGGATGGATGACTGAATGGATCCCTGTGGTCCAGGGGCAAAAATGGTCTGAAATTGTTCAGACCTGACCTAAACAAAGGAGACAAGAAAGTGCCAGATGCCCTGAAGACAGCCTGAACTACTGCTAGCTGGCCCAGAGGATTCCCAGAATCCCAATTATTTCCCAGAGGAGAATAGTTGACCCCAGAGGTAAATAGTTGACCCGATAAAGCAGACTGCTGCTCAGTCCTTTCTAAAGATTTCCACTCCTTCTCCTCCCAACAGAGCTACTAAGAAGCACCTTGAGAGAGAAATCACTAGCTGAGACAATGGAGAGCAGGAAGTCTCGGTTGGTATCAGAGATGGGGAAAATCCAAAAAACCCTCAATTGATAGTGGAATTTCCAAGCCCTGACAGAACTAGGAGAATCTGCATCGCAGGAGCCTCATCGGACCATAGCTCTTCAAATGGTTATGTAAAAGCATGTGGATGGGAATGTCAGACTCTGTCCCTCATTCTTCACACCTGGCATAGAACATTTGTTGAGACTTTTCTTTCACTATCCCAATCAATGTGCTTAGGTCTATCACAGATGTTACAGCTGCTGGATGCATGAGAAGTGCTTTTGTAAGAGAGAACTGCAAGACCCTAAGGACAGTCATGCACACAACATAGGAGGTACTCATACTTCCTGGTACTGCAGAGCTCTATGTGCAAAGGTTTTGCTAGAATCTGGAGAACTACAAATGTTTTAAAGCCAGGGGTAGGAAGCTGCACTGGGGCAGGGGACATTTTTCACCCCTGTACTCACAACAGGCTGCCCAGTCAGAACTGGAAGTGATACCACAGCACCATCAGGGGAATTTGCAACCTTTGGGGGGATTGGGCATTAATGGTTTGGGTGTCAGAGACAAGGTGGGGGGCAAGCAAAAACCACTCCATTCTGTGACTGGAGACAGCTAATCAAGAAAATCTAAGGTTCTGTACAATCTCACATAGGATCATAGAGCTGAAGTAACCTTGGAGATCATCTAGTCCAAACATCTCCTTAGGTAATGGTCTACAGCATTTCTAGCAGATGAATATCCAGCCTCTACTTAAGTATCTCTGTGTCACTCCCAAACAGCCCTCATGGTTAGGAATTTGTTGTTGTTGTGGCCTCCAAGTCATTTTTTTACTTATGGCAACCTAAGGCGAACCTATCATAGGACCTTATCACACGGAGCCCAAACCAGACAGAATCCAAACAAAATCCTGACCTAATACATATTATTTTTCTGTGTTTCCACACGACATCACACAGAACCCTGACAGAACCCCGACAGAAAGTGCAAAGAACCTAGATCTTTTGAATTTCAGTTTCTTCAGAAATTGCAATTGCGTGACGGGAATCATTTCGCATTTACCGTAGGTCTGATAACCAAATACGTATTGTGGTGCATTTCCCTGCTGTTGCCATGGTTCCAGCAAGCATTCCTCTCTGCACATTTGCAGGAGGCTCATTTCGGCTACATTTACGGGTTTTTTTCTCTTGTGTGTGGACACTCGATACACTTACTGTAAAAGCGCAATGAAGGTAATGATGTTTGCGGAAACAAGGGTTATTTCCCGTTTATTTTCGGGATGCCTCGTTTCCACTTTATTTTCAGTTTTCTGGGCCACGTGTGATAAGGTCCATAGGGTTTTCTTGGCAAGTTTCTTCAGAGGGCAGTTGGCATTGCCATCCTTTGTGGCTGAGGTCACTCAGTGTGTTTTTATGCTCAAGAGGGCAACTAAACCCTGATTTCCAGAGTCACAGAAGCTTATTGCATAACAAGTTAAACTGGCTTACCTGCGCCTGCTTAAAATTTAAAACATACAGCATCCTGATTTTATCACAAGGATTTAGCCACCAAAATCGGCACCCAGGTGCAGTACGGGTCCATCACCACTCCTGGGGTGCTCCGGCAGCCATTTCCTTAAGTTGGAAAACTCCTTACTTCGAAAAAAAGCCACGCTGTGCACCCCTGGAAACAGGGATGGGCCCCTTGCACATGGAGCTCTGCAACACCAGGAAGTATGAGGAGTATATAACTTTTCATCCTAAGTTGTGTGCATGACTGTCCCGTGGGTCTTACAGCTCTCCCGTTTAAAATTTTAAGGCTGCTTAGGTAAGCTGGTTTAACTTGTTATGCAATAGTCTCCAAAGTCCAACACTCAAACCACTACACCATGCTGGTTCTCATGGAAAGGATGAGACTCCTTATATTTAGCCATAATCTGTTTGCCTGCATTTTCTACCCAATGGTTTAACCCTGCTCCCTGCAGCCGCAGAAAACAACCCCACTCCATCTTCTGCATTACATCCTTTCAATGTTTGAAAACCAGCATCATATTTCCCTTTAATCTTCTGTCTCCAGGATAAACATATCTAACTCTTCCCATGATTCCACATGAGCTTGGCTTTGCAGAACCATCACTATCCTTGCCACTCTTCTCTAGGTAAGCCAACATTCTGTTACCAGTAATATGTGTTTTTTTAAAAAAATTAAAAATAAAATAAATGCAGCATTCAGAACTGTACAGATGTGGCAAGACTGTTGTAAACTAAAGCAGAAGTATAATTTCCCATGATTGGGCACTAGGTTCTGTTAATGCAACCCAAGATTGTATTTGCTTATTTACCAGTTGCATCCCACTGCTAGCTCCAAATTTAACTTGTGATGTACTAAAGAATTTCGTGTTTCCCAATATGTAGTGCTGCCAAGCCAGAGCTCTCTATACCCCCATTCTTATACATATGCTTTTGTTTTGTTTTGTATGTGTGCATCATTTACAAAAAGGTTGAACAGGATGAGATCTAGGACAGTGTTCTGTGATACTTCAGTCAAGATCTCTTCTAACTGATGCCAAGCAGTTAATGAGCATTAATTGAATTTGGTCATTCAGCTCCATGCAGGTCTATCTAAGCATAGTAGCATCATATTCTCCTATCTTGTTGAAAAGGTTATTATGGAAAAACTTGTCAAGCGTTTTAGTGAAGTAAAGTTAATAGTACATCCAGAGCATTTCTATGATCCACTAGTCAAATGATTCTTATCAAAAAGAGAGATAGCCTGGCATATTACCATGTTGGCTGCTACCAATCAATGCTGCTGCTACTTCTTTTAAAGATGTTTACATACTGACCATTTAGAATTTACCTGTTAAGGCTGAGTAGTCTGTGATTTTCTGGACCTACCTTTTCCCACTTCTTGAAAGATGATAGCCTTTGGCAGTTTCCATATATCTGGCATCTTGCCTATTGCCCAAGAATTCTCAAATATTATAGCATTAAATTAAACTTCCAAAGCTCTTGCTGTACAATGGGAGGATGGTTCATCTGGCCTTATAGATTTGCACTTATAAAGCAGCTATAAGATTTTCCTTATATAATTTATTCTACTCATTCTGAGTGGCATCATTAGGGTAAGCATCACCGGGTGCAGTAACTTATGGTGTTGCACACACACCCATTGACCCTCCATACCATATCACACATAATGGTCTTTGTAGTAATGTTACTCATAAATCATAATTTCTGCATATTGCTGAATGTATCAGCAATAACCATGATATGAACAACTAGCAAAATTAAAATTATACTTTTAAATTACAATATCATACACACAGCATAAATGTATTAACATGTACATTTTTCATGTGATTAAAGTGAAAATTTGGGAAGATGTGATTTTTAAAAGAAAAATTAAAAATAATTAAAATAATTTAAAAATTGGATTTAAATTTTAAAATGCATTTTTTAAAAAAAAAAATGGACCTCTCCTTTCTCTTCCTATTGAGCCTTGCCCCCATTCACACCATCTCTTCAGTCTTTTAAAGGAACACAGGTGAAACCACAGTCCGTTTCTGCCAGAAGGCAAATGTTTGGGGACCCATGGTGTCACCCTTAGGCCCACACACCTCTAATGACACCCCTGCTCATTCTGAGGTGAACACACCTCTTCTTATGAAAGAAGATGAGCAACACAAAATAGCGGTTGGGTAGTTCCACCTCATATCATCATCTACCCTAAGCAGTGCACCTATTCTTACCTCAATCTTCTTTTTTGGTCCTAAGATAGCCAACAAAATGTCTTGTCATTTTTAGCATACTTGTAAGCCTCAGCTCATTTTTGACTTTCACCTTTCTGAGACCATTGGTACAAATCTGGGCCACTATTGTACTCCTCTTTGACCGTTTGTGTCATCAAAGAAGACACACATAAAAGATGTGGGAAAGAACCACCAAGCTGCAGCAAGTCACTTACAAAAGTAACATCTGGGATTCTTTGACATAGTAAATAAAAAAAGTGGTGTGATCAGAGTTATGTGCCGTGTGGAGAGAACTCATTACTTGTAGTTCTTTCTGTTCTGTAAGCCACCTTGAGTTCCAGTCTTGGAGGAAAGGGGGAGATAAATAAAGTGATTGATTGAGAAAGTAGATAGGGAGAAGTTTTTTTCCCTTCTTCATAATACTAGGACCTGGGATCATTCAATGAAGTTGGAGAGTAGGAGATTCAGGGTGGTTGTGGGGTGGAAACACTTTATGCCAAAATGCAGAGTTAAACCAGTGGATTTCCTACTATGAGATATGGTGAGGGCAACCAGTTCAACAACTTTAAAAGCAGATTGGATAAATTCACAAGAAAAAAAGATTATAAATGACTGCTAGTCATGATAGCCATAAATCTTCCAATTATTAATATGCCTCTGCATACCAGTTGCTAGGGAACAAGAGTGGGGGTGCTATGGGTTTGCCATAGGCAACTGATTGTCTATAGTATGATCAGAATGCTGGACTAGATAACCTTTTTTCCCCTCTTCTGTTCTTGTGTGCTTCCTTCCATCTTTCATATCTGCTTCCTTTTAAGGATGTTATCACACGGGGGCAAATCTGCTGGTTAATCCACACAAATCCCAAACAGAAACTGGATTTGTGCCTCGCGTTTTCACTCGACATCGCACAGAAACTGGTGTTATCCGAGATCTTTTGAAATTCGGTTGTTTGGAGGAAATGCAAATGCGGAATTAAGATAATTTCGCATTTACCGTAATGTGAAAAGCATATGCAAATTTGGGAGCATTTCCCTGCTTTTCCCATGGTTCCAGCGAGCATTCCTCTATCTGCGCATGTGCAAGAAGCTCATTTCTAGTACATTTACGGGCTTTTCTCACCTGTGTGTGAACGTTAAATGCGCTTACTGTAAATTCGCAATTAAGGTAATTACGCGTGAAAGCCATTTGCGGAATCAAGGTTTATTTTTGGTTTATTTTCGGAATGCCTCATTTCCACTTTATTTTCGCTTTTTGGCCCATGTGTGATAACGTTCTAAGTCTCAGTTGTTAGAGAGTTCTCTCTGCAGCCACATGGCTTCCTTAGATTCTTCCATTTTTCCTTTTAATGTAAACAGTTTGTGATTGGCCTTCAGCATTTCTCAACCATCTTGAATACTTTTTTCTTTCAATACTTTAATACCTACAGGATCCTACCCTATCCTTTCCTGAGCTTAAGGACATTTGCCTTCCTAGATTCCAAGGCAAACATCTGATCAAGCTTCATTTTCACAACTCTTGCTATCACAAATTCCAAAATGACACAGTCACTTCCCTTGCCTGCCTCCCAGATCTTGACACTTTCTTTTTCTCCAACAATTTTTTTCCTCTTGGTAGAATTATGTCCACTACAGCAGATCCCTTTATTTCTTCTTCTACATGTGAAGAAATGAAATAGTCAGCAAGAAAAGTAAAAAAAAAATCTACAGCAGATGTTGCAAGTAACACAAAGTGAAGTCATGATTGTTGAAGTTAGTGGTATTCAAACTTTTTATCCTTGGGACCCCCTCCCCCTTTGCATCTATATGCAAATATCATGGCTCCCTCCCACTTGATATAGTATATGAATAAAAATGTTTTGTTTACTTAGTGTGTGTATTTTCATTTGCAGTGATGTATATTCATATTTTAACACAGTTCAAATTAGAACAGTTTTATTTAAATAAATCCAATATTAAACTCAACACTTGTAAATTTTACATATAAAAAGTATGAGAAGAGGAGGAAAGATCAGAGCCTCCAAATCTCATGCTCTCCTCTGCGGATCTTGCCCCACTGTTTGAAAGCCATGGTTGAAGTGATAGTTGAGGGGGGGTGACCCTTACCACCATGGCTTATCTCTGTGAAAGTCTTGCCATCTATTTCAAGGGATTCCCACCAGGGAGCGTAGAAAAATGCCCTTTTGCTCACACACAAACCTCTCTATTCCTGGTTTTAAAATTAGATAGACTGGAGTTATCTAGATAAGATTTGTAAGATCGGTTTTTATTGATCTATAATAAAGAAGCTATTCTGTAGCACATTTTCTCTTATTATTATACTTTTTTTCTTGAGAAAGCTATGTTTTTCACAAGAAAATTATTCTCAAAAACAGATGCTCTCTGTTTCAGACATGAGACTTTTACTTCAGAACATTTGTTGCATGGGAGTAAACCCAGCATTAGACAAGGTGCTCACTGCTTCCATGGGGCACCAGTGAGACAAATACTTCTTTCTGGGAGAATGATAAACAATCTCACTGTAACTACAGTTATTGCTCTCCACACTCCCACAAGCCGTTTGCCTTCTGGGATTATGACCTAGCCACATGTAGTAGAACAAACAGGCACCACAGACACAGTTCCACTGTTTCTTATCACTGTTTCTTATCTTCTTCTTTTTTTTTTTTTTACCAATCTCTATTGACCTATAGCACACAAGGCCCTATTGCAACTGGACAGCTGGATCATTTGCAGTGTCAGGAAGCCAAAACAATGTCTTTGCCTCATACTGTTTCCAATGGATGTGCTTACTCCCTTGTAATCAATAAAGCTGGGATCAGTTTAAGTCTGTGCTTGGTGTCTGCCTCTTTCTGACCATTCTGCACTTTCAGTCAAAGTTCAACAGAATCAAAATCAAACTGAGAGAGTGAAAGAGTAATTCTTCTTTTGATTCTTCTAGTATTTTTATTTTCATCTTCATCTGTATTTTGAACTTTATCTGCTGAAAGAACATTGATGATATATGTTAGCAACTATTCTGTCTATTGGAATGTACTCTGGATATAGAGAAGGACTATGTGAACAAATTGGTCAATGGGTCTCATAAAAAAAAAAGTAGCTTTAACAAGGCCTCCGTCTAGCTGATCCAAGTGTCTAGGTGTGGTCCATATGCTTCTCTCTCCCACTCCCAAGACAACAGAATGAGTCTCCCCTCCCTTTTCATGCCATGATCCACTGGTTCCTCTCTCATGCCATAGTATCTATATTGACTTGCAGTGGACCTCGAGAATTTGAGGCAGGTGTCCTTCTCAGTCCTACTCCTGAAATGGTAAGGACTGAAAGTAGGGCTCTCTAGTAGAACATATGCTTTACCAATGAGTTGCATCTCCTTCCTAAGTTTTAAGAACTAAAGGCCTAAACAGACTGCCAGAAATAGTGCACATTAAATTGAGGCACTGCCCTGGCTCAGTGCTAGGGAATCATGAGAATTGTATTTTTTTTTCCCTGAGACATTGAGCCTTCTCTGTCAGAGAGCTCTGGTGCCACAGTAAATTACAGTTCCCATAATTCCCTAGCACTGAGCCAGGGCAGTGCCTCAATTTAATGTGCACTATTTCTGGCAGTCTGCTTAGGCCCTAAGTAGAAATAATACTCATGGAATCAAGGCTTGTTCCCGTCAATGGTATAAGGGTCCTAAGAAACCTTTACCTGAATGCTACACATAACAAAAAAGTGGAGGAAGGGAACAGAGAAGAGACAGAAGTAGTAATATTGCATTGTGCTTCCTCTTGTTTCTCTGCTCTTCTAAAACTGCTACAACCAGCTTAAGCAGAATGCTTGCAGCAATTTTAAACTAGTCAACGCTTCATATCCCCACATTCTTTATCCACAGAACCAACCATCCACAAGGACAGGTTGCACACCTGTAACAGTATTTCTTCGAGTGGTGCAAAGTGGTTTAAAGGTGCAAACAAGAAGTTTATTGGCACAACATAGTCAAGGTAATAGGCACCTGAACCTTCATAGGCATTGAATTCAAGTATGTCAGGAAGTGATCCTAACCCAACAATCTGTGGGTTGGAAGTGCAATATAATACAGTAAACAATTGCATAAACTTAGAGGCAATTCAAGAAAAACCCGTATTGGTAATTCATGAACAATAACACAGTTGTAGTAGTACATCACAGTGTAAACACGTGTAGTATAAGTCAGTATTGAACAGATACTCAGTCAAATAAGACCATAATGAAAGTGATGCAAACATGTACAAAAACATTAATGAAGTCCAGATAACAACACAGCTTTCCCAAAAGCAGCCTCTTGTCTGGCCCATGTGTCCAACCTATAGTGTTTGATGAAAGTCATTGGTTGGGACCAGACAGCTGCCTTGCATACATTCTCCAAAGGGATGCCAAACAGGAAAGCAGACGATGAAGCTACCACCCTTGTGGAGTGTGCATGCACCCAACCCAGCGGGTTCTTGCCTGCTAGTTCGTAACATAAATGGATAGTGGAAGTCACCCACTTGGACAGTCTTTGTGGAGTGACAGGGAGTCCCTTGCATTCAGAGTAACACACAAAAAGTCTCACCTCGAAACCGAGGTGCGGTCAAGGTAGAAAGACAAAGCCCTACGAACGTCCAGTGTATGTAGTCGTTGCTCGGTCTCAGTGGTCGGGTTCGGGGCCAGGGTGGGTAGCACAATGTCCTGGTTAACGTGGAAGGCAGACACCACTTTCAGTAAGAAGGTGATGTCGGTACGGAGGACCACCTTATCTTTATGGATGGTCCTTCCACAGAGCACATAGCTCACCAGCTCGATGAGCCGAAGTCAAGGCTACAAGGAAAGCTGTTTTCCATGTTAACAGCCTAATGTCAGTAGTAGCCATGGGTTCGAAGGGTTTTGTAAAGAGGTAGGACAGTACCACATCCAGACTCCAAGCTGGCGCCAGTACCAAGGATGGCGGGTGTAGGTTATTCAGTCCTTTAAGAAATCTCTTGACTAGGGGGTCAGAGAAAAAGGATGGTCTGCCCTCCAACTGGTAGTGAGAGCAAATAGCAGAGAGGTAGCACTTAATAGAAGCAAGGCAAAGTCCCGACTCAGAGAGGGAGAGAAGAAACTTGAGTACCGTCGGTACCGAGACACGGGATGGAGACAGCCCTTTGGATGAGAGAAAGTATTTGAACTTGTTCCATTTGTAGGAATAGGACCTTCTGGTTGAAGGCTTTTGGGCTGCTTTAATCACCATCTGGAAACGAGGGGAGAGTGACTGTAGAGCTGGAGTCTCCATGCCACCAGAGGTAGAGTGTCCAAATCCGGATGGCGGACTCTTCCTCCGTACATCATGAGAAGATCCGGACGGTAGTGTAGTCGGTGATAGGTGTGTTGGGATAGATGGAGAAGTGGAGCGAACCAAGGTTGTCTCAGCCACCATGGAGTGATCAAGATGGCAT
>JAIPUX010001232.1:59140928-59165631 GCA_020142125.1 Phrynosoma platyrhinos | reverse complement strand
TTTTATTTAAGGCTTCCCCCGGGCCTAAAATGGCACAGGAAGCCCCAAAATATGACAAACATGGCCCAGGCCCCTTCAGGGTAGATAACAGGAGGGCAATGTCAAACTTTTTCTGAATAAATCTTGGCAAAAAGATTCTATATTAGGGTCACCTTGTCAGACTTGACTTGAAGGTATGTGAAGAGAAACAGTGATCTCAATTCTTTTTTAGACATATTCCTCTTCAAAAGATGGCATATAAATAAATAAATAAATAAATAAATAAATACAATCCAACCTAATCTATATACAGTCATCCTTTCCAATTCACAGGGGATCCATTCTGGACCTCATCCCCCACAAATCGGAAAAATCACAAATATTGGAGGCCAATTGATTTTAATGGGTGTGTTCTCCAGGTGTGCACGCCATTTTGTCCCTCCCTGCTTGCCATCCATGAAGGAGCAAGACCATGGACTCCAAGTCCATGAATGGGGAGGGACGAGTGTATTTATTTATACACAAACACAAGTGCTTTCTCTCACACAGACTCTTTCTTACACATGCACAGCCACACGCACCTATACATTGTATCCCAAAATCTATTTCCTTATTCATTTATGTGGAACTCAACTTGTATCATGTTTAGTGATTCAACATAGCCAACAAGGTAAAGAAACCTGTTTTCCTTTCCTAAATCCTATCATTTGCAATATTTTCCCAGCACCTATTCCTGGAAAAATTCCTGTTGAAAGAATTCATGGAAGACCAGCCTGTCACTGGCCAAATTCATTCAAAGTATCATCTTACCTTTGCAGCATATACAAACAGAAGAGAACAAAGATGAGCCCTATTAAGCCACCAAACGCTTTCATGTATTCTAAAAAAGATCAAACAGAAATGCAACATTCTTCAGGCCTCTGACAGGGCAGATTATGGATTTCATTGATAAAAGGGCAACTTTGGCATAATGGTGCAAGGGGGACTTCACCATCCCCTGCCAAGCATTTGCCTCTGAAGCAACAATGCCTGCCTGCCATGAATAATGCCAGACCTTGGAAAAGTTACTTTTTTGGATGACAACCCCTAGAATTTTCCAGGATGTGATGTCTCATAGGTTGTATTTGAAATATGGCAGCCATCTCCTCATTTCATGTCTTTAGCGTTCTATTTCACAAAGGAAGCAGGTTCTAGCAGAGCACAGAAAGAGTAGGGAGAGCAAGTCCCTTCTACATTCCCCTTTCCCCGATCCCAGAGCTGGAACATTTCTGTTAGGGAATAAAAGATACCTCTCAATATTATGTGGAGCCCCAACTGGTAAAATCTAAACTGCATCATCTCTGGACTGAAAGAGATGGAATGATTTTCATTCACTTCCATCACCTTGTAGAATGTGTCTACTGCTCTTTCTACTCCCACTAGTCTGACACAAAAGCAAGTAGAGTTAAGAAAATTTAGTGTTTCAGACTATAACATCCAGAATTTCCCACTCAGTCTAGCCATTAGGTCTGCTATCTGAGAGATTTGGAGAGTTGCAAGCCAAAAAAAGTTTTTCTATACTCTAGTGAAAACCAGAAAAGTCTTTTACTGCTTTTTTATTTCATATATTACTTTATTTTACTTCATCTTTTCTCAGCAGATCTCAGAGTCAACATAGGGTGGCAGGGACATAGGTATGGAGAGGATGAAATGAGGGCATTGGCCTTTCTATAAGAATTCTGTCCCCCAATAAAAATTTCCTACAGTTCTCAAATTTCAATCATTAAACTAACTTAAAACTTCAGTTGAGCATTTTAGAAATGTAGTTTAGGCATTCAAAGAAAAGGGACAGGCAAAGTTCCCAAGGGAATGAGAACACAGCAAATATACAACTTCTCAATATAGATGATTTTCAGTGTTGCACTCTCTGCAATGCTAGATAGTTTGAGGAAAACTTCGGGGAGGGGGAAATCTTATTAAGAGGACCAGTCCCCTCATTTTGCCAACCATGTCGCTACACTTCTCTGTAGGTGTCTCTTTCTTGCTTAGCTTCCCAATTTCTACAAAGTTCTTCTGTGACAGACGAGAACCTACTGTATATATCCATGTATAAGCCTAGAAACTGACCATATATACTCATGTATAACCCAACAAAAACCCTGAGCTGAGTTATCCACTGGTCTGTGTAAGGATTGTAATTTAATTTTTATTTTAAAAGGAACCATTCCCTGGTAAAAGACAAGAGCATAATATGCCCAGGAAGCATTGCCCCCCCTCCTTTGTTCTCATCTATCCAGTCTTTAGTGTGAACACAAACAGTTATGCCTGCTGGAATTCTGTAAATTCTTTGGCATAATTTTCCTTTGCTTCATTTGTTACATACCTCTTAGCTTTACTCTCCACTTATCCACGGGTCATATCAAAATCCATAATTTTGACACCCCCCCCCCAAATCTACCCTCAACTTACATGTGAGGTCAACTTATAAGTCAGGTACATATGGTATGTCACAGTGTCCCATTTGGCTGCATGTGGAGTGAGTGTAAAGTCACTTTGCAACCATGCCAGGGCAACTGCTTTCTAGAAGCAGCTTTACAGGTTGGTTGGTTTTTACTGTTCTTACTTGAAAGGAGGACCAATGTGCAGCTCCCAAGATGTTGTTGAACTCCAAAGAGCAAAGAAGTCTGGAAGTTGTCCATTAGCCCTATCTTGGGGAGAGGCAGCACACAAGTCCCCTTCTGTCTTTAAAAGTTAGCCATCAGGCTTGGGTTTAGAGACTGATAATCAATTACTTACGTGGTACAGCTTTCTTGTAGCATGTTTCTTTGTGGAAACAACATCCTAACTCTGAGCACTTGATTCTCGAGACATTTGTACGGCATATTTCATAAAAAGGGAGTTCACATACTTCAAAAAAACAGAGAAATACTTGAGTAAGTTGCCATGTCAGAAAAGAAAAAAAATCTCAATATTAATTGAAAGCATTTGTTTTTAAACAGATCCCATCAGATTAATGTAAAACTTTGTTTTATTATTGAAACCATACCTTGTGAACTGAGTTCAATAACCTTAACCCTAACAGTTCTGATTATACACTGATGAATCATTATTAAAAAACTCTGTTTGAAGACATTTTGTCTGAGATCCCTTTCACTAGACATTTATTGTATTCTGATTCATGATTCCATTTTAATTGCCATGGCTGGGATTTGCAGTTTGGTGAGGTACTACAGCTCTCTAGTTAAGAGTAGCTAAATGTCCCTTCCAAAATTGCAAATTCCATAGGCTGTTCCCATAGTAGATAAAGTGGAATCATAGTGCTATAACTGTGTATTGTGAATGGTCCCCGAGGCACTCTGAATGACAGAGATTGGGTCTGCCAAGCCAAACCCTGCCCTACTTTCACAAGGAAGAAATTCCTTTTTTCTAGCTGCTACATTTTTACATCTCCTTGTTCATTTAATCTTGCTCAAAGGGTGGAATAACATATGATGCTCAACACAGGCCTTCTTTGTTCAGCAGTATCCCCATTCCAAGTCTTGTCTAGCACATTTATATTGTGTTTAGTCATATATCCATATGTCTCACTAGTGACAGTGAATTATTTGGAACAGACAAGTGTGTGTTTTATTTCAGCATCCATATTCTGCTCAGAAATATTGGGAAAAGTTGAATCAATTTTCTTTTGAATACTCATGAAACATCTCCATGAATGTTAACCGTGAAAAAAAGGAGGTGAGGTCCTTGTCATGTACATTTAGCAAAGACTTCTATTTCTGTCCCTTTGTGGTTTTCTGGAGATTTTCTTCAAAGTTAAAAACCAACAGTAATACTTCCATTGATTACTTGGTGCTTTACCATACAGAGAATAAGGCTATTAGTGACTGCTACTAGTCACAATGGCTATATATTACTTATAGTACTAGTGGCAGTATGTTTTTCTGCATTATTTCCTTGCAAACAATCTGGTTGGCCATTGTATGAATAAAATGTTGAACTGTTAGATCTTTGGTCTGATCCAGCAGGGCTTTTTCTACATAGGGATACATATGGCTTGCATCCAAGTTGTCTGAACGACTGTATCTTTGTGAACCTGTATCTTTGTGAGCCATAAGAAGAGGTCCTTCTCTCAGTCCCATCACCCTTCTAGTCATATTAGGTAGGAACAAGGGAGAAGGCTTTCTTGGATGCTGCTCTCAGACTTTGCCATTCTCAATTTAGGGAGGATAGGATGAATCCCTCCCCCCAGCTTTTATCCTACTGGCAAATGAAAACTTTTCTATTCTGACAGGCTTTTAGGGATTAACTGCAATTGACTTTTAATGATGTGCTGCCTCGTTGAGTTTTTGTCCTCTGTATCTTAATTATCTTAAAATTACCTTTCAATTCTATAGATTTTTGAAATTACTTTTAAAATAGCTTTTAGGTACATTAGGCTCTCCATATCCATGGAGTCTTTTTCCACAGATTCAAGTATCCACTGTTTGGAAAAAAATTCCAAAAATACATACGAATTCTAAAAAGGAAACCTTGATTTTTGTCATTTTATATAAGAGACACCATTTTATTACGCCAGTGCGTTTAATGAGACGTAAGCATCCACAGACATTTGTATCCGCAGGGGATCCTGGCACCAAACCCCAAGTACAGGGCCCACTGTACTTACATTTAATATTTTTCAATTTTGTTGGATTTAATATTTTGTACACCTCTTTGAGTCCCAGTACAGGGGAAAAGATGGGATAGGAACGGGTAGATGGTTTGATAGGTAAATAAAATACTTAACACTATGCCCATTTTGTGACTTTTGCCCATCACATGCCCATGCAAATAGTATTGTCTCTTCACCATCACTTAACCTCGGTAGGAATCAAGTGGGCCCCAGATGTTGGACTCCAGTTCCCAAAATTTCTCTCCACTGACCATGCAGTCAGAGCATAGGGGAGTTAGCCATCCAGCAACATCTGTATGGTTGTATGAGTCCAACCTCTGAATAAACAGGACCAATGTTTCTGCAAAAATGCATTCACATGATCACAGGATGCTGGTATAGCATAGCATCAGCATGGGATTTCACCTCGCAGTGTAGGCTCAGAAGCTTCCAAAATAAAGACCTGAGGTTTTCAAAGGGTCCCACACCCACAAAAACAAGGTTGCCCCACTCCAAGACTGGTGTGTGCGTGTGTGTCAGTGTGAAGTAGTGGATGTTGGACTATGACTGGAGACTAGGGTTCAAATCCCCACTCAGCCCTAGGAGCCAATTGGGTGACCTTGGGCAAGTCACAGACTCTCAGTCCTCAGAAAACCCAAAGATAGGTTCGCCTTAGGATTGCCATAAGTAAAAAATGACTTGAAGACACACAACAAGAACAACATTAGAGAATGTACACTGATGACAACCAGAAGCTGTATGACAATCAGCTGGGAATAGACAAGTGCACATAAATTAAATAGGAAAAAGACAGCACTGAATATTTTAGTATTCTCTTTGGTGTTAAAGTGTACACAAAAATGGTTGTTCTACATCTTAAGGTGTCCTCAGATGGTAAAAATTGTCTGAATCCAGTTCAGCCTGTCTTCTGGCATAGCTTTCGAACTTTGTTGTTCTGCTTGATTTCCTTTGCCAGCAAGACAGAAAACATGATTCTGCTTCTTCACAGCAGCACTGACCAAAGTTTAACAGGCTTAACGTCAAGTTGCCACAAGAGGGAGCCCTCCAGCACTTTATAACATCTGTATTTGTGCTAGAAATATAGTGGTTCCTTACTATGAAAGACGATTGAGATTTATTTATTAAATAATTAAATTATTGCCACTTTAGGCAAGACAGTTCATATCAATAAGCAAATTGCAAAATGACACACATCAACACATTACAGCTAAACAAAATTGCTTTTCAAAGTGTGATGATGATCCATTTAAAGCTATTTCTTTAAGAAACAAGGCAAGAATACAATAATTATATTGGTTTTGGTGGGTTTCAGAGCCAACATGTCAACTATTTTCGGTACCTCCCAAACAAATACGTTGCTGTAGCCTGGACTATCTTTACAAAGCTAGTAAGCCTTGTCTATTCCTGATGACCGCAGATCTACCTATTGTGACATATGCCTTAGATACATGTCGACTAGATGCTTCAATTATATCTAAACTGGATTACTGCATTATCAAATCCAGAGAGAAACCAGAATATCACCTTCTCGGTACTATAAATATTAATTCCAATTTTTAAAATCATGTTTTCTGCAGTATAAATTATAGAGGATAACCATTTAAATTACAGTGATAACAAAGTATCAAAGGGAATGTTAGGAAAAATTTCCATTATTTTTTATAGGTGATTTATAGACAAACCTAAATGATCCTTGTGTGTGATTTCTGGGAATTACAGCCAGCTTCTTAAGGATTTGGGGTATGGGAAAGTGCATGAAGGAGAAACCATTGTGCAAACAGTTGAATGCCTGCACAAAACCTTCAAACAGACCCCTGGGGCTCTCTCTATTTTGACTGGAAAGCTAGGCATCCCACCTGAGTGTTTTTGGTGATGAAAATGACAAAGGGGAGGAAGTTATATTGGGGGAGCAATCCAAATCAGAGAACAAAGTGGTTTAAAAAGGATGCAGTGGTCCCCAAACTGTGCTCTTTAAGAGATTTTGGACTTCAGCTCCCAGAAGCCTCAGCCATGTTGGCCAAAAGTCTGGGATTCTGGAAGCTGAAGTCCAAAATCCCTTAAACAACAGTTTGTGGACCACTGGAAGCATTTAAAAACAAACTACTGTACTCCACGATCCAGGTCAGGGATAGGCAAACTGCAGTCCTTGGGGCCAAACTGTTTTTGTGTCCAATAGTGCCCAGAGTTTCCCCAAACACTCATGTTTTGGCAAGAGAGACAGGGGAGAAAGAATAACCTGTCTCTCCTGGAAGCAGTGATTTGCCTTTTAAATAGGTCCATTTTGGGGGAAATATAGTCCCCAGACACCCTGCAGTTGCTCATCTTGTTCTAGGATCTCAATTTGGATTAGGATTCATCCTGCCTTATATAAACCCAGCATTACACAGATTAACATCTACTTCAGTTCTTAGTTCTCTCGTTATACCTGGCACCTTTCCAAATACTGTATTTTCCGGCGTACAAGACGACCCGGCGTATAAGACGACCCCCCATTTTCCAGCCAAAATATAGTTTTAGCACCTCTATCCTCCTTATCCTTATACCCGGCATATAAGACGACCCCCCACTTTAACCACAGATTTTGCAGGTTAAAAAGTAGTCTTATACGCAGGAAAATAAGGTATATTGGCCAAACCAGTTTTGACATTTCCAAGCATCACAAGGCTTTTGTGAACAACCCTTTCTCAAAAACCCAGATAAAACGAGCCAATATGAATCTCATGTTTATTGCTTGTTTTTTAAAATTACAAAACCAGGCATGACTGAAAGTTGCATGTAGGTCACAAATGTAGAAAACATGGCACATAACATACGGGTAACATGTCACAACAGCTTTCCAAGAGGATAAATGGTTTAATTAGTATGCAACCAAGGAAGAATTTAACTGGCAAAATTGATCTGGTCTCCAGAAATATCTGTATAGTTGTTCAATTGGAAACAGCTTTACAAAAGATACATGCTCACAATGTCAATATGAAGAATAGCTTGATTGAGAATTCCTGGCCTCATATAAAATTAACATTCAAGATGGTCACAATATTGCCCACAGAATACAAAATATGTGCATAATATCTATAGTTCCTCCATCACAATCCCTAAATCGGAACAGTTGAAAGGGCAAGAAGTGGATACAGTGCCCAACATATTTATATGCCACTGTAGAGAACAGCACATGAAACAGACTAAGTACAGTTTAACTCTTGCTTTGATATAGTTCCCAAACATGATTCCTCAGATGTTGGAAGTACAACTCCCAGAAGTGCCATAAGATGAGGACAACCCTATCTATTAAATATATATTGTCTTTGGCTTGAGCTACAAGGAGATTAGACCGTCTGGGTTAGGCTAAAGAGTTTGACCTTACTCCAAATGAAGCAAGGAGTAGTTGAAGGATATTCTACAGATGGAGAAATGGAGGTGCAAGCCTTAAGCTATAATGATTAGCTGCCTTAAGTGTCATTCTTTGGTAGAAAGAAGGTGTATAAGACCAAAAAATGAATAAATAAGATTATTTGGTTCCTATATACAACAGATTGAATGCTAATCCATACTAATAAACACACTGAAGAATCCAGGTGTCCAGAACATTTTCTAGCATATATTGCTGAAACGCTTGCAGCATAACCCAAAAGTGAACATGAATACACAGTGATGCTAATTAACCCATTTCTTGAAATAAGATGTTTATTATTCAAGTGTTAAGAAACAGAGATGACACTGATCTATTCTTACCTGCAAACCCATACTGGATAAAGTTAGCATTTCTTTTTTCCAGCTGACGAGCCAAAGGTGGAGACTGTATTGGTCTGTCCAACTTAAAAGACAAGTGTACACACACACCAGGAGACCACAGTGTTAAGTAATACATTAGGAAAAGAAATCTTGGGTTCTGGCTATGTACTTCTAAGTCCTTCATTAATGGGATTATTGGGGCTAAGCTCTAAAAAGTCTTTAATGGAGCTGTAAAGGAAATAGAAGCCATAGTCTTAAAGTAGTCAACAATTTTTGTGTCTTCAGAAGGAACTCTCAGAAAATGGCTAAGAGCAATGTTTCCATAATGTTTAGCAGGGGGTTGATCTAACTAATACAGTATAACTACCAAGCTGACTTCCTTCTTCCTCAACACCTTGACTGCCAAATCTGCCTGGTCCCTTCATGAATACCAGGAGTGAGCAACTGAAGGGCACTATGGATATGTGACATCACAGTAAGCTTTGACTGTTGTCATTAAATTGGTTACCTAGGGAACTGAGGTTTGAGATCAGACACACACACAAACACACAAGAGCAAGGGATGGGGGATGTAAGGAACTGTATCACTCTCTTTGTTCCTGCAAAGTTCTGTGGCTTGAAGTTTTTAATCATGAGAGGGCTGTACTACATTATGCAAGAAAGAATTGATGTTGACCTCTTGCAATTGCATGAATACTACACTGAGCCATCTGAAGGAGCGTGTCCAATACTAGCACTAGTGGTCATCACAGCACAGCCTCTGGAGAAAAAAAATGAGCTAGCTCCTGTGATGTGGCTTTAGAAATGTATCTCCTATATCTCCTGGACGTGGCTGGGGGAGCTTAGACCTCTTAAGCACATCTGTCCCTTCTGTAGCTTGTGGAGGGTGGAATCACTACTTTTATTGAATCACTATTTTCTCTGCTTTGGATATATCCGCTTGCAAGGAAAATATTTCATGCTATGCTATGGAGAAGTGGCAGTTGCAACTGAAAGCCACAGTTTTAGGAGTAAGAGGTATGCTGCATCCCACTAAAAGGTCTTGTAGGTTTGGATGAACTTTGCAATGGGTTTGCGGGAAGAGTCTGAGATGAAACAGAAGGATGTCTTTCTGACTTCTCCTCTTGCACCACTGTGGCTTTCAGTGTTCCTATCATTGTTTGTTAGTTGGTTGATCTTTCCTCTCCTAATAGCTGCAGGACATTGACCACTGCCCCAAGGCTGTTCCCACCTTTCCCAGGAGGAATAGGGCACCCAAACTCCATGCCCACAGCCAATCTGCCACAGGGAAGACAGAGAAATGGTTATCCTAGTAACATCAGACAAATGCATTTTAAACCATCCAAAAACCTCAAATGAGGAGGGAGACTTCTTCCCAGAAAGATGGCTGGCTGGCTGGCTGAACAAGATCTTTGCCACACAACTATACAAATGGCACACATTTGTTTCCCCAGACTTCAGTTCTAATTGTTTCTTCAGCAAGTATCAGCAACGGAGAAAGAGGACAGTTTAAAAAGAGCTTTGTGTAAGGGTTGAACTGAAAAATCTTATGCATATTGTAAGCTCCTCAAGGAAGGGAGCTATCCTTTGGCCTTCTGCTACTCTATATGGCACAACTGCACACCAGTACAGGGTTACCCATGGGAGTATGGATTTAGAAATGTTGACTAACACTATCAAGATCTCAAACATTTTTCAGCAACTGTGCGTGCATTTGGTTGGTTCAAATAAAGGTATTTAAGTAGGTACTTACCTCTTTGAAACTTAACCCCACTCTGAAACAGATTTATAAAAACAAAACAAAAAAAAACTTCATTTAATAAAATAAGGCCACAACAGCACTTTATTGTGACAATAACCATTTATTTTCAATAGAAGTATAGCTGCCCATTTCTGGTTGTTGCCAGCAAGAAACAATAAATAGCTGAGCCTTATTGCTTCAGAAGTGGGGGGGGGGGAGGGGAGGGGATGCTTTGTTTGCTTAATACAAGAATCAGTTATACAACATACATAAGCATCTGAACTGTGTCATATTTTAGGAGTGAGACTGCATCATATCAAAAAAACCTGGGAATCCCCTTCTAGGTGGCAATCCTGAGTTGGGATCTCACCCTCTGTCCACTGGCAACAAAGGCAATCCTATGTTCTGATACCATCTGGTTGAATATTTTCTATTTTAGACACTGATGAGAGACAAGTAACACATGCAACACCACTAGGGCACTGAATGAGTTTTACTATGCAGTAAAGCTCAAAGAGAAGGTGGTTTCTGGACCAATGCTCTATTTCACAAATTCTATATCACAAATTCTGCTGTTAGGAACCTGCCCAAACTCTGCAGTAAGACTGATACTAGAATAAGTAGGACTTGAATTGATTCACTGGCTTCAAAATCCAAATAGCTTAACTCTTTAACTTTCAAAGACCATGAACAACCTTCAGATCAGAGCACTGAAAAGACATTTCACATGACCATGATGATAAACTAAACATTCTATTTTTATATACGTGTATGTATATACACACAAAGAGAGTGCACAGTTTGGGTAGTGTGTATGTATGTATGCATTTGTGGGTGTATAAAGATGCATACACATTGCTCAGAGTTACAAGTTCCAGATGTACCAAAACAAAAATAGGATAGTGCCACACACTTCACTTCCAGGATCTCGGTGTTTCTCAAAGTCACTGAAACTTTACTTACATTGAAAGAAGGAAATGAAGTGTTGTTTTCCCCTGTAAAGCACTATTCTTTTTTTCCTTTATTTGCTCCATAGAGAAAATGGAAGTAAATGGATTATTATTTCATTTGATCGTATCAGTAGAGAGGCAGGGCATGGAGATAACAGGATCAAATGTCAGTCCTGAGGTCTGAATTTTCCAGATGTTTTACATGCATATTAACCTAAACTTTGCTATGATCATGATAAAAATAAATAATACATTTTAGTCACACAGACACAACCTTCACCATCTAGCAAAACCCATACACCCTGATTAGGACTTTTATTTTGACAACTGTGCTTGAGTTCTATTAAAATACTAGCCAGCTGCATGGTAATGTACAGGCTCAACCATTTTAAAATGCAGTACACAAATCAACTAGTAGCTAAACATTTAAAAAACAAGAGCAAGCATGTCCAGCTTGACCTGTCTATTCTGAATATAGGCTTCCTCAATGAAACATAACTATCCATCTTGGCTTTTAAAGTATTAGCTTTAATATGAAATGGTGTAAATTGACAATTTACTGCATTGTCAGTTTGATGTTTTAAAAATGCATGTTAAAACTGCATCCGAAAGTTTAAAGAGACATAAATAAAGTTAATTAAATTATTAAAACAGAACAATGAATACTTGGAAACATGCTGGGACGTTTTAAAAAATTGCAACTAATGCCTAATACAAACAGAACAGGTCAAAACAATCTTGGAACAATGCAGACATTTCATTACATTTTTAAAAAGCATCAGCCATCACTTCTGTTGCTTAGCTGCAACCACAGGAAGATAGTATAACAATGCCTCAGTCCTGATACACGAATCACATTTGCATTCAATATTACAGATATTTACAAAGAGGAGGGGGCAGAACACCATGGACTTCATAGCCAGCTGTTGTACTTACTGCAAAATGAGGTAATTTAAACGCAAACAAGTTAAGCCTAGTCAACTTTAGGGTCCATGCTATCTACACTTAAGTACAGACAGTTTCAGTGAATGTATTGAATATTATTATACAATGTAGGAAGAGAAAATCACTAGATCCAGTTAAAGGTCCTGTCTTGTAGTGCTCTTGATGCAACACTGATGAAATTGTCAGAAGTCTTCCCAGCTTGATTAGACAAAATTGGTCTTTCAATAGAAAGAAAGAAATGGTAAATCTGTTATAAATTGGTTTCATCCCAAGAAGGATCATTCATACTTTTCAGAACTTTCCGGACAAGTTTTTCAAGCTCCTTGCGAGCTCTTTGTTCTTCTTCCAGTGATTTCTTCATCTTTTTGTTATCCTGGTAAACAAAAGACAAAGATATTATGGTATGTTTTGGCCCTTAAGATGCCTGCTTTTAACAATGCATAGTTGGAGGAGAGGGCTCATTCAATTGCAGAGTTTTACTCTTATGCAGAATGAACACAGGACAAAAGCTGCCAAATTAAAGTGAAATAATACGTAGCTAACTGATGAGATAGTTACATTTTTATACATACTGTTATCCATTATTATCTAGCTGCCATTTTTATACATACTGTTATCCATTATTATCTAGCTGCCATCATAGGGTAACTAACAATTGTTCTCAGGGCAATGTACAGGAGAATTTTTTTAAAAAGATAAAATGGGGAAATGCATATTATTTACATAAATAACTTTGAACAGATTTATTAGAACAATTCCTTAAGACAAAGGCAAAGAAGTCCTAAATGTTCCATTGTCTGAACACATAAGGTATACAAATTTTAAATGGGATAATTAAGAACAGGTTGCTCACCTGTAACCCTGATTCTTCAAGTGATCATCTGTGCATTCTCACATATAGTGTCTAAACCTGCAGAGAATCTCATCTGACATGGTCTTGAGCTGTAAGCTGTGACTAGAAGCCCATATTCCTGCTATGTCATTACCACTATTTTTTCAGAAGATGTGGCTTCCACTCTCTCACTCAGTTCTCAACTAATTGCCAGGAAAGAAGGACAGAAGGAAACATCTAGATGTAAGGGTTGGCTGTGTGAATGCATAGATGGCCACTCAATGATGGTTAAAGATAAGCAACTCTTCTGTATCATGGTTTCTGTGCATCACACTTATGGTGAGTAGTTAGCTCCCCTGAAGGTAAGCAAACAAGCACATCAAACAAGAAATGAGAGGATGAATCAACAGCACATACACATCGTCCCAGACATCCACACAGTAACACTTTATAAAGATAAAAGTCTGACAAGGAGGCAGAGAGAGAATTTAAATGCTGCCAGACAGTAGCACAAGAAGTGGCCATTAGCATACAGAGATACAGATATAGATATAGCAAGATAACAACCTTCCAAAAAGAGTGGAGGGGGAATGAGCAACAATTATTTTCATTCATGTCCTCGATAGCAAGGCTATTGCCAGACCAAGAGACAACACATAGTCTACAGAAGCAAGGTAGAGAAACTTGTTGAGGCTGGGATGAATCTCCATGTAAAAGCAAGCATCTTAGCAAACGATGACGACAAACCATTCACTTCACCCGCAAAGGGGCAAAACGTTCACTAGAGTGGCCATCCTAAAATGTTTTGTCATGATTAAGTCTTTGATGTTTTTGGAATCTACAAAACAATAGCTGATACCACCACCACCACCACCACACAAGCTTGGTTGTTAGCAATTCTCAGGGCTACACAGAATAGAGTACAAGATAAACACTGTCACCCACCCAAGTGAGAATACAAGCAGCTGTTGGTGAGAAAATTTGGGGAGGAGCTCAGCTGGAACTGCCTTACTTCATCTCAGTGACACTCGGCCACTCTAGATGAGACAGGCAACAAACACTCTTCAGACACTGGGGACAACATCTGTCACTCACTCTATGAGAAAAACACCAAAGCTAGGCCACAGACTCTGGCTTGTTTCCTGAAAACTTGTAACTGGATCTTGACTACTCTTTTGTATTTTCCTCTATCTTAGTTTTGCATGGTTTCTTGGCTTCTTGACCTGCCCACATCTTTTTTCTCTCTTCAAAATGAATTGTGACAGCCTTGACATGTGTTGCCTCAACAATATGGGGTGGTATGCTGCAAGATTAATGATCTTTAACTTGATAGAAGTCCTTTGGGGTGTATTGAGGTCAGCTGCACAGAGAAAGGGTTAAACCAAGAATCCTTGGCCATGCAAGCAAAGCTGACAGCATTAGAATGGCTACCTGGATGCTGACTTTGGAAAGCACCACCTGAAAGACAGCAAACCTGTCTTAATGGCAAACTGGAGGGAACCTGTAATCGACATAACTCATTCAGAATATGACTTGATATGCTCCAAAGGTGAGAGAGAGATGTGGTGACCCAGTGAAATGTCAAAGACCACCATCAAGGATTCTGAAAATAACCCAACATGTAGTCTTCAAGCTTGGTCAGCACTGACCGAGTAAGTAAACTGAGGACATAGACTCTCTGGCAATGAATGAGCAGAATATTTGGGAGAACCAGCAAGGTGGAGTCAGCTGAAGATGGTAAACAGAATGTTACAAACTGTTTCCAAACCCAGTGGAAAAGTTGTCTAGATCAATGGGTGACCTACACCTAAAAGTAATAGGCTATATATTACTGACTAGAGTCCTTAGTATAATACTGAAGGCTCTGTTGGTGCTAATACAGTAAAAGATGCTGATATATGCGGTAATGATACCACTGGTGACAGAGGAATTGGGTTTGGTGGTGGTGGCAGTTCTCATGCTTGTATCAGAGGTACAAGGCAGATGGCCATAACCAAAAAAATGATGGGGAATGTTCACATCACATCTAGTGCACCAAGACAGCCAAACCCAGTAACAGAAATCATGATAATAAGGGGACGACTCCTGATGATTCCCCTATAACTAGAAGTAAGATGACACCTGGTCCTGTTGACATGGAGAGACACAATCTGTGACAGAGAACTGAATAAAGAAAGTCAGAACCATGGAGGAACAAGAGACCAGGGAGAAACACATTTGCACCTGCTCTGGTGACAGACATTTCAGGAAGATGATTAGTTCTGACATAAAAGATGACTCTGCCTGCCAAGGCTGTTGCTGAGAGGAAGTGGAGTAACTGATGTAGCATTTGGGCCACCAAGTCGAGAAATACAACAGGAGATGCATGAAATGGAGGAAGCATAGGCACAATTGAGGTTCCTACACTGGTACAGCCTGCTGGGTAAGTGGAATGGATGGTTCTGCCAATACTGAAATGGTAGGTGACAGGTAATGCTCTTTTTCCTTCTTCCAAAGAGTATCAGTTTCCTTCAGATGTGTAACCAGGTCTGTGCAACTGCTCACTGTCTCACCACCCATACAGGTATATCTGGTGGCAACATAGGAGTGGCTGTGTCCAGGCTTTGGAACTCTCTTCCTACAGAGGTTTGACTGGCACCCTCCTTGCTATCCTTTCATAGGCAGCTGAAGACCTTTTTGTTTCAGCAGACCTTTCAAGTCATGACAGTTCAAGGGGTGCAGGGCCTTTCATGTGCTGTGTTTATATTTTTTGTTCTTTTTATGCTCTGTTTTTAACTGCTTTTAATTTTATTGCTAGTATAATTTTAAATTTTATGCAATGTGAATTTTTCTGTATCTGCCTTAATGGTTGAGTAGTATATAAATAGATATAAAAACAAAAAGAAGACATAAAGAAGAGATATAACTATAGATGAAGTGGTACAAATATTTGATAGCTGTCTCCAGAGCCAGTTCCCACTTGGACAATGCTTAGAAGCTGGTTTCAGTAAGGCTAGTTGGCAAACCTTGGTAGACCTCCTCTGCTATATTCTAGTTCTTTGTACTTCTTATTTTCTGCTTCTGTCAATTTTCTGACTCCTTTAGCATTTTCTTCCCCGCCTCCGCACCATCTTTTGTGTTTTATTCAGTCTCTTGGCTTATATATCAAAATCCTTTTCAAAAGTTTGTTGGGTAATTTGTCTCCTCTGCTTGGGGAAGGATATTTGCAACAATGGGAAAACCAAAATAGTAACAAGACCGCACAAATATAGTAAATAGTAACAACCAAAGTACAAGCATCCTGCTAATCTGTCCCTTTAAGAAGAGTTGAGCATCATGTTTTATGTGTTACTAGAGCCTGAACAACTAGCTGCTCAACTGTTGTTAAGGACATACACAATAAAACAATGCCAAACGGCATTAAATGTGACCGCATCTGAATGGTCCTTTACAATTTGGATTTGGCAGGTGCATTTTTCGGTCAGGGCCCTTTGAACCAGACATCTACTGTTCCTAGTCTTTCACATCTTTTGGCAATATCTAGCTTTGCTGCCTCTAATAGAATGACTATTAGGAATATGAAAAGAATGAAGTATTTGGAACAGATCTTTTTGGAAAATTGCTAGCAAAGATATTTAATAATGCCAACTGAGGGTTTAGTATAAGTGGCTGGTTTGGAAATGCCTTGGTTCAGTTTCACTTGTTAAGAGTGGTTTCCCTTATGGGTTGAGTAGCTTCTTTCAGCAAGAGTGAATAGTTAACACAGTGGAGCACATGATCTATTTGAAAGTATACTGTCCAAACTCCAAGCAACCTCAACACCTATTTGCTGCCTTTACAGTGTAAATTCTTTCACCTGCTACATCCTGTAACCATCCTGTAAGCTATGGTAGCTGGAAGTGAGTGGGAGAAAACTACTATACTATTTAAGTGTTTGCTCTGTAGCAGGAAGATAGGTATCACAGACCCAAGACCATATGTGCAATGCATAAAAAGCATGATGAAAGAATATCTGGTTATAAGAGCCTCCATACCTATTTTAGATACATGAATAACAGTATATAAATACATCTTGTTGGTTGGGAGAAGGGAACAGAGCATTAAAAAATATGGCAGTGCTCAATACTACAAATATCTACAAATTGATTATTGAGAATTGGGCTTAATAAGTACAATTGCATGGCTGAAGCTGGCAGTCTGACATACTGCTTTTTCCACATCAAGCGTGAACATCAGTTCACAACTGTGAACTATCTCAGCCCATGATGGTCTCCAACCAGTCAACTGAGGACCAGGAACCAGTTTGCACTTTGAAGGCAATGCACTCAGCAGAAGGTTCAAGTCTTTCACACTGTTGTCCATGGACTGAATTAAATCAAGGCAATTTAAATCAGCAAGAACAAATGGCCAGCTTAAATAATGGACTGGAATTAATTTTCCCATTCACACTTCATATATTTCTCACACAACAATACTAAACAATGTTCATTTACAACAAAATAGGGATGGATGAATCTCCCAATAACTGCTTCTCCCAGTTGTCCAATCCTGGATTCATTCCATCTTGTTTCTTCACTGCTTAATAACTTTTTTAAATAAAATTCCCACACATTTGTGTACATACATAACATGTATATTAAGAACAGTATGCACAAAAATGTCTGAGAATTTTTTGCATGTAGTTTTCCCTTAAATATTTTTGTACATTTCCTACTAATACATGCATATCTTTCCCCTTCATATACACATTCTGAACACATATTTTTGTTTAGAGAACTGCACTGCAAACTTTTGGGAATGTGAATAATGAACAAGAACTGTTCTAGTATGCAGACATATTTTGTAGTTCCTTTGAGACTAACTGAAAGAAAATGGCAGCATGAGCTTTCGTAGACTTAAGTCTACTTCCTCAGATACGTTATTTCCAAATGTATCTGAGGAAGTAGATTTAAGTCTACGAAATGTTATGCTGCCAACTTTTCAGTTAGTCTCAAAAGTGCTATAAAATCTCTCTACATACTGATTCTACAGACTAACAAGGCTGTATCTTTGAATTCTAAGAACTGTTCTAGCTTGCACCTTGATTCACAAAGCACAAACTTAGTACATACTTGTCAAAATGAGAAGCAACTTAAATCATTCCCCATAACAAATGGAGTATTCTTTACACTATTGTTGTAGTCACACTTATGATTTTGACATTTTCCCTAATCCTAATCAGTTATACATAGGTCAGATTCCTGAACCACAAGCATATAAGAAAAATGAACACTTTTGCCATGATTCACAATGGTGTACATGTTTTCCCCTGACAATCAACCCATATATAAAATAGCATAAATTTAGGGTAGAGAAAAGTCAGATGATACTGCTAGGGTTCAAAAAGGCAGAATTATAAAGCAAACTGTAAGTATTTACAAGTAAACTCCTACTGACTTTCAGGTACACTTTCAGTCTGCATTTCTCAGAGGCTGCCAAACAGTCCTGAAGCCAAATGGTCATTTCTATTTCCTTAGTTTCCAGCCAAGCAATGCCAGTATAGATACAGATTCACAGATCCAAATGAATATATTTCCATTTGTAAATCTGAATCATGAAAGCAGAGTTATGCAAAAAAGCCAGCACATTAGAGGCATGATGATTAGCTGACATAATAATTTTAATGCTGAATTTCTGAGTCCTTATTTGGAAGAAAGGGGATATATATATATATATATCTCAACTAAATAAAACTTCTTCAACGTAATTTTAGATTACACACTGCTCCCACTGTGGCTGCATCGTCCTTGAAGTGTTTAGGATACAACAACTAGGGAAAACATTAGCATAAATATGGCAATACATAGCAAGGATCAAAGCAAACAAAGGCACTTGCATTTACAGTTATCATGTTGGGCTAGGGGAGAGTAGCTATCCAACTTCATTATTTGATATAGATAGAAAGATGAAGAAAAATGACACAGAAATAAGTGTGTATCTTAAACTGCAGCTCAGAATTCATGTCTTATAATATCACTTTGGCCAAGGACATAGGAGGACAAAATGCACGGTTACTGACTACCAAAATCCAAAAATCGGTCCAAGAAATGTATCACTGCTTCTGGGTTTTGTGGTATTTTGCTGCACGGCCAACATGGCTACTCCCAAATATATTTTTTCCTGCATTTCAAGATTTAGTCACAACAAGGAAATCCTTCACAAGAGGGAACCAAAGGACTATGACTTAACTCTTTGAGGTTTTCTACCTCCAACAAAGGCAATACTCTTTTACTACAATGTGGAATTACAAATGGGCAAGTTCTACCTATACAGCACCTATGGGTGGAGGGGGCCAAGTTTTACTAAGACAGCTTTTCCAGATGTAACAGTACAGGGAATCCTTGAGAAATTCCATGGTTCCTGCCTAACAAGCAGTTAGCTTCACATAGAACGGGGACAGCTGGATCTCAAGAGAAGTTACTTTTCTGTTGCTAATACAGCTGAAATTTTATTTTCTATTATTACTCTTTGTCTATAGTCTTCATGTGGCCAATAAGGGGTCCAGCCTCTGCCTGCCTTGAAATCCCTCAGTGCCATCCAAACTGATAACATCCCACACATAATGTAGGCCTGAGACTCTAATATCATCACCATTTTCTCCTGTATGATTTTTAACATCTTTGCCTGATGATATAGCCAGTAAAGCTTTGAAAGCTTGCATAATGTATTTCATGCTTTGGATTTGGCCCAAGAAAGGCTTGTGGATTTTGGATTGTGTTGTATTTTGCTGCGCAGCCAACACAACTAAACCTGAATGCCATCAAAGGTAGTACCAAGAAGAGAACAGTGGCAAAGAAATCATGTGGACCCGCATTAAGAACACTGATAGCAGAAGCAGCCAAATCCAGTTGTGTGGAAGGTAACTCCCACTTAATACAGAACATACTGATCTAAAGGAGCCAGGAAAATCATTGCCAAACACCTCCTGCTTTCCTTTTCCTCCAGACCAGGAATGAGCCAGTGCACTTCCAAAAGTAGTCCTATGGTCCCTCAGTCCAAGTATCTCTGATACATACATACACACAAACACATACACCTCTGCCAAAAAGGGGCAGTTTTCCACTTCTGCATATTTTTCCACCAAAATACACATCACAACCCCCCCAGCCCCTCCCACAAACTAAAAAACAAAACAAAAGCCATAACTGGAAGTAGACTTTTGGCCATTTCCATTTTGGATTTTTCATCCTTGTGCATTTTTTAAAAGAAGTCGTTTATAATCTGAAACAAGTTTCAAAGTTGATACTTTTGCATTATCTTATAATTGTTTTAATTTGTAAAATGCCTTGCATCCCAATCTAAGGGGAAAAGCTGGGTATAAATTAAGAAGAGGAGTGTGGGGATTCGCAAGGCTGGTATGACATGCAATGGGTTCTGGGGCAGAAATTTGGCAGCAATCCCTCCAAAATGAGTGAATCGCAGAGACCAGAAAGAAGCACACTATGATTTGTCTTTAACTGACATGGTTCCATCATGTGGAATTCTGGGATCTGCAGTTTAAGGAGGGGCATTTTGAATTCTCAGCCATAGAGGTCCTCCAGTACTTCCTCAAATGACAAATCCAGGAATCCATAGGATACAGCCATGGCAGTTAAAGTAGAATCATAGCACCATATCTATGTAGTGTGAAAAGGTCCTGGTTCTTTTGTTCATCCTTGTGAGCATAACCCTCAACAGATGGTATGTTTTTGCCAATACATGACTTATAAACCACTGCTTAGTACCCATCCTACCATGTGCTGACAAAGTATGTTATGTAGGTTTTACCAACCTGTCTTAATTCCTGTACTTCATCCTTTAATGCATATACTGTGTCAACAAGACTTCTAAAACAGAAAATTAAGATAAAATACTTTCACAAAATGTAAATAAATTTTGTAAAAAAATCACATTAACAAAACAGCCAAGACATACCCCCACCCATCCCTGCAATCCAAGCCTATCAGCAATATACTTTTGGACTCTCCTGTATATGTTTAATTTAGACTTTTTGGGTGATAATGCTTATGCAATGAGATAGCAAAATTGCTTTTGTTTGGTTAGGGAGTAACGCTACTGGTTGCTATGCACCAGGAATACTGTTTAAGCCAAAGGGGTTTCTGAGATAAAATAGCTCTTTTCATTTACATTTATAGAAGCAATAAAATTATCAACGCTAAAGCATCTAGAGATCCTACACATTTTATTAAGAGCAGAAATCCCAGAGCACTCAAGAATAACACCTTACCCACAAAACTGATCAATTCCCAGCTGGTACAAGGATGAAGAAAGAAAGATGCAAAAAGAAAAGTTAGAGAACCCAAGATGGTTGAAATTGGTCTAAATGGGCTGTACAGTCAAACCATGCACATCACAGGGCATTCAGGAATGAATTCCAGTAGGATATTCATCTCTTCAAAATACAAAAGCACAGAGTAGGTAAGGAGTAAGTTTACAAACAGATAAAATACCACACCAAACATCCTGTTTCCAAGAGCACAGACTGTTCAAAATTCATTGTTTGCTAAAAAATTGTCTTACTTTTCTTCTATCACAGTCTGACCATTACTTTTTGTTTCTTCTACAATAATTTTCTCCTCCTCTGGAAGCAGCACTTGGGGAGCAGATTCTTTACGGGAGCCTAATGCAAATAATAATAGAATTAAAAGATAAATATCCAGACATTAAGACATTTAAAAGAGTACATTTGCTTTTAACTGCAGGATATTATTATTATTATTATTATTATTATTATTATTATTATTATTATTATTATTATTATTAAGCTCTTATTGGATAGCTAATCCATGGGAGCTCATGACTTCTGACTTACTAGCTTTCTATTTTCAAGGAGAGGGATACACCAATGATTTTTACAGGGGTATTTCCACTGGTTTCAGTGAGAACAAGAAATTACTAAATACATTTCCTGCCATCATTGAATTAGTTACAACTGTCTCTTTAAAACCTATCAAGATACTATGCACAGATCTTTCACTGGCAGAATCTGAAGCCTCTATAAATATTAACAAAACAGTATTTGGGTTGGCTACAATCTCATAATATAACTCACTCAATGAAAGAGGCATTTCTGGAAAATCTTTAAAGATTGTGGCTAAGAAAATGAAGTATCCAGACAAACTCTGGTATTGGTTGATCATTACAAACCAATTTATAGTGGGGCCCTTGGTATCTGCTGGGGTTTGGTTTCAAAACACACACACACCCATGAATATCAAAATCCATGGTTGTTCAAGTCCCATTACATACAATGGCATAGTAAAATAGCACCCCTTATATAAAAAGGCAAAATCAAGGTTTACATTTTGGAATTTATTTATTTATTTATTTATTTGGAATATTTTCAAGCCATGGATAGTTGAATCCATGGATAAAAAAAATCCGTGGATATGGAGGGCTGACTGTATTAATGTGCTTCATTCTGCTGCTGAGTACACTTAAAAGTACTAATCCTGACTTTCAAAGAAGAAGTTATGGGCCTTACACCGAGCACCTCCCCAACAGTGTGCACACCACATGTGGGCTGGGGATGACGGGACTTGCAGTCAAACATATTTGATGGGAACCAGGTTGTCCAAGTCTACTTTAGAGATTGTCTCTCCTTTCATTTTTTACTGGAGACTCTATAGTCAAAAACAAATACTTTCTTTATAATTCTCTCAGAATGTGACAGACACAAGGAATACATACAGAGGGGTTACTACATCATAAGAAAACACTTCTGCCACAACAGATGAAGCACACTAATACAAGGTGCATACAGACAACCATTTTCTCACATAGCCACAGCTGATGTGTAGTACAATTCTGCTAACAATGTGGCAGTAAGATGGCAGCTTAGCAAATGTTACGCTTACTTGGAAAAGGGTCGCTAGTACAAACTCTGAACCTATGGCACAGAGAAAATCAAAAATCTTAAATCACTTACAGTTGTTCTGAAAATAGGGTCAAACCCAGATCTTTTATGCTGTAGATACAGGACAAAGAAAATACAAACAAGTGCCCCACCACCACTTGTTTAATTTCTTGACAATTCAAAAAGTAAAACTGAGGATAGAAAAATTAACACAAAGTATTCTAAAAGTTGAAACAAATGAGCAGTGGGTCTTGCATTATTCAAAGCAATTAGACAGAAGCAGCAATTTGATATTTCTTATCCAGAAAAAGGCACTCAAATCACACATCACAAACTATAAAGCAGCAACAAAGAATGAGGCAACACTACATAGATTTGGTGATTATCTCCAGATAGAATGACAATACTGCTTTTATAAATAAACTTAGCTAGGTCCAGGTTAGATCTGCTTAAATCTTGGTTAGATCTGTTTTCTGCAGGAGAAAAAAAGACTTCTGATCCAGTGAAGCATTTTCATTGTCTCACAAGAAAGGAGACAATGAAATGATCCTCCCCCTTCTCCTCTAGTTTGCTACCAAGAGTTTGGGGACTCTCTGGAACAGTATGGGACAGTTCTAGCAGGAAAAAGAAATTGGCCATGACTACAGTGGTCCCTCCACATTCACTAGGGTTAGGTGCACAGGACCCCCGTGAATGTGGAAAAACCACAAATTAAAAAAAAGACTATTCTTTTTATTTCTCTCCAGGTCATCCAGTGCAACTATATGGTCAACATCTGCCAGAAGTTGATTACAGAATCATGCTGGAGGACCTAATATTGCCTGGATAAGTGTTTTCTCTAGAAATGTCTAGGTTCTCCAGCACTAACTCTATGGTCAACTTCTAGCAGAGTTGTGCTGAAGGACCTAGAGATCCCTAGAGAGAACATATTAATCAAAACAGCAAATAAAATCAAGATAAAAAAAATCAAAGATGCAAATGTGGAGGGCCAACTGTACTTCCCTTTGCCTGGACTTGCAAAAACCTCCTGAGCAGAACTCTGACCAACAGACACTCCTATCAATGAAATAAAATGCTAGATCTAAGCCATGGTAAATCACATATCTTCTGAGTATTACAGTGAAATAAAAGCTATTTGAAAAATTAAGGCATTCAAATATTTGTTGTATCCTTTGTTTGCAGTAAAGATGACCTATTTCCAAAAGTCTTCACCAGCACTCTTCTGAGATCAGTTAAAAAGTAAAAGAAGTATTTCAACCTATTCCCCAGGTAATGTGAGTAACCATTCTTTGCAAAGTAGTTAAATGTGAAGTACAAATAACTTCATCAAAAATTGTTGTTTTTCCTTTACAAGTTTTACCATAAATGCAGAAAGAAATCTTCAGCTCTGCCCCAGCTACATTTACCTGGGAAGTACCACTGATTTCGGCAGCTCTTATTTCCAAGTTAAATATTAAGATATTAAACGATATTCAGAATTTTAGTTTTAAAAAAACCCATGCAGTTGCACAGAAAAGAGGAAGGAAAGCATGGCAGTGAAGGAATGGATTGAAATGAAGGCATATAGCAGCTTGGTATATGAGAAAAATGAGACAGTCCATATAATTTTGCTCTCCAAAACAACTATTTTAAAATAGGCAATTTCATTTTGAACCTGAAAGGTTTGTCTGGTGATCATGCAACAATTTACTTAAGTAAGGCTAAGGATAGCAATCTACTGACTTACAAATTCATTCCACCATCTAATCAATTTTAAAATATATGAATTAAAGTTAATGTATAGCCTTTGAAGTAAATGAGATAAAAGCCATCTACAACAAGCTAAGTAATCAGACCAAGGTGCTCCTAACTTAATTTCTCTAAACCAGCAAGCAGTAAGAGATAGCAGTGATCTGCCAATGAGAACATCATTTTTAAGTTTCTTCTATCAATATAAGCACATCAATTGACAGAACAGAACTTAAGTTTTCTTTCCTAGAAGTCAGTGGGCTTCTGCTGC
>JAIPUX010001232.1:59121574-59128120 GCA_020142125.1 Phrynosoma platyrhinos | reverse complement strand
AAAGAAAGAAAGAAAGAAAGAAAGAAAGAAAGAAAGAAAGAAATCTATATTTAAGAGTAAAGAGCATTTCATTCCTAGATCTCCTGTCATGCTGGTGGCTTGATAATACACTGATAGCTGTATGATCTTAGCTCCCTCACAGATTTTTTTTAATTAAGTGTTGTTGTTTTTTCCTCATCTCTTTTTCCTGATCTGACTCAGAATCCAGGACAAAAAGATAAAAGACACTGTAAGCATCATTAAAACACAACTTTACTTGTTTAATCAGATCAGGAAAAGCAAAAATTGGGGGATCTCCTTCGACCAGAAGAGCTAAGAAAAAATCACTAAGAGATAGATGCAAATTCATTTTCAATTTAAAATGACAACTTTGCCTATCCAGTTTGAATTTCACATGAGAAGTAGGATAATGTGTCTCTTTATTTTAGAAAATGATATGTATCCAATGGATGCTTTTGAAAGATAAGAAAAAGTGTAACATAAATAGCTAACATGAGTTCACCTATTCTAATTAGTTACATAACAGTATTTCAAATTCTTGGGTTACAAATCTTGTACAAAGTACCATATAAAGTCTCTATACAATCATTTTTGTCTTCAGTGAATTATGAAGAGATAACAATGTAAGAGTTATCATACAGCAGGGCACCTGAACTTCCTTTTTTAAAATCAACAGAGAGAGATGTTATTAAGCAGTGAGTAGGGATGTCTTTAAATACTGCTGGAACTTGGACAGAACTGGGCTGATATGGAGAGAGTCAAGAGATGTCCAGCTCGAAGTGGGACACATGCCCCCCAAAGCAAGCTGGATATAAATCTGCCTAAAGCTTCACTAATAATTCAGAATTGGAGGCACTATAGATCCAGACTGTAGCTGTAAAACTGATACATCTGTCTCCTATGGAGTGGTAAGAAGGGAGTGTAGGTTTGTGACTGACAGCTTTAGCTCCTAATCATAGCAGATGGTTTTATCACAGTTTTCTGATACCAGCACTCCAGGCACACAAATGCTGAAGTAATATACTGCATGACTTTTTTCTTGTTCAGTACTTTTTGTCAGTTTTCTTGTTCAGTACTTTTTGTCAGATCTATTTTAATAGGTGAAGTACCTATTAAAATAGATCTCTTTATCGTATTGTTTTCACCAAACTGTATCAGAACAGTAAAATTGACAATATATAGTTTCATGTTCTAAAGCTGTAGGGCAAAGGAGCTTTAACAATCTGGCCTTTGCTGCAATCCTAAACTCCAGCCTGGTTCCCCGCAGCTCCATTTACTTCAAAACATACATTTTGGGAAATGTAAACTGCACATGCATTATCAATGAAATTAGAGCCACCATGGGAAAGATTAAAGCCTTCCATATCTCCCTGTTTAGATCATATCTAATGCTTATTTTGAGTAAATAGGAGGGGGAATAGTTGCTGGCTTTGAGCCAGCGTGATGTAGTGTTTGAGCATTTTCTATGACTCTGGAGAACAGGATTCAAGTCCCCATTCGCCATGAAACCCACTGGGTGAGCCTGAGCAAGTCACTCTCTCTCAGAGGATGGGGAACCCCCTCTGAAAAAACATACCAAGAAAACCACATGAGAGGTTTGCCTTAGGATCATCATAAGCTGGAAGGCACACAAGAACAACAAAGCTGCCAGCTACATCTTTCAAGTAATATATGGTGGGATCCAGGGGAGTGGGGGTGGACTCTAATGCTGCCATTTATTCTGAACACTTATTCAGGACCTGGGAATTTAATTGGAGAGGACATACATCTGAACTGTTCATTTATGTTTACTTTAACTGGAGTTCTTTGTTACAACATGTAACTCACTGCCTTTTCTAATGCACTTTAAAAAAATGAAATCAAAACTGCTATATTACTGGTTATATTGCAGATATGCTTTTTGAATATACTTCATGCAAAACTTATAATGACATCAAGTCAGAAAGTGTGATCTGAATGAAAATTACATTGCAGGAGAAAGATCAATCAAACAAGTCAATCCTTATGAACAGTGTTCCCTATTTTCATTGCATTACCTCACAAATTATGGTTCTGGGAGGCTGAGAGTGTCTTGGGAATGGGGTGGAGTATGAGAGGGTCTGTGGATGGTGGAAGGTGCTGAAGGAAAGAGATGAAGCTTGCAGAAGCAAAAAAGGAAACTCAGTATTTAAACCCTATTTATGGAGTCAGTTGCTTCTCAGCTGCAACATCTGCAACAATGAAGAAGCAATATTCAATTTCAGTTTATTATAGATTAGGAGAGGGGAAAGTGTGCTCCACCTCCTTTTTATTTTAAGTCACTTTACATCCTTCCACTTCCCCAAAGCCCCAGAATCCCCCAATTAAAAAGCAATCTGTGGGGGGAAACAGTTTAAAATACCAGAATGGCAGATTTGGGTTTTTTAAAAAAACAAAAACAAAACCCAAAACAAAACAAAACTTGATACAGTAGGTTAGAACCAGAAGCAAATTCTGATTCCATTCTGGAAGAAAAAAAATGGGGTGTTTCATTCCACCATGGGCATGTGTAGACTGAAAATGTGCCCATTACAGATGACCTCTCATTATTAAGTTTCTATCAGGGATTACAGTTACATTAAGGTTTGTGTTGCCATATACAGTCTGCCCGCGCCATATGAGGGCCTGCCATATGCAATTTTGAGTTTAAGTGTACAGCAAGCCCAAGCGGACAAAATGGTGTGTGTGCTGTAGGCGCGCACACACTGCTGCGCACAGGAGCACACCGCCATAGTATTAAATGGGCCTTAAGCATACGTGTTTTTTCCATATGTAGGGAGTGGGTGTTTCCAGAACAGATCCCCTGCATATGCCAAGAGCCCACTGTATTTCTATATAAATCTTGTCCTTTTTTCCCTTTCAATTTATCTGAGCAAGACTTTTCTAAACATTTAATTTCCACTGGCTTTTGCACCCATTTCATCTTACATCAAATCCATTAGTATCAAGTTTTAAGCTTTCACCATTTGCATGTGGAAATACATGGAAAACTTTTGAAGCTAACAGATGCAGCAGATCATTTTAAGCCACGGGGATGACCATAATTCTTTATTACTAAGAAGGAAATACAAGGATGAACAGATTCAATAAAATTTTCAGACTAGTAGTAAATGAAAATTTCTTAGTTAAGACTCAAAGTATATTTACTGAAAAATATGTCTAGTTCAATAATAATTTGCTCCTAATAGCACAGCAACTTCATAGAAACACAATCATATTACAGAAGACTCAAGTAGCACCTTTGAGACTTAAGTATAAACTTTTGTGGACTCCAGATGCATCTGATGAGGTGGACTGGAGTGCATGAAAGTTTATGCAGAAATATATTAGTCTCAAAGGTGTCTCTAGATTCCTTCTTAGGCTGAAACAAACTAACACTTCCTGAAAATTAATACTACAGAGTTAAAGGCTGCTAATGTTTTGACAAATCTAAAAAAGTCAGTCCTCAGATAAATGGATATGTTGTTTTCAGCTTCTGGACTATAATGAAGAATGACAGAGAAATACTTACTTCAGAAACAGACCTGCCCATAAATCCCTAAATTGATGATGTTGCTTAGTTTAAAAAATAAATAAATCATGATTAGTTCAAATGGGCTACCAACATAGCAGTAAGAAATATTTGCATACCAGGATCTTATTCCCAGATCTTATTTAGTTCACACAACATTTAAGAGCAACAGTATTATAGACAGTGATTATTTTTAAAATGCACGTATTTGGGCTGAAATTACTAGATATCAGGAGACAGTTCACAAAAATACATACACTCCAGGTTACCAACATACATGCAAAAGGTCCCTCACTCACCTGGGATGTCATGCTGTGGCATATGGATCTGCTTCTTCCGTTTATACTGTGTCAGTATGCATAAAAGTACTCTAAATCCACACATATATAGAAATATAAATCCAGAAAGCCTTCCACCTTTAAGATCAGATCTATTTTCTTCTTGTTGCTTAAGCAAGTTCCCCATCACATGCAAAGAGTAAGCACTACTTTCTTAAACTGAACTATAACTGCAAATGTGAACTGCATGCACAGCTGATGATGTGGATGCATATCCACTTCCCAGTTAAATTTAAGTGGCAGTAGATGCACAAACTGTGATAGTTTAAACACAACACTAAGCCATTATTTGGTATAATAAAACATGTTCAGCTCAGCCAGCCTTCCCCGGCTTCACATGCAGTCTTCCTCTCTGGCATTATAGAAAAGGAGTAGCTGAATTCCATTTTAGGTGAACTGCAACTTCTCTTGTCATCCAAAGCTTTACAAACTGTGGTTACTCTTAACTATTTTCAGTGGAAAGAAACCAACTTCATATAAATTTTTGAAGCTGGCCTGTTTTAACTGAGCAGTTATGGATTCAGATGGCATACTAAACAGCAAATAATCTAAACAGAAGCTTCATAATCTCTTAGCAGTCACAACCATAGAGGAGGGTGGTGATTCCTCTAATTCTAAACAACAGTTTGACATGATATCTGAACAAAGCTAGTGCATTTCAATTACAGTAATATGAGAAACATACTACATAAATAGCAAAAGACTGAACATCAAAATATTTTCAGGGATTAGGGTCTATGTTACAGCCCAACAAAAAGTAGTATCTTTGTGAAATAATTCCCCAGAGCACACAATCAAGCTACATTAAGTTTTTTCAGGCCGTTAATTTAAACATCTTAATCAAAGGATTTGATTTTCACTTTGACTACAATGAATTTTTTAAAGAAATGAAATTATAAAAAGATATTCCCTCGTTATGGCATAATAACTTTAATATTAAAGGCATAGGCTAGTAAATGCAAAATTTATTTCAACTGTACATAACAGATACCTTTCTTTTTAAAAAAAAAAAAACCAAAAACACGTAGTTGTTATATGCCACCACAAACAATAAAATGCAAACTGTACAATACAATGCACATTCAGATATACATCTATTTTTTTTCCTGTTTTCCAGAGTCAGTAACTTACTAAAGATGGCTTCTCCCATTCACAAATGAAATGCACAATATATAGATTTATTCTTTTTTTTTTTTTACGTCACTATATACACATATTATTGTGTTTTGGCATGATTATGCAAAACACACAATTTATATAACTTAGTGTCAACTTATATTAAATACTAATTGAATGGCAATACCATTTAAGCCATATTAAAGGGATCCAGGATGGCTCACATCTACATTCTAATTCAAACTCTGTACTCCTTCATTTCAATACTAACTGTACACACTTATCTTACAGATTGCATAACATAAGGTACCATTGTTAATATCATTTAAGTTTCACAGAAGTAAAACACTAAAACGCTGGGCAGAATACCACCACTTTAACACTGGATTTTTAAAACGCTTGTTGCATTAATATTTCTGACTCATTCACAACAGCCGACAGTCTGCAATAGCGTGAACATTGAAAAGGACATTTAGCAGTATGGTTACACCAAAGAAAAGTGCTGTAAAGATAACACTGTTGTGATAAGGCTAACAGGCCTTGTAATCATTAATGGTGGCACATTATCAGACTTCAGGATATTCAGAACTGGTTCAACATAATTCTTAAGAAGTGGAAAGTTTCAGGGATTTCAAATTCATAATATATCAGAGCAATAGAAAGTATTAAAAAGTTTTTAGTCACTAAAAAAAATTTACCTTCTAAAACCAGAATATTAATTAGTAATAAACAATGATCTATGTCTTCTATGTCATTCATTTTCGTTTTTAAAAAGTGAATAGTGAGCTTGGAAACTGTAAAAGTGAAAGAAACAAAGAGATTTACAGGTATACTGTTTTGGCAACATGGAGTGTGCAAATATTCCACACCAATTCTCTTCTTAATGCCAAAGTAAGACTTCACACAAGGAAGGTATTTAAGTACCCTGCTTTTATGTTTTGTTTTCATCCTCTCTCTTTTGGCCATTTTCCTTCTCACACTGTTTCCTCTCAGCTGCTTTTCCACTTCACAGTCATGGGAGAAAATACCCATATATTTTCAAAATCCCCTTTCACCTCGCTTGCATTAAAGGGAAAACTGCGTTGAATGGGATGGGTTAAGAAACTCTTTCTCTACCGAATACCAAATCCATTTCTACAACTATGGCAAGCTTCATCATAATTCAAGTTTCTTACTGCCATCATGGACTGCAACTATTTTCTCTCACATAAATACTGGAAAATAGTGAAACAGCAGTTAACAATATGGATGGGTTTTCTTTCTTATTTCTGATAGTCATTAGTATGTTGTCCAAGGTCACTTATGCTGCTCTTGGCATCCTTAGAATTGCAAAACACTACCTCATCACAACATGGACTGCCAGTATGATGCCATCATGGGGAGAGAGGGCCACAGTACATACCCTGCCCATAAGTGCAGTATGTCTTGCCTTCCCTTGCTACATTACCTGTACCAGTGCAAATGTCTGTGGGCCTCTGAAGCCAAAATATGCTCTTAACGTTCAGGCTAAGTTAAACCGGATACAGCAAAGAGCTTAGAAGAGGTACTTTTGGGACCAAATTC
>JAIPUX010001232.1:59109074-59116574 GCA_020142125.1 Phrynosoma platyrhinos | reverse complement strand
CAGAAGCAGCATTTTCAAAACAACAAATGGAAGACAATACTCGCAGAATTGCTGGATCTGCACTATAAGGGCCAGGCAAAATGTGAACACAGAAGTAAGGACAGGCCAAAACTTTGTTCTACATGTGTCCTGCAACATTATTATAGGGATGCTTGGGCATGGTGCAGATATACACACTCCCCAATCTCTTAAACCATGATTAAGAGACTGAGAAATATTATACCTACAACAAGCCTTATTCCCAAAGCTTAGGGACAAATCCAATTGCTTTTGTCAATTTCTGTTAAATTATATGTGGGGAGACAATTTTTTTAAAAAAGAAATCAATATATATCAGCAGCCTTGAAAAAAGAAGCCGTGCATCCAGTTGCTATTATTTTTTTTTTATTTAAGATAAATGCAAATAAAAGCTATAGATTTTTTGATGTATGCAATGACATTTATTGCACTATGTATATTTATGTAATATACATAGAAAGGGGAAAAAGGCAAAAAATCAAAATACATTTTGCATCGGTTTTGTATCTCTGTAAGCACACATTTGCATAAACTAAAAAAATGATGTTTTCACATAACACTTCTGGTCACCTAATGCATATATATCTAAAAATGACAAACACCAACTAAGCACAGTTGTGCCATTTAAAGCATCAACAATTTGTTTTGCCCCCACCCTGATGCAACCACCCACAGAATTCTAGTAGCTATTATTTCAAAGTGTAGAACTAAAGTAAAATTGAAAGACATGTTAATTTGCAGAGATTCATAAAAAGACACAAAAATATAACATAGCAACCAACAACTTTGCTGCAGCAAACACCAATAATTTATTATTATGGCTCACAAATATTACAGATCTTTCCATAAAGATTATATAACACATTGTAAATATTTAAAGACTAAAAAGTTGTCCTACAATAAATTCCAACTATATTCACAAAAATATAAACATTGGAAAGTTTTAATCTATGAAAACCCACTATTTTTTCCATTGGTTTCTGTCAATAATGAACTGACAATTTTGGAGCACATATCTATGAACTATAATCTAGCTTTATGGTTAATGGCAAAACTGTGCAATCTGGAACAAACAGTGAAGTTCCCACTGCCCTTTCAGCAGATATAATACATGCTGACAGAGTCTCCTATGAGGTTCAGTGCTTTACTTACAATAGAAGATCTCCACCACTGCAGCCTTGCTTATGATTAAATAACCTAGGTTCCCCAAGACACAGGTAAGTAGGAGATATATAGATATAGATATATCTGAGTAACTGAAAACAGCATCTTTGCTCAACATATAGTTACTTATTAAAATACATTTTTTTCAAGAAAAAGAGCCATTATTAATTACTGTTATAAAGTTAAATATTTGAACTACTGTCATTTGTTTATGTCACACAGCCCTTTCCAGAGAAGTAAAAGGCCACAATTGCACAGAATGGTGAGATAGGACTCTAAAGGATCAGAGTAACAATAAATGAATTACATTTGTGCCTACAGCTCTTTATTCCTGTTTGGAACCTCTGCTAGCATGAGCAGCTTAAAAGAATGAAAATGGTTTGTTTAGCATGTCACCTAAATCCAGGATCCTGGCTTGTTTACAAACCATGATTGTACCCCTTATGAATCCTAGCTTAGAAAGAATATAGCAAGCCAGGATCCCAGGTTTAGACCACATGCTGAACAAACCATATTTCATTTTCATGCCAGTAGAAGGATTCAAGTGGGAATGAACAGTATGCATATAGCTCATTACCTGTTCCATGTGAATACAGATAAAAATGTTTGAAAGAAATGTTTATGTTGCTGAATACAAACCCATATACCATTCTATTCTACAGTACAGCCATTGGGTTATGGTAATGAGAATCTACTATTCTTGTACACATGCTTTGAGCACAAATATATTTTCCTAAGATCTGCTGCACTACTATAAACATATTTAGGATTTTCAGTAGCCACCACATTTACATAATTTCAGAAGACATTATATTTGGCCAAGATTACATGAATATTATTCTAAATTGGAAACATTAGTTCAGGGCAGAAATACTTTCATACTACAAGAGGAGGCAGTGTGAGCTTTGCTCTACACTCTTTATACTCTATTACGCCATACCCCACCCAAGAGACAGATGCCTGTAACATTATTACTGCCTTTCTCATCTATTATATAGTCAATTGCACCATCCCATAAGAAACTGACTACCATAGTCCTTGATATAGCAGACAGGTGTGAGGAAATCCCTTAAGTATCACCACTGCATAGAAGTCCCATCTCTGAACTTCGGCCAACAGGACCAAAGAAAAGGCACGATGCTGGGAGGCAATACCAACCTTGCTCTTATTGCAGTTTGAAAGGATAACCTCTGCCCACTATTCTATGATCTGGTCAAGATCTTTTAGACCTAACCTTTCTACACATCAAGTTGTTGTTGTTGTTGTTGTTGTTTTCTTTTTTCTTATATCCCGACTTTCTCCCAATATAGGGATTAAAAGCTGCTAAAGCATGTTTCCAGTTCTAAATCAAAAAGAAACTATCCCTCACATACCAAAAGTTTAGAAAATACTGATTTAGATTCATAGTGATAGATAACACTGAATAGCCCCTTTGACCTTTCTAGTGACTTCACATATATGGATCTAAAATAAATGGAATTTGGGCTGCAGGTCTAATCGCTGCAGTGCTGACTTCCATTATTAAATCAGTGAACTGAAACCATGAGTTGCAAAAGCACAAGATTTCACCACTTAGACTTCCTCCTTACTGCACAGACAAGTTATATTTAAAACCTTAGAAACAAACATTTATCGCCAGTATTTGTGATGCATATGCTTTATTTGCATATTATTTCCATCCCTCTTGTCAACCAGCACAAAGAACTGTGGCCATAATTGTTATTATTTGCTGCGTGAATAGGAGAGCAATAATGTATTGACATTTCACTAAAACTTACTTGAATTTAGTGTTTGCCGTGTTTTGGCACTTGTGCAGTAAGCTTCTATTACTTTTAGTATTTGAGCATCTTCTTCTAATGCTGCAGTACCTAGGGGTGGGGTGGGGGGGTAACATAAGATGTTGATTATTAAAATCAGCTTCAGGGCTACAGTATTACCTCAGACAAACAAACTGTGACCAATACATCCAACCAATATGCACAGACCTACAAAAGAAGAAAATCTCCTAAAGCTTAAGAAGCTAAGACGTGAAAGAACCCTTTGCCTAAACATGTAGCCCTCTTTCAAGCAAATTTCCTGGTTAGGATCAATCAGAAAGTACGTTTAACAGCTTCAGAACAAGCCAGGATATTTCACCACAGTTTGAAACTAGTTTATCAACTAGTTATATTCCAAAACTGATAGCCATAGTGTTCTGGTTTCAACAAAATGAGAAATTGTAGCTAAAGGAAGATTTCCTGTCTGGCTAGCAAGCTTACATGAAAGGGCTGCATGGTTACCAAAAGGAACTAAGGGCCTTTGCAGACTGCTAGAAATAGTGCAAATTGAGTTCACTTTAACTGCTCTGGCTCAGTGCTAGGGAATCATGGGAATTGTATTTTTTTTCTCAGACATTGAGCGTTCTCTGTCAGAGAGCTCTGGTGCCACAATAAACTACAGTTCCCATGATTCCCTGGCACTGAGCCAGGGCAGTTAAAGTGGCCTCAATTTGCACTATTTCTGGCAGTCTGTAAAGGCCCTAAATGCATCAATAAATGGTTCTTTCGCATCTTGGTTTATTTTGACTTTTCAACTTTTCCCACTGTGAAGGCACTCGCTACCCCCCCTTGCAACTTCTCCATCCAAAACTGTATTGTGGATAAACTTTGCACCATGACTGTTGCTATAAGTAAATTGTTGCCAGCCCGCACTGTCTCACCAACATACTATTCAATTTACCAAAATCTCTGAGGCCATGATCTCTGACTAAATTATTTTAAAAAAAATTTCATGGCATGTTGTTGTTGTTGTTGTTGTGTGCCTTCAAGCCATTTCCAACTTATGGCAACCCTAAGGCAAAACTGACATGGGGTTTTCTTGGCAAGTTTCTTTAGAGGGGGTTTGCCACTGCCATCCTCTGAGAGTATGTGACTTGCCCAAGGTCACCTAGTGGGTTTACATGGCCAAGCTGAGATTCAAACCCTGGTGTCCAGAGTCATAGGCCAACATTCAAACTACTACACCATGCTGGCTCTCAGTCCATGGCACTATCAACACCTAATCAAGCAGCCATGGAATAATGGTGATTGTCTAGAGTTTTATAGCATTATGCCTAAATTTACAAAACAGAATTAAAACAATTCATACTACACCTGACATTTTAGTCTATCAATAATACATTTTAACTACAATATTAAAAGTGTAATTAATGTTTTGAAAGAAAGTAACAAGTAGGAGGTCAGGCAGTAGAGATTCATTAAAAATAAAGGACTGGTTTGCACATAAACTAGAATTGCTGGGAATTCTGGTTCATCAAGAATAAACAGGTATTTTGATATATGCTAGCTGTTTACACTTGCTTCATGTGTCCTGTCAGTGGCAACAGCTATAAACCCGGAACCTCTGTCAATGACTTGTTTTCAACTGAAATTTCTGCCATTTCCATCTCTGAATTAACCGGAATCATCAATCAAGATGATATATCCTTATAATTTAGGCTGATTAATATTGCAACAAGCCTGCGTGCCTGGTTCAGGTATAATGCTAAAGAAATCATTGATGTGATGTTTCCTACCCATTTCTGCTGACAGAAAAAACCAAGAGTGCCTGAGAACACTTGCTCATTCTTAGCAATTCTTGCTTACCATGGTATGTGAATTTGTCCAGTTTGTGCAGAGAATTTTCAGGAATATAGTTCACTCTAAAAGGTAGTCTCACTAAAATTGAATTTCTGCAATCAATTTATTTTGCCTTTCTATCACAAATGATTTGTACTGCATAGTTAAAATCACAACTACGTCAGAGTGCCTACTGATTTTTGAGTTGCTAGAATAGTATACAGTGGGGAAAAGTGTCACTGACAAATGGGTTGGCAAACAAATTCAAAAAGCTAGAGCAAATCCTCTATAACCACTGCTATGTTTTCTTAAAGTCAATGGGAACTAATATTTTAATGGGGGGAGGAATAATGTTGTTTTATGTTGTATGCTAATTTTTATGCTGTAAACCGCCCGGATTGGACTACCAGTGGGCGGTATAAAAATATTATTATTATTATTATTATTATTATTATTATTATTATTATTATTATTATTATTATTATTATTATTATTATTATTATTATTATTATTATTATTATTATTATTATTATTATATGATTCACTTTGCACAAGTATGGAGCACAAATCTAATCTAATGCAAGATCTAATCCAAGGACATTATATCCTTAAAAAAAAAAAAAAAAAGCTGTGAGTGAGAACCTTTTGGATTGACCAGAAAGAAATGAAAAATGTCAATCCCTCACATGCCAAAAATACATACTTTTTCTCAGTGCAAACTCTTCTTCTGATGGTTTCCGTTCAGGCTTTCGCTTGGGGAGCAGTTTTTTCATGGTTTTTGGACTTTTGCTGAGATCCTGTTTGAATTAAAAGGAATAAAAACCACAGACACACAATGAAAACCTATTTATATGGAGGCATCATAAAACACAAATGAAATAGCTATTTGTTATTATTAATCCCAATTGTATCCTTCCTTTTTTGGTGACAAGTTCAAGACTATGTTCCAGAAATCCATCACAACAGAACTTATCTTTATTGATAACCTTCATATTCTGATGGAAAACAGACAGGTGGTTCTGCGCTTTCCTTCTGGCACATGGCCACAGACAGCCCTGAGGCTAAGATGCATGCACATACTTTGGCTCTTCTAAGCAGTCATGTTAATTTATAGGCTTGTTCTTAAAGGACGAGAAGAAAGTGGTAAAAGAGCATGGCAGAGGCCTGCCAAACAGACTGAGGCTTTTGTTTTTCATGTAGGTCCTGCCTCCACTTTCCCTTTGCACATAACCAGTATTTCCCTCTGCCCCCTCGCCCAGTCCTGGTCAAATAGTAGTTTGTGCAAAACATAGTTTGCCTGATTCAGTCAACAAATTATAATCAATCCAATCAACAAGGGGGAGAGAAAATCTGAATATGCAAAAGGTGAGAGAAGCACACAAGCCCAAAACTTACCAATGGTAAAAACACAGTGTGCTATTATAAGCACCAGCTAATAAAGACAAATAGGTTTTAAAAAGTTAAATGTACATATGCTAAATAGTATAAAGCAAAGCAAAGCAAAGCAAAGCAGCTTCATTTATATACTACTTCATATCGCACTATGGGGTGTCTAAGTGGTTTACAACTATAAGCTCATTGCCCCCCAACAGTTGGGTGCTCATTTTAGCGATCTCGGAAGGATGCAGACTTGAGTCTAGCCTGAGCCCTGGCTAGTACTGAACTCGCAACCTTGTGGTCTATGAGTGAGTGGCGGCAGTACAGGCATTTAACCACTGTGCCACCAGGGCTCCTCAGGGCACTTAAAGCTGTAAGTGCATGTGTCAATTTTGGAGTTGCTGTTATTAATTAGGTGGTAATTTGCACCCAAAACAGATGGGCCAAATAGAGCAGCTTCCCAACACTTTGGGGGCGTGCATTTAGACAACATATGTCCTCGAAGTGGCCAGAAGCTGCTCTGAGGCAGCCCAAGGCGGCCCAAAGCCGACAGAAAAGGAGAGGATCTAATCCACTCCTGCCAGCCGCCTGTTCAAGACCGCGGCGGTGGCCTACTTCAGGAGCTGGCCATCCAGTTGCCACAGTCCCAGGCCAATCAGGGCCTGATCATCTGCTTCACCCCTAATTCAATTTTACTTTTAAATGCTTTTAAACTTTGTTACAAATTCAGCTACAACTAACTGAGCACTGAGAAATACAAGATTTCATTTGTTGTTGTTGTTGTTTTTGACTAAACAGACAAATGGTTAAAGCTGAAAACAGAGGAAACCATCACTGTTACACTAAAACAAGAAGTTGTTATGTCCTTTGAATTTAGTCTCCTCCACAGTGTCAAGTAGACACAGAAAGCTTTCACTTTCAGGAAATAAAACTGAGAAAAAAGTAAGTGGATCCTAATAATTAATACTGACTTTTCATCATATTTTTTCTCTCTCATCAGTCTCATTTCTGAGAAGCAGTTTATGTCTTCTAACCCTTTGTTTTGTCATTTTCATAGATGTCTGGAAGCTGAAGATTTGGCCACATTGAGACAACCTTCACTATGCTTTCACGTGTCAGTTTATTTCTTAATCTGTTGTGATACGCATGACAATAGAGTGCATCCCTAAATAGAAATATCTGTAGACTTTCTATATTCTGCAACAATCACCAGTTCCTTTCCACCATCAAGTTCTAAGTATACTTGAAGATCAATTTTTTGCTGAGGAAGGGCTAGTTAGCAGTATAAAACACCTTGTTAAAACATTTTATTTATAATTCTACGATAAAACAATCTACACTCCAC
>JAIPUX010001232.1:59090392-59108974 GCA_020142125.1 Phrynosoma platyrhinos | reverse complement strand
TGGACTGTATGTCTCAGAAAATGTTGCTTTCTCTTTTCAAGGGAACATCTGCTAATCTTGAATTGGCAATTTCATTATTTTTATACAGCTGCTGATTACTTGATAAAGATTCATTTTAAGGGCCATTTCCAGGCTTTCCCTCTTCTTTTACAAATCCTGCATACATGGCCTAGGGCAGCAAAAGAAAGCAGGACTGACAGCAGTGAATCAATATTATCTTTAAATATGCTAATCATCTGGCCAGATTTTTTTTCCTACTGTATGATCAATCAGCTCAAGGACACTACTTCCTTACTTAGTGTGGGTTTCCTTTCTTCCATTCTAAAAAATGTGGTTGCAGAGGAAAGGTGCATAACAACAGAAGCGACAGGATGTCCAAAGCTCAGAAGGTTCAAAGCTCCCACTCTACCCATTCACTAGAAGAATGATCCCTTAGTTTAAAAGCACTCCTTCAGTAATTTAAGACTGACTCAGTGTTGGCTGAAGCCAAGTTATAAAATCACATCATACATACTTGCAAAGTTATGAGCTGAAATGAATGCAGATTTCTAACGTGGTTTCTCATTCTCACCTCTTTGTAACAGAGTGCTGCTGAAGGCCGTAACGGAGGTGCTGGTCGTAAACAGCTCAAACTCCATGGCTTAGGAGTTTTAGGAGGTTCCAGGGGTCCCCAGTTTATAGTGGTATGAGGTGTCCCATGATGTGAAGGATGAGGAAGAGTGTGGTATACTGGAGTTAGTGGCATTTGCTTACTATCTGCATGCTTGCTGGATGGTGTTACAGGATGAGAAGGAAGCTGCCAAATGTACAAAGATTACAGGTACAAAGAAAAAGAATGATAAGAAGGAACAACAATGTTTATTCTCTGATTCTGGACCTTCTTTCATGGGCTAGCATGGCTTACTGTGTTTCATTTATGCCAACTAGCTATCATTATTAAGTTTGATGGAAACCCAAGCAGTACCAGGTTTGTTATAACTTACACAGTTGCCAACACTCTATCAAGCTATTAAATGTGATCTTGTATTAATAGCATAACACCAATAAATTGGATAGGAGAGGGACTATATATTTTAGGTAGAGCTCCAGCAACTGATATTTTTAATGTCACATGACCAATTCATATATGACCAGAACCTCTTGGGTCAGACAAATTATATCATTGGTTTCCATACCATGTCATCAAATCCCAAAGAGAATCAATGCTAGCATGAGAAACAGCTCTTTCTCCAGGACCATGTAGCTCTTGTTCACAGACATTACCAAAATAGCATGGGGCCAAGTCACATTTGGCACATAACTCTGTTTACAAATGCACAATGGTTTAAATATTACTTCTTGACTTTAACACAGAAAAAATGGTTCCATACACTCACCAATTCTGCTCTACCATTACATTATCAGAATGCCTCAGGTAACATACTCATTTATAAAAATGGGTTTAAAGGTGCATGGTTTCTTACCGTGTGAGATGGCACAGAATGAGGCTTAATAACAGGAGTCCCAATAGCTGTTACTTTGGTTTGTTTCTGCAGATGGTCTACCCATTCATGCAAATCTTGTTGGTTATTGCAAGATACCAGTATTCGTTCAATCATATTTCCTAGAATCAAAACAGAAGGGCAATAAATAAATATTTTTCAACTTCTCAGCAACAAACAAAATAGAATGTTATGCTCTTTAAAGATCACTATGCTTTGCCTTGTGTGTCTTCTCCCTATTATATTGCCACAAACTGATAATTTTAAAAGTGTGCTTCTGGTTAAGTAATTTTACAATTAGGCCTACATTTTCAGAATTTTGTTACCACTTTAGCCTTCTTATGCCCCTTCAAAAATTAGCAATAGTTGGCCACAGTATCTGTGGGAAGTTTGCAAAGTCAGATTTGGACCAAGAATGTAAGAGTTTTACAGTTTTTCTCCGTACTGAACAATGCTCCTCCTACAATATTGAACGCACCTCATTGAGAACTATCATATGCAATTTGGAAAATTAGGCCTGAGCTAGAGTGCCATGATGATGTTACTTTGCTTGGCAGAGAACATGACTGCTCATTTTGGGCTGGTGAAGATCCAGTAGCATTGGAATCAGTTGATTTCCAGGCATAATTCAAGGTTTTGACCTTTAAAATCCTTAAGGCTTTATATCTTAAGATAGCATCAGTTCCCTTAATTAATATCCCCAAAATAATCTGAGAAAACTGTACTCTGGTGACTTCGGGAGGTCTTTCTGCTGGTGTGCTATTTTTTATTGAACTCCCTATTTAAGAAATTTCCAGAGTTTTTTGTTTGTTTTTTGTTCTAGTAACAATTAAATCAATTTTAGCGCTGGACTGCTGCTTATACTCTTTAATGAAGTTTTAATTAAGTTTAGTGGAATTTTTTTAAAATAGTGAAGTATGCTTTGAGTTCATATTGAAAGAAGAAAATCACACATAAGTTTTAAAAACAGACTGAATTTAATAATTAATATAATTATTACTCATTTTGATGAGTAAAATATAAACAACATAAAGGAGAAATTGCTTGAATTACCCTGCTACTCATACAAACAAACCACTAAATTGTTCAGAGCTGGAATGGGGAACTGATGGTCCTTCAGATGTAGTAGAACTTCAGTTCCTGCACTATTGAATATGATAACAAGGTATGACGGGGGTTGCAACCCAACATGTTCTGGACAGCCACACATTCCTCACCTCTGTTTTTAGGTGTTTCTTGTTGTACACACTGATATAAATAAAAGCAGACAGCAATGTACAAGGACATTACCTGAAATTTCAAATGCATTTCTGTGATTTTCACAATCTTCTAGCTTTGCAATGCTCATCCCTGTCAGTGGCAGTTTCCCCTAAACACAAACAGGTCACTGTTTAAATAAACTTGAGATATAAAAAAGATCTTAAATGAAAAACAAGCATAAGATGAGAGATATTCCTTGCACCAAAGGGTGAGGGCACATTCTGAATGACCTTGAAAAAAGCATCTTTGTGCTTAGGTTCCACATCCTACTCTATAATCCTAAAAGCACTTACAGAGAGATACCACAGTAATCCACACTGACAGGCATATAATACAGATGACCCAACAGCTGAAGATAATGGGTTGGATCCAGACTTTAATTTTGGCTCATCAAAATCAGTTTAAAAAAAAAAAACCTTAATCATATTCAACACACTACCCACTAATCCTAGTTCTGCTGGAATACTTTATGTGTAAATAAGTTTGGATCCAATCCAATTTATATATCGACAGAAAACAAAATTGCATTAAAACTTCTTTTACCTGATAAATAAACCCACTCATCCTAGGGCTGGCAGACAACATGAGCAAAATGTTAGGAAAGAGGAGAAGGTATCTTTCATTCTTTTCCTTATTTTAAGAAAAAAAACAACAGAAACGAGAAGTCATTCACATAGATAATAAAACATTTACATGAAATGTGACAAAACTATTCTGATGATATAGTAAGATCACAAACATTTGTTTATAACTTAATTATTAATTAAATCAAAATCTGGCCTTTCAAGAAACAACAAAAATAGACAAACAGCACCACCTTTAGATGTTATTTCAAAGAGTGCTGCTAGTACTATAAGGATTTTCCCCATAAAGTACTTTATCAGCATGACATAGACTGAGAAACTCTGCTTTAGGAAATGGAGAGAATATAAGAGGAGCTGACCAGTTCTGCCCCCCAAAGGAGCCTGAGTAAATGTGTACTAGATGTATCTGTTAAGATTATATTAAAATGTTTTAATTTTTTAAAATAAAGATTTACTTTTTTTCCTCTCTCTCTCTCTTTTAAAAACATTTCTTCAGTAACTGCTCTGAGATTTGCCCAGTCCTAACAATTTTTCTTTTGTAAATAACAGGAGTCAGTAGAGTATTCAAAAAGCCAATGCAGGAGACAAACTTATAAGAGATAATTTTTAATGAGTTAGCAAAATGCCTGACAATGGAGTGTACTGCATTTCTTTCTACTACACAACTGTCAAAATATATAAAATGTTAGCAACCTGGGGAAACAATTGGAAAAGTAAACCTGTCATACCTCATTACCAGCACACTGTATCATGACTTGGGACATATAAATAACATTTCCCAATGTTTTAATGTCCTCTCCTTCCCAACAGCGGATAGCTTCTGTTAGTATCTGGAGTTCAAGTTCCTTCCTTTTCCGTACTTCTTGACATTGTGCCTGTTGGATGTAGGGGGAAATATCATTAAACAGTGTGCAAGCACAAATACACTAGTCAAGTATCAACATTTGTTCAGTACTATATCTCAAGTACTTTCTGTTTTAGAAAACTGTAGAAGAGGAAAGGTCTTCTCAGAAGCAACAATAGCCTGAGCTATTTGAATAACTGAACTCCAGCCATTCTGTTGATCTTTCTTACAAGAGATAACCATGCTGGAGCACAGTGACAACACAGATGACAACAACACCATTAGATGCCAAACTAATGTTGGTTTAAAGCAGGGGTAGGCAACCTTTTTGGGCCGGGGGCCGGGTTGCTGTCCCTCAGACAATTGGGGGGCCGAAGCACCAAAAATAAATAAATAAATAAACAAACAAACAAACAAACAAACATAAAAATATTTTTAAATAAAAATTTTAAAAAAATTAAAAATATGCATGCACACTCTCTCAGCCCCAGAAAAGCCCTTGTGGAGATTTTGCCAAGAAAACCCCAAGAACAAGTAATAACAACAATAATCAATATCATCATGGTGGGCGGCGGCGGCGATGGGGGGCAGCGGTGGAGGTGGCAGCAGGACCAGCCTGGGGCCAGTCCAAAGGCCTCAGGGGGCCGCATCCGGCCCCTGGGCCTTAGGTTGCCTACCCCTGGTTTAAAGACTACACCAGCAGTCATCAGCTCATGGCCCTCCACATGTTTCTGAACTGCAGCTCCCATAATCCCTCACCACTGGCTATGCTGATTGATTAATTGCAGACAAACAACAACTTGAGGGCCAGTTACCCACCTAAAACTTACTTGAGGGGAAAACAGAAAACTCTGGTCACCTCAGTAGTAAGAAACCTGTTATAAAGTGGTTACCCAATGGTATTTTAGTGTATTTTACTCCAATCCTCAGCACACCAAAAAGGGCTCAAGGGGCAGGTTGCATGCAATCAATTAAAAAGTAGTCATACTTGCAGTCTAAAAATACACAATACAAATGAGAAAAGAGATGGAGAGGGGGGAAATGGCTCTACAAGACATATCATCTTTTTTCCAGTGTAATCCCTTGGAAATGGTTGCCAGTTGTGACAGATGAGAAAGTAGTTTCAATGAAAGGAACTCCCCCCCCCCCCAAGGTTCTCTCTCCTCTTACCCCTTTTAACACTAGGTAATGTTTAATACTTTCCCTTGCCATCCATTTCTTCCCTTCCCTCAAGTATCATGGCTTACCTCAGTTATAAGACCACAGGCCCCTAGGCTTTGTCTTGTTGTGTGAGCCTTCAAGCTCTTAATGACTAATGACAATTCAATCAAAGAGTTTTCTTGACAAGGTTTGTTCAAAATTTGTTGAAGCTGAGAGAATGTGATTTGCCCAAGGTCACCCAATGGATTTCCACAGCCGAGCAGGGATTTGAACCCTGGTCTCCCAGAGTACTACTCTAGCACTCAAGCCAACTACACCACACTGGCTATAACTACTTACATCTATAGCACAAAGCCTTGAGAATGGGCAAATTCCCTCACGGAAAAACAGAAGCTGTCTCTGAGGAACAGCATTCTTTATCACAGTTCAAGTACAAATAATATTTTGCAAGAAATTTTCAAAAATGTTTTTCAGCACACCTGAGATTCACCTCACTTTCCTTGAAGAAATATACATTCACCTCTAATATAGCACTCCATCTCAAATATGACTTTCTCTGAACTACTCACTGCAACTGTGTGAATGTCCAAAGAATTAGATCTATTTTAAACATTTAGCTCTGCATTCTAAAGACTAGTTTCCCATTCAAATCCTTCTTAGAATCCATGGAAAAGGAAGCTTTTGCACAGGCAAGCTAAGATTATACTAATAGCAATCAGCACTCTAACAGGAAGCTGCTTGCATAGAACATCACATGTGTTGGCGCATATATGCATCACAAACTGCAAGTTTAATGTAGTTTTGAGGCTAGGCATTAACTAAAGAAACTGTGACTCTATGAGTTTTGAATGGACTTCAGGCATAAACACACTACATATTTATAGTACTTTCATACCACTTGAATTATTATGTTTCTATTTTATAGAATACTGGGATTTGTTATTTGGTGTAATACTTAGAATTCTCTGCTAGAGAGCTCTAAAATTCTAGTGGGCCTCTCTTGCAGATAATTCTAAGTATCTCAACAAACTACAAATCACAGGATTCCACAGGATGTAGTGGAATACCATGGCAGCTAGTGGTATTGGCTACAATATTTCAGTGTAGATACAGCCCAATATTTGTGCATCCACATTCTCACTCTCAATTGTGCTATATTAAAGAAGGCAAATAATGACAACAGCCTCACCTCCTCTCATATGGATCCTTAGTACTGCACTTCACGTGGCCAAGCTTGTACATGTAGGATTTTGTAGGATTACCTGTGTTCATGTTGTGTTTCACAGACTTTACTCCCTCCCTTTACTTATGATCTGTCTTTCCCTTGAACCCAAATCAAAATTGTCAATGGAAGCATCCAATTGTCAATGGAAGCATCCATTTTAAATTATTTTATTTATCTAATTTTGAAACTTTTCTCCCACTTACATACTGTTGCCACTCTCTTGAGCTTTGATATGATGTTTGGACTACTGTATTTCCCTTCAAGCACTTTTTGTTTCATGCATTACTTACAGAAAGGTTTTTGAAAGCTGTCATGGATTTCTGAATGTCTGGTCGATCTGGTTGATAATCCTAAAAAATAAAAATAAAAATCAATGAGAACTTACTCTATGACAAAGTGACTAGCATTAACACCAGATTATATAATCAAGATGTATTTTTCACAACTACACACTTTTAATACAGGAAACTTCTACATCATATCACGGAACAAGGATGAGCAAATATATTTAAAGGACTCATTCCCACAAGATTTTTTTAAGTGATACAGATATAGGGATACGCCTTCTGTCATTACCATATAAGCTCCAAGTTTTCCTAATATAGAAATTAAAATTAGAAAACTGGCAATATTCGTAGAAATATAAATTTTAAGAATTTTGTGCTGTAATTCTAAAGTAATTCAAACCATGACAAATGATATTTTGCAACTGAATGTTCTAATGTCTGTCAGGACAAAATATGAAAACTAACATCTTAGCCCATCCGCCCATCCATCCATCCATCCCTTACCTGAAATAAGAATCTGTGCTTGGAAGTGAGGAGAAAGGATAGCGCCAACAAATTTGATGTATTTATCTCTTGTTCTGAACAAAATTTATAGTATATTCATACACACTGTTGAGTAACAGCTCAAAGTTTTCCCCAGTAGACATACTTCAACACATGTTAGTTGAAGTTTGACATCCCAAACCAAAGGAATGAGTAGTGAGTAGTGAGAGCCAATTTACTGAATCTGTAGTCCTAACCAACACCTTTTCCAGCTTAGAAACAAGTCACAAAAGCTTTCCAACTTGAAGGAGAGAGATGTTTAAAAACGATATTCCACATGTCCAAATCCATGCTTGCTTCTAAAAAGACTGTCTATATTCACATTTTTAAAAGATACAAATAGTATAAGGTATCCATCCATATTAACAGATCACTGGTAGATTTCCATAGGCTTCAAAGCAAACTGAAGGGTGCAAATCACTTAAAAACGTGGCCTTGCACCCACATTACTGGAATGTGAAAAGGAGATAGGCTAATACAGCCCACAAGTAAAGAATTTACCCCCTTTGGAAAAATACAATCCCTGAGGTATAATAGTCTTGAATTTTCTAAACTACCATTTCTCCAATGTTAGAAGAATGAACAAGATTTGGGAGCAATGTATCCTTGAAATGTACCTTTTTTTAAAAAAAAGATGCAAAATCATATTTAAACTTGAACGTAAATGCTGTTAAAATATACCTCCATATGTCTTTCAAGCTCTTTGAGTAACGTGGGATATTTATCCAGTCGCATAAATGGTTTGCTCAGGCCCGTTGTCAATACAAGAATCCCAGGACTGTTGGCTCCTTTTGTTTCCATGAATTCTCCTAGCTCTTCACTGTTCCGAATTGGGGGCGGGGGGGAGAGAATAAACAAAATAAAATGATCCAATCCAGTAAGAAGTAAATCATTCAAATTCTTCAGCAACAATCTCATTGTCTGAAAAAGGATGAAGACTAGTCATAAAATATGGATTCCTATGAAACCTATGAATTCTTAATTAAACAGAAAAACAGATAATCAATCTTAATTTCCCTCTCCCTGAATTGCATTTCAAAAGAATGTATCTGTTTGAAGTTAAAAGTAGGATTATTAGTATTCTAAATCAGGGGTAGGCAACCTTTTTGAGCCGGGGGCCGGGTTGCTGTCCCTCAGACAATTGACAGGCCGAAGCACCAAAAATAAATAAATAAATAAATAAATTAAAATTAAAATTAAAATTAAAAAAGAATTTAAAAAATTTTAAAAAAATCATGCACACTCTCTCAGCCCCAGAAAAGCCATGGCAAAACCCCTGTGAAGATTTTGCCAAGAAAACCCCAAGAACAAGTAATAACAACAGTAATCAATATCATCATGGGGGGGCGGCGGCGGTGGGGGGGGGCGGCGGCAGGACCGGTTTGGGGCCGGTCCAAAGGCCTTGCTGGGCCGCATCCGGCCCCCGGGCCTTAGGTTGCCTACCCCTGTTCTAAATAATCAACTAGTTCCAGTAATGTTAATCAAACAGCATATTCCTCAGATTCCCAAAAGGAGAAACAGTTCAACAGTTCAACACTAACAGATCGTACCTGTGTTTATATGCTTGAAATTAAGCCTTATATTCTTCAATGAGGCTTCTTCCCAAGCAAATGAGAAATACAACTCAAGCCTTTGGGAAGCATTTGGAGCTATCAGACTATTCAAGCATCATGTCACAAAAGATGTTCTACCCTATGAAATAAGCATCCTACAGGCGACAAGACTGTAAAAATCATTTTATTCCAGCTCACATTTTCACCCTCTCACTTGTACAATGCTATTGCCTTTTAAAAATTATTCATAACTATTTATGGTGTCATTTTTGTTGTTACTGTGAGTGTACATAAGTTGCTCTGAGTATACATTAATATAGAAGAGTGGGATGTAATGTATTCACATAAACCAACTGACCAGTAACCAATGTGATAACAGAAATTTCTCACTGTTTTCATGAAGAAACACAAAGTTCACTTTTAAGAACAGCTTCATCTTGGCAAACTCAAACTCTCCCACTTTAATTTTACCCACCCTAGAACAATACGAAGAATGTCTAGAAAATATGGCCATTGGTTCATCCTACTCAAACTTTTAGTACTAATGTGCACCATTTAACTGAAAGGAAGTCTCATCTGCCCACACATCTGCGCAAGGCCATACTTAAGGCATGCTTGAAATAGCAATCCAGCACAAAGAACCAAAATTATCTGTCTCTTCCACTGGGCATTAGCAACCAGGAAAATCTATGGCCAAACTTCTCTCTTCTAACAATGGCTATTAGTTGTATGTTTATTCACTCAGAAAATATACAGCTGTACTTTGTACAGTTTCATTGAGTGTTTAGCAATCTGGCAGTTTAAACAACTATTAAAATTCAAAAACATTTAAAAATTAAGAATCCTATGAGTGGGCCATTACGTGAAAAAAATCCTGCCAAGACGACCTATCATGAACACTTATCTCTCATCATATGAAATACCAGAAGGCCATGAGCTGAAGGTATGCAATGATGATAAAATTACCAAGTATCATTTCAGTGAAAACAGGGCCTCCCAGATTAAAAAGCAAAGAAATAACAAAAAGAGCCACAGGTTGTCCAAGCATGATATTGTGCCACTGTAAATATTAGTGGGAAAGGCGATAACAGAGGGGGGATCTGCTCTCTGTCTGTCCCAACAACAACCAGGAGAAAGTAAACATATGAAAACAGTGTGCAAAAAGTACCTCTCTTTCATTAGCATGAAATGTTTTGCCAAGTATGGGAAAAGTGATCAATGGGCAGATCCTGACTGCTGCTGCTACTGGTTACATTAAAAGAAGTCTGCTCTACATATCCAGTGCTATATAGCTCTCCCTCTACACCAAGACTATTCAGTGAAGTCACACAACAATACACCCAACTCCTCCTCTGCTAGGTTAAATAGACCAGTAAATAGAAACTTGCTTCTAAAAATAAGAGTAACTGCTTTCTCTATATAGTGAAGAATGGCACAGAGGCAGAAGTTCTCTGCTCACATTCATATGGCCAAGACAATTCAACATATCCCTGGCTTCTTCCTCTTTAGGGAGTGAAAATGCAGCAACTTTTAAAGGGAATATAGATGGAGCTACATTTTAGAAAATCTAGCTTTTAATATATATATATATATATATATATATTTACATCTTCAAGACAATACTATAGCTCACACAGCCATCAATACAAAAGGCTGTGCCTAAAATATATACATGCATGTGTACGACAGCTGCAGTTTTTTATATTTAGGAGAGATAAAATTCAAAGAGAAACTCTGGTTTACTTATCACAATACAGCAATTATTCAGAAATGTGATTAAAAGTATAGTCTGATGGAAAGAATTTTGCTTAGTTAAAAAAACTGCTATTAATTTTGGGGCTTGTGTACTGTGTGGAGTCTATATATCAGTTAACCTATTTCCTTAAGAGATCACTGCATCTATAAAATCAATGTGGGTCATTCAAGATCACAGCTGTTTTGACAAACACAATAACTCTTTATAACATGCAGTTTAGCCTGAAAGCTGCAGAGCATTGCACACTGAATCTCTTCTGTATTTAACTGAAATAGTGCACTGCAAAAAAAACAAAATGAGATATACAGCAGAAAATCATTTAGCTAAGAAACAAGTAGGCCTCTGGAATAATAAAGATATACTGTAGTCATTAAAATCTGATCATTTATTCAAAACAGACCAGCTAAGTAGAATAAGTAGGCATAAATATTATTTACAAAAGTGGGACACATGTACAGAACTGATGTAAGGCATCTCTCCAATAAAGACAGCTTAATACTTTACTCAAGATTTGTGACTCGGTTTGTCTAGATTTCACAACTCATTTAGAAACTGACGACCTGGCTCTAAAATGAATCCAATCTACATCTAGTTATGAAAAACTAGGAAGAATTCCTCAGATGCAAATTAGCAAATAATGCACAAACAATTGATGAAAAAACATTTAAAGCTGCAACTTACACTTCCAATTCCGGCCTATGGTAGATGGAACATGAACTCTCACCGCTGAAGGGCTTAAAGATGTCACATAGACAATGCATGCTGAAAACCTTCCAGCAAACCCTTAGCTCAGTTAATGACTCCAAGCCTTTTTACAGTCTCTTGTGCGGCATTTCTGGACAGAATGCCTTATTCTTGGACTGTTGCTTCAAGTATGACATCACCCTCTATGTTAGCAGCCCTTGGGAAACAAAGTGGAGGAGGGACAAAAGGTTCTCTGACTCAGATTCTTATCTGTATTCTGTGCTCCAGTTATCTCCCAGAAGTGTGCTTTTTGAAAGCACAAGCTTCATGTTTTGAAACCTGATATTATTATTTAAAAAAAAAAGATAATGACATAAAAGCAATCAAGTAAGCCCAAATTAAGTTCCTGCTGTAGCATCTAACCATTATACAAGCTGCATTTTTATTAACAAGGAAGCAATAGTTTTAAATCTTACAGAGAAAGTTGCTAACTTAAAGTCTGCTGGATGAACTGTAACATTAAAAGAAAGATCTACCCATTCATTTATGTTACATATTTAGCCACAATTCAGTTATTGCCATTTCTGCCCTTAGGAAATACTATGTTACATTAGTGAATTGTCCATTGTTTTAAAAGACACCTGTCTTTCTCCCATAACCAATTTTAAATTGAGAGGAGGAAAAGTATTGGTGTAGTATCCAGTTACTGAGAGAGAGGTACTTCATCGGTAAGACTGATGCAGATGCAGATTCCTTTTGTGTCACGTCTTTTTTAGATTATAAGCCTGAGGACAGGGAACTGTCTAATTAACAATTTGTAAGCCGCTCTGAGAGCCTCTGTGGCAGAAGAGTGGGGTATAAATACTCTAAATAAGTAAATAAATAAATATAGCTTTTAATCTCGGTTACGGGAGTGAGCTGCAGAATTTCACTTTCTGCTTCTACTTTTCTCCCTCCCTCCAAAAAAATCTCCTTCTCATTAGCAATTTTCTCCACCGCTGCTTTCTCAATTGTGGTTGCTGGTTACAATATTAACTACTGTATTTTCCGGCGTATAAGACGACCCATGTATAAGACAACCCCCCCCCATTTTTCCAGTCAAAATATAGTGTTTTAGCATCTCTATCCTCATTATCCTTATATCCGGCATATAAGACGACCCCCCCCACTTTAGCCACAGATTTTGCAGGTAAAAAAGTAATCTTATACACAGGAAAATAAGGTACATTTGTTCAGATTCACCGGAAAGAGGCTCACCGTTTAAGGATTTATATCAGGCATTTCTCAAATTATAATACCAGTGAAAAAACAGACTGACAACAGTAGTTGGCACAAAGGTATAATTTACATTGAATCCTTCCCATTCGTGGGGGTTCGGTCCTGCCCCCCTTCCTCCCGGAGGATGGATGGGAAACAATGTGGCTGGTTATGCCCTATATTATTCAATGGGTGGCGATGTGTGAGCATCCGCATCAGTGCCACCATTGAATAGTATGTGGTATGGTGATCTTCAGGTGATTGGATCAATCCTCAGGTGATTGAATCTGCACATTGCCAGCCCACTGATCCTTAGAAGGAAAAATACCAAAACACTTGTTGCCACCTTAAGTTCTTATCTCAATGCACTTAAAACCTATTATCAGTGTGCTACAACTCATCCTGAGCCGTTTTCAGTTCACACTGCACAGTTATAGCAGTCTGACAGTGCTTTAAATGTAATTAGTCCATTCTAGACGATCCTACAATTTGAAGTTTTGTGGAGTACTTAGAATTATCTGCCAGGGAACTCTAATGCTGTAACTCAGGGGTGCACATTGAAGAATTTTAAATATCCCACCAAAATAAACATCCCAGAATCCCACAGGATAAGGCCACAGGTGTGAAACTGTCATAACTGTGCAATGTAGATATATCTGTGATAATGGCCTTTCCCTCTGACAAGTCTCAGGTGATACGCATGGTTACAGACACACTACTAATCAAAGCAGCTTACTTGGTGGCCATTATGTTTATAAAATAAAATCATAAATTTATTTTATGCTTAGCAAAGGGCCCAAATCAAGGATATAAACACAGGAACCAGGTTCTGGTATTATTTCAGATGCCAACTCTGTTCTCCTATCTCACATCTGACAGGACCTAGGATCTCACACAAAACACCAGGAATTCATTCACCTCCCATTTTCCCATGTGATAGATGCTATCCTCTGCCAAAATTGACCTCCTGCATCCTACACAGAGCAAATAGGGCAATCTCTGTGCAAAAGAATAAGGGGACACAACTCAGCAGCAGTTTTGTGAGTGCCCAGTATTAGCAATACAATTGTTATTATCAATACTAAGTTTTTAATTTCCCTGTGACCTCACTATCTACGATTCCATCCCAATCAAATGTGCAAGCTCCCACTCTTTTTCTCTCTGAAATTCAAAGCAACACTCCATGCATCAGAGAAAGTGCCAAAAGTTTACAAATACATATGGTATGACAGCATTATTAGATTTTTAAGTTCTCATGCACTCTGCCGTATTTGCTGCAACAGATGAACATGGCTACTTGCTTGGATTTCAGCCATATTTCATGGTAACCAGGATTTCCCTGGGTTCACATTCAACATTAAGGAAAGAACAGATAGAAAAGGAAAACTTGTGAGCAGACAGACTAAATGGGGGATGGGGAGTAGTCTTGTGGCCTACTCCTGAGCACTTTAGCCCAAAAAAAGAGCTACATTTGCACAAACCCTAACAGTATTCCATATATGAGAATTTACAAAATTTAGAGTGGGAAACATCATCTTAGAAGAAGCATTTCCTCTTCCATCCCATACAAAAGGCAATGAAAAATAAAAAAAATTAAGAAATTCTGCTTCATAGGCAAATATAATTTTTCAACCAATTAAAGTTTATACATTTTAAATAAAGGGACTGACAAGTCAGCTTTAAAGATGTGGTGACCATGACAGAATTTAAATACAGACTCTAAGGTACTGCAGAAGAGAAAATAATGCAAGTTGGTCTTTTATGTATGGCTTTATATAGACAGTAGTCTCAGAATCTATAGTCCAGTGTCAGGGTGTATTGGCATATATGAGACATAGGTCCAACTCCAGGATGTACAGAGTATTCTTTTTATTCTAAGCCTAAAAGAGTCTAATTATAAATGAACAGATTTGTATTCATTCCAGTTTGATGTTGATCTTTGAACAATCTGGTCTTCCAGATGCTGGACTGTATCTCCCATCATTCCTCAGCATTGACTATGCTGATGGAAGTTGCCATCAAATAATACTCTTCCAGAACATGGCCACATAACCTGGAAAAACCCACAAAAAAACTATGGATGCCGGCCACGAAAGCCTTCAACTTCACAATACCTGGAGAGCCAAAAAGCAAGAAAGGCAACATGGTTCATCTGACCAAGGCTCCAGTGACTCAGGGCTGAAACAGACAGCCTGTTTAGTCCCACTTGGGGGTGGCTAGAGGGCATGGCATTTACATACGCCATGCCCCCAAACTAGATATAAACTGGACCAGCAATTATACACTGTCCGGCTTCTTTCCCGCTTGGAGGCATAGTGTTTAGATGCTATTTTCCCCAGAGCTGGCTTTTTGGGAGGAAAAGCTGGCTCTCTGGTTGAAGGGGCAGCTTTTTCCCACCCCAAAAAGTAGCGGATCTTATCTGCTCCTTTTTGGGGCAGAATCTGGCTATATTGCCCCGTTTGCCCTGGCCCAAATCCAGCCTAAAAGGGGTAGCTCTAAACCACCCCTTTTGTCCTATCTGTATCCCCCAAAAAATCTGAGTTTACTCTGAAATATATTCATTTCAAGGGCAGAATGACTGTGGCATATTAGTTTCTACTGCTTATTCTGGAATCAGCAGGCTCACATGAAGTGAAACATGAATCTCTAAACCTCAGGAATGTAGCAGGAAGCCTAAAGGTACTTAAGTAATTATATGTCTTTTGAAAACAGACCGAATAGAATATTTTTTTTTAAACGTTGAACACTGTAGTATACTGGCATCAGAGTTTTTGGAGATACATGGAGGAAGCTAAATTAGGAAAGGTTTTACTCTCTTTTAATGAGCCACAAGATACAAAAACACATCAGAAAAAGATGATAAATATGCTTCCAGAGAAACCAGTGATATGCAAAAATCTATTAAATATTTCTACAGACTGTCCAAAGCTACACTAAGCTTACGATGTCATCCCATCCAACATTCAGCTGTTTAAACACACATGTACACAAACCACTCATAAATGCTTGAATTAGAGTTCTAATTTTCTATGAAAAGATACTATTAAAATATAAAATGCAAGCACTGCTTCAGATAACCAAACAGTTTGCCACAGATTCTGAATAAACAGATTCAACCATCTATGGCTTAAATTAAAAAAAAAAAAAAAGGAAACCTTGATTTTGCCATTTTATATAAGGAACACCATTTTACTGCACTGTTGTATATAATGGGATTTGAGCATCCACAAATTTTAGTATCCATAGGGGTCCTGGAACCAAATCTCAGTGGATGCCAAGGGTTCGCTGTAGATGTTGTAGAGTACACTTACATATTCTTACACATGGACTCTGAAAATATTCTCTAATGATCAAAACAGAATGAATGAAACTCTGCAGCAGCTTTATAATTTCTGGAAGCTTTTACAGAAAACCTCTGTGTCATTAATTTCTGGAATTTGTGCCAACAAGACGATGGTCACTAGTTTAAAGGGATTTTAAAAGATTTTAGTGAAATTCTTAGGCAATAAGTCTGTTGCTAATCTTGCTCCTATCACTCATGTTATGGTTATAATCAAATTTGCCTGTTGTGGTACACTCTACACAGGGAAGCTCTCCTATATCAAAGGTAAAGGTATTCCCCATTGACAAGGTTGTCGTCGTGTCTGACCGTAGGGGGTGGTGCTCATCTCCATTACTAAGCCAAAGAGCCAGTGTTGTCAGAGACTACTCTGTCATGCGGCCAGCATGATTGCACAGAGCACTGTCTACCTTCCCACCAAAGTGGTACCTATTTATCTACTTGCATTTGCATGCTTTCGAACTGCTAGTTTGGTGGAAGCTGGGACTCGCCCCATCATGGAGCACCCAGGCTGCCAACCTGCCGATCTTGCAATCAACAGAGTCAGCGTCTTAACCACTTGAGCCACTGCATCAATAAACAGCCCAACTAATTAGCGTTTTGCTTCCCACAGCAACTAATCAGATGGTTTCGGACCACCCATATGAAGAGCTTCAGGGTTTGTTTTCAGCAACTGGTGTTTAACAGTATGCTGTTCCTGAACATGGAGTGCTATACAGTTATCTTTGTTTCTTAAGTTGTTTAAAGGATTCATACACCATCTTTCAAAATGCAGCACATACGCAGCATACAAAATATAAACAAACAAAAATCAAAGTAGTAAGTAATAAAAACAATAATGAAAAAGAATAAAATCGTAATTTCAGCCTGACATTCTAACCATAAAATCTAAAAACACCTCTAAAAGTAATGTACAGCACCCAAGCCACCAGTGTGTCCCTCTAAATTACAGTCGTCCCTCCACATTCATGGGGGTTAGGGGATCAGGACCCCCGTGAATATGGGAAAACCGCAAATATCCCTTTCCCCCCCCCCCCAACGGCAGCCATTTCCAGGGTGGGAGGGTTAGAGGAACAGGAGTGCTCCTTTCCCCTGAGTCCCTGCTGCCCTGAAAGGCTTGGGAGAAGCATCCCTCAGGAAGAAAGCTAACCAAATCCAAATGGAGCATGTTCCACAAACACAGGACTACTACGAAGAAGGTCCCATGACAGTTATCTTATGACAGGTCTTATAACAGCCATCTTCACTATTTATCCTGACAGGTACCTCTGTAGCTCATCTTATTGTTCAGGTAGGCTGATATGGACATAGGATAGTCCTTTTAAGTATTTTGGACACAAAATGTTAAATATCAATCCCAACATCTTGAAATCAAACTGACAACTAATACAATTGGTAGTACAAATATGGCCTTAACAGCTGGCACCTACTGAGCGCCAGCTGCTGCATTCGGCACCACTTGAAAGATTCAAACAAATGCCATCAAATGCTGCCCTGTGTAGAGTGCACCACAACAGGAAAATTTGACTATAACCATAGCATGAGTGACAGGAGCAAGATTAGCAACAGACCTATTGCCTAAGAATTTCACTAAGCTCTTTTAAAATCCCTTTAAACTAGTGACCATCATCTTCTTGGCACAAATTCCAGAAATTAACGACACAGAGGTTTTTTGTAAAAGCTTTCAGAAATTATAAAGATGCCACAGAGTTTCATTCACCATGCACCAAACAACTATATGCCAGTGGTTTTCTAGTCTGCAGACCCCCAAGAATCCACAAAGGCTTGAAGGCTGCTCAGCCCACCTCCTCCCCACAGTGGAGTGGCCACATGACAGGAGCCAAGGCAAAGGCTGGGCCTGCACATTGCCATTCAATCTGCTCCAGCTGCAAACTGGCAGGAAGCAGCAGCAGAAAAGTCTTCCTTCTCTCTCCAGTGCTTCTGAAGGCAGGTTTAACATAGTATATTGTTAATGGATCAGTGTTCAGGTATTATCATCATCATCATCATCATCATCATCATGGTTTTAAATCTTGAGTTAAGTCTTCGGGTCCACAGCAACAAAAGTTATTTAAAGGGGGTCCCTGGTAAAGAAAAGGTTAAGAACCACTATTATGTAGCATCAGCATCAGCATCATGTTTATTTACAATGCCCTTTCCACCAAAAGGTGGAACATTAAACAAATATAATCCAAAATGGACAATAAAATACAATACATAAAATGCTAAAATACTAAAATAAGTTAATAATATGATACTATACTAAAACAAACTACTTATCAGTCACTAGTCATCTCAGCAACCTTAGGCATAATGCATACACTATGGAGATTATCACATTAATTTTAAAACCAGCTTACCTGATCCGGTTTAAAATTTAAAGCAGGAGGCATCCTGATATTATCAGAATGATTTAGCCACCAAAATTGCTGCCCAGGTCCATCCCAGATCCATCCTCGCTCCCAAGGCTGCTCCAGCAGCCATTTTCTTAAGCAGGAAAACTCCCAGCTTCAAAAAAAGGCACGCTGAGCACCCCTGGGAATGGGGATGTATCCGGGCGGCAATTTCGGCAGCTAAATCCTTCTGATAATATCAGGATGCTGCCCG
>JAIPUX010001232.1:59060019-59090292 GCA_020142125.1 Phrynosoma platyrhinos | reverse complement strand
AATAATAATAATAATAATAAATACATCCCTTCAAACAATTTGGTGGAGAATAAGAAAGAACAGTGGAGAATAAGAACAGACAAAAGGAAGTACTTCTTCCAAAAAAAAAAAACAACCCACACAGTCAAAACAATGGAAATGGTTTCCACAATATGTAGTGATAGTCACCTATCTGGACAGCTTTAAAAGGAAATTAGACAAACATAGGATCATAAGATTATAGCTACTATAATTTTACTATATAATCTTACTATAAAGGTTTCCTCTTGACATGAATGTCTAGTTGTATCTGGCTGTAGGGGGCAGTGCTCATCTGTTACTAAGCCGAGGGAGCCAGCATTGTCAAAGATGACTCCGTGGTCATGTGGCCTGCATGACTTCATGGAAGGCTATTACCTTCCCACCGAAGTGTACCTATTTATCTACTTGCATTTGCATGCTTTCTAACTGCAAGGTTGGCAGAAGCTGAGACTAGTGAGAGGAGTTCACTCAGCTACATGGCACTTGGGCCTCAAACTGCCAAATTTTTGACCTTACCATAATCAGAATTGGTATCTTAACCATTAAGCCCCCACATACAGCTATCTCAGCTATACCCGGGGCCTAATTAATTATCATATCTGATTTGATATATGTAGATATGTGAACACAGAAAACCTGTCCCAGCGTTCTCCTGGATGTCTCAAGCATCTGGAAGCACCAAGACTTGAAAAATCTTGTAACCACATGCAATAATGATAATATTGGTAAGGCACGGCTCCCAATCAAAGGAAATCTAGAGTTGTTTCAACAGAACACAATTAAAAATCCTTCTAAACATAGTCAGTACAGTTTCATGTTAAAAAAGCAAGGGTCTCTGATAATACCAGGTGCTTAGTAATATTCAGGACAAAACTTGAATATGTATTCACCTCACACCAGCCATTTCACCTTCCACACATTCAGGTGAAAGACTCAACATATGTGTGGAGTTATTCACATTAATATTCAACACGTGTATATTATACATAGATTGCCAATCTGTATCCAGAAATTATGGCCAGAACATACCAGTGTTCAAATAGATTCCTCAGTTTATATTTCTATTCAAGCATTCAAACTTCTTGAACACGAGGAATAAGGAATTTGGGGGTCTATTGTTCTTAAAAATACTACGGGTACTCTGTACAGAACTATATCTCAGGGTGTTTATTGGGGCTTCCAAAAATTGGGCTATGATTTCTGGTAAATTCACTATCTACCAGAAATTCACTATTTACCAGAAATTACCTGAAATAAACTGAACTGTTATAGATATAAGTAGTTTAATTGTGTAAAGTGTATTTTGTCTATCCACAAAAAATTATATTTTAAAAATAAAATAAGAATGCTAGTGAAATACTTTATGTATGTATCTGAGAATGTTGACTGTAATCTACAAAGGCCCATGCTAAAATAAATTTGTTAGTCCTGAATGTGCTACTCAATTCCTCTTCCTCACAGCAATATTTTTATAATTAAATTTAAAAAATATTTTTTAAGAAAGGTGGAAATATTCCCTGAAAGGGTAGAAGGGAAGAAAACAAATGGACCTATTCAGGTAACTATAAACAGCCTCAAAACAGAATACATCAATAGCACATAATGGTTTAATAAATTAGATATGCATTTAGGGTGTAAGGCCTGTTTGCTGCCATAAAGATCTAGGCTGGAAGACATTTTCAAGTCTCATCCTGTCAACCTCAAACCAGCTCACAAAAGACTGATGTATTGACAGCATTAGCTGCAATCCTGTTCTCTATTGTCTTTTCTTGTTGGTGGTTCTTGATCAAACCTCTCCCTGTTTTGCCCTTAGTCTTATTCCTCTCTCAGTTCTGGGCATCACCGTTCAAAGAAGGATATTGCCAAGCTGATATGTGTTCAGACAAGAGCAAATAAGATGGACAAAGGTCTGAAAACCAAGGCCAATGAAGAATGATTTAGGAAACTGATATGTTTTGCCTGAAGAAGAGAATACTGAGAGGTGACACAATGGCCATTTTTAAATATCAGAAGAGATTCTAAACATTAGGAAGAACATCCTGACAGTAAGAGCTGTTCAACAGTGGAATATGCTACATCAGCATGTGGAAAAGTCTCCTTGTTTGCATATTTTAAAACAGAGGCTGGATGGCCATCTGTTGGGAGTGATTTGTGTATTCTTGCACAGCATAGCAGGGGGGTGGATTGGATGATCCTTATTATCTCTTCCAACTCTGTGATTTATGTTATACACAAGATAAAGCAAGCTATTTTTTTGCTGCTCCACAAACAAGAACATGAACCAAAGAATTCAAATGACAATAAAAGAGATTCCACCTAAACATCGGGAAGAACATCTTTATTGTATGAGATGTTCAACAGAGGAATAGTATGCCTCAGAGAACGATGGACTCTCCTTCTTTGGAGGTTTTCAAATAGAAGTTGGATGGTCATTTCTCAGGAATGCTTTAGCCTCATTCTCTGGGGCTACATGGCTGAGGGGTGGACTACCTAGCCCTTACAGTCCCTTCCAATTCCATGATTCAAATTTTCCACACTCCCACACCAAAATCCTACTCAAAACTGATTATCTTTAGAGGGGGATAATTGTGCTCCAGGCAGAGCATAAGGTGCTGTACTTCATATGCTTACCCAAAGTGAATGTGTGTTAACCAATTTATGCTAGCATATGTGTGCTCATTTCCCTCAAATACACTTATACATCTGATCTGTATCCTGGAGAACATTTGTACTGAGTACTGATCACAAATGAACAGAAATACAAAGATTCACACAAACAGATGAACTTATTTACATATACAGTGTGGCCACACAGACAATTTAATTGGCGAACATCACTAGAGAGAAATAAGGCAACCTCATAAACTCTTCCTCCTGTGTAATTTCTAGATCTACATACCTATGTTCTGTGAGAACAGTTACTGCTGACGGATGGTTGGCACAGTAGGCAAGGTATAGGTTTTTCATTTGTGGCATCAGATTTAGAAAACAACCACCAACTCTCTGCTGAGCTTCAGGCAACCTGAAATAAAGTAGTATAAATGTAATTTTTAAAAACAATACCTAACTGCAAATGTACTTCAAATTCACTAAAGGTGCCACTTGCTTTGGCAGCTTCAAAAGCCAGAAACAGCTTCTTAATGACAGATGATGGGGGAGTTGTTATAAAAAGAAAAGTGGAGGCATTATCTGAAACTGTAAACTTTCTATTTAGCTTTTGCAAAGAAGAAGCTAAAGATTTGGAGAAATATTTCATAGACTTTCAGCCAACATCATTAAGAACTCACTGTGTAGCTATATTATTTGACATGTGAAGCTCTGTATTTTTATATTGACTTATGTCATTTCCATATGTAAAACACCCCATTGCTAATACGGTAAAACTGCATATGAAAATAAAGACACTAGGAGTCAACCTAGATGTCAACATCTTCACACCAGCTATAAAATGAGGGGGAAATACTTTTAATGTCAAACTGAGCACACAGTAGTAGAAGGAAAACCAATGCCCCCAACTGACCTAGATATTCTTGAATCTTTTCAGATATTTCCTCATGAGTTTCACTCAATTCTGGTACTGGAGTCAGAGGAAATGTCTTCAGACAATCCAGTATGACGAGGCAAGGAAGGGAAAGGTCCAAAATTTTGTTGCTCCTAGCTCAGTTTGACATTAGAAGTTGGCCATGAATCCCACTGGGTGACCTTGGGCAAATCTCATGCTCTTAGCCTCAGGGAAAGGCAATGACAAACCTCCTCTGAACAAATGTTGCCAAGAAAATGCCATGTTAGATTCACCTTAGGGTTGCCGTAAATCAGAAATAAATTGAAGACACACAACACGCACACGTCTCTCCCACTTTAAAGCTACAGGTGGTGGTATTCTTATTTAGAAAGTGCACATCTAGTTTGGTCCTGCATTTTGTAATAACGTCACCTAGTTATGGGCTTGAGCCTATTTAATTTCATTCCAGACCAATAAAATATTAATAGAACAGATAAAATAAGTGTAAAACAAAATAATCTCTTCGATATTCACTAACTCCCAGTATTTATTTCCCCAATGCTTGTCAACATTCCGCAATGAAAGCTTCTAATTAAGATGTAATAAGAATGTAGACACAAAGTTTCTTACACATTCTTTGTTCTAGATATTGTGAGGTATCATATTATTGATTCTATCTTTGTAATTACATTGGTTACCATATATGGAAGATTTTTTTTCTTACTTGTAAAGCATGTAATGCCTCATATAATTCCCAGTTTATATACGATATAACGATATAATTATCGTTAAAAGCTTTCTTTGGACATATCTGAACCACAGAATCATAAGTTGGAAGAGACCACAAGGGCCATCCAGTCCAACCCTCAAGATTGGATTGAAGCCACTTTTTTTTTCTTTTAACAGAGGATTAAATCAACATATAAGAGTGATCGAACAACTCCTTCAGGTAAGTCAGACATCATTCTAAACAGTTCACTGTAGTTTGTGAAGTATCACAGAGCACTTGATTATACAATACATACTTGGTGCATTCTTCTAAAGACTGTACAAGCATTTGCTGAAAAGAACTGATTTCTTCTAAGTTTCCCATTAAATAGGAAGTATCTGTAGAATTTAACCTGGAACCAAGCAAGGGAAAAAAAGAAAATAAAGGTTAAAAACTTGTACAAAACTTCACCTCCTATAATGTAAAATGTTGGGGCAAAACAGACGGCACAAAAAGTCTGCACCAGGATTGCGCCACCACAGTTCGCCCCCAGACCATGGCAGCCACATGCATCTGGCCTCAATCTGGGCCGCCGCCACGGTCCTGAACCAGGTGCCAAAAAGCTGTACCCAGGATGGTTTCCGGCCCATTTAGGTTGTGTGTCATCTGAACGCCGTGCCCCCAATGTGGTGGCTTCTGTTTGAGACGGCTGTTTATCATAAAGAACTCACTTCTAATGTGAAGCTCAGAGAATCCTTTTCTTTCTTATGTGCCTTAGACATATAATCTCTCCCCACTTAACCCTGCCACTTCACATTTGGAGTCAATAAACTAGACAGCAAGAAAAGCACAAAATAGAACTCCCCACCACAAGAAATATGCATCTGAGATTATTCCCTCAAAACATTTTGAAAGCTATTCAGCAGCTCCCTCCATACAAACAAAAGGGCCAGAATTCTCTGTAATACAAAGACAGATTTGGGGAGCAATTTCTGTTGTGTTCTTTATCTTGCACAAGAAACCAGTCAGAGAAGAAGTAGCCGGTTAAACAAAGTTAGCTAAAAGAGTGGGAATGGGGGAAATGGTAATTGGGCAGTACTAGCAAACCAACTGGAAGCTGGGGAGGAGGTGGGAGGACAGTCACATATGCTGCTCAGTGGTAGCCTAGGTATATATGCTAGTAGCAATGGCAGCCCTTCACTAGCTGTATAAATCTCCCAACAAGCTCTCTTACTCCCTCAAGTACATAGACAGCCATTGGCTAAGATGTCACAGAATTTTCATAAACACTTAAAAGTTGCTGCCACATGAAGATGAAGGTCAATTTAAACATCTGTTTTCTCTACTGTGTTTCCACAGGGCAGACATAAGAGTCATCACATGCATCTCAGCCCCAGTGGAAGAGACATCACCTACAATGGAAGGCCCTTAAAAACACAAGCTGGCTCAAATGTTATGCTAACTCTTAGAATTGCCAGCATACAGATATTTTCAATGGGAAAATGTACTTACTTTTCACTAGCTTGTAAGGGACGCAGGTAGTTAGAAAGCATGGTCTGTAGTTCTTTAGCATATTCATTTTCTGTTTCTAGAATGTTTTGTAGCACCTACAATATAGAAAGAGTTACAATTGTAATTTTAAAATGACAGCAAATGAAAAACACTAAAACTTTAAACACCAGTATTCTTTGAAATAGCTTGTCACAGAACCTGGAGACTGTAATGGGAGGGAAGGTGGGTTGGAAGGGGCATGTTGACAAGAGTAAGCAATGTTCAAAATACTGAAGAAATAAAAGGGGATCAAAATGGTAGGGAACTACCACAATACAGTGGCACAGCATATGATCTGTCTATCAAATATTGTGGGCTAAATCCAATGTTCATACTGAGTTAGGCCTTGGAAGGTACCGCCTAAAACAGGGGTCAGCAACCTACAACCTAGGGGCCGGGGCCAGCCCCCCGAGGCCTTTGGACCGGCCCCAGGCCAGTCCTACTGCCGCCGCCGCTCAACCCCCACCGCGCGCGTCATGGCCGCCATTTTGTTTTCCAAAATGGCGGCCATAACTCATTTGCGCATGCGCAGTACTCCTGCGCATTTTGTTTCGGAAAACAAAATGGCGTCTGCAACTCACTCACACATGCGCAGTACTCTTGGAGTACTGTGCATGCGTGCGCGCAAGTGTGCGCAGTGCCATTCCCCCCCCGGTCTGGCAGAAGACCTGGGGACCAGAGACCGGCCCCAGGTATGAAAATGTTGCCGACCCCTGCCTAAAACCTATTACAGGTGCTGCCAGTTAGCATAGGCAGTACTGACCGATCTTGCTTACAGAACCTTGATTGTTTGCAGAGAATGATGGCTAACCAATGTCAAGTTTAAAACAAGAAAAAGCAACATGCTCTGCAGTTCTCCTTCCAGCCTTGGTGTTGCTTTGCCACAATCTATAGCCACCATTGCAGCAAATGGAGCAGTAAGAGAAACCATCACTTTTTATCCCCCTGGAAAACGTTGTGCACTCATAGATCTTATTTCAATATCTGTCACCAAAAGATTTATAATAAAGCTCCAAGAAGCCTCAAAAAGTGTGTATGCATGTGCACACACAGAGAAGCAGGAATCCTGTTGGATACTGTCAATTACAGTATACCCACTGAATCAATTATTCAACAGTGAATCCATACATACAAAAATCCCACTGATTCAATGAATTTAGGCGGCATCTGCAGTGCAGAATTAAGGCAGTTTGATATCACTTCAACTGCCATGACTCGATGCTATGGAAACCTAGGATATATAGTTTGCTGTAGCACTGGAACTCTCTGACAGCAAAAGCTAAATAGCTCATAAAACAACAAATCCCAGAATTCCATATCACTGAGCACATGGCAATTAAAGCAGTGTCAAACAGCATTATCCTGCAGTGCAATCCAGCCAGAGTCTAGTCAGAACTCAGGAGTAATAACAGGACTGAAGTCAGAGTCTTACAGACAAAACATACATTAAGAACAGGGCCACTCCAACAGTGAGACTTCCCTCATTTTAGATATTCAAACAACCCTCATGTCAGTTAAAAACAGGGTCACCTGTACAGCCAAGACCACTGCATCCTTCAAGAACCACCATCTCGTCTTACTTTTTAATATACAAAGCTGCTATTAAATCAAAATCCAATTTATTACTATTATGGTATTCCAACAGTGTCTCTCCTAGCATCCCTGTAATCTTGAGATGTACTAGACCAACCACATTGTCCAATGCTGCAGTTTACAGTCTGTTTGGGACATAAAACAGTTATTCATGCCTGTATGAAAACCTGATGAAACTAGTGACATGCTGAACTATTTAAAACAGAGAATTCACTGCTTCTTTCATTAGTGTTGCCAGACGCTGTTTTATTTCTCTGAATAGGCCTATTCAGTTGAAGAGGAGAGTGGGGAGGGAGACCATTTCTGAGTTCATTCTTTTGTTGGTAACTTGACTCCTGCCCCAAAGATTAAAATGTCCCTATTCTGCAAGAAGCACTAGGAAGAACAGATGTCACAAAGAACACATAAGCTATTAATTAGCTGGTTTCGAAAATGTAATACCACACTTTCCACTCGAGAAGCAGAAAGATTAATAAAGTATATCTTGCACAGCAAAAGATAATGATGAAATGTCAGTAAACTACAGCACTATCACTCATAAAGCTGAGCAGCATACAAGAAAATGCTTGCACTGTTACTCCTCATTGCAATAATGAAGTAGCAACAGACAAAAATAAAAATCAGCAAACGCCAATGAGGAGAGAATCCTAAGACAAAGATACAGCAGAATCAGTCCTAATGTATTTGAGTACAACAGCTACAGATATGCTAGATACGTACATTATGGTTATGCCATTTTTGCACAAATTAGGACAAACTATTTTCAGGATCTAATTTCCAACTAAACTGGCCAAGCCTTTCAACAGGAACAAACCTATCAAGAAATCAAAGAAACCATATACAAAGATGCAGACATTGTTCTCTCTCACCTGAAAAAAAAAACCAACTATATATAAACAATATCAAACTATTAATACTTTCAATTTTTTACATTTTAATTGAGAGTAAACTAAGTTCCTATCAACAAGCATGAACTCCAAGTTTAATTATACTTAAATCTATATCTAAACTTTAACTTTATTTAACTATATCTATGTCTAAACTCTACACCTGTACTCATGAAGCACCCTACAGTGGAAACATCATAGTCTGATGTCCATATGCCTATACACTAAGACATATGCATATAAGATCTTTGTATCTCACTATCATTAGATAGGCTTCACTGTCAATCTCCCATTAGGGAAAGCTGCGGGACACTATATGTTTACAGTAGCCTAGAAGTCACAAAGACCCAAATACAACAATATGTCACATTCAGCATAGCTGCATCGCACAGTTTGTAATCTCACCACCATGTTTGTTTGCGCTAATATTCACCTTTCCCTTCTTTCTTGCTTTCTGCACATTCTGGCTTCTGCAAGACCCCATGAGATCTCAAAGACCTTGTTTTGAAAACTCCATGACCATTTGATGAAACTAGGTACCAAATGTGGATTGCTTTCACAGACATGGTAACCTTTTACAGTCTGCGGCACAAATGAAAAGCACAGAGGGATGAATTCATCCAGTGTAAGCTATCCCTATGTCATAAGGCATGGGGAAAATATCAAGTATATCTAACAGTTCACATGCATAACAACCAATGTATTTCCCCCCTAAAATAAAAACTCTCACCAGTATGTGGCTTAAACCAGGTTGTTTGCTTGTTTGTTTGCTTGCTTGTTTAAAAAAAAGGTTTGTCCAATGTCAGGTGTAAGTAAGGATAAAGTTATTTCAAAACAGCATTTATGTCCAATTTAAAAAGGGGGGAGACGCTATCATAGGTGCATCTAAAATGTATAAATAATGCAATTTGACACCAATTTACAAGTGCTGTAGCTCCATCATATGGAATCCTAGGATCTGCAGTTTTACAAGGTCTTTAGCCTTTCCTGCCAAAGAGTGCTGGTGCCTCACAAAAATGCAATTCCCAGGATTCTGTAGGATGGAGCTGCCATGGCAGTTAAAGTGGTGTCAAACTGCCTTATTTCTACAGTGTAGACGCACCCCATGTGGGAGAATGACATGAAAATCCATATACTAATCAAAATAACAGCAAAACAGAACTGACATGATAATGACCTAGAAGAAGAAAAAGCCATTATCAAATGAAAAAGTCAAGAATGTTGTGATTTAAAAGTCATCCCAGCCTATAAATGCACACACTGCAAAGAAATCAATTATTTCTGATTTAGTGCCATACACATGAGTGCTCAAAATGCAAAAGCTGAAAGGAGTCCATGGGGGCTTATCACTAGACCCATTTCAGGAAATACTCATCAAGTCCCAAGCTGCATACAAAGCTTCACCAATCCACCGCATCCAACAAGATTTTTAAAAAACCACAATCTTTGTGATTACATGATATAGGATGAGATAAATGACTTCTACAACGACTTTGAGTCTCAAAGAAATATTTATTAGCTCCTAAGATTCACTAACGAAAAGCTTCACAGAGAATACTCTTCACAGACCAATCTTCTTTCAGTGTCTGACAAGCACAAAAAACCACTAAGCTTTCTCAAAAAACAAATTTCCAGCTGTAACAATAAAGTACCAAAACTCTTTCAGGAACGTTTAGATTTTAAGGCCTTTATCTGATTACAGTTGACTCTTGCCAACCAGATTTGCCATCCGTGGATCTGAGCATCCGCAGCCCATTGTCACCAATGGCAGAGTGTGCATGCGGCTGCACTGCCATGCGCACAGCACACCGCCATTAAGGGACTTAAGGTCCCATGGTTTTTAGCATCTGCAGGGGAGTCCAGAATAGATCCCCCACAGATATGAAGGACTGACTATATTTCATCAATGAAGTTACTGAAATGTGTTACTACGTGCACTAAAAAAATTATCTCTTTCCCTTCTGTCTCATTTCCTTTCTTACTACCCCAACAGGATGACCTCCTTGTTGAAATAGCTCCACTGGCTACCAGTTCATTTCCGGGCAAAATTCAAAGTGTCAGTCATGATCTACAAAGTCCTATACAGCTTAGGTTCAGACTGAAAGACTCTATTTTCCTATACAAACCTACAAAAATCCCAAAAGCTACAGAGGAAGGCTTTTTCTCGATCCTGCCACCATCACAGGTTCACTTGGTAAGGACAGAAGAGAGAGCCTTCTTAGTGGCTGCTCCCACCCTCTGGAAGTCCCTTCTGTGGGAGGCTAGGCTGGCCGCCTCCCTGCTTTTCTTTCACTGGCAAGCAAAAACATTTTTGTTCAAGCAGGCTTTTAATATATCATCATCATCATCAGGGAGGCTTTTATATGGTGTGTGTGTGTTCTGGACCACCACCATCCTGCAGATATTAAAAAAACAACAACGCAGGACCTCAAGTTCTGTTGTCCCTAATAGCAATGTGACATGTGTGTGGCTGCTAGCGCAGCTGCACACACACACACCCATTGGGGACAATGGGGCTTGCCACCCATGGATGCTCAAATCTACAGATGGCAAGCCCATAGTCCCACTGCACAGCACAGAATCACAGTGTTGGAAGAGACCACAAGGGCCATCCAGTCCAACCCCCTGCCATGCAGGAACACACAATCAAAGCACCCCTGACAGAGGGCCATCCAGCCTGTGCTTAAAAACCTCCAAAGATGGAGACACACCACACTCCATGGGAGTGCACTCCACTGTCGAACAGCTCTTACTGTCAGGAAGTTCCTCCTAATGTTTTTCCTGTAGTTTGAATCCTCTGCTCCATGTCCTTGTCTCCAGAGCAGGAGAAAACAAGTTAGCTCCATCCTCAATATTACACCCCTTCATATATTTAAACAGGGCTATCATGTCACTTCTTAACTGTCTCTCCTCCAGGCTAAACATATCCAGCTCCCTAAGCTGCTCCTCATAAGGCATGGTTTCCAGACCCTTCACCATTTGGACACGCTCCAGTTTCTCCACCTCCTTTGGACACGCTCCAGTTTCTCCACATCCTTTTTTAATTGTGGTGCCCAGAACTGGACACAGTATTCCAGGTGAGACCTGACCAAAGCAGAATAGAGTGGTACTATTACTTTCCTCAATCTAGACACTATACTTCTATTAATGCAGCCTAGAATCACTCTGGTCTTTTTCACTGCACACTGTTGGCTCATGTTCAACTTGTGGTCTACTAGAGCTCCTAGATCCTTTTCACATATATTGTTGTCAAGCCAGGTGTACCCCATCCTATACCTGTCCATTTTATCTTTTTCACCTGAAGTGCAGTACCTTGCATTTCTCCCTGTTGAAATTCATTTTGTTAGATTTGGGCTAGCTTTATAATCTATTAAGGTCATTTGAATTTTGATCCTCTCCTCCTAATTTGGCATCATCTGCAAATCTGATAAGCATGTCCTCTATTCTTTCATTCAGTTCACTCATAAAGATGTTGAATAGCACTGGGCCCAGGACAGAACCCTGTGGCAACCCACTGGTCGCTTCTCTGCCAGAAATAGTGCAAATTGAGTCTACTTTAAGGGTTAGGGTTAGTGCTAGGGAATCATGGGAATTGGTTTTTTTTCCTGAGACATTGAGCCTTCTTTGTCAGAGAGCTCTGGTGCCACAATAAAATACAGTTCCCATGATTCCCTAACCTTAACCTTAACCCTAATCCTTAAAGTGGACTCAATTTGCACTATTTCTAGCAGTCTGCAAAGGCCCATAGCTGCGTTTAGCCGGTCAACCAATTGCAAATCCACCTAACAGTTGCATTGTCTAATCCACATTTTACTAGCTTATTAGCAATAATATCATGGGGCACCTTGTCAAAGACCTTCCCTCACATAACTTCCCTCCCTCACATAACTCAGTTTAAAGCCCTCCTGATCAAATTTTTCAGACTGTTGGCAAAAACATTTCTGCCAACTGGTATGCGGTGCAATCCATCACTTGCCAGATGTCTCCCACTCCTGAAACCACAGGCCATGATCCAATAATCCAAATCTTTCTCGGTGGCACCATATGCAGAGCCAGTTGTTCACATTCACTATTTTCCTCTCCCTTTCTGATCCAAGAGATAAGATGGGAGAAAAGATAACAACCTGTGCATCTAGTTCTTTCAGCTTCCTACCCAGAGCCTCATAGTCCCTTATGATATTCAGAAAGCTATGCCTTGCAGCATCATTGGTTCCCACATATCATTGGTGGACAAAAAAAAGGGATAATGGTCAGTAGGCTTGACAAGTCTTGTCAGCCTCACTGTCGCATTATGAATTTTTGCCCCAGGGAGACAACACACTTCCCGAGACACCTTGTCAGGCCCACAAACCACTGATTCTGTATCCCTCAGCACCACACACCTCCTCTGAGGCTTAGCAGCAACTATTCCCCCTGGTGGTACTCCCAAGGTCCCCTTCACTTTCCCTAGTGACTGGCCCTGCTCCTCTTCCTCATCATGCTTGATAAGGGAGAGAGCTTCAAATCAATTCTGTAGCTGTAATCTTTTTTTAAGAATGGTGCAGATCTGACTACTAAGACTGACATTTATACCTACTGACCAAGCAGTGTCACTGAATTCAACAGGACTTCAAAGGAACTACGATAGGATTGCACTTAAATTAATGTTAATTTACAAATAGATATAATTAATTGTTTAAACTATTGCTTCACTATTATAATCAACCCTTGAAGATGGAAAAAGTCCATCCTCTCTGCAAAAACAAGACCAGAATTAGACTGCAACACAAACCATAAACTGCTAATAGCAAAAAATTAAAGTATAGTACTCCCATTTCTATATATGATTGTGAAAGCTGGACACTGAAGAAAGCTGACAAGAAGATCAACTCATTTGAAACATGGTGTTGGAGGAGAGGTCTGTGGAGACCATGGGCCATCAAAATGACAAATAAAAAGATCTGTGAGCAAATTCCTTCTCTAGAAGCCAAAATGGTTAAACTGTACTTTGGACATATCATGAGACAAAATGACTCAATGAAAAAGTAATAATGTTTGGTAAATAAGAAGGAAGTAGGAAGAGAAGACAATCACATTACAGATGAAATGACTCAACCAAGGACTATAACTGCATTTGAGAAATGATCAAATCAGTTTTTCAGTCACACAGAAAAGCCCTCTTTAACTTGCTGTATTGCTAATGGTATAAATTATTTGGCAGATTAATTGTAGGACTAGCACACTACCCATATTTAATATTAAATATTAAATGTAGTAATTAATTTTTTAAAAAAATATATAATTTAAATAATTATTTTGTAAAGTCCAATTTAAACTCTGACTTCTGTTTAATCCACCTTAGCTCACAGAGATGAAGACAAAAAGAAAGATCTAAGTCCCAAGGCAAAGGGTGAGAAAGAAGAAGAGATTATAGTATTTCCCTAAATAGGTAAAACTAGATTTCCCTAGATAGGAGCCAGTGTGGTTTGAGCCACTACTATGACAATGACTGGAGGCCAGAGTTCGAATCCCTGCTCAGCCATGGAAACCCACTGGGTGACGTTGGGCAATTCACACTCTCAGCCTCAGAAAACCTTGTGAAAGGGTCTCACCTTTGGGCTACTATAAGTAGAAAAATACTTTAAGGCACACAACAACAAAAAGGTAAAACTGTGTTATAACCATTCTTCCCCGTGAGGAAACTACAGTGCCTTTATGCACTAAGATGGGGTATTTTGTAGTCCCTAAATTTCAGCCACTTGCCATGTCCACAGTTTGTTTTTCTACAACCAAAGAAACGTCAGAAAGAAACTCTTCTAGAACATGGCCACAAAGCCCAAAAAACCCACAAAAAACTAAACAAAGAAAAAGCTGAGACAAAAAGAATCCCAAAAATTCTATTAATTTTCACTACTAGAACACTATTTTGTCCAAGCTTTTATTTCTTGGTTTGTAACATATTAGGACCACAAATGTCTCATGGCACTTTTCAGCAAACTAAAAATGCTGCAAAGCAGAAGTGACATTGATCTCCCTGCAAGCAGTTGCACCCTCTTATGAAAAAAATGAATTTCTTCCATTTGGGTGGGATAGTTGAATTTACTGGAGCAAGGCATACAACACAAGAAGTATACATTTTACTTTATCTAATTTTATTTTACTTTTCTTTCACCTTGTACTTCTGGTTCTATTCAGATGAAACACACTTGATTCTGTGCACACAGATACTTCTTTTAACATAAGGTATTTTTATATCCTACAGTACAATGAAATTCTCACCGAGGTCTAAATTCTGACAATTGGGGTTAAGCAATTCTGCCAATAATTAAATTATCCTCTTTTCACTAAGTCTAAGGTTTGCTGTTGCACTACAATGTCTTTGAATGTTCCTTTGCTTCAGCTACATTAGCTCAGATTTGAAGAATATTCATCTATAGAAGAGCACCTCTACATGGCAATATTACACAGAAGTTGGGACATTTCCTGATCATTTTTGCAAAATAATCTTGATATGGATCAAGGGTGTCTAATACAGCTCTTCTTCTAGTAGAACTATTTCAAATAATAGATACCACAGAACAGAACACATTGCAAGCCGCTATAAGAAATTTTAAAGATCCCCACACTTTGCTTGTCAGATTCCTTATATACACCAAGATGCACTGAAACCATCTCACATTCACTAGAGAAAGGTGAAAATCTGTACCCAGTAGTTTTGTTTCCAAAATGTTAATGATATGCAAAAGGTAGAAATTGAACTAATCTTATAAAAATCCTCTCTACTGTACTCAAATTGTTCACAAGATTTTTCTCCTGGGTAACAAGGTACATTAAACTCAAATTCTGCATAGACAAAATACAATGGCATGTGTAGATTTGGTCTAGCTAAGTGCAAAACCATAGGTCAGTAAAACAAAATAAATATTTACTTCTACCTTACTCCATTCTCTCTCTCTTTTTTGGGGGGGGCAATACTAAAAGGGGACAAGAATAGCTGTAACTAGAAAGGAAAGTACAAGAGGGAAAAGACAAGATCATGGCTGTATTGCTTTCAAATATTCAATTCAGTTCTTTTAACCCCTAAAACCTGACTTGAATCATATAAAAATGAAACAGGTTCTCAAAAATCGTTGAGTGTTAGTCCCACTTCAGATATATATGCAGTGTTTGTGTGTGTGTGAATTGAGTACTACTGGATACATGTTCTGGAAATGGAAGAAGTCTCTCAAATAGCAACAAATTTTTAAGCATCAATCTTCTCTCATTGAAAATTTAAAGAAGGTTTTTAAGCTTGTGAGTTTTCAAGCCATGTATAGTGGCATCAGGGATTCAGCAACCTCTTGTTTTTTCACTTGCCTTGGAATTACAAACGCATGGGGCAGGTGTGGTTGCTAAATCTAAATAGCCAGCAAGCTTCATTCATATTGGCTGAACAAAAACTGTAGATGCCTAATTTAAGATGCTTAGTTCTTACAGATGAGTGACACCTCTTTAGGAAAACAATCTTCCACTCCTGAGCCAGAAGCTACTGATAAATTGTGCAAACAAAATTTAGAGAAATATCACTCACCACATTATAATAGCTTTTGCTAATAGCAGATGTGTCAAACCCTTTTGGAGGGCTCTTTAGGGTTCCTGATTTGGGAGAGACAGGTTTTTCTGAAATATATAAAATGTTTTCACAACTGAATGTAATTTCAAAGTTCAAACACTAGAGGTCAAACAAAGTGCTCTTTTTCATGCAGTTGCAACAAGATTTTAAAGTACTTAATGTGTACAAAGAGTACTATGGCCTCTGCAGATGAGCCTATCTTTGTTTAATAAACCAAGGTGTCCAGAAATCTTGCCTACATATTCTATCATAAGTTACTCCTTCTCTTTTCAGTAACTAAGTCGTACTTACTGTAGCAAGTCAGGATCTCATCAAAAATGACTCCAGTATTTAAAAAACAAAAAAAATCAGGATTTTGATCTGTTTTGAAGAGTGTTTTTTTTTAAAGGTCTGTCTTGCTCTAAACCTATTAACCATAGTTTTGCAGACTGAAAATAAAAGGTAACCACAATTAACTGCTGGTAGTTAAGAAGGACTGAGCCAAGTGCACAGACAGAAAGCTCACTCATAACTTGGGCTATTACATCCAGGTATGATTGCCTGATTGAGTGAAATGGACAGGAAATTTTTTAGAATAGATGAAAACTGTAATAATTTTCTTGCGATGACAAATTAACACATTTGCTATATTATATAAGTGGATATCAGGGTCATAAACCTTCCAAAATAGCTTTCACTCCATTTATAGTGTTAATAAATGAAACAATGAATGAAAACATCATTGCCTGCGGTAGTTTGTGGGCAAAAAAAATTGCATTCCGCAGTTGCCCACCAGTTCTAAATAAAGGCTGAACAAAGTGTTCGGACTTAAATCTGCCCGGAAGCCACACCTATTTTCTAGTATGTAGGAGCTACTGAGGTTACTGTAATGCAAGCATATTCTGTACATCTGTACAGACTGATATACCTTAGCAGCGGTCTACACAGGTATCAAAGTTCCAAGAATAAAATATCCCATCCAGTATTCTGCTTTTATGTATCAAGAAATAGATCAAAGAATTCATATGTATTATCTATGTGAGTTTGGGTGGACTGCATAGCCACAAACCTTATGTATGGTTACACAGAAATCTATCATGAAAATGAAGCTAGATAGTCTGTAAAGCTTTCTCATGGAACTTACCATTTGATTTCACTTCTCTTACATAATTGCTAGGAAACCATCCTGTCTTGCCATTATGAGTTCCTTCCCACCAGCCTCCTTCTTCTACTCTTGTAACATGGATAATATCTCCTTTTGTAAAAGAAAGTTCATCTTCATTGGTCTGCTGAAAATTAAATTTCGCCCTTACCACCAATTGGTGGTTGCTGTTATCTGTCATATCCTAGAAATGACAAAATCAGTGAAATACAAAGGTTTAGGTACTTTTCAAAGTAATTTAAAAAATCTTGATCAAAACTATCCTAATGAGAGGTATAAGGTAGTCAATGTAGCTGCTTCTTTACCTATATCTGTGTGCAATTGTACAATTAAGCATTCATTTATTTATTTTTATCCCGCCTTCCTCCCAAAAAGGGACCCAAGGCAGCTCACAACATAAAAACACATCACAACACATCAAAACAACATAAAAAGCTTGCTGGAATAAAAATGTTTTTGCTTGCCTGCAAAAGGCCAGCAGGGAAGGGGTCAGTCTAGCCTCCCATGGAAGGGAGTTCCACAAGGTGGGAGCAGCCACCAAGAAGGCTCTCTCTCATGTCCTCACCAAACAAGGCTGCGATGGTGGTGGGACCGAGGGAAAGCCTTCCCCTGGGAATCTTAGGGCTGTAGGTGGTTCATATGGGGAGATACGGTCTTTCAAATAGTCTGGACCAAGTGTAGGGCTTTATAGGTCACAACCAGCACTTTGAATTGTGTTTGGAAACAAACCAGTAGCCAGTGAAGCTGTTTCAGCAAGGGAGTTATATGCTTCCTATAACTGGCTCCAGGCAGCATTATGGCTGTGGTTTTGGACCCGCTGAAGTTTCTGAACAGTTTCCAAAGGCAGCCCCACGTAAAGTGTGTTACAGTAGTCCAAACAGGACGTAACCAAAGCATGTGTCACTGTAGCCAGATCTAACATCTCAAGGAACGAGTGCAAATGGCGCATTAGTTTTAATGGTGCAAATGCATTCCTGGCCACTGCTGAAACCTGGACATCTAGGCTCAGAGCAGAGTCCAGGAGCACACCCAAGTTGCAAACCTGAGATTTCAGGAGGAGTGTAATCCCATCCAGCTCAGGCAAATCCCCAATTACTTGATCTGCCTTATGACTGACAAATTCAATTTGTTTGCCCTCATCCTGTCCATTACTGACAGCAGACACTGGTTCAGCACAGAGACAGCTTCCTTGGAATCAGGTGGAAAGGAAAGACAGAGTTGGGTGTCATCCGCATACTGATGACACTGCACCCCAAAACTCCAGATGACCTCTTCCAGCGGTTTCATGTAGGTGTTAAACAACATGGGGGACAACACAGAACCCTGTAGGACCCCCACAGGCCAATGGCTAAGGGGTCAAACAGGAGTTCCCCCAACACCACACTCTGGGTCTGCCCCTCTAAGAAAGACTGGAACCACTGTATAACAGTGCCCCCAAGCCCCATACCAGAAAGGGGTTTCAAAAGGATACCAGGGTCAATGGTATCAAAAATCACTGAGAGATCTAGCAGGACCAACAGGGACACACTCCCTCTGTCCAGATCCCTGTGTAGGTCATCCACCAAGGCAACCAAAGCTGTCTCTGTGCCATAGCCATGTCTGAAGCCAGACTGAAATGGATCTAGATAATCAGTTTCATCCAGAAATCCCTGGAGCTGGGAGGTCACCACTCGCAGAACCTTGCCCAAGAATGGAATATTACAGACTGGCCGATAGTTAGCCAGAATGGTGGGATCCAGGAAGATCTTGTTCAGTAACAGCTTCACCACAGCCTCCTTTAGGCAGGGTGGAGATTTGCCTTGCTGCAGTGAAGCATTCACCACTCCCTTTACCCATTTGGCCAGTCCCCCTCTAGCTGATTTCAAAAGCCAGGAGGGGAAAGAATCCAGTATGCATATGGTGGCCCTCACTTCTCCAAGGATCCTATCCACATCCTCAGGCTGCACAAATTGAAACTTATCTAATAATATGGAACAAGCAGACACTAAGATTACATCCACTGGACCTGTCTCAACTCCAGTATCCAAGTCAGAGAGAATATGCCGCTACTTGCTCGCACATGCGCCGGAGTACTGCGCATGCGCAAACGAGTCACAGCCGCCATTTTGGAAAACAAAATGGTGGTCGTGGCTCACTCGCGCATGCGCAGTACGGCAGAAGTATTGCGCATGCACGCACACACGAACAAGCACCCCCATGCACAGTACTTCTGGCGTACTGTGCATGCGCAAGCGAGCGTGCATGCGCGGCGCCATTCCCCCCCCCTCGGCCCCCAGAAGAGCTCCAGACCAGCGGACCAGCCTGAGGTAGGCAAAAGTTGCCTACCCCTAGCATAGACTAACTCAGCCAGCTCAGGCAGGGAGACTGTTGTGCAGTGGGGTGGGCGGTACAACAAGAGAATCCCTAATCTGTCCCACCCACCCATCTTTACATATACACACATACCCAGTAAACTGTGGGACAGGGCACCTGCTAAAGGAGATGGAATCCCGCTAGACCACTGCAACTCCGCCTCCCCGCCCCCTAGGCCTCACCTGCTGCTGAACCAAGAATCCAGGTGGACAAATTTGGGAGAGATCAGCACCCACCCACCCCACCCCCCAAATCACGTCCCGGGTCAGTAATGTTTTACCATTTACTGACCTGGCATTGAGCAGCAGCATTTTCAGCCTTTAGTGTTTTTGTCCCAGAATACTTATCCCTTCAACTGAATGTAACTCTTTCAGACTTATTTGCTTGCTGTAGCCCACTATATAAATGATAATTATGAAGTGACATATGTTTAAAATTTCTGATATGAACCACTTAGTAACAGAGTCTCTATCTACCTGAAGTAAAGCTGAAGCTGACTAAGCAGAAACAACTCACATTCTAGTTCCATGCTTCAGGCTATTTTAATACATTCCCTATAAGGGTGTTCCTCGTGTACAACGGTTTAAGCTGTTGCTCAGCATCTCATAAATAATATGGTGGGAAAACATGGCCATGATCTCTGTTTACCATACAAAAGCTCTATGGCCATTGATTTTTTTTACAGGCTTAAGCAAACTGTATTCCATGTCCATGGAGTATCTGATGGCAGATACTGACTACCAAACAGTGCATTTTTTCAGTTTTAAAAGTTCCTGCTAATGATAGGTGAGAAGGTAACTATCAAATATCTGTGAATCTGAGTCAAGCTTCTCACTTTGCAACACTAATTAAGGAGAGTGAAGAGAGATTAAAAATGGATCAACACCTACCAGACTTCGATACTGGCCTTGAAAAAGTTTTGAAGTTCTACTATGTAAAGACTGGGATCCCAAGGAATCAAATGACTTTATCCGGTGAGAGGATGGCCTTGCACATACAGAATCACTTCCTAGCCCAATGTCTGAAAAAAATGAACATGAACCAAGAATTTCAGAAAGGATGCGTAAGTAAAATGCATGCTTGACACACACACTTAAACCTGATGTGTAAAATCAAGGTGTGGATGTCACAGAAAGGTGTACAGAATCCTTCACATAATTACATGGAAATAGATATTTATGACAATAAAACAGCATTTATTGTTTCCCTAATTTGTAAAGCAAGTAGCATACACAGGGTGCACTGGACACCAAAAGAAGGGAAGACACAGGTCTGGAGAAGATCCCTACAAGATAAACTCAAGCATAACGGACATTCAAAGAAGCTTCTTACACTGAGCCTAACCCCAAAAGAGTAAGGAAAATGGCACTCTGAGAACACATATCCTCAGACTCAAGCCATTTCTTCCCCTCAAAATATCCTTTAACTGCAAGCATGGATTCTTGTAAATGCCCTATTTCCCCAACCATACATCCAACTACATTCTGCCCTCACTGATGTGATGCTCTGATTAAGATGGACATCAAGATATGCATCCAGAAGCACATTTAATTCAAGTGTTGAGTTCCTGATTCACAAGTGATACATGCTGCTTTCATGAGAGGATCTCCTCAGTTCGATTAGGCAAGAAATTACAGGGGGGAGGGTATTCCCTTTCTTGTCATCTTGCCCTTCAACATCTTCAGGAATGGAATGCATCAAGAACAATTAACAAAGAGGTAAGAGCAAAATACAGAATTAATCTATGTTTTTCTTGGATCTAGGTTAAAATCTACAGCCCACCCTTTCAAAGGCCATGGGAGCTGTACTTAGCATTATGTGGGAATGGTGTGTGCCACCAAAATTTGTGGATCTCATGCACAATTCAGGACTTAAGTCAGGAGTAGGCAACCTTTCCCCTTTAAGGGCCGAGGGACTTCAGCTCCCAGAATCCCAGGAGCTATTGGCCAATATGGGACTACTGGCCAACATGGCTGAGGCTTCTGGGAGCTGAAGTCCCTCCGCCCTTAAAGGGGAAAGGTTGCCTACCCCTGCTCTAATCCCTTTACAGGACACATTTCCAAGTGGAGTTCATGAGTGTCTTCCTGTCCTACACAGACATGTAAAAACATGGTTATCCCCTGACTTAAGTGTTTCTCTAGTCCCAGGTTGCTCTCAAGACCAGCTGAAGCTCCTTCTATCTCTCCCTTTAAAGTGAAGAGCCCAGAATCTGGACTTTGGTATCAGCACTCAGATGCCAAAACACGAGTTATCCCTCCACCTTCACTGGGGTAAGAGGTGAGGACCCCCGTGAATGTGGAAAACATGCAAATAAAAAAACACTATTCTTTTTACCTGAGAGAACACCTCTCTAGGAATTTCTAGGTCCTCCAGTGCAACTCTATGGTCAATATCTGCCAGAAGTTGATTAGAGAGTCATGCTGGAGGACCTACAAATGCCTAGAGAAGTGTTTTCTCTAGGAACTTCGAGATTTTCCATGATCAACTTCTGGCAGAGTTGCGTTGGAGGACCTAGAGATTTCTAGAGAGAACATATTAATCAAATCAGTAAATAATCAAGTCCGCCAAAATCCAAGCCACAAAAGTGGAGGGCCGACTGTACTTTCAACACTCAAACCCTAATAAATTACCTACTACTAACTTCATAGTTGGTGTCCTGCTACTCACTCATGCATTGCAGTAAATCTTTCTTTTGAGGAGGGGCATTAACTTAAAAAGCAGCTCAAGATTCCCAAGACCAAATGCAAAGAAGTCTTTCTCATCAATAGCAATTGAACTTGCATTTGAATCACAGAACCATTTCGTTGGGAGCACAGATCTCCCCAAAAACAGAAAAATAAGAAAAAGATGGAAAAGTAATTTAGGTCAAATAAATGCTAATGTTACAATAGTAAACTCAAGAAAAGAAATAGCTCTAGTAATATGGCCAAGTGCTTTCAAGAATACAAAATAGATTCTGCTTACCTGCTGTGACTTTATTTAGTGCAACTAAGGAGCTGAGCACCTTGTTGAAGTTCTGTCCTTGATACAGATCATTTGCATCAAAGGTCTGGAGGGGGGGAGGGAGAAACAAATACACACCAAGTCACTTTAGAAAGAAAACACAATGTGTTTTGAGGTTTTTTTAATGCTAAAATGTCTTAGGTTTCTACAGATTGTAATCCAGTAACATCTAAAAGACCACAGGTTGTGCACCTGCTTCAAAGTCCTAAAGGGTCTGTGACCTATATTATCTGAGTGAATGTCTCCTTTCTCATGCACTTTCCATGCTATAGAGATGTTAGTATATGAGCCCTCTTTTAGACAAGTTGGATCTATAAGGGTACAGAGTCAGCCATTCTCTAATCCCTTTACAGAACACATTTCCAAGTGGAGTTCATGAGTGTCTTCTTGTCCTACACAGACATGTAAAAACATGGTTATTCCATGACTGATGAACTAATGACATTGAATTTCCATTAGTCAAGTCAGTCCACTGTAGTAAGAGTTTTGTGGCACCCTGGAGAGGCAGTCTTACATTGGAGAGAGACATGGGCTCAAATCCTGACACTTAGCTGTTATCTGGTGACCTCAGGCCAGTCACTGTCCTAACTGAAATTGAAGGGCTGGGAAGATGCTGGGAAAGTGGGAGCATGCACAATGCTTTAAGCTTTTCAAAGAAGAGTTTAATTACAAAAGATGCTGGCAAAATATTTATTAATCAGAAGTCGAAGGCTTTCATGGCCGGCATCCAGTTTTTTGTGGGTTTTCGGGCTATGTGGAAGAGAAAGAAACTCTTCTAGAACATGGCCCACAGCCTGAAAAACCCACAAAAAACTATTTATTAATCAGTTTGCTTTTGATAATTATGTTGATTGTCTTTGTTGTTGAGAGCTCCCACATCATGTTTTTATACTTTGTACTCCACACTTGAATGTTAGTCACAGTAGAACACTAGAGATTAGAAGACTGAAGAAACAAACAAACAATACTCCCTTCAACTCCTCTGTCCCCAAAATCGACACACCATACTCTTAGATCCAATGAGAGCTCTAAGTTTTTCTAGAGAGGCCCTTCTCTCTGTCCCACCACCATCTCAGGCTTGTTTGGTTGGGAACAAAGGAGAGGGTCTTCTTGGTGGCTGCTCCCAGACTTTGGCACTCCCTCCCTAGAGAGTTCAGGATGTCCCCATCCCTGCTCTCCTTTCATCGACAGGTAAAAACATTTTATGCCATCACGCTTTTTCAAACTTTTAACATTTAATGTTTTTAACTTTATGAATTGTTTAATTGTTTTTAAACCTTATACCTAAAAAAATTTAATGTTTTTAAATTGTTTTAAATTTGCTGTTAGCCACCTCGAGCAACTCTATTGAGAGAAACGTAGGATAACAAATAAATAAATAAACAAATAAAATTAGATGTTTCCTACAACAAAAGCCACACTAATTTCAGCTAGATTTTTTTTTTCATATAAATGAAAGCACATCCAATACTAAAAGAGCACATGCTTGGGGAAAAGCGAGATCTTAGTGGGAGTTACTTCAGAATAGATACGCATAGGTACAAGCTGTTAATGACATTTGAGAACAGATGCTATGACCTCATCTGAACATGTTAAACAAAGGGAGTTTTCACATGTGAGGCCTAAAATGGGGTTGGTATGCTTACCGGCCAGAGATTTTACATCTGCATTCAGATTAATTGTAGTGTAGAATTAATATAAAAACAAAATGCAAAATCTATGTATTCAATTCACATTTAACTTCTCTTCCTCACTCCCAGACAGAAAACTGCTGGACATGGCATGGGACAAGTGCTTACGTAGAAACACCCAAACATCTATTAAAGACTCTTACACTTGCAAACATATTTCTCTCTTTTCCATATATGATAGATAGCAAATCAAAGACTCTGTTTCCCTTCACTCTGTCCCACACACAGTGGAAGGAAAGTGATGACCGCTCTTCTTCCATGGAATACAGAAGAAAACTCTTGGCTCATGCACATCAAAAACTATTTGCCAAAACAAGAAAGAAAATACCCTCTGTTTTCAACAAAGAGCTAGAAAGTTCTTTAGTGTGGACTCAACTAGAATACAGATACCATAGGAAATAATTATTTAAGGACACTGTGGGACTAGAACAATAAACTGAATTGTACTTGATTATATTGTAACTGGACCATACCTTGCATTTACAAATGTGCTGATGTGGTATGTAAAGCTCAAATAAAATCTAAAGTCTGCAAAGATTGTATTTAATATCATTTGTTCTGATCTGAAAAGAAAGAATGGTTATGTCACAATATGGAAAATATTAAATTATCAAGTATTATGTAGAATGTTTATGCAGCAAGAAATGCAATTTTTTTAAAAAATGGCCTCACTAAAGTTCTGTGTAAATGCAGTGCAAGCCAAAGCCTCACAGTCTTCACTTTCTTTAAATGTCCATGAACGAAGGAAGGCAAGTCCAATTTACTGAAGCAAATGGCACTCGCTAGTCATAATTTACCAATTAATGTCCATGGATTTAGTCAGGGTTAGGAGATAGCATTGCATGGTTATTCTAGTGTTGGACAACAACTCTAGAGACCAAGGTTCAAATCCTTGCTCAGCCACAGAATCTCAATGGGTGACCTTGGACAAGTCACACACACTCAGTCTCAGAAAATGCCATAGTAGATTCACCTTAGGGTCGCCATAAGTTGGAAATGACTTGAAGGCATCCAACAACAACAGTCAGGACTAAATGAGGGTTTAGCTGAGACATGAAAAAAGCATTATGGAATCCTATTGCAATAAAACTATGAACTGGGTGGAAAGGGGGGGGGGAGGTATAGTATTACATAAGGGGGTTGCAGACTGCCAGAAATAGTGCAAATTGAGTCCACTTTTAGGGTTAGGGTTAGGGCTAGGGAATCATGGGAATTGTTTTTTTTCTGAGACATTGAGCCTTCTCTGTCAGAGAGCTCTGGTGCCACAATAAAATACAGTTCCCATGATTCCCTAACCCTAACCCTAACCCTAAAAGTGGACTCAATTTGCACTATTTCTGGCAGTCTGCAACCCCCCTTAGTCATATTTAGAGTACTAAGTTAGACTATGAGAGCATCTAGAAGTCTTGTTGCCAATGAAAAAAAATTCAGAACTGGTTTCCCTTCAGAAAATATGACAACAGCAGTGGAGCTTATTTTTCCATATATACCTTCTCATCAACTTGCCTACTGGAAAGATCTATTTTCACAAGTTGAAAAACACTTTTTTTTAGGAAACCCAAAACACCAGAGTATTTTTGTTTAAACCAAATTATATGATTAACATCTTTCAATAAGATATTGCTATTTGCTACTTATTATTCCTATTAAATCTGAATATATGTAGACTATACATAATAAAACAAAGTACTCTCAGAGACAGATGGAAATAAATCAATGTTAAGCATTAGTCCTACTTATTATTTATAGGAGTGTAGGACTACACCAATATAGGACTAAATCAGAACATTAGGTAGCAACATGCAATTCAGATATTATGTCACTTGTTTAAATAATAATTGTTCTTTAAAGAGTACTCTTTTAAAGCCAGTTGTTTTAGTTGCTTATGATAACTGAAGGATTTGTTTTTGAACCACATTTCTTGCGCTATAAAATAAAGTGATTAAAAAGAAGCATATCACACTGGATACTAATCTAACATCCCCATCATCCCCATCTACCAAAAAGGAGACACAAAAGATTGCAGTAATCACAGGACCATAGCACTGATTTCCCACACAAGCAAAATTATGTTCAAAATTATGCAAAATAGACTCCAACCATATGTGGAGAGAAAAATTCCAGAGGTGCAAGCAGAGTTCAGGAAAGGAAAAGTCACTAGGGGCCACACTGCAAACATACGATAGCTAATGGAGCACACCAGGAAATTCCAAAATAAAATCATCATGTGCTTTATATACTACAGCAAAACATTTGACTCCATAGATCACAAAAAGTTGTGGAATACTCTTAAAAACACAGCAGTGCCACTACATTTGACAGTCTTGATGACAACAGATTTCAGAAAAACAGAATGGCTCCCAGTCATCAAAGGGGTCAGGCAAGGCTGCATTCTATCACCCTATTTGTTCAACTTGTATGCAGAAAATATCGTAAGGAAAGCAGGTTTAGACTCAGAAGGAGGAGGAAGGAATATCATCATATCTTATATATGTGGATGACACCATATTACTAGTAGAAAACATCAGATTTGGAACAATTACTGAGGGAGGTCAGGAAAGAAAGTACAAAGGCAGGCTTAATGCTGAACATAAAGAAAGTAAAAATAATGAACACAGAGGAACTACACAGAATCAACTTAGGGGCTATACAGATGGCCCAAAGGAGTGGTTTGCTACCACCCCTTTCAGCACCAGATCAGGGCTGCAGCAATTGCATGCTGTGGCCCTGATCTGGCAATTTGCCAGCCCAAAAAGGAGCAGCAAAAAGCTGCCCTTGCCACCGCAGCTTTTCACCATTTCTTCAGCACAGTGCATCTAAATGCTGAACTGCAGAAATGGCATAATGCCACCATGCCCCTACTCCACCCCAATGCCAGCCCTTTGTGCCGCTCTGTACAGCCCCCTAGACAATAAAGAAATCGAAATATCAAACATTAAGCAGAATGGTGACTGCAGCCAAGAATAAGAAGACTAGGAATGAGGAGGGCAGCTATGAAAGAAGATCCTAACAAGTAAAGATATACAACTGAGCACTAAAGTTAAAACTGTCCAAGCCATTGTATTCCCCATCACCATGTACTGATGTGAAAGTTGGCCAGTGAAAAAAGTGGATATGAAGAAAAACAATTCAGTTGAAATGTGGTGCTGGAGAAGAGTGCTGAGAATACCGTGATAGCCAAAAAGTCAAACAATTGGGTCCTTGAACAGATCAAGCCTGAAACCTCCCAGATCAGGGGTCGGCAACCTACGGTCCAGGGGACTGGGGCCGGCCTCCCCAGGCCTTTGGACCAGCCCCCGCCAACCCCCCACCACCACCACTGCCGCCGTGGCCGCACACACCCCGGCCACCATTTTGCTTTCCAAAATGGTGGCCACGACTTGTTTGCGCATGCGCAGTACTCCTATGCATGAGCGAACGAGCCGTGGCCGCCATTTTGGAAAATAAAATGGCAGCTGCTACTTGTGTGCGCATGCACCGAGTACTGCGTATGCGCAAACAAGTCGTGGCTGCCATTTTGGAAAACAAAATGGCGGCCGTGACTGGCTCACACACGCATGCGCAGTACTTCTAGTGTACTGCACATGCACGTGTGCTCAAGCGCGCACAGCGCCATTTTCCCACACACACCATCAGCCTGCGGAAGACCAGGGGACCCCGGACCGGCCCCAGGTAAAAAAAACTTGCCTACCCCCTGTCCCAGATGATCAAATTGAGGCTGTCATACTTTAGCCATAACATGAAAACACAAGACTCATTAGAAAAGACAGCAATGCTAAGAAAGGTGGAGGGTAGTAGAAAGAGAGGAAGACCGCACATCAGATGGATGGACTCAATCAGGGAGGACATGGGCCTGAGTTTGCAGGTCCTGAGCAGAGCAGTGGAGGATAGGGGATATTAGAGATGTCTCATCCACAGCATCACCATGAGTTGAGGTCAATTAACAACAACAACCTTTTCTAACATCGAATAACTGTCAATAAACTTTAAAGTTAAAATATTTAAATTCATGGTTATTCTAGTAAGAAGGCTGGAAAATAGTAATAATAGCCAGAGTTTAAAAAATCTATATGAATAATAAATTTTTCAAAAAGTTTTTTTTTTAAAAAAAAATCATTTTGTTGAACCAAAGGTTTACACTAGCCAAATGTTACTTTCTATTTAAAACCAGACTATTCACTATGATAAATGTTATCCTTTGCTCAGGCCTTCACTGTTACATACGATTCCATCTCACCTATTAAAAATGTTTAATTCTGTTATGTTTATAGTTAATAATTGCAGAATACAATAAAAAATGAAAATGGAAGGGGAGGGACTAACTTAGGACCATTTTATTTCAATAAATTTATTCCAGGTATGACTCATCCTAGGACCAACTTTCTGACTTTGAACTAAGTATTTAAAACCAGCCACTGCACAAAAGTCACCCAAAAAGGAATATCTGAATATTCCACAGCTATTTCAGGATGAGGTCCATGAAGTGTTATCTCTTTCTCTCTCTCCCTCTTTTTTGTAAAGAAAAAAAGATTTTGATTAGAGCAAAGACCTCCATAAAAGTCTCAAGCATTGCTTGTGCTTAGAGAACATATACAGAGGAAGATTTTCTGTCAGTCCCCACCCTGTTATACACACTTTAGTATATAAGAAAGAAAACACGTGTGTGTGTGTGTGTACAGAGATGCAGAGCTTTTTATCTCAACTATAATGTACCAAAAACTTTCTGTACCCATGCCATTACACCACACAATTCTCCATATCTAACACAAACAGATAGAAAAACAGAAACAGGAACCATATTTCATGAATTTGCATGCTCAATGACCAGAAGGTAACGCCCTCTCTTTTTCAGTAAGATTCATACACACAAACAAAATTCTCAAGCATCTAAATTTCCAGAAACTCTTAGACAAGGTAAATGCATGAAATTTCACCACCGCCAAAGAAAAGCTTTTCTTCCCCCCTGTTTACGGGAGCACTCAAATATCAACATTCAAGTATCAACAACTTTTAGCCTACTAAAATTATTTTTAAAATACTAAATTTGCAGAATAAAGAACAATGGGCAGGAAACAAAATAATCTGTAAAAAAAAAAAAAAGAAAGATAAAAATTAGTATTTAGGTTCACCTTCATTGTAGGTTCTCACTGGGGGAAAATTAGTCCCACCAAGCCAGTCCGCTAAAAGAAGTCAAGAAAAACAGGATGCAAAGAGACTGATGTTTCCTGTCAGACTGAGACTATCTGGGATACTGGGAGCAAAGAGATTGGTTCATCCTGATGGGCAAATCATCACCATCTATATATTGTACCTACTCTGCATTAGTCAAGAGGAAGCCAAACAATAGGATGAAAAATACAGGGTGGGGAAGGAGGAATAGGTATATAAAAATTTTTATGTGTTTTACGAATGTGATTTCATGTCATGTGAATTTTTTTAAACATGTAGCAGTGAAAGTATACAACAGATAAAAATGAACAAGTTCACACAATATGGAAATAAATGTACCACTCACAATTTCCTTACACAAAAATATATTTTGCATTCTAAGTAATTTATAATAATTTAAGTGGTGACACCAGATAGCTTGGTATTTTAAGTCTACAGCATAAAAACTACATTTTTGGAGCTGTGAATTCCAGAATTCTGAGAGCTATGTTCAAAAAAAGAATTTTTTTCAAGCTCTAAAAAAACAAATCATATGTGGCTAGGAAAAGTAGCTGCTCCTCAGGAAGCAGGATTAAGAAACGCCTTTGTCCAGGACTCTGGAGAGACCCACAGTCAGTGTTGGCAACTTAATTTCATAAAATGGACTATTTGGACCGATTTTGATTTTGTGATTCCAACAAACACAGGCAGGTAGAACACAGGGAAGTGCAGACAAAGCTATAGAAACAGTTTACCATACTGAGAGGCATGTTCCTGCTGAAACAGGACAAGCTTTACCTTCTGGCAAAATGGAGCAGCTCCCTCAGGGAGTACATTTAGGATATCATGAAAGATAGGATATGATTATTTTGTGGATTTTTCTGATTTCTGTGGCAAAATTCTGTTGGCTGGCTTTTGGCGTTATGTACCTTGATCTGTATTCAAGACACTTTGACCTGCATCCAACATGCTTGCGGAGCGATGGAAGCAATTTCAGCAGTGTCCCTAAAGGATTTATATTTAAGATATGTTGGAGTCAATAAATACACTTTTTTCCCTTTCCTACTCTCAAAGCTTCCTTTGC
>JAIPUX010001232.1:59046675-59059837 GCA_020142125.1 Phrynosoma platyrhinos | reverse complement strand
TGTTCAGTATTGAATTTATTTAAATAAAACTGTTCTAATTTGAAAAATATTATTTCCTTATAAAATGTTAAAAAATGAATATACAGGAATGTGCAAACAAAAATACATACACTAAACAAAAGCCTGGGGGTGGAACTGGGGTGGGGCGACTGCACGCTTGCCGCCTCAACTCCGCCCCGACGATGCCGTCACGCTGCGTGCCCCACGGCACAGCACGCAGCATCAAGGCGCTCCCTTGGTGCAGCGTGTACACACACTGAGGCCAAGAGTGCAGAAGAGCCATGGCGGCGGTGGTAAGGACGTTTTTTTGCCACTCTAAAAAGGAGCAGCATTTGCCAGCTCTTTTTGGAGCAGCAAAGAGCTGGATCGGGGCCGCAGCGTGTGGCTGCCGTGGCCCCGATCCGGCGCTCCCAGGAGCAACACATAGCTGTCCCAGGGGGGCATCTGTAGAGCCCCTATGTCAAGTGAGGGACACAACATCTAGTTGTAGATGTAAATGGGATCACAGGGGTAAAAGGTTTGAGGACTACTGCTGTAAATCAAAGATGATCAGATACTTTTAAAGCAGTGGTTCCCAAATCTTGTTTTGTACTTCAGCTCCCAGAATTCCTGACTGCTGGCCAAGCTAACTAGGCCTTCTGGGACTTGACGTCCTAAAACCTGGAGGACCAAAGTTTTGGAATCACTGTTTTAAAGAGTGAAAGGGGAAAGACTATTCTTTTCTGTACTTTCAAAAAAACTAGCTTCCAGACCCACCCACCCCCACAAATACAGAGACCCATCAATATTCAAGCACCATAGGCTTGAATTGGGCACACCTCATTGATTTTAACAGATGTCACCCCTCTGTGAAATTCAAAACCACAGACCTCAAGTCTGGAAGAACAGAGAGGTGACTGTATTACAGTATGAAGATAGCTTTGTTTAGCTTCGTGGCATACAACCTCCCCTCAAAAACCTACTTTTTCGAGGAAACTTTGTAAGAAGTCCAAGCAGACCATCTTCTCTTCCATTTTCCTACAACTCAGGCCATGAAAAGAAGTTTGTCTAATTTACCTACAAATGAGTAGACTTCTGTACGCTTAATGTGGTGCAGTCCCCCACCCGCACTGTACGCAGAATCCTTATCTTTTAGTGGTATCATTTTTCTTCTGAAGTGATATAAACAGTGGATCATTTCAGCTCAGCATCAACAATAATAATGCAAAAAAATCCAATACCACAGAGTTAGCTATACCATAGGGCAAAATGAGATGGCCTCCTCAGACACAGGAAACAGAGGTAAGACAATGGAGAACAAATATCTGTGTCATCGCATGGTATATTCTATGCCCCATAAGCTGGCCACAATGGTTAGCATGGTAGCAGGCACTCCTACAGCTGTTGTTTGCTGTTAACTGCCATCAAGTCAACTTTAACTTAAGGTGACCTTATGAAAGACATCCAAGTCCCATCATCATCAACCACAATGCTCAGGTTCCACAGAGCCTTGGCCTCCCTGATTGAGTCTATCCATCTCGAATGTGGTCTTTCTCTTTTGTTGCTGCCTTCCACCTTACTAAGCATTATTGTTTTTTCTAGTGAGTCATGATTTCTCATGATATGGTCAAAGTATGATAGCCTCAGTCTAGTCATCATGGCTTCTAGGGAGAGTTCAGATTTGATTCTGTTTAAGACCCATTTTTTGTCTTTTTAGCAGTCCACAGTATCTACAGAACTCTTCACCAGCACCATCTCTCAAATGAATTGATTCTCTTCCTACCCACTTTCTTCACTGTCCAGCCTGCATGGCCATACACAGAAATGGGAAATACGATTACATGTACAATCTTTAGTATTCGTGCAAAGGGCTTTAAAGTTAAGCGTCAACGCTCTCAATGCTCAGAAACCAAATGGAAGCCAGTAATTCAACACTGGTGAGGTTCATCCTCAGTGATCAATCAAGAGAGTCGCTTTGTTTTGAATGACATGAATGAGTCCACATACAGTGCATTACAGAAGTCAATCCTAGACATTCTCAGAACATGGATAGGATAACAGGCCAGGATATCTCCATCCAGGAGAGGCTGCTGTTTGAAAACCAGCCCAAGAAGTTAAAACACCTTGTAGTGACAAAGTTCAATATAGAAGTGCTATATGAACATCCTAGGGGTTCCACAGGCTGCACAGAGACAAGTAAAAGAGCCTTGGTGGTGCAGTGGTTAAATGCCTATACTACAACCACTCACTCACAAACCATATGGTTTTGAGTTCAATACCAGCCAGGGGTTCAAGCTCAACTCAGGTTTGCATCCTTCTGAGGTTGCTAAAATGAGTACGCAGATTGTTGGGGACAATTGGCTTACACATAAGTGTACTGATAAGATGTATAGAAATGTACTTGCTATTACTAACCTGGGTTCCACAAGCCACACAGAGAGCCATTGAGGGCCACATGCACCCCACACACTGCCCATATGTATCCTAAGTGTGAGAGATGGACCTCTTGATGAACTATCTCTTGTTTGAATCTATGTCACACACTTTTTAAAAAAATCTATGAAACATATTCAGGGGTAACCGTGTTGGCCAAATAGCAAAGTACAATAACATCCAAAATGCACAAAGTAGCGATACCTTTGGCCAACCAAAATGCACAAAATACATTATACAAGCTTTTGAAGTTCCACTGGCTTCTCCATCAGGCAAAGGTTAAGAATCATACAGGAGGGGAAAAAAATATAATGATGATATTAGTCACAGGCTTGCATTTTCTCAAAGTGTTGTCGGTGTTCTTTGGAGGGATAGCTATGCAAACGGGTCCCTCCTCCTTCTGTCCATGTGGCACTCTGGATTTTAGAAAATCTATGTAGAATCAGAGGCTATACAGAAGAGCAAAAAGAGGTGCTTTCAAGTTGATTTGGAGGCATGACGTTTAGATGACACACGCCTAAAAGCCGGCAGGAAAGCGCCCTCTAGACGCCATATGCCAGGAAAAGCCACTCCAAAAAGGAGCTGGTTTTTTCCACTTCTTCCACAAAGATGCACACCTTCGCACGTGCGTATGTATGCAGTGACACTGGTGCGCCAGAAAAAGGGCGCCGGAGATCTAAAACGGCTGTACAAAATGCACTACCGCACATGCGGCAGAAATTGAGTCAGCAATCCAGAGCGTGCACCCTATGATGCAGGCTTTAATTTAAAGCACCCTATGCTTCCAGGTGTGAATGCGCTTGAATATTAGAACCCTAACCCTAATTGTAACGCTATGCATGCACCCTAGCAACTGTTCTCTATTATGGCAATAAATGCATTCTGTCGCTTGTATGCTTGCTGTCAGAATGCACAGTAGTTTGCATGAAAGAGGCTTTTGTGACCTCTTCTGCACTTCCTGGCATGCTTGGGGGGGGGCTCCTGGAGTAACGTTTGTCCATCTGTCCTGTTGACCATGTCCCTTGCATGACCGCCAGCTACATGTATCAAGTCTGTCCACACAAACCTCCCTTGCATGTACCTCTCCTCTCCACCCTGATCTGTGTGGGACATGTTTTGTGGAGGACAATGGAGTAGGTGTCTTTTCAGTTGACAAACTCGTTCTATCTTCCCAAGGGTGGCACAATCAAACAGTGGCACCTGTCTACTGCACCCCATCCTTGGGGGAAGTCAAGGTCAAGTGAATCCTTGTATGATCTGTGGGTGAATGACAGGTCCTGTGCAGGTGTGCAGACATGCCGAACCTGAGTCACCTTTGTATACAGAGAATGACAGACTGTATACCACCATATCTTCTGGGCAGGTGTTCATGTGTCTGAGAGAACAAAAAAAAATCAAAGCAGCCGCTGTCGGCCCATGCAGTTGCTCCATCCCCATTTAGGGCATCCTCAGGGCAGGCAGTGCGGTTGCTGCAGTTTAGTGAAAAGGCAGCTTCAGGTCACCTTTTCCTGCCCATCTGTATAGCCCCTCAGTTTTAAATGTTCCTGTGCCATCAGGGGAGCCATGGTGCAGCAAAATGCAGAGGAAGGTATGGGAATTAATGGGAAGGTTATGGGAAGTACAGTACCCAAAAGAAACTGAAGTACCCAATGGAGTATGAAGCTAGAAAGGTTCAAGAAATCTGTATTTTTCCTTGTAGCTGAATAAAACAGTATTTGCTCTGAAGCTGTCACCAATATACTAGTTTGCCAAGTGCTGCCAATGAACTATAAAAGCACAGCAAGGGGGAGTGCACAGAAACAAGTGTCTATTATTTTCATATGTTATGATGGGCCCTACATATTCGGCATACATGACAGTCACACATCCATGTCATGTAAAATAATTTTAAAAGCAACACAGGTACTAACAGGGGACAGAGAGAAGTGCAAAGTACTCCACAACAATGACATCTTTGTATCTTTACAGAGAAAGACAGGTTCATGTGCAATCGCTCTGAAGAAAGGAATCATTACAAGATCTTCAACTACTTATATGACATGACCTACATAGTTTTTTCAGCATCTACAAGGAAACACAGACAAGGTGGGGAGAGAAGGAATGGAATAATAAACCTGTGCACAGATATAGTACAAAGAGGCAACCATTCACATTTTAAACATGCACAAATTGAAATTTGAAAGTACTGTATATATTTTACAAGTGTTTCAAAACACTAGAACTGTGTTGTACAAGTGTTTCAAGACACTAGAACTGGCAATTTTAGTAAAGAAAGAAGTTTCAGAATCAACACACCATTCTCCTCTCTTGAAAAGTACGGTATAGTTCAATCCTAGCATATGTATATTTAGATAGAAATGTACCAACTTATCCAGTATCAATAGGCACTGTCAGGCTGCTGATCAAGAAATTCAGAGTAATATACAAGTAACAGAAACACACTTGCTGTTGCTGGGCTAGTCTAACAAAATGCTTTACTCAAATATTTAAGAAGGCTTGTTGTACACTAAGAACTACCATATAAGGGAGAATTCTAGCTAGATTTTCCTAATGCACACACACTCATTTATTTAATATAACAAGTCAGCATTCAAACAAACAAGCCTGCCACCTCCCCTCTAATGCAATTTGTTGTTGTTAACTGCCCTCAAGTTGATCTCAACCCATGGTAACCCTGTGGATGAGACATCTCCAAGACGCCTGGACCTCCACTGCACTGCTCAATTCCTGCAAACTCCTTAAAAGATTCCATCCATCCAGCATGTGGCCTTCCTCTCTTTCTACTTCTCTCCACCTTTCCTACCATTATTGTTTTTTCCAGTGAGTTCTCCCTTTTCATGATGTGCCCAAATTACAACAGCCTGTTTTGTCATCTTGGCTTCTAGGGAGATCTCTGGCTTGATCTGCTCCAGGATCCATTTATTTGTCTTTTTGGCTATTCATGGGATCCTCAGCACTCTTCTCCAGCACCACATCTCAAATTCTCTAATTAATAGAGAATACAATGGCTTACATGATTCCCACTTTTGTGTTTCATTGTATATCTTTGCATTTTAGAATCTTTTCTAGTTCTTTCATAGCCGCTCTTCCCATTCTTAATCTTCTTCTGATTTCCAAGCTGTAGTCCCCACTTCTATCAATGTTTGACCCCAGGTATGAGGCAGTGTGACTTACACAAGATCACCCAGTGGGTTTACATGGCTGAGCAGGAATCAAACCTTGGTCTCCAGAGTCATAGTTCAACACTCAAACCACTACACCATGCTGGCTGTCTTGTGAAAGACTATTAAACTATAATCTATGTAAACTTCCAAATTAACACTATCTTAAAATGAAACAATAAGGTCAGAATATCTAAATGGCGTAGTGCCTACATCAGAGCAGTCAATAATATCATCTGGAGTGTGAAGTGATAAGAACTTGCAATTTAAATATGATACATAATAGGACACTAGTACCTTTTGTCTATTTAAGATTATCATAAATTATCCACCATTCTAAGAGTCAGCATGCTTTAATGGTTTGAGTGTCAGACTATGACTCTGAAGTCCAGGATACCCTTTCAGCCATGGAAACCCACTGGGCGACCTTGAGCAAGTCACACCCTCTCAACCTCAAAAGAAGGCAAAGGGAAACTCCTTCTGAACAAATCTTGCCAAGAACACTCCTGTGACTGGCCCGCCTTAGGGTCGCCAAAAGTCAGAAATGTCGTGAAGGCACACAACAACAGCAATCCACTATTCTACTAACTTACATTTAATTCACAGCTAAATGGGACTAAACCATATTTTTCAGACACTCAAAAAATATTACACTGTTTCCCTGACCCAGAGTCCAGGGGAAAACAACATGTTGTTATTACTTTTTGACTTTCTTACAACACTGGAAGAGCTTGTTCCTCATTTTATATATAATGATAAATTAATTTTGAAAATAATTTTTGCTAACCATTTTTAAGTTCTTTATCTTGACAGAAAGACAAGCGCCAACAAGATGGCAAACAAGCTAAAATATGTCTTCAAACAGCAATGCCCTCTCGACAGAGTAAACTATGTATTACTTATGCCCGGAATCAGCAGTTTCACACTAAACACAATTATTTCCCAGATAGGACAACACAACCATCAGAATTAAATATTTTTTAAAAACCTTTTATCTGTGTCTTTCCCCTAAAGATAACCATGGGTGGGACCTCAGCCTTGAGCAAACAATGTCAGAAGTTCAATTGTCTCACATTTCTACTGTTGTTCATAAGCCTGTTTCAACAAGTTCAAAAGAATCTATAATTCAATGAAGGATTCACAAGCAGAAGCATGGTAGGGGCCAGGATACCTCCAGAGCTTATTCTACTCTAATTTCCATCTTTCCCAGCTATTCTGGCCAATGGGGATACTTGATAATTGGGAATACTTGGTCATTTTTGGAAGGTCACAGATTCCTCAGCCATCGTATAACAAGTAAGCAAAGTGAGGCTACAATGTTCTAATCAATTACTTTTTCATAAAAATGTGACAGAATTTGCTAGAAATTAAGATTAGCAAGTGTATGTCTCTGAGGCATTAGAGTCAAGAACCCAAGGGAAAGTTAGAAAGCTCAAGGCAAAATACTATTCCAAGCATATCTGTAGGGTGGAGGGGTGTAAAAGGAGTTCATCATGAGCCGCTGCCTATGTATCAGCAATGTAGTGTCACTGCCAAAAGAAAGAGAAAAAATACATGGTTCTAATAAAAGAATTATATACATGGAAAATATTTGTCCTATTTTAAGTTTCATTATTAGAGCATGGTTACTACAGGCAGACCTCAGTTAACAGAGGGCCTAAGCAGACTGCCAGAAATAGTGCACATTAAATTGAGGCACTGCCCTGGCTCAGTGCTAGGGAATCATGGGAAGTGTAGTTTATTGTGGCACCAGAGCTCTCTGAAAGAAAAGGCTCAATGTCTCAGAAAAAAATACAATTCTCATGATTCCCTAGCACTAAGCCAGGGCAGTGCCTCAATTTAATGTGCACTATTTCTGGCAGTCTGCTTAGGCCTAGAGTCTCTGCAGTGAAGCTTCTTTGAAAAGACTTTTTGCACCTGCCCAGCCATTCTTCCTCCTCCTCTGTCTAGCTGGAAGTTTTTTTTAGCAGCATCACCATTGGGGATTGAAGGAGGGCTGAAGAAACACAAACTTTTTGTGTTTGTTTACAGTACTGTGTTAAACAATGCAACAAACAAAGCTCAAGCTGGGAAAAGTGCAGAATTCCACTCTAGCAGATCCTAATGGACCCATGTGTTCCTGTCTATAACAGGCAGGGTAAATGGCATATGTAAACAGAAAAAATAGAAGATAATTCTGTCTCAGCAGCTTTGCCAAGCATGTTACAAAAACAACAGAATAGAAATGTCAAGAAAAATGGAGGCTGGTGAAAGAAAATGTCATGCTTGGATACAGGGATGTTTACTTATGAGAGTCTTACCTGACCTAGTTGTTTCATTTCACATGTGCATATTGATAATTTTGAATAAAAAATCTGCTAAAACATGTTCAACTGTTCTGTTTTTTTCTGACATTATTCACATGTTGTTGTTACATTTATATATACACCACGTTTTTGCAAAATTGGGAGTCAAAGCAGCTCACAATTTAAAAGAACAGTACAATTAAAAACATACAAAACGTATTAAAACATACCCATGTGCATGTTGGCACAACTGACCTGACTGAGATGCATTAGAGTCTAACAGTAAGCGTATCATCTATCCATATGAGATAGAAAATATGTAAATACATAGTAAAACAGAACAATCCTAAAGCCAACCAAAGACCAGCTGAAGAAGTTTTGGATAAGACAGAATTGCTGCTCTACCAGCTGTATGGTATTTCTACCCAAGAACCTGCAGAAGGCTTGCAAAAAGTTCTGTAGGCAGAGATGTACCATGAAATGTATCACCCCAAATGAGGTGTTCTTTGACAGTCCTAGGTTTGCAGTTCAAACAGTGCAGGTAGTGATGACCGGAAGAAAAAGGCAGCAGGTTCAGCAACCATGAAGAAAGTAAGATGTTATAGAAATAGGCTAATCAGAGCTAACAGATTTTTATCTCCCTTTCTTTTCCAACATGCAGCCTTGGAAAAAATGCAACTGATAGCAGAGCATGCCAACAGGATTCTGGCCACAGAATCCAAGCCCTTCTCATTCCCCACACGTGTCCACAAAAGGCAAAGAACTACACCAGCCCTGGAGCCAGCACAATTTACATTTCCTGGTGACCAGGTAAACTGGAAAAAGTCACTCAAATCTCACCAGGATGTGAGCAGGTAGGGCACTGTAAGGAGCACTAGCTTCATTATGAATCCTCCCATGCACACACAAAGGCCTTGCTCTGTAGCATTGCTCTGTAATGCTACAAAGCTGTAAGCACTCTTTTGCAATTCTGTGGATTAATCTTGTGACTTGCAGAGAAACATACTACCTTGAAAAATGACGAACTGTCCTTCATTTGAAGTTTCTAACCAAAGGCTACATGGTCATCCGTCAAGGTTGTCTTAACTGTGGGTTAGTGCCCTGGCAGGTGGTTGGATTGGAGGCCCTTGATGGCCCAACTCTACAATTTTATGATGTTATGAATCATAGTCCACATGATTAGAGTAAACATGCATTGGACAGAGAGCTGCATCATGTCGGCCAACTTGCTCCTGCATGCCTCCTCTCACCATCTGATGAAGCTGAACTAATTTAAAGTATGTTTATTGTGTTATCCAGTCAGGATTTTTAGGAAACAGTTCCCAAGTAAGCCAGAATTCAAAAACCAATAACATATTCTCTTTTTTATGATCATGGCTTAGAAGGAACACAACAAGCCCAGAGTTTAGCCTTGAATGACATGCTATCTTTCTATTTATGGTAAGTTTAGTTGTGGATACAAATAGTCTATGTACAATAGTTTACAACTGTTCAAAGTAAGCCCAGTTTTACCAGCATTGCAACTTTCCATTATATGCAAACAAAGCTACCATGTTTAAGAAAGGGCTATGCATTCAGCTTTAACAAACACTTAGACTAAAAAACTTTGAACACCGACTCCAACAAGAGCGCTTTGCATAACAAGATTGGTTATAATGATTTTAAGGGACATTTTATATAACTTTTTTTAGTTATTTTTATATATTTTAAATATTCAATTTAAAATTGGAAGAAGTCTAATTATCATTCACTTAAAGCCAAAGAGGGATGAAGCTAATGAGGGATGAAGCCACCAGCACAAGAGATGGAGGCAACCTCCAACCCACATCAGCCTCCAAACTAAAGAGCTGGGAGATTATCCAGAACTGAGGATACAGGAAAATGGGAATGTGAGGGGAGAGATCAACTCCCTTTACCACTACTGGATCTAAAAGTGTTCTCTTCTGAGTCTAGATTGTTGTTGATGATGTGTGCAGTGATCCTATCATGGGGTTTTCTTGGCAGAATTTGTTCAGAGGGGCTTTGCTCTTGCCTTCTTCTAAGACTGAGAATGTGTGATTTGCTCAAGGTCACCCACTGGGTTTTCATGACCGAGCAGGGATTCAAACTCTGGATTACTGGAGCCTTCTTTCAATACCCAGACCACTACACCACACTGGATCTCCTGAGTCTAGATCCAGCTCAGTAAAAAAGGACAGCTCTCTCTACAAACATACTACAATGCTCAGCAATTACAGCGGCAGTGGCAAATCTGATAAAATGATCAATGTGGGGTGGGATTAACTTTTCCTCCCAATCTACTGCAGCTATTGTTAACATGCACACCTAGCAGAAAAGTACAGGATATTATTCTGCTGAAGAACTAACAGCAGCTAGGCACTACTTTAAATTAGGAGATGGCACAAGAGAACTGAAGACTCGCCTATACCCAGCTCACCCCTCTAATAAAATCCAGAGCTCTCCATATCAACTCTTATATAAAATAAGATATACATCATGGCTTTCCCATGTTGCTGGATAAACAGTGGGGATTATTTTGGGATGGAGAGTGGGAAAGACAAAATGGAGCAGAGTACCATACAAATGATACATACCATTTCTAAGATTATACAGACTGAGTCTCCCTTATCTGGAATTCCAAAATCCTCCAAAATCCAAAACATTTTTCATGAGTGGCTGAGATAACGACACCTTTGCTTTCTGATGGGTCAGTGTACACATGCAGCCTTATTAAAAATATGATGTATAACATTACCTTTGAGCAATGGGTATCTGTATAAGGTGTATTGCTATTGTTAGCTGCCCTGGAATTAGCCCTGACTAATGGTGGTATATACAAAATGTAAGAGAGCCAGTGTGGCATAGTGATTTGAGTGCTGGACTATGACTGTGGAGACCAGGGTTGGATTCCTGGCTTGGCCATGAAACCCACTGCCTGACCTTGGGCAAGTCACGCTCTCTCAGCCTCAGGGGAAGGCAATGATAAGCCTCCTCTGAACAAATCTTGCCAAGAAAACCCCACAAGCCTTAGGGTCACCATAAGTCAGAAACTACTTGAAGACACAACAACAACAACAACAACACATAAATGAATTTCATGTTTAGACTTGGGTTCCATGCACAAGATATCTCATTAGGCATATGCAAATATTCCCAAATGTGGGGCAAAAATAACAAAATACAGAATCCAAAACACTTCTAGTCCCAAGTATTTCAACTATGAGAGACTCAGCTTGTGCTGATGCAACAGGCAAGTTGAGTGACCCAGAAAACTAAAAAAGGAGACATTTAAACAGAGAGACAGTATGGTGTAGTGGTCTGAGCATTGGGCTAAGCCAGCTCAGTCATGGAATCCCACTGGAGAACCTTGGGCAAGTCACACACTCTCAGCCTCTGAAGGTAAGAGCAAAAGCACACTGAAAGGCACACACACACACACACACTCATTGATCTATCAAATTTACCACTGCTAGCTCAGGATTGTAGTGTGTTTGCAGAAAGAGCTGTCAACTTTTTTTTTTTTTTACTGATGTCCAAAACACACTGCAGAAATAATCCAGTCTGAGACTGCTTTAACTGCCCTGGCTCAATGCTAGGGAATTCTGTGAACTGTAGATTTGTGAGACATTTAGCCTTCTCTGTCAAAGAGCTCTGATGCTATAATAAACTAGAGTTCCTAGGATTCCCTAGCACTGAATCAGGGCAGTCAAAGTGGTCTCAAACTGAATTATTTCTGCAGTGTGTTCTGGACCAGAGCTGAACCTAGCTAGTCTCAAGGGACAGTGTGGTGTAGTGGTTAAAGTAGGACTCTGGAGACCAGGATTCAAATCCCGGCTGGGCCATGGAAACTCACTGGGTGAAACTAGGGTCAGGTCACACACTCTCAGCCTCAGAGGATGACAGGGGCAAAGACCGTCTGAACAAATCTTGCCAAGAAAACCCCCCATGATAAGACTTGAGAGGACACACAACAACAGATATTTGAACAATCAGCGTGGCTACTACACAGACCTGAGCTAAAACAACTTATGGAGTCCACAGTGAAGAGCAGTGTGTGTTTAAACGGGTCTATTACTATCAGCCCCTTCAGCCCCACCAGCCAGGCTTGGTTCCCGTGCCTTGGGGCACCTCCCGCCCAGACGCGTGTCCGCCCCGCATTCACACGTGCAGCCTCTGCTCACCTCCAGGCGAAGCGTGGCGCCACAAGCCCTGAGGAACTCGCGGATGTTGCTCAGGCACTCCGTCTCGGTCCGGGGCTCCGGGTACACCTGAAAAAGAAAGAGGGAGAAGGAAGGAAGGAGGAGAGGCTCAGGTCAGTGCCAGCAGCTTTGCAATGGATTTGCTCCTGAAGGGTTGAACCAGGAAGTAAACACGGCGGCAGGAAATGACGTCTGGAGGGAAGGAGGAAGTCCTCCTCCTCGTCCTCCTCCACTCCTGTGGGGGGGGGGTGTCCCCCTTTTTCCTCCCTAAACCTCTCTTAGGGGTCCCAGGTTCCCTGCCCTCAAAGGAGGGAGGACAAGGCAGTGCCAAATGGAGGACATGGCCACATAAAAGCTCAAAACCACTCCTAGAAATGTAAACCCATGCTTCTCAGCCAGGCTCCAAATGGAGGACCTTTATGGACATCCCTCCTGGACAGAAAGGTTGAAATGGAGGACAGGTCCTGGGGGGGACAAAAGGAGGACCTCTGGTCACCACACTCATAGAAATGTAAATGCATGCTTCTTGGTCATGCTCTGAATGGAGGACCTTTTGGACATCCCTCCTGGACAGAAAGGTTGAAATGGAGGACAGGTCCTGGGAGAGAAAAAGGAGGATGCCTGGTCACCCTGAACTAAAAACACTCATAGATAAATACATGCTTCTTAGTCATGCTCAAGATAGAGGACATTATTTTGGCATTCCTCCTTTTCAAGGTGAAATAGAAGACAGGTCCTGGGGGGACAAAAGGAGGACCTCTGGTCACCCTTTGACTGTGATTCCCACATTTTGATCTTGGAGGACCTCTGGTCATCCTGAGCTGAAGACACTCATAGAAATATAAGTTTATGCTTCTTAGCCATGCTCTAAATGGAGGACCTTTTGGACAGAAAGGTTAAAATGGAGGACAGGTCCTAGGGGAGAAAAAGGAGGACCTCTAGACACCATACTCATAGAAATGTAAATGTATGCTTCCTAGTCGTGCTCTAAATGGAGGACCTTTTGGAATCCTTCCTGGACAGAAAGGTTAAAATGGAGGACAAGTCCTTGGGGAGAAAAAGGAGGACCTCTGGTCACCACACTCATAGAAATGTAAATGCATGC
>JAIPUX010001232.1:59033027-59043718 GCA_020142125.1 Phrynosoma platyrhinos | reverse complement strand
CCCCCCCCTTTACATCCCCCCCTCCTTGGAAAGAAACAGGCTTTGCAAAGCTTGCCTTTGGGGAAAAATATGATAAATCATTTTTAATATGTATATGTTTGATGTTTCACTCTTTGGCAGAAAGGGTAATAACTACAACAACAATATTAATAATAGATTAGCTTCTCAAACACAAGGGAAAAGAAGATTTAGGGCCTGTACAGACTGCCCTGATCCAGCTTGAGACCACTTTAACTGTCATGCAAGGGAATCATGGGAATAGTAGTTTTTTTCTGAGACATTGAGCCTTCTGTCAGAGAGCTCTGGGGCCACAATAAACTACAGTTCCCATGATTCCCTAGCACTGAGCCAGGGCAATTAAAGTGGTCTCAAGCTGCATTATTTCTGGCAGTCTGTGCAGGCCTCCTTCCACTGTCTGTTTATCAGATGGGGGTTGCTTTTGCGTCTGTGATTCCATGGTTCTCTCGTTTCCCTGTCAATAACATCTTTGTGGGTTTCCCACATGGTGTTTCACAACTACTAAACCTACAAGTCCAGGTTACCTACAGGATGGTCTTCTCCCATATAATCCACCCCATATGCACATGTCCTCTGGCGGACATTTATTCCAGGCAACCAGGCCTAGTTTGGCAACTGTCAGCCAGAGGTCTTTTTCTTCAGCCGCCCCCAAAACTCTGGAATAACCTGCCAGAAGAGATTTGACAGCTGAATATGATGTCTCAGTTCAAAAGAGCATTAAAGGCCAATCTCTTCCAGCAGGCTTATCCAGATGATTTTTAAATAGTGAATTTTAAATGTAGATTGTTTTAATATGTGCACATCTTATTGGTCCTTTTAACTCGATGTGTATTTTAACAGATGGGTTTTAACGGATGTGGTGTGCCTCCTTATTTCTTACCCGCTCCTCCTCATGGATTGAGGTTTAATACAATGGGATCTTGGTATCTGCTAGGGTTTGGTTCCAGGATACCAAAATCCACAAATGCTCAAGTCCCATTTAAGACAATAGCACAATAAGATGGTGTCCCTTGTATAAAATGGCAAAAATCAGGGTTTGTTTTTTTGAGATTTATCTATTTTAAAAATATTTTCACACCATGGATCCTTGAATCTGTAGATAAAAAGTTAGTGGATATGGAAGGCTGACTGTAATACTTATTTCTTATCTGCCTCTCCCCATGGACCCAAAATAGGGGGACAACAGTTAACAGATACATCCCATCTGTTAAACACACATCCATTAAAATACACCGATTTAAAAGGACCCATAAGATAAACACATATTATTAACATATTTAATATTATCATTATGTTCTCCAAAGAACAGAACATCAAACATATACAGCTGGCTCTCCATATCTACAGATTCAAGCATCCATGTCTTGAAAATATTTTTAAAATACACAAATTCCAAAAAGCCAACCTTGACTTTGCCATTTTATGGAAGGGACACCATTGTATTCTGCCATTGTATTTAATGGGACTTGAGCATCCATGGATTCTGGTATCCATAGGGGGCCCTGGAACCAAATCCCAGGGGATACCAAGCACCCACTATATAATCGAAGGTGGATGATAAAATACAACACCATAAAATGCTAAAATATAAAAATAATATTCTAGTATGCTAAGGACAAACTCCCTATCAGTCACCTTAGGCACGCTTAGCAACTGAGTCTGGAGAATCGAAGAGGAAAGTCTTCCACCCTTTACAAACCCTTTATCTAAATGAGAAGATTTTTTTTTTAAAATGAATTAATTGTTCTGTAATGAGAAACAAGATCAAGGCAGCTGCTGTGCTCTAATAGGCATAGAGACAGAATATTTTTACAGTAGAAATTAATGTCCTCCAATGGTATCTGTTTACCGTGGATTAATGCAGCTCATGGTTTTGGAGGAATGGTAGAAACCTGCTGGAGTCTTCACAAATCCAAAGGTCTATTTCTAATTTCTTTGATGGGAAAACTGAGTATGACAGCATGTACAGGCTATCAGGCCCTAGTTTTGCATGGAATATTTTGTTTTGTACAAGATCAGTGTTGGTTGGCTGTGTATGAAATCCTTCCTGCTGTTCTACATGTGGTTGGTGTGCAGTTGTAGGGTGCGTAGAGTCATGTAACTACAGCTTCTGTTATTTAAACATGTCCTTTTTAATTGCGTTTTCCAGGTAGCTTGCATTGCAGTTGTTGTTGTATGCCTTCTGGTCATTTCAGACTTTCAGGCGAAGCTTTCACAGGGTTTTCATGGCAGGTTTCTTCAGTGGGGGTTTGCCATATGCTGACCTAATTTGCAAGGGAACATTTGTGATTCATTATGTTGTTCTCCAGACTTAAGTTCGGTATCTTATTACTTCATATTATGTAGGTAATACACTGTTCAGACTGCAAAACAAACACTTGAAATTGTTGGTTGGTGTTTTTGTGTGTGTGAGTGTGTAAAAATACAAATCCCTAATGGTTTGAATTCTTGTTTTTCTTAACATTAGCTCAATATATTTTTCAAGCGATGAAGGATGCCCATTTTGTTCTGTGTCAGAACCAAGATATTCTGATTGGCATAGTGCATTTTAATTCATCCGGTTATAGTTCTGGAAAAATGGATGCTTGTTCATTGATCCCTCCCTGTCATACATAAACTACTGTAAACTTTGACCTACATATTGCGTTGCTTTTGTACTACCGTAGTAGTTCATTGGTGGGAGGGAGGGAGTTAGGACGGGAAGCCCAGACTAGATTTTGAGGAGGAAAAAATACTCCATGCTTGTGAACTCAACATAAGAGAGAAACTGTCGTCTTCTGGAAAGGGTATCCTAATCTGAAGTTTTTGTACAATTTGTAGAGATTTGTACATTGTGAGTGCTGTAATCTTTGCAGGCCAGTTGCCTCTAGAGGGCAGAGTGGCTGTTGTCGAGAGAGTTTTGTTGTTGTTAAGTGCTGTCAAGTTGACTTTGACTTAGCATGGTGACCCTATGAACGAGAGACCTCCAAGTCACCCTAGATCACCAACAGCCCTGTTCAGGTCTTTCAGACTCGAGGCCAAGGCTTCCTTGATTGAATCTATCCATCTGGAAGGCAGTCTTCTTCTTTTCCTATTGCTTTCTACTTTACCAAGCATTATTGTCTTTTCTGGTCTGTCTTTTCAGGACAGAATATGGAGAAACGGAGTGGTTTCCAATTGGCAAGGCTGCATTTTATCACCCTATTTATTTAACTTGTGTGCCAAAAAAGTGGGGGGAAAAAGCAGGATCAGATTTAGAAGAAGGAGGTGTGAAAATTGGAGGAAAGAATACCAGCAATCTAAGATATGCAGATTACTAGCAGAAAATACCAAAGACTTGGGAATTATTATTAAAGCAAATCAAGGAAGAAAGTGCAAGGACAGATCTACAGCTGAACCTTTAAAAAAGCAAAAGTTTTGACTACATAGGAGTTAGAGGATGTTAAGGTAGATAATAAAGACATCAAAATAGTTCAAGATTTTTCATACCTTGGTTCAATCGTTAATCAATGTGAAGACATGAAATTGGAAGAAGGTTAAGACTTGGAAGGACAGCTATGAAGGAACTAGACGGGGTTCTGAAATGCAAAGATATATCACTGAATACTACAATTAGGATTGTCCATGCTGTCGTATTTCCCATTTCTGTGTATAGTTGTGAAAGTGGGATAGTGAAGGAAGCTGATAGGAAGAAAAATTAACTCATTTGATATGTGGTGCTGGAAAAGAATTCTAACATACAACGAATTGCTAAAAAGACAAATAAATGAGTCCTTGAGCAAATAAAACCTGAACTCTCCTATGAAGCCAGATAAACTCAGGCTTATCAGCTGAGATTTACTCTAGTACCTACTTACGAGTCCCAAGTTATTTCTTCTCTGGCACAGTATTCTGATGACACTTGAATGGATAGGAGTGGGATTGGGAATGCTAGTGATCATCTGTCACCAATAATAAATAATTTCATACAGTTTTTGCTAAGTGGCCAATATAATCTAGAACTGTTATTTTTGTTGTTGCTTTTGCTGTTGTTGTTGTGTGCCTTCAAGTCATTTCTGACTTCTGATCACCCTAAGATGAGAACTTATCACAGGGTGTTCTTGGCAGAATTTGTTCAGAGGGAGTTTGCCCTTGCATTCCTCTGAGGCTGAGAAAGTGTGACTTGCCCAAGGTTTCCATGGCTAAGTGGGGATTCAAACCCTGGTCTCCCAGTGTCTTATCCAACATTCAGACCATTACACCATACAGGCTCTCTTTAGATCAATACTTATTACATTGTCCAATATGGTGGAATTACATCCCCCCCCCCATCAGTGTGCTAGGAACCATATTTATGCCCATTGGCTACAGTTATTTCTTTTCTGTATACTCTCCTGGGACAGACACCTGATGGCTTGTGGACCAATCCACAGACCATCACTTTAGACTAGTGCAGTTAGATGTAATGGTTGAGGCTCACTTAATAACCCGTCACATCTGTCACAATCAATACAATACAATACAATACAATACAATACAATATTATTATTATTATTATAAATTATTCTGTCATTTTCAGAGCTAGGTAGTGTTGTTGTTGTGTGCTTTCAAGTCATTTCTGACTTATGGGGACCCTAAGACGAACCTATCATGGGGCTTTCTTGGCAAGTTTATTCAGAGGGAAGTTGCCATGCTCATCCTCTGAGGCTGAGAGAGTGTGACTTGTTCAAGATCACCCAGTTTCCATTACTGAGTTGGGAGTCAAACCCTGGTCTCCAGAGTTATAATCCAACACTCAAACCACTATGCCACACTGGCTTTTGTCCTTAAGTAGGACAAAAGACCCAACTGAAGGGTAGCTGTTAATATGTGCCTGGTAGCATAGATCTTCCTTTTAAAGCAGACTCAAGGATTTCAAGGAGTGCAGAGAATTTAAGGGAGTATAGGAGTGAAGTGTGGAATTTGCTTGTGTTTGCAGCTGGTGGAGAAGGGTGTGGGAAGGATGGATGGGGGAATCCAGTGACAGTTGAGAGAAAGAAGCTGATTTAGATGGTGGGAACGCTTATTGATGAGATGGCTTTGTTAAATAAGAAGTCATTCTGAGATGTGCAAAGATTTTGGGTGGCTAATAGTGGCAAGTGAGGGTGTTGCATTGGAGGTGCTTAAACCCAAGGGAGAAAGGAATTGGTAACTAGAGAGAGATATTGGTAATTTGGTGAGACGTAGGACCTTATCCCACGGGGCCAAAAGCAGCAAGAATCCACTAAGAATCAGGCGCTATAGCGCTATACATTCCCGGGTGATCACACGACGTCGCTCAGAATTGGCTAAGAATCAAGCGCTATAGCGCTATAGTTTTCCGGGTGATCACACGACGTCGCTCAGAATCCAACAAGAAACCGCTCGGAATGCAGCATCATTCGGGTTCTTTTGAATGTCGGTTTCAGCGGGCATTGCAATAGCGCGAGCTTATCCATAGCGCTATTATAGCGCTAGCGCCATATTTATACTAGCGCTATAGTACTGCAATGATGCTCATATCGCTTTCTTGCCACTTTTGAGAGCAGCGTGGGATAAGGTCCAAAGTGTGTAAATGTGTACATTAGATCAGGGGTAGGCAACCTTCCCCTTTAAGGGCTGAGGGACTTCAGTTCCCAGAATCCCAGGAGCTATTGGCCAACATGGGACTATTGGCTAACATGGCTGAGGCTTCTGGGAGCTGAAGTCCCTCGGCCCTTAAAGGGGAAAGGTTGCCTACCCCTGCATTAGATTAAGATAGGATGGTGTATTTTGGAAATTAACAACTCCCTAGCTGAAAAAAGTTCCAGAGGAAAATATGCTAGGAGTCTGATTCTTCAAATGGTCTGAGTTTGACAACTTCTTCACACCACAGTCACAAGTTGGCAACTCTTGATACGGAGATACGCTTTAGTGAAAGCTGCCAACTCTTTCTCATTCAGCCAAGTGTCTTCTTGTTCTAGCGTATCAGGGGTTCAAAGAATCTAATAATTGTTGCTATTGGTTGCAAACAGTTTACTGTACCGTACTTTACCAGGACAATAATTTGATAGTAATTTGCAGTGAAGAAATGAACAATGTGGCTAAAACACATTAGAAATACTGTCATCAGATCTGCTTGTGCTTTATTTCAAGACAAATAACCCACATTGATTGATTCTGTTAAATTCATATTTAAATCCTCACAAAGAAGAGCACAATCCGTGAACAGTTAGACATGATTGTGTTTTGCTGAATTAAATCAGAATCAGTCATTATTCTTTTCCATTGAGTTTAATTGAACTTAGGCATGCTTAGCTGTTACTAAATTGGTCCCACTATATTTTTTACCGGTAAGCTTTTAGAATTCTTCCCCCCTCCCAAAAAAAGTCATTTTAACTTTGTTTCAAGCCACTAAATTCTTTCTGAGGTAAACACAAAATCACACTACCATTACAGAGGAATGTTTTAATACCAGTTATTGCAGTAATGAGGGGCAGATGGAAAAATATGATGATTTCACGTGAAGTGAAAGGGAAAATGTAGCATTAAACAAAAGCCATATAAAATATTTTTGTGTCTGATTTTTCAGTGTGGTATTGTGTGTAGTGTTCCTTAACATTTTGTTTTCTTTATCTTTATTAGAAATCTTTATTAGAAATAAGGGACTTACAAACAGCACAATCTTCTGTTGAATTCTGCTGAGTGGGACATACTGAGATAAACAGGTATAGATTTGTTTTTAAAAAAAGTTGTATAGCTGTGAGACCTCCTGACTCTAGATTTAGAACCTAGTGCTGTGTGTGGTACTTCTTCATCACATATGTGACTTCAAATATTTTTTAATTTTATTTATATTCCTTTCCTTTTATCATCCCAACAATCCTGGGTAGTAGAATAGGCTGTTAGAGGCTGGTCCAAGGTCATCAAAGCTGATTAGGGATTTGAGCCCAGGGGCCCATTTGCTACACAAATAATAGTGTTGCTTTTCCACTTTTACTATCATGCTTGTGTCCTGTGGAATCCTGGAATTTCTAGTTTGGTGATGCTCTGGAATGAAGGCTAAGAATACTACATGCTCTTCTCTAGCCGATCCTAGGATTCTAAAAGATGCTATTGGTTGCAAACAGTTTTCCAATTACAGTGGAGTAAGAGTTTTATAATTCTGTAGTGTGAATGGGTCCCATATCTCCTTAGTCCAACCGTCTGACTGCTACACTTACACTAGATTCTCTTAGGAGATTATCAGATGGAGAAAAATGATGGGAGAGAAGCGGGATGCTCCCATCACTGTCACGCAATTGAGCAAAGATGATCATATAGTGCAGGGGTAGGCAACCTTTCCCCTTTAAGGGCCGAGGGACTTCAGCTCCCAGAAGCCTCAGCCATGTTGGCCAATAGTCCCATGTTGGCCAATAGCTCCTGGGATTCTGGGAGCTGAGGTCCCATGGCCCTTAAAGGGGAAAGGTTGCCTACCCGATATAGTGTCATTCTCATCCAGTCCTTCTCCCATCAGTGAAGTGGAACAGTCCCGTAACTTTTTATTGACAGCAGTTTTCCGTAATCTCCTATGTCTGGACATGATTACAAAAGATGGGGAAAGCAGTGTTGTATCCTTATTTAAAATCTCATGAAATTTCAGTTGGAAATCCAGATGTGTCAGAATACAAAACTGTTTTCCCCATCTTTTGTAACTGAATGTATGAATTGAATGTATGAATAAGTATTAGAATGTTGGTGTTATTCTTAGAACAGCAACAAACAACTTTAAATCTTCTGACACTGGCGAAATTCATTAGGTACAGCCATACCTTTATGATGAGGTTCACGTTGGCCCTGCCTACAGAACAAAAGAAGTGGTGAGTCTAATTCAGCACCACAAATAGACTCTGAATTGCTACTCCAAGCCCTCTGCCTGGATGGATGAATCTGTAAATTTCCCCTTCTCCCCACTTAAAAAAACAACCCACAACTCTCCTTTCCATTAAATTTGTTGAAAAAAAATGTTGCATATTCTTATTTTTAAAAAACACCCTACTGATCACCAGTTGAACAGGAGACTAAGGTCTCTTCCCACTACAGAAATTGTATCCTGAGTCCAAACCATGTACAATTAATCAGGACAGGCAACTGCAACTGAAGGCTATATGCCAGCTATAGCATCTGCAAGTACCATTTTTAAAATTCTGCAGGTTATCATTTCTGAAAGAACTGATCACTTGTGTGTGTGGGGGGGAAAGGTGCCTCTTTAGTAGTCTCTTCCTCACTCCACAGCTTTGATGCCACTTTAAATGCCATGGCTGCATCCTAGGAAATTCTGAAATTCATTGTGTGATGAAGCACTAGAACTGTCTGGCTGAGAAATAATACCTCAAGGCCTATAAATCTAAGAATTTCATGGCATATAGCCATGGGATTTAAAGTGATATCAAGGTGTATAGTTATGTAGTGTGAAAGAGACCTAATAAACACTTTTCCTCTTACAGGTGATCACTCCTTTCAGAAATGGCAACTGATAGGTTGAGAGACTTGGGGCTGTATTTTATATAATTGTTTTTTATTTTACATACATACATAACACTTGCCAGAATAACACATGTGAGCTTTATAGTTTCCCTCTCTTTTATTTTATTGAACCATAATTAGTTCCCCATCTTTTGGACTCTTCTGGCAGCATATCTTAGCAGAGGTATTCAGCTGTGCTGTCAGCAGATCTAGAGATCAGCTAGTAGAAGGGCGTTTCTGCTGGCAGAAGACATTATTATGCCTAATAATAATCTCATGCACCAGCATATCTTTTACTAAGTATTTCACTGTGGTATATAGCATACATTGAAATAATTAGTAAGCTTCTTTGTAAAAAATTACTTTATATAGTTTTCCATTGTCAAACAGCTGAAGACAATACATTTATAAATGGGTTTTATGCTATTTATGCTAAAGTAATTTACTTTAAGTTTACGAGTGGAGAGCTAGAAATGCCTTTTATGCAGAACGAGACATGTTTCGTTTGGGCTTTTCACTCTTAGTTTGGGTAACAATGGGGGGATGCAGACGGGCGGGCATGGGCCGCCCTGGGAAGTGGCGGATTGGGGCCGAGGCTGCCCCATGCCTTGGCCCCAATTCTCCCTGTTGCTGCCTGGGAAAGGAGCGCTAAAATGGTGCTCCTTCCACAAGCTGCGAAAGTGACGACGAACAGCTGCCATGCGGCTCTTCTGCGCCTCTTCCGGTTCAGCGTGTCTGGATGCTGAGCCGGAAGGACATCATCGGAGCGCCCGTCGTGTGGAAGGGTGGGTGCTCTGATGACGTCCTCAGGAAGTGGGGTGCCCAGAGTCTGGCTGCCCCTCCCCTTCCTTGGCTTGAAGATGGCGCAAAGCGCCATCTGCAAAGCCCCAATGCTGGGCTGACTCGTGCAAAATATGTATTGCCACAATTACTTCATTAATGTTTTAACTCAAAAATAGTGGCTTTTCATTACAGTGTTTTGCCAAATGTTGTAAATTAGAATGAATCTGATAACTGGGTTATTACACCAACACTTTACACAAAGGTAGAATTCAAAGATATAGCCGTGTTAGTCTGTAGAATCACTTTCCTAGATTTCAGTCTACTTCCATAGTCTATGAAAGTTCATGCTGCCAAATTCTTTCTTTCAGTTAGTTTCAAAAGTGCTACAAGATCACTTTATACAAAGTTACATTGCTTGTGGGATATGAAAATGCACCAGTGGGTTTAGTGGGGAGAGGGATTTTCTGATTGGACTTTGGATTAACTTTGACCCATTTAAACTGAAAACCATTTCAAAAGAGAGCTTTATCATTCTATAGATCTTTCTTTAAGCAGTGCTTTTTTGGGGTGGTGGTGGTAGATTTTGATTATAAATATCTTGCCTTGGAAATACTTTTGAATGTTTGTTATATGTTAATAAATTTGAAAGGAGAACAACTAATCAAAAAGTTTGCAAAAATCAGATGAATTTTGCTTGCTGTATTTTGTTGTTTTTTGCTACATGCAAAATGTGTTGCAAAATCCAACATAGCTACCCTTTAATATATTTTGTGGATTTGTAGATACTGAATTTTGCCTCAACAGGGGACACAACAAGAGGGGACAATGAAATCAGACTTAACTCTTTGAGATTTTCTACCTTGAACAAAGTCCTAACATGGCCAAGAAGGAGAATAGCATCTGTGTACATTGAGAATTCCTCAATACCATCTTAACTGACAACAGAATAAGATCTGAGACAAAATGTAGGCCTATGGATGTTATCACACGTGGGCCAGTTTTGTTGTTAAAGAGATAATAAAGTGGAAATGAAGCATCCCGAAAAGAAAGTGAAAATAGAGCTTAATTATGCAAAAGATTTTCACACGTAATTACAGTAATAACGGAATAAGTTAAAAGCGAAAAAAGACGTTTTTAACTTTCATACACAAGTGAAAAGAACCCGTACATGTACTGGAAATGGGTGTGTTTTGTGACAAGACTCCTCCTTTTCCAGGGCGAGCCCTGCATTTCCCAGGAGGAAATGTCAGACTGTCCTCCATTTGGGGGGACAGTCCTCCTGCACAGGTCCTAACCCCCTTCCGGTGGGGTTAGGACCTCTCAAGAGAGCAGAGGAGGAGGAGGAGGCTGGAAAAGCAAGGTAAGGCAAGGCAAGCCCAGGGAAGGGAGGGATTGAGAGGGGGAAACTGGAGGTAACTCCCATGCCCCCC
>JAIPUX010001232.1:59021346-59032927 GCA_020142125.1 Phrynosoma platyrhinos | reverse complement strand
TTGTTTGGGATTTGTGTGGATTAACCAACAGATTTCCCTCGTGTGATACCGTCCTATGACTAATATTGTCACCTTTCTTCTGGATGATTTTTACATCTTTGCCTGATGAAGAAACCAGTGAAACTTGGAAAGCTTGCATGATGTATTTTCTGTATTTTTGGCTGGCCAATACAGATATCACTCTTTTGTGGATGTTTTATTTTGTTGTATTTTACTTGCTCAAGATGATCAGGCAAGTGTTAATTTTAGCAAGCTTGTGCAAAAATCTCTTTCAGATTTTTTTTGAATTGTTAACTAATTCAGAATATGGTTATTTGCTTGCTGTGTTAGCAAACCAAGGAGAGCTGAAGACACATGTTTCACTTATATTTCAGGACCTTCGCCAACCTCCCAGTTATTTTTCATGAGTAATTCAAGGTGCTAGTTCAAAACTGCAGTCCTGCCTCCTTTCTCTTGCTTGTTGGCTGTTTCCTGTGGGTCAACTCATTCATGAGAAGCAATGCCAGGGTCTCGATGTGATTGTACTGATAGCAAGATCCAACTTTGATGCTGGTAGTTTCCTATCCCTAGTCTAAGGAAATGTTGGCTCACCGTTTTTTTGGTTTGCAGAAAAGGCTCTGTTTGAGAGTTCTTCAGCTTTCTCAGATTAGGAAAATGAGGAGGACCAAGGCTTTATCAGTGATGGCACCTTTGTTATGGAATTCCTACTTAGAAATACTCATCAAGCCAACTTGTTCATGGTTTACAGAAGGTTAGTCAAGGCTCACCATGGTTTTGTTTTTGCTGATATTGCAGCTTAGGACAATAGTCTTCAGATTTTTCTAGGCTCAAGTCTCACTATTAAACCTAACGTGCTTCACTTTTAAGTTTTTATCAGGGTGAACCTTCTGTTACAATTGACTAATGTGTGGAAATACTGATTTATGTTTTGTATATCAAGATCATATATATTCGGACTGTTTTTTGTATTTGTAGCAGTCCCTTCTGTCCCCTGTATTGCTTAAAAATAGATTGTATGCCTTTAGCACAGACGTCTTTTTTACTGTTTTATTTTTGTATAGTGTCATGTATATCAATGTGAAATTACAACAACAACAACATCAACAACATAAAATTATACAAGGGAACTGAGAAATCAGATGACAGGTTTTCAGCTTGACCTAGACGTGCCAATTTTAGCACCATCCTTATGTTTATTTTGTTTATTTATAATGCACAGCCCTATTCTTTCTCTCATTTTGTCTCTGTTTCATCATTTTTTTCCTCACTCTCTCCCCCTTCTATACTCTCTGTTGTTGCACCTTCTCTAAAAGCATAAAACATTTGGACAGTGGTAGTGATAATGGTCTAGCTTTAGGTCAGAGCATGATACAATTGTGGGCCATTTTGATCTACCACATAGGTAGGAAACATATATATCTCCAATGCTCTTTTGATGTAGCCAGGGATGATGGGAACTGCATTCCAATAGCATCAAAAGGTCCACATGTTCTCTCTCTCTGATCTACCATAAAAAACAGTGGCTTACACATCTTTTGGTCTTCTGGTATTGTGGATGATAGTGATGTTCTGTGGTATTCTATTTTTTATTCTATATTCTGGGTGGAGTTTCAATTTGAATTTAAATCTTTTTTTAAAACGGGAAAAGGCAGAATATAATTTTTAAAATATGTATTCATGCTTACATGAAAATAAGTCCCTTTGAAACTTATGGGGCTTCTGAAAATGGTTGAGAGAATAACCTGCACAATCTTCAATTCTGCTTTATGATTCAACCCAAGTAAGCCTATTCCAGTAACCTGCCAAGATGGTAGACCACATGTAAACCATATGCAATCTGCTCAGAGAGCAAGGGTGTAATCTATAAACATGCGTAGGGTTGGACGGCTGTTCCATAAGAAAGGGATGGAGTGCAAGTTTCTGTTCTGAATTAAGCCTTTGGACCTTTGACAAGAAATAGCCTCTCCTTGTAAGGAGCTGTCAGGATGGCTTCAGCAGTTTGTTAGTCAGGAGATCTGTTTATGTGTGAATGTGGCTACATGTCACAATCCAGACAGAGCTGTTTATGATTGCAGGAGGCTTTTCTGTGCTCTGCGAGATTTTCTCATAAGGACCCTTGAGTTTTCAGAGGAACTTCAGAGGCCGCTGGTGGTGGTAGTAGTGAAGAAATACAGACTACAGATGAAAGTCTTTTTGGAGTTTGCAGAGATAGCTTAGTCCCTGGCTGTGTGCCACTGGTCTTGATCTCCCCTGTAGCTTGCTTGCACTTTGGTGTTGGGAGATATGTGACATCAGGCGATTTTGTTAGCTTTTCCCAGCAGGTAGTAGCTAGTGAAGCAGAACTAGCAGGATAATAATATTGACGTGATGTACTCTTTCCCCCCACTACATGTTATCAGGGTGGCATGGGGTGTGTGGGGAATGTATGTTGACAGCTTACATTCTTGTGGCATTTATTTTGGGCTTCCCAACATAATTTTGCATATTTGAATATATATCCCCTTTGCTCCCTCTTCCAGTCTTTTCTTTATTCTGTTCCAGACTTGAGGCAGACCATGTTATGTCGTCAAGCTTGTTAGTGCAATAAAGGTCTTATCTCCTGCTTATCTTGCAATAATAAATCCTGATGCAAGGAAAGCGGAATGAAAGCTGGTGTATGAGACTGCAGTCCCTATAGACATTTACTTGGGAACTTTGGGGGGTTGCAGACTGCCAGAAATAGTGCAAATTGAGTCCATTTTTAGGGTTAGGGTTAGTGCTAGGGAATCATGGGAACTGTATTTTATTGTGGCACCAGAGCTATCTGACAGAGAAGGCTCAATGTCTCAGGAAAAAAACAACAATTCCCATGATTCCCTAGCACTAACCCTAACCCTAAAAGTGGACTCAATTTGCACTATTTCTGGAAGTCTGCAACCCCCTTTGTTATTGTTGTGTGCCTTCGATTCATTTCTGACTTGTGGCGACCCTCAGGCAAACCTATAATGGAGTTTTCTTGGCAAGTTTCTTCAGAGGGTCTACTCAAAAGTATGTCCTAATGTATTTAATGGGTCTAACTCCCAAGTTAGACCCATTGAATACATTGGGACATACTTCTGAGACTTGCATAAGAGCGCACATTCCCTTGCTGACTATCTTTTGTGGTCATTTGCAAATTGTATTTCTTTATGAAAGAGTGGCTTACTGTCTTGCTATTGTGCGATGTAAATATTGTCGTGCCCCTCCGCTTGCCATGAGACCAGTTCTTTGAACAGCTGTACACACCAAAACTCAGCAGCAAATGGAGCTCTTTTTGTCAATACTTTCTCTGAGAGTTGGGCAAAATTTCAACTGCTGATCCATTCATTAGTTTTGGTGTAGGAGCCTGACCAGAAGAACAGGTTGTCTACTGTTGTTCTTGTGACCATTCATTCCAGAAAGAAAGAGAGGCAAATCAAGAGCCCCTTGTTTTTCTAGAGATGGATGACTCACAGGCTAAAAAGAGTTGAGGGGTTATTTTCTGTCAGATACTCAAGCTGAGAGGTCCTGAAATTTGGACTAAATGGCCTCCTTCATTAATAAGTTGTCAGAAGATAAGGAAAAACCAATTGGCCTCTAGAGTTGCATCTGCACTGCAGAAATAATCCAGTTTGACAACCACTTTAACTGCCATGGCTCTGTGCTTTGGAATTCTGGGAACTGTAATTTTGTGAGACAAAACTATCAGAGCTCTGGTGTCCCAACAAATGACAATTCCTAGAATTACATAGCATTGAGCCATAGCAGTTAAAGCAGTGTCAAACTGGATTATTTCTTCTCAACCCTCACTAGGTCCAAATTGATCTTCCAACAACACAATTGAGGATCACTGGTTGCTGTGGTGTCAATAGCTTGTAATTTACATCTTTGACCCAAAACTTTGTGTCACAGGCTGTCAACACCTGTGCTCACAAAGCTCTTAGTCTGAGTTTCACAGCACCTGACACCATTCCAGGAACGTGTGTAATTGCCCTATTCAGAAGCAAATCTGAAGTCTAATAAAAAGCTGTCTTTCTTTATAACTCCTACACTTATAGACTGGACTAGGACAAGAGAATCTCTGGTATACATGTCTTGCCTTATAATTTGCACAGCCCTGCAGATGAAGATGGGTGTTCTTGGTGTTAAATACATAGGAATTGGGAGAAGAAACATTGACGCTTTGGCACAAAAACCCCTAATAATAGCTGATAATGAGGCAAAGATTGCAGTAGCAGGTTGTTCCAGTGTCTTTGACCTGTGTATTAGCCAAGGGCAAAAGGGCCAGTGTGGTGCAGTGGTTTGAGTATTAGATTGTGACTCTGGTGACCAGGATTTGATTTCCAGCTTTGCCATGAAACCCAAAACCCACCGGGTAACCCTGGACAAGTCACATGCTCTCAGCCTCAGGGGAAGGCAATGGCAAACTTCCTCTGAACAAATCATACCAAGAAAACCCTATGATAATTTTTTTTTCTTAGGGTCACCATAAGTTGGAAACAACTTGAAGACACACAACAACAACAATAATCAACAGCGGGCATCAGACTGGAAGTTGCTATCAAGACACTGCAATTTTGCTTCCTCAACAATCAGTGTGTGTGTATCCTCTGTGACAGTTGTTCAGAAGTATCTTGGGCCTTTCCATTTGGGACACAAGGCGTGACCTACATATTTATACACATATGGTCTTTTTCTCTGACAATAGCCACTATGTGCTGCCTTCTGTGGAGATTTATGTGTGCTCATGGCAGGAATAATCTGCCCAGGACAGCTGTGTTTGGTCTGTTCAGGGAATAATGGTTCACATTAACTATAGTTTACAATGTTAATTCTTTGAAAGCTGGCCGCATGAACATTCCCTGAATGTGCATCAAATTAATTTTAACACCAGCTGTCCTGGTGGCTCAGGGAACAGTAAACTGAAGCTTGCTTCTGAAGGTCCAGCGTTCCACTGTGGCTGGCTGATAGGGCCAAATTTGAACTCTTAACTAAAACTTCTGTTATAGACCATTTGGGAGTCTTTGGGCCACTTCTGCTCTATATCATATCCGAACTCTGACCAGAGCTTGGAAATAACTAGGTGCAACGCTTGATGATTCCCTTTTGCAGTAACTAGGGCATATTGTATATACTTGTGTATAAGTCTGGAACTTTTTCCTAGTGAGGTTACTGTGGGTTATGGCCACATAGGGACCACAACAAGGATGCCATTCCCACATTGCAGAAAAATTGAACATTTTCTGCTCCTTTTCTGCAGTAATGGGGAAAGAACCCTGCTGGCTCTAGTGGGATTGTCATTGAGTTCAGCTGTTCTTCTTTTCTGGATTTCTTCTTTGAATCGGGTTGAGATGATGGAGGTTATCACACTAGGGCCAATTCCATTAAGTTCCACCATTAAACTGTTATTATACTGTTATTGGCAAAGAACGAGACAATAGTGCTATGACAACCTATTGTTTTGCACAGTCACACAATTACACTGTATTAACATTTTAAAAACAGCAAAATAGCACTTTTACCTTCTGCACATTGATAGGCTGTGTCCTGTGAATGCGAAGTCTCGCGCCTGCACAGATGGACCAGAGGTGATATGTCTTTATTAGGGAGCAGGTTGAAACTTGGTATTCCTTTACTGGGGGAAGGGGCCAGCTCTCCCAGTTAGGATGGAGGAAAGTAATTAGTTATTCCAGAAGCCCTGCCGAGTGATGTATTCAAGTCTTTTATTCCAAGTCTCTACCTTCAAGTCGAATCTCAAGTTCTTGCAAGATACTTTTAAGTCAAGTTGAATCTCAAGTCTGGGAGCCAACTAACAGCAAAAAAAGGGTAGTGGTGGTGGGGTATGTGTCGGGGGTGATGGAGTTTCAATAACTAGAAAATCAAGAAAACATGGACATAGGTAAAAAAAAGTTATCATAGGTAATTTATCAAAATTGCATTAGAAAAATGAGGTCTACTCGGCAGCCTGTCACCATTGCACATTGGAGAACCTTGTAAAGCTTTTCTTAACAGCAGCAGGCAAGACTCGTCCCCATAGTGTGAAGCACGTTTCTTGGAGGGGAACAGCAAACGTGATAGGCTTTTGGCAGGGCTCTACCGTTAGTGGGGGCTTCCTGTATGTCAAATGCGAAGTACTGCTTCCATCACATGACCAGTAGGTAAAAAGCAGTGAGATGGAAGCAAAGGAGGAAAAACATTTTTCATTCTCTAATGCAGGGGTAGGGGTAGGCAACCTTTCCCCTTTAAGGGTCGAGGGACTTCAGCTCCCAGAATCCCAGGAGCTATTGGCCAACATGGCTGAGGCTTCTGGGAACTGAAGTCCTTTGGCCCTTAAAGGGGAAAGGTTGCCTACCCCTGCTCTTAATGTTTCTGGTTTTTAAATCCCTTTTCTGCATGCCAGCAGGTCATTTGCTAAAAACATACAAATCATAAGTCAAGTCAAGTCAGTGCATCATTCTTTGCTGAGTCAAGTCTGAGTTGAGTCATTGGACCTTATCACACAGAGGCAAATTGTTTAAATCCCATGCAGAAACTGGATTAAAAAACCCGAAAACCCCCCACAAAAGTGGATTGTTTTTTAGACATATTTGTGTAAAGGAGAAATAATGCAACATTAACCTGAATGGAAAGTCGCCTAAACCCGCTCCTTTTTTACTTTCGGAAGTTCCCAAAAGTAAAAAAGAGCTGGTTTTGTCGGCTTTCCATTGGGTTATTTTCACATTATTTCTCTTTCACGTAAATGTCATCTGAAAAACAACCCGCGATTGCAGGTTTTGTCTACTTTCTGTTCTGGTTAACCCTGAACATCATGTGAAAAACAACTCGCAAAAGTGGGTTATTTTCACTTTAAATCTAGTTTCTGAACGGGATTCTTCCCATGTGATAAGTGACTTGAGTCTGAGTCAGTTGACGTGAGTCTACATCACTGGCCCTGCCTCTGGAGTGTGTGCAAGGAGCAAGGAATCCCCATTAATACAGAAAAGGAGTCTTCACAGTGAGTCCCAATATTCTGTTTTAAAATCTGTCCTGAATTTCCAACTCAGCAAAGTCACCATATGTAGTGAGTATGAGGAGAGCACAAGGTGACTGTGTACCAATGTGCATTGAGAGTGTTGCTTGACAACTCATGATGTCTCTGAACTTGATACTTGCAAGAGAGGTTAGCATACTAACAATGGCTTTTTGCAGTCACTAATATACTGTAATGATTTTATGATGCTGGCACTTGGATTTAATTCGTTAAGCAGAAAGTGTGAGGAAGTGCATCCCTTAAAGTCACGGAGAGGTTAACCTTACTATTTTGGGTTATGCTTTTACAACCTTAGATATTTATAAACAGTCTCTGTTGCTTTCCTTGGGACTGGGAGTATTCCTGTTGTCATGAAAAACAGCCCTGGATCCCATCTTGAGAGTAAGGCAGGATAGAAGTGCAATAAATAATAGAAAAGAATAGAATATAAATAACATTTTTAAAGATTTGTTCATCTGAAAAGCTAGATAAATTGCAACAACAATTATAATTGTTAATGAGCAATTACAGAGCACATTCTGCAAGAAGTTATAATTTCTTAGCTTAGCTATCTGTGTCTTGCAAAGCAATAAGGAGAATTTTACTTCATACTAGTTATGGATGCATGATAAAATTATGGTTAAATGATTGTCAGCATGAGCTGCCTTTCAATAAATGATTTTATCAACTTATCATAGAGGGTGGCCTGGTATTGACCTCCCTTTGTGATGAATGCTCTCTCTTCTTCCTCTTTTGTGCCTGTTTTAAATAATCAATGAGAAGAATTATTGCTGACTGAGTGGTAAAGGTTCTAAGTTTCCTCTTAGCATTGTAAGTGTGGTTATATAATACCTTTTTAATTTTATTCACATGTTTTATGCAGTTTTATTTGTATGCTGACATTGTATTTCAAAATGCTCAACTGCAGAACTAGAAATCTGGGGAGCCAAGTTCTTATTTGTAGGTGCAAATGTTCTCACTCCCATCCCCCTTTGCTATACTGTGCTAAGCTGAAATATTGTGCATTGATTCATTTGGTTACACTGGGAACATACCCAGGCATAAATTATTTAACAGTTGCTTTCTTGCTCTAAGGAACTCTGGGAAATGTAGTATCTGGAGAGGCATGGCTGATGATCTCTACTAAAGTATTACCAGCTTCTTTACTAGACTACAATTCCAGAGTTCCCGGGGAAAAGCCATGAAAGCTATAATGTTATAAAACTTAGTAGCCACATGCACAGTAAATTCTGTTTAGCTGCAGTAGCTCTATTTCTCGACCTAGTTTATTTATACATTTATTTATTTATTATTATAATGATGGGTGGTATATTTATTTAACATTATTTATCATGTTAAGATTTAGAAATAATGTTAAATAAATATACCACCCTTTATTACAGTACTGTTTCCCCAAATGCAAGGCTTCCAAAATGTTTTGTCATGAGTTAAAAAGACAACAAAAGTATAGTATCATAAAACTATGAAGTAAAATAGTAGATGACACAGAAAAAATGGCCATAAAATATTTATCACTGGCAAGATTTCGAATGCTCAGGTGAACATTTGATCTGGCCACGTTGGTTTGTTGCTGTATGCCTTCAAGTTGTTTCTGACTTCTGGTGACCCTAGATAAAACCTACCATGGGGTTTTCTTTGCAAGTTTCTCCAGAGGGGGGTTGCTATTGCCATCCTCTGAGGCAGAGAGAGTGTGACTTGCCAAAGGTCACTCAGTGGATTTACATGGCTGAGCCAGGATTTGAACCCTGGTCTCCAGAGTCATTGTCTAATGCTCTAACCACTATACCATGTGGGCTCTTTCAAATCTATTTGCATTGCTTTATAATAGAATTAATTACCTATCATTTAGGCAGTCCTATTCAGCATACCGGTACTTATTCAACACATTTATATGAAATGGTACTTTGCTTGTATTCTTTTTGGATTACTGTAACATGCTGTGCAAGAGGCTGCCCTTAAGGATTGTTTAGAAATTTCAGCTGACACAAAGAGCTGCAACCAGAATGTTAATTGGGACCGTTTCAGGGACTATAAAACTTCCCTGCAACAACAACTGGGTGCCAGTCTGTTTTTGGGCACAGTTCAAACTGCAGGTTATGACCTATGAAACCCTATATGACTTGGGTCTAGGCTATCTACAAGTGGCATCCATCCTATATCACATGGGGGATATGATATAGGATGAATGCCACTAGACTTCAGAATGCCCTTTCCAAGGATGCCAGAATTGACATCTCCTTCCTGTCCTTCTGTTGGCAAGCCAAACTTTTTAAAAAAAATCTGAGAGGCTTTTAGAGGGTAAGGTTTTTAAAGAAGGAGCCTTCAAGAGGGTGGTGTATCGTTTTTATTGAAATGTTTTAACCTGCTTTTTATTCTTTTAAAAATACATTTTAAGTTGTTCAAATATTGTTAAGTAGTTTAATTCTGATATAATGTTGACCTTCGTTATGTTTTTAGCTATAGCATTCTTGTTTTAAGTTGTAAATCTCCTTGAGACTAAATTTTGGGGGGAAAGCAGGGTATAAATAAAAATTAATAATTGGATTTCCTCTCCCCTCCACCTTAAACACCTAAAGGATAAATAGGTTGGGGTCAGGTGAGCATCCTTGCAAAGGGCATTCTGGAAGTGGCATGCCACCAACAAGAAGGTTCTCTTTCTTGCTGGTATTAGCCTTGCTTTTGATGAAGAAGGCACATGGGAAAGGGCTGCAAGACCTGCAAATCCTAGAGAGATGGCCTCACCATATGAGCCTTTTTGATAATATTTGAGGTCTCTGTACTTGGTTCCCTCTATCTAGAATTTTTGGGAATCATGCAGCCCTCGTTATAGTTGGACTGTAAATCCCAGCAGTCCTAGTTAACATATGGTGTGGGATGCTGGGAACTGCAGTTGATTTGCAGGGCCATATGATTGTTCTCTTTGATCTAGGCTGACCACATCATGCTGCAGTCTTCTTGATGGTTTGTGGAACAGCCTTCTTGAGGAAGTCTGTGTTCCTATTTGCTGTCATTTGACTGGGGAAGGAGCTGAAATGGCTTGATCCAGAAAGTTGCTTCTAGAGAATAACTTTTTGTTTTTGTTTTCAGGGATATTATGGTTTAATGATTGCTAGTTTTATCGAGTACGTTTGGAAACTTGGAGTACAATTGCTTAAAAATACATAATATAGTTAGGTTGTTTGCTTCCAAATGTTCAGTAATGCAGGCATCTTTAATATACCTGACCCTCCACATTGTCTCTGATACTATATGGAAATAAGTGTAAATAGGGCATTAATGTGCTGAAAAATTTCCAAAGCTTGCAACATATATTTTGTTCATTTTAGTTGGTCCTATCAAGGTATCACTGTTTTGTAGGTTTTGTATGTGATTGTGCTTCAGATCAGCCCTGTTTTATTACTCTTTAGAAAGGTTCCAGATTGCCACTTAAAAATAAAATAAAAGTGGAAGAATGGAGAACTAAAATGTACGAAACATATGAATTAGAAAAATTGACGTGGTTAGGTCAAAATAAGTCATTAACGGAATTTCATATAGAGTGGAACCTCTGGTACAAGTATGAAAATAAAAGGGTAAAAGATTCTATTCAATTTATAAGAGATTAGAGAGATATAACAGATTTTATAAAAGAAAGATTTATAAAGATAAGGTAAAATGTACGGATATTTGGTATAATTATAGGAGGCAAAGTTTAAAATGTTTATAGTTTAGCATAAAGAAAAAATTACTACATACAAATATAATATTAAGGCTAGTAGTTTAAAGATATTTATATAATATTTATATTGATATAGTAATGTTGGAGTCTGGATATCTGTTTTAGTGTTTATAATAATAATAATAATAAGGCTTAAATAAGTATATTTAGAAATGATGTATGGAGTAATGATGTATGAGAAGAGAATGTTGAGATGGAAATGAGAGAGTAATCATTTTAATTTAATAGAAAGTAACGCACCGAAAAGAAAACATGGACCAAGATGTACAAGTATTAATGATTAAGAGTTCCATTGATAAAGAAAAACAGCTAATCCTTTGCAATGACCATGGAAGATAGATGTTGTTTGTATTTGTATTTGTAATTTGTATTTGTATTTGTAATGTGAGTTGTAGTGTGTACTTGTATCTGTATTAATGTATTTGTTTTGTTGTTTGTTTGTTTCAAGTTTTTCTAATAAACTTTAAAAAAATAAAATAATGATGGGCTTCCTCATAGAAAGTACAGGGAGAAGGGGCAATTGTAGGAAAGGTGAGGGCAGGTGGTTCAGGGTGGAAGGAAGACATGTTTTCCGTTTAATTTTTCCTCAAAGAATTGCATTCCATAAATCCTTTTCCTCTCTCTAACTCAGTGTTTCCCAAACTGTGGTCCTCCAGCTGTCTTGGATGTCAACTCCCAGAAGCCCCAGCTAGCTTGGCCAGCAGTCAGGAATTCTGGGAGTTGAAGTTAAAAACATCTGGAAGACCAAAGTGTGGGAATCACAGTCACAGGGTGACCAGAGGTCCTCCTTTTGTCCCCCCAGGACCTGTCCTCCATTTCAACCTTTCTGTCCAGGA
>JAIPUX010001232.1:58945311-58974611 GCA_020142125.1 Phrynosoma platyrhinos | reverse complement strand
CCCCCCGGGGTCACTGGAACATATAAAATGCAGAAAAATTGAATGGAGAGAACTCCATCACTGTATTGACATTCTTCCTAATGAATTCCAAGTCCCAGGATTCTGTGTAGGATAGAGTCATGGCAGTTAAAGTGGTATCAAACTGCTTTAATTCTGCAATATGGCTATACTCCAAGACAAGCAATTGTATGGCAGATTTATACTGAAGATCCCCTTATGCTGCATTTAAAGTATTTATACTGCTTTAGTTCTCAGTGTGTCTTAGTAGAGTTAGTGATATCTTTTCTGGCCTGTTGCAGTCCCTTCACCATAGTGACCACTTGTATTTTGGACTCAATCAGTGTCTCAGAATTGCTTGTAAAGAGGAAGCTATGTGTGCTGTTGCCAAATAATTCAGCAAGAAAGAGTAAAAGTAAGAAAAGAAGACAGAATCTTAACAAGAATGAGTTGTGATTGTACATATATAATTTAGGAATTATAGTAAGAAGGAAATGCAATATGATTTGAAGATGAAGGAGCTAGGCATGTTCAGCTTGGTGAAGAGTTGATATGATCACACTCTTTTAAGTACCTCAAGTGCTGCCATAAAGAGGAGGGTGCAGGGCTGATTTCTGCTACCTCAAAGGGTAGAACTAGTTCTAATGGTTTTAAACCACAAAGAAAGTAGATTTTAATTGAATGTTAGAAGGAGCTTCTTGACAGCGAGAGGAGCTTGGCAATGGAACCAAGACAAGTAGTGACATCTCCTTCTCTGGATGTCTTCAAAAAGATGTTGGACAGCTATCTGCTAGAGATCTGTAGCTGGAGATCCTGCATTGACCAGGGTTTTGGACCTGAAGGCCCAACTCTATGAATCTATGTAATGTGCTGAGTTTTGTGCCCACTGAAATATGTTTCAGTAAACATATTCAGGATTGAGCTTTATGAGCTCATTAGCTATCACTTAGTAACAACAACATCCTGAGCAAATGAGAAAAAGTAAACAAAAGGAGGTGAACAGATAGTTCACTGGTGGTTAGTTTTTTTGAATTAGGCTTAAATATTTCATGGAGGAAGGACATGGGATTTGTAGTGTATTTTTACAAAACTAGGTATCAGAAGCTGAGTGATCTCTTATTTGGGTAAGCAAAAGCTTCATATAAGAAAACTGATGGAAATTGGCATTCAGTTTTCTCAGCATAGTTTCATTTGGCCTACCGATATAATTTGCTGTGTGTGTTAAAGGACCTGGGCTGGTGTTCTGCATTACAGTTATAAATTCATAACCTAGAGTTAAATGTGCCTCCCAGACTTCTGCAATATTTTTTTAAACAAAGGAATGATTTGGGGGCAGTTTTTCATCTGCAATCCAGCCAAATATCCTCTAACCCCCAGAGTTCCCACAACCCTTGAAAAAAACAAAAAGCTGAAGCTCAGGCAAAATGGTGGCCAGAAATGGCATTACATCACTTCTGCTTCATCGAAACATGCTGATGTTGGCACAGAGTGGAATAGCTTCCACACCGTCTTCAGTTGCCCGCTCCGAAGATTGTCTTGAAATCTTGAAAAAATTCTGTCTCTCTGTCCTCATTTGCTTCCCAAAAACACTTGGATGACTTGGTTGTGAGTTCTGGGGACTCCTTAGAATAGAGCTTTCTATATTTCCTATGACTTTAATTTGCTTCTCATCTTGGAGAACAGTTAACTCTGAACAAATTACATTTTGTGATCAGTAGCACAATCTCTCTCTCTCTCTCTCTCTCTCTCTCTCTCCCTCTCTAGCAGGCATAGCCAATTGCCATGGTATGATATCTGAAATAGCCTTTTCACTTAAAATTTTTGAATTTTAATATGACTTCTAATGTTTTGCCTACTTAAATAGTATAAATAATTTACAAGTGCACTAACAATCTAGTTCTTGAGCAGAAGTAGTACAACCTAGTCGTATAATAATAATGCAAATGTGCCAGAAACTGTGTGACCAATATTGAATGATGGGATCTGCAATATAAATCTCTCAAGCAATTACTTGTCTTGGTATGTAATCACATTGTAGAATTAAAGCAGTTTTACACCACTTTAACTGCCATGACTCTAATGAGCCCTGGTGGCGCAGTGGTTAAATGCCTGTACTGCAGCCACTCACTCACAAGGTTGTGAGCTCAATACCAGCCAGGGGCTCAGGCTCAACTCAAGCTTGTATCCCTCCAAGGTCGCTAAAATGAGTACCCAGCTTGCTGGGGGCAATTAACGTATATGTTGTAAACCGCTTAGTGAGTGCTTAAGTGTACTGATAAGTGGTATAGAAATGTACTTGCTATTACTATTGTTATTGCTATCCTGCAGAATCCTGGGATTTGTAGGTATTTAGCCTGGTCTGTCAGAGCTCTGATGCCTCACCAAACTACAAGTCCCAGGATTCTGTAGAATAGAGTCATGGTAGTTAAAGTGGTATCAAACTGCTTTAATTCTGCAATATGGCTACACTCCAAGACAAGCAATTTTTTGGGAGTTTTATACTGCAGAGCCCCTTATGCTGCATTAAAGCATTTATACTGCTTTAATTCTCAGTGTGACTTAGGGCCTTTACAGACTGCCAGAAATAATGCAGCTTGCAACCACTTACTGTCCTGGCTCAATGCTAGGGAATCAAGGGAATTGTAGGTTTTTTTCTGAGACATTCAGAGAGCTCTGGTGCCACAATAAACTACAGTTCCCATGATTCCCTAGCACTGAGCCAGGGCAGTTAAAATGGTCTCAAGCTGCATTATTTCTGACAGTCTGTAAAAGGCCCTTAGTCATTCTGTGAGAGTGGCAGTTTCTTCCTAAATTAAGGGATGCGTAACAGAGTGAAGATTTGAAAAAGTGACAGAATTCTAGGTGGATTGAAGAATAGTAGTACTCAGTTTCTAGATCCCAAACCAAAGTCCTTACAATGAGAACACCCTCATTAGTCACCTATGAGATAGTTGACAATTTAGGCATCCACTCTGAAAACTGAAGCTCAAGAGTTTATCATATTACACAAGATGTTGAGCAAACAAGTGTGAGGAGGAGAGTATTTTGACAGTGCTAAGTTTCAGTCCACATGGTCTTTCTTTTAACCGACAGTCAATATAATTATAAAACATAGTATCCCAGTACAAATCCCTTTGTTAAAATTGATTGTTGTGGAGGTTGGTTTTACAATAAATACATTAAAATATTATTGGGATTTTTAGTAGAGAGCATGCATTTCCATTACTTTTGAATAGCTAGGATTACAGAGACTCATATATGAATCTGGCATATTGGAAGAATTGATAAATAAAATGGAGTAGTCAGTGCACACTCCTCAGAGTTCCTTAAAGAAATACATATCCAAATCTTCATTGTCTTTTTCATGTTGAAAAATCTTGTAGTATTAATTAAGTGAATATATTATTGATATTTTATAATTGAAATGTTTTTAAAATATCAATACTTGCTTCCACTAACATTTTATATAGTACTAATAACATTCAGGACAATTTAATTGGACTTGGAAGGCCTTTAGTGTCTAATAATTTTAAACTTTCATCTGTTCCTATAAAAAGATGACCTAGCAACTTTGAAACAGGGGATTAAAGTAATTTAAAATAAATGCTGTGTTGCTTTGTCTAATGCTATTTGGATTACCTGAACTGTATATATTTAATAGAAGGCTATGCTAAATGTACCCCAGTGAAAAATATTTTGATATGTTTGTGGTATCTACCTTCTCATTTTAGCTGGAGCATATTCTGTGCACACTATGCCCAACAGACATAAACATGGTTGCTCCATTAACTTTGGTTCAGTGTTCATGGACACGTGAAGAGGGGAAGCAGGTGGTCCCAATGACCTCATATCAGTAAAAGGTTTGAGGTGTAACTTTAATGTGGATACGTATTTTTGATTATCCATTTATGATGAAAAGTGAGAATTGCATAATAACAAATACTGTGAGCTGTATATATTTAATTTTGTAGCAGGGTTACTCTTGCACATGTACAATTTTTGGTGCCATGTTTTCTTTTACCTTTCCAACATCACACTAAGTAACTCTTAACTATAAGTAACTCAGATACTGTGTTAATCATACAATAAAATACAACAACATCCAAAATACTTAAAACAGTGATACTTTTATTGTAGCTTATAAAATCTACATTTAAAAACCTTATATTTAAATATGTAAGATTTAGAACATAAACCATGCTCAATAGGAGTCTTTTGCAAGACAGTTTCTTCAAAGTCACACATCATGAAAAAAGCAAAGCTTCAAAATGCAAAGGATTATCCTAAGTAGTAAGAGAATGTATTGCTGCTAAAAAAACATAAGTCAAGATTAGTTAAAATGCTGGATGTTCTCAATTATACTGGGACAGACAAGTCTTAATTCTTGCTTACTAAGATTTTTGGTTTAAAGATCTGGGAACATACAGCTTCAGTACATGTCAAACCATGACTTGTACTACCCATAATTCAAATGTATAGCTGGTAAATAATAGGTCACAACTGCTTCTCTGCTTCAGTTTTCTTCATAAAACATACTCTTGTTACCTTTGTGCATCAGTCTCTGGAAGTAGACCAATACCTGTAATGGGCTTGTCAAGGATATTGCATTAAAACATACCACTTTAAAAAAATCTGTTTCTTGGTCCGTATAGTGATTCATCTCTTTGATTTCAATTTCCATATTCTACTCTTTATTTTTTTAAAAAAATATTTGTATTTGTTTTATGCTATAAGCAAATACCAGAATCTCAAACTCAATGCATTTATTGAGTGCTCTTAGATCCTGTTTAGCAAAATGTTGCAGATTTACAACAATCCATCTTGTAGCATTTCTGCCATGGAAGACTGCTTAAATATCTGAGTATCTTCAAATCTGAATTTAATGCTGAACACCGCAATATAACTTTTTGAAACTACAAATTAAAAATATATACTTTGAGTAGAGCCATTTAAAGCAATATTAGATGAACGTCATGATTTGTAGATTAGGAGTGACTGATCATTCTTATTTGGAAAGAATAAGGTATTACATTTTAGGATTAGATGTGTTCAAAAATATGGTATTTTGTTACTGACCTCATGTCCTACATGTAGAAGGTGGAACAGAAATAAACTGTCAAACATGCACAAAGCTGTGTATAAACAGATCACAACCCTCTTGCATAATAGCTCCCAGGCTTAACATTAAAAAGGCAGAGATGGGAAACAATGAACTTGCTCAAACTGCTGAGTAATCCAGGAATGAAGGAGAGTCATTTGATCATTGGAGTGTCCACAGTACTGGTTACATGCAACAACAGGTTCTTAATAGTGGATTGATTGTTTGAATTCTGTAAATGGAGCCCCCAGGATTAGTATCCAGGCATCTGTAAACAAGATCCCTGTCTAGTGACGAAGCACCATTTCTGATCATGAATGTCCTCTAGCTTGCATCTATAGTTTCATTGTTATAACTGTGCATATTGTACTATGCATTCGTGTCTTAGTACTTTTCAGCACAGAATTACGGAGTCCTGAATATAACTTCTTGTCATTTAACGTGGAAGTTATGTACTTATAACTTCTTGGGCTAGGCTTTGTCAGCTGCCTGAAATGAGCACAGGTCCAGATAGGAAGCTCGGTGGCATCTCTTGAAAAGAAAATCCTAATTTATTCAACCTCTTTTGCTGCTTGAACAGAACTGGTTTCATTTTTAGAAAGTCCAAAAGAAGAGTACATTATTTATCTCATTACCAGTACAAATACAAGATTATAAATAGATTGAACATCACCAAATGAAGAGATGTAATGGAGCAGTCTTACTGATTTGTTTCTCCACCAGAATTAACACAGCACAGAATTAAATCCATTTAAACCCAAATCTGAAAAGAAAAAATCATTTTCTTGCAAACTGACACCCTATCCCTTGATTGGAACAGATAACTGGTAGAAAGCACTGATCATGTCTAAATGTGAAATAAGTTGAATAAAAGTTAAATTATCTGTTATGGCAGATATAAGAGAGATTTTGAAATGCATCAGACCTTTACTTATATTTTCTTGACACAAAATACTCTTTTCCCAGTGTGGCAATATTTCATTCTTCTATATGGGTTTGCAGGGAGAAACTTTATACACAGCCAGTTTAAATTATTCTGCTAATGATCTAGTTTTGTTAGCACTCATAATAGAAAGAGAGAGAATAAGGGCGAGTGTTATTCTGGGATTCCTGTGGAATCCAAACAATTTCTTTTATCAGTAACAAAGTGATGGGCTTGATGTATAAGGACAAAACTAAAACATTCACTACAGAAGTTTTAAAATGATTAAATAATATTAATATTAAAACATAAGTTGAAAAAACAGCATATTTAAAACCATTTTAAAACATAAAAACCATTAAAGTATTAAAATAGCACACCACATAATTCACCCACCAAAAGCCTGCCTAAATAAAAATGTCTTCAGCAGCCAGTGAAAAAGAGCAAGGAGGAGGCCGACCTAACCTTCCACAGAGGGGAGTTCCACAGTCTTGAGAGTGGCCACAAAGAAGGCTCTCTCTCAAATCCTTACCAGCTGCACCTGCAAAAGTAGTGGGACTGAGAGAAAGCCTTCCCCTAGCTATCTTAACACTTGAGTTGGCTTGTATAGGGAGATACAGTCCTTCAGATAGTCTGGAGCCAAGCCATTTAGGGCTTTAAAGGTTAAAAACAGCAATTTAAATTTTGCCCAGAAATGAACCAGTAGCCGGTACAGCTGTTTCAGCAGGGGAACCACATGATCCCTGTAGCCAGCCCCAGTCATCAGCCTGGCTGTTAACGATTTGGATCTGTTGAAGTTTCCAGTGTCCAAAGGCAGTTCCACATCAAGCACACTACAGTAGTCCAAATGTGATGTAATCAAGGCATGTAGCCAGATCTGACTTTCCAAGGAATGGGTGAAGTTGGTGTACTATTAACAAATGCATGCCTGATCACAGCCAAAACCTGGGCATCCAGGCTCAGATCCAAATCCAGGAGCACACCCAAGCTGTGAACCCAAACTGAGATTTCAGGGGGAGTGTAATCCCACCCAACACAGGCTGAATTCCCTGTTCCCTAATCTGTCTTATAACTGACCAGGAGCACCTGTCTAGTCTGGATTAAGTTTCAATTCATTCACCCTCATCCAGTCCTTTACTAACAACAGACTGGTTTAGTACAAAAACAGTTTCCTTGGAATCAGATGGAAAGGAGAGATAGAATTGGGTGTTATTGGCATACTGATGACACTGAGCCCTAAAACTCCGAATTACCTCTCCCAGCAGTTTCATGTAGATATTAAACAGCATGGGGGACAGAACCAAATCCTGAGGGACACCACAGGCTACTTGCCTGGGTTTTTGAGCAGATATCCCCCAGCACAACCTTCTGGGTCCACCTTTCCAAGAAGTTCTGGAACCACTTTAAAACAGTGCTTCCAAGCCCTATCACAGAGAGGTGGCCCAGAAGGATACCATGGTTAATGTATCAAAAACCACTGAGAGGTCCAGCCAAACCAGTAGGAAAACACTTCCCAGGTTGGGGAAGCACACACAGTTAACTTGAAATGTAAAAAAAAAAAAAAAAGTTTTGATACATTAATCCTTTTGTGCATAATTCAGATTAGTTGCATTGTCAGTTCCTTTCCTTTTTCTTTGTAGTTTGATAAATTACAGAATTCTCATTTGTTAAGTATATAAAGCAGACATCTCAACAGTAAAGAATTGTTTAACATTTACATCTAATACAAACCACACTTAACTCACATACAGAAGATGTTCTCGTTTTCTTTCCTATCTTAAATTCCACTAAATTTCCATTTAATTATTTAAATGGTGCATCCATCTGTGCCAAATCCTAATTTAAGGATCTACTGTGAAATAGGAAACAATTATACTGTCCTGGTCTAATGATACCAGAAGTTTGATAGCCCCAATCTATTTGGCTGCTGAGAGGAGTATCTTTATGAAGATTTTATTAAATATAATAGTGATAAATGGATACAGATGATGGATCACAGAGAAAGCTTATCCGTGCATTTTATCTTCTGTGGGGTCTTGCAGTCCATGGTGAATAACCCCAGAGGCCTCATTGAGTTTTCCAAGGCAGGTGAACATCTCTAGTTTTCAGGTAAGCTGGGTGGCGAGACACGACTGCAGCTTTAAAGTATATCTCTGCCCCTTATAAAAACAAAACAAGGAGAATAAATTCCTTCACCCTCCCTCCACTTACTTGGAAATAGGGAAAGGGAGTAGTAGAAAGTCCAATTTAAGCATTCCCAACTAAAAATGTGTGACTTATCTCTGGAATGTTACACACAAAGAATGAAAAGTTCAGCATCCCAAGTGCTATGCATGGACTATTCCTGTGTGCAGTAGTAGAGCCATTTCTAGCTAATCACAAGATCTCATGATGTCTGTGAATATGTTGTTGTTAACTGCCCTTGAGTCGATCTCAATCTATGGTGACTGTGTGGATGAGACATTTCTAGGACTCCCTGTCCTCCACTTCACTGCTCAGTTCCAACTAGCATGTGGCCTTTGTCTCTTTCTACGTTCCTTCACCTTTTATTGCATTTTTGCTTTTTCCAGTGAGTTGTGCCTTCTCATGATGTGTCTGAAGTAAGACATCCTCAGTTTTGTCATCTTGGCTTCCATGGAGATTTCTGGCTTGATCTGTTCAAGGACCCATTTGTTTGTTTTCTTGGCTGTTCACAGAATCCTCAGCACTCTTCTCCAGCACAACATCTCAACTGAATTGATTTTCTTCCTATCTTTTTTCTCAAGCTTTCCAGCTTTCACATCCATACATGGTAATAGGGAATACAGTGGCTTGTATGATTCTATTGTGTATCTTTGCATTTTAGGGTCTTTTCTAGTTATTTCATAGCTGCCCATCCTATTCTTAATCTTATTTCATGGCTACAGTCCCCATTCCTATCAAACTTTGATCCCAGCTGTGAGAACTCTTTGCCCCCACATTGTCTAGATTGAATTTGTCTGGCATCTCTGTGGTCATTATTTTTCTTTTCTTTATGTTCAACAGTAGGCCTGCCTTTGCACTTTATTTCTTGATCTTTTGTAGTTCCAGGTATGTGAGGTTTTCTCCTAGTACTATGGTGTCATCTGCGTGCCTATATACATTTAATGGTAACTTTCAAAGGCATAACCACTAGATGGAAGAATATATATCTTGCTGCAGGCCCTCCATTTCAGTCTTATGAAATAGCTTAGGTAGATTTAAGAGCAGCAGGCTCAAGGGGACCCGGTGACTAGTTGGAGGGGCCCTGAAACTAGTAACTTCTCATATTCCTAATAACATTGGCTACACTCAAAGTGATGAGCTAGAAAATTATCTTGTTTTTATGTGGAATATATTTAAGAGCACTAATGCATACATCTTTAATAATACTATAAGAAAAGCATACTTTAATAGTGATTTAAAAATCATTCATATATAAATGTAAAATCAGAAAGCAAAAAAAATATTTAAGTAGTAGTGAAAGTTAAATAATCATAGGCATTCATGAACAAATGAGCTTATATATAAAAATATGACTTCAAAATGAGGAAAATATATAAGTGCATTTCCAGATTAATTCATTATATACTATTATCAAATCAACAATCATCTGTGAATACAACTTACATATAGTAAGAAGTTCTCATGGGAAAGTTCCATCCCTTCCTAATCCATAACTGGATACATGCTATCGTGTTTGTCATCTGCTAAATAAAGGTAGTACTATCTTAATTGCAGGTACTTTGCAGCTTTTCCATTTAGTGACAATACGTTCGCAACAAATTCTAAACTACTTTGTGGTAGTATATCTACTGCATCCTTAATATAGTAATAACCAATGGTGCACATGTGAATTATAACCCAGAATTAAATTAATTATATATCTAACTGTGTACCAAAATGTGGTTATTTTAGGAAATAACCTCTATATGTACAAAAGCTTAGTTTGTTCATGTGTACATCACCAGCATTGTCCTATCCCATTCTTATAATTTATTATAAATAGTATTTGCGTTAATTCCTTTCATGGTTTTCCTCTACTAATTTCTTTATGCATAAAGTTTGATACTTGTAAATGTTGAAATTCATGTGGTTGATCACCTCCAAGACTATAGATAATCTCAGCTTTCTCAAACAGTTCCATTCATGAGCTGTTTCTTTTAAGTCTTAATAACTGTTTTTTCCTACTTTTCTAAATTGTTTTAAATTTAAATCATTTTGTGAGTAATATGACACTAAAAGCTTTTCTTGGCATCAACTCTTTCTACATTTCTTCCATACTTGTATGGTATTGCCTTTATCTATTCATCAGATTTCCTTAAAATCTAAGCCTGAGTATATTTCCCTGGATAGTATTGTGGAGAAAAGCCACATAGAAGCATAATAAAATTTTGTTCAAATAAGCTATTAGCATAGCATGAAATACTTTGTTTCAGCCACATTACTTCATAGCAAATATTTGAAAACTTCACTCTTTCTGTACACACACGTACGTACACACACAGAGTGGAGCATTGTAGCATTGACAAAGTAATGTATTTTTATTAAGGGAAAATTAACTTGAAATCAATGATTTGTTGTAGGTGGAAGAAAATCCCTAAATAGTTTTTGCTTTATCACACAAATATTCTTCTAAATATTTTTATATCCTCATCTAGATTAATATCCAGACATTCTGCTTTTGTATTAGCTGAACTGTGACATCTTTCCTTTCGTAGAGGACTTCTGACCACAGCTGTTGACTCAATGCTGTTGGAGAAAGTGGTATTCTGAAACTGAAAATCTTGGACTCTTAGGACTAGCAAATGTTCTTTTTTTGCAGCCTTGTGTCCCCCTTATATCTTAAAAATATGAAGGGAGAAAAGATCTTTCTCTCTAAGAACACTTGTTCAGGGCCTACCTACAGTTTATTTCAGATTTATTGTAACAGTGGAGAAAATTTCTTAAAACTACACACCGTGTTATAGAAATTTTGTGTGGGGGGGATGTGTTTTTCTTCTCAAAAAATAATAATTAGCAGCTATCCACATTAATCTCTAGAAACTAAAGGGGTAAATAAAGTCCTTATATTGAAAAATCTGTAGACAGATCGTTTTTAAAATGTACACATTAATGTGAAATGAAAACATGACACCAAGAATATATGTATATGTAGCAGCAGCTATGGAGGTGTTTTCCCAGTCTGTTTTCCAGAGCTGTTAACAATCTCAAGATCACTTTGTTGTGCTTTCTATTTTTGGATGCCAAAGGGTTAAAACTTTCAGTTTAGTATCTTGAACTTGTTGCTTAATAGCCTTAGTATGGTGTCTGAGAACCTATGAAAATACCTTTCTTATTTCAGAGATACTGTAGCAGTAGTTTTAGTCTTTAATCCCATGTATTAGCTTCATGTAGGCATAGTTAATAATTATTTTTTACATGCAATTTACCAAATTTTTAAAGTAACAGAAGCCATGAATTGACAATTTGTTTCTAGTACATATCATGTTTACATTTCAGAGAACTGACAGAATTACAATGAGCTTCAGGATGAAAATCCGTGCTTGAGAGTCCGTGCTTGAGTCAGGCGCACTGTCTCATTGTTAAGGTGGTCACATGACGATGGCTAAATGATAGTGAATTATGTGCTACTGCACGTTATGTATGTTAATATAATTTTAATCTTAATGTTGCCTGCAAATATGTGATCCCTTATGATGTAAGTTTCCTGTTTTATGCACCATTGCCCGTTTTTTAAATCAAAAGAGAAGATTCTGAAACTATAAAAACTACACATGTCAATGTTTTACAGCTACGTAATTCGAATTGACTTGATTTTTTCAAGTAATCCTAGAAAGGGGGAGCATTCCATATAGAAACTGCTGAAACTGCCACAGGTGCTTCTCCGAAAACCTTACAGTTGTGGCATTGAATGTTCAGTATCGCTTCCTTTCTGCACACAAGGCATACTGTTGAGGTATTTGTTGCGGTGATTGGTTTTAATGCTAATCTAGGAATTCAGATATAGAATATATAGATTTGCATGCTTTTGCTTACCCTAATTGCAGTATCTATTTTTAATATGTAAACTAACAATATATTAAGTTTGAGTATTTTTAAGTGGGCCTATTAGATTAAGAACTTTTTATTATCTTACATTGTCTCATGGCATTAATGAGAAACATTTTAAACTGTAATACAGTGGCAATTGTTCTAATTATTTTAGGGTTTTTTCTTAATATAAATGTACCCTCCATTTTAAAAAGTAGTGTTTTATGTAGATAAATGTTTTGTTCAAAGGATGTGACATTATAAGTGGATGATACCTTCAGGTTTTCAACTGACCATCGAAGAATGAAAGCAGTCTTTCCTATTTCCTCCTCTCTTTCTTCCTTTCAATAGATCAGATGCAGTATCATAAGAAAGGAGAGATTAAGTGCAGGTGTCAATTGACTCAGAAGATTAGTAAAAAGGAGGCTTTCTGCTATACTTTACCTATTTTAAGGATACCTTTTTGAAATTTCATTCATGCCTTTGTAGTTGTCCTTAAAAAGCTAATAAGTTTGATTTTTGAGGTTTTATGCTCTAATCATATGCATAGGACAGCTTATTCATTTAAATATTGCCATATCATTGAAAGGCAGTCTGATGACACTTGAGATTCCTGAAGTAACAGTTAACATTACATTTAGGATAAAGTTCAGTTCCTAATATAGTCCAGGAATATCTGCTTGATGACTTAATTGGGAAATAGTTCTAATAAATCTGTTATCTTAGAGCTTTGCAAAATTTGTATTTTTTAAAACTGTATGCTGCATCACTGCCATACTTTAATAGCTGGTTTATAATATTATAACAGTCTCAAATGAATCATGGCCTTAGAATGGATATCATGCTGACATAGCTAAATGGAAACTCAAAACAGAAGAAGAGTGAAAGCCACAGATGAGAAGACTGCTAGTCAAGACTAAACATAGTAATGAAGACTCTGGGAGCAGAACATTGTCCAAGAGGAACATGGATGAGGCAAAGAGGGAGAAGTCTGCTATGAATGTTACCCTTAGTACGGCAAACAAAGGTATACATGTGCATCACTATTAAAGATCAGAAGATAAAGCATTGATCTCAGTAGATGAAGTTTAGTAATGTATAGTAAACACATACAAATACCTTGAGACACAATCATTTGGATTACTAGGATTTTTCCCCCTATAGTGCCTTTTCTTATTTGGAAAGATACAGTTCCCTCGTCCTGCACACACATCTGTTTGACTTCTGGACATTGATCTTGTGGCTTGTATTCTGATAAACTCTAGCATATGCTTCATGCTGTCTTAGTTGTAAGATTTCTTCCGTTTACCATTGCAAGATGTTAACATCTTTTAAGACAGAACAACACCCTCTTCTTGCAAACACAGTAACAGAAGTCATTGTAAGCTGGACAAGCCTAAAGAGAGTGCTCTGTACTTATTTCCAGTGACTGCTCTAGTTGCACTATTGTGCAACTTCCCTTTATCAGTGGAGAAGTGCTACAGTACCTGCCAGAGAAGTTAATGAATTCTTCCTTTTCACTGTATTTACAATCTTATTTATGCAGGACTTTATATAGGTAGGTGAGCAGTTTAGGCATCAAACTTGGTAAGGTTTGTTTTCTCTAAAATAGCATTTTCTACAGTTTAAAATTGTTATTCTTGAGAAATAAGATCAAGAGGCTTAAAAGCCTTCTATTGGAGTCTTTATTATCAATTACTCCCAACTATGTCTTGGTCCATATCAGAGCTCCAAGAAACCTGATCTTCTGTATTGTGGCTTTAAAAGAGAGTAATTTTATTCAAGAAATCTTTTCAATGGACTGTTTTTCAGACCTATTTTTTAAATTTGAATTAGATCTTAAGTTTAATTTTCCTTTTAATAAAGCAAATTTATGAATTTGTCCCAGGGCTTGCTGAACTAAATTCATATTCCAGATGTTTGGTATGAGCAAATTAATGTAGATGGTAATCATTGGTATAAACCTTATAATGTGGGTATATATACTGTCTTCATAAGTCTTTTGTAAAAAATATATATGAAACAACCTCTTAATATGCAGTTTTCCTCTATTTTGTCATTTCTTACTGTGAACAGGCAGAAATAAGAAACCATAATTGTGCAGAAATAAATGAACCTCCTGTTCTTGAAGAATGTCTTGCTGATTCTTTGCAATAAGACCCATTTCTCAAAATTCTAGTATACTACAGTTATATATTGTTTCCTTAATAGAAGATAAGAAAGTATCTGGATGTGCTTATAAGAAATAGAAGCTCTGAGATTGCTCTAATTGGATCATTCCTCTTCTTTTGGATGTAGGCTCTTTCTAAGGAATTGAAAATCCTTTTGTTTGAAAGATTACAAGATCTGTGCTCTCTTTTTCATGTTTTCTTTCCTCCAAGCATACAATTGTATGTTCTTCATTTTCTTTGCCATTCCAAGTCAAATCAATTTCTAAAATGATTTCTAAAATGTGTTCAAATGAAATTATATTCCCTGCCTGTTATTCCTTTGGCAGTGAAACAGCTTACATTTGAATACTTGACATTTAGTATTCGTAAAGAATCTTCACTCCACAAGTAAATGTTAAGTATTTCTCTTTCTGAAATGCTGCACACCATTTACTCAGTTATTACTTCATATTCAGAACTTTGATATAACCCTTTTTTAAATATATGAAGTGAAAAGTTTCATCCACAGCTAAAGAGGGTACCTAGTTTTGCTCCATATAAGAATGTGTTCCCCAGTCTTTTTAAGCTTTTATAATCTCTTGTTGATATTTCTACCAAAATTTTAGCAGTCTTCTTCTCTATGGCTCCTAGTATCTGTATCTTCAATACAGCATAGTAACAATGGATTACCATAATAATTCCTGTTATAAGGGTCACCTTAAAATTTCTCCTTCCTGAACAGGCAACTTGGTCCTTTGGGAGAAAAGGAGTAGCTGGATACATATATTGAAGAGGTGTGCAAGCCTCCTATTGACATTGCAATGTAGTGCCCATGCACTTATTAGAGAGAGATAGGACAGAAGAAAGAGAGCCCTTTGAACACTCCTTTGAATCCTATTTCTACTCAATGTTCAGATAGTTTTTTCCATTTTTTAAAAAACCCTTCATTATCTTTTTTTCAGTCATGTGCTAAGCTGTTTAGATTCCAAATGGATATTGTCAGCTGGAATACTGTTCTGCTTCAGTCTGAAATCCTAAGTCAATTGAATGTGTCATTTTCTGTAGCATGTACAGCTTTGCAAAACTGAAGAACCCTCATTTAAAACAAAATGAAACGATTTCTCAAGATGATATTAGTTACAATGGCTACAAATCTGGAAATGTAACCTCTAGTACTTGCTCCTGAAATTTGCTTCTTTGTTCCTTAAAGAATAAGGAGAGGTTAATACATTGTTGCATCAAACAGATTAGCTGTATTCATTCTTCTTGCTCTGTCAATTCATCAAACTATTGAAAGATAGTAAATAGTATCACTTACTGTGTGAAGAAGCCAATGCATCAGTTCATTATATCTGGACTTTCTAGTAAGTAAAAACTGCTATCCTCTTAGACTATTTTTGTGTTGCTGTTTTATTTCACTTTGGAGAGAACGTGTATGTTAGGAACTATGTATATATCTGATTTCCCATAGCAAATGGCAGATAGAAAACTCTTCAACTTTAAATACATACATCATGTCTTGTTTTTAGTTTTAGGGGTTCAAAGTCTCATGTTAAATCTTCTGCCCATGATCATGGGTAAAAATAGTGTGTGAAACTCCATCACTTATGATGTCACAAACTTTGAAGTAAGCACTGAGCTTAAAACAAAACATAAGCAATAGCAAAACAAAGGGCTGTATGTGGGTATATATGTAAATAATTTATTACACTTGCATACCAACTTTATATTGTTATGAAGAACAGTAATGTATTTAGTGATGTTAGATTCTAGAATGCCATGGACAAGCATCCCATTCTGTAATTGTTTTGAGTATTTACTCTCTTCAGATAATTCCTTTTTATCAAATTAAATAGTAGAGGGCAGGATTTGGATCAAGAGTCTGAAGTTTCTGTAAAAGTTAGTTGCTTCAGACTGCAGGCAAAAGACATTATAGCCTTTTCAAGCACTTAAATAGGAAACATTTCCTTTTTATAGCACATAATGATTCTTAATTATACTGCTTCCCAAACCTTGCTCAGAATGCAGATATGTGCTAAGAGATTAGTTAATTAAACTTGATAACTTATAATCTTTAATGGAGATTTGCAAAATTCTCTCTCATCACCTTCTTAGTAAAATCAGCAGCAGTCTCCAGTTTTTTGTTACAGGGTATAATTCAGTATATTTGTATTGTGCAGCTTGAGAAATGCCAGTGGCCTGACAGCAGCAGATCTTGCACATACCCAGGGCTTCCAGGAATGTGCTCAGTTGCTCTTGAACCTCCAGAACTGCCCCCTGAACCATTTCTGTAACAATGGCACCTTAAATGGTCTCCATCAGAATATGAGCCCTAGTCTACTCAGTAGAAGTGTAAATCGAAAAAGAGCTTTTGAAGATACAGGCAGTGTTGGAATGAAGAAGGCCAGGACTGAAGGTGAGGCTTGTGTTTCTGTCATTTTGGATTTATTTATCTATTTAAATAAAAACTATGATGAGGTAAACTGTGGACCAATTCATCCAGAGTGGGGAATCTTGGCTTCCTGCTAAAACAAGTCATGGTGAACATTGCACACGCACACACATATCTTCTCCTCTTGTATACCAGATAGAAATTGGAAACATCTATTTATGATTTTAAACTAACCACATTTTTCTGAGATAAGATATGATAGTGAAGTGTGGTTAATTTAAAATAGGGTGCTTCTAATCTGGCATGTAAAAAAGAGGTAAACATTTACATTGAAAAGATCCATGGCTGCCTTTTATGTTTGAATCAGGATTGAATGATAAATAATGGTGGCTTTACTAGTAAGCAGCACAGCATGAATTGGGTAAAGATTGTACTGAGGAACATAGTTCTCTGTAGACAATTGTTTTTTATTGGTCTATAGACTACAACTCTGGAGATCAGGATTGGGATTCCCAGCTCAGCCATAAAACTCACTGGATGACCTTGGGCATGTCACATGCTCTGAGCCTCGGGAAGACAGTGGCAAACCTATATTTTTATAGTTTAATTGTAACTTCATTGTTGTCATGTACACACTTAACTTAAGAGCCATTAAATAAGTTAGGAAGTCAGATGCACATGTTGGAATCATCTTTTAATTTAGTTGGATTCACTTCCAAATCAATGTATTTTTTCATTGAGATAGAAGTCAACTCACATTCAGATACATTAATTCCTTCTGTATTTGCAGTTTGCTTATGTTCTTGGCTGCCTCTGGGATGCTTTTCTTGCTATAATTAAAAACTGACCCTTGGCTGCTGTTATTGTGCTTTTTAAATTAGCATTCAGTCTTTCTGAAATCATAAAGATAACTTGTTGAATTCAAGTAACTAGTTTCTGTAAAAGCCTCAGCAGGTTATCTTTCCTACCAGAGTGACTGGTGGTTTGAAAATGTTGGAAAAGAACCAATCCCTATGAAGCTAAAGAGTTGAACTGACTTTAGAGAAATTAGGTAGGGCATTCTAAATTCTAGTTTGGTCACAACCCTATAATATATCAGAGCATCCCAGTGTCAGTTCAGTATTTAATTGGGATAATTTTCAACCATGCCAAGTGTAACAGTGTCTGGGTTCAAGAGAGAAAGAAAGTTGTACCTATATGTGATATACTCATCACCTGAATTATTTTTTTTAAACAGGTCAGAGTTTGGGTGACTTAATACCAATGACAAATGGAGGAAGTGAAGAAGATGCTGACAATATGCATGTTGATAGAGAGTTTACTGTTATATCAGGTGGGAGCGGACAGTTTCCTGTTAACTACAACAGCATTCAAATGGTTGAAGATACTAAACTGAAGAGTGGTTCTGTTGGACCCAGAGAGATTGAAATTTACACAGTTTCTGCCATGCAAACTCCTTGTCGTTGCAAGAATCAATATGCATTTTATCTCTAACTTTACTTTATTGCACATGTCCCAAAACTAAAGGCATTTTAGCTAGCAAAACTATCAGTTTTGTGGAATGTGCTGTGATGTACAAGGGAAAAACCTAATTACAGGTCTAAATATATTACTAGTGGCTGTTGCAGTTCAGTTAAAGGTCTGTGTGTGCCTTGATCATACTTGCTTCTTGAAAGAATATTCATAGTTGGATTAACGCAATAATTATTTAAATTATTGAAAGCTAATAGCATTGCCTAATCAGTGTGTAGTACTGCAAATTTAGCTTTGGAGATGTTCTTAACATTGTCCCCAAGCTAACTTGTTTATATTGAAAAAATATATCTTTATTAAACTGTTCAGCCAAATTAATACTGAATTAATGGTTGCAATTTTCAACTACTATTCAGAACCTTAAGGAAATGGAATCCATGTCCACTTAAAGCACAATCTTTTGTAGCCTCATCTCCATTTCAAGCTTTGCTAAATACACACAAGGACACTGTTGGCCCATAAGGCTTCAGTCATACAGGGGATTTTCAAAAAAGTCAGTGTCTGCAGTTTTCATTATAGCCATAACGTAGGAAGGGGAGATTTGAGACACAGTCATTCAGCAATGAAAAGAGCTTGCTGCATGCAAGGTATTGCTTGTGCAGAGCTGCCACACTCTCCACTGAAATGAATGGAAAAGAGTGAACAGAATCAGTACAAAATTCATTATTTGGATGTTCTGAATCTTCAAATTCTGTTTTTAGAGCAAATATTTCTGATATATATGTTGTACAGAAACATTAATCAGAATAGAAGCTAAAATCATTGCCGTCTTGAGCATATCTTAATGATATTTTTTTAAAAAAGAGAACTAATTGTAACATTTTGTATCATGTTGCCGTAGTAATTTCAACATAAGTATAGCCACTGGAAATGTTCTCTCGCATTAGTAAGAATATTACACAAATTTTAATAAGGAAGTAGTTGCTTCCTTATAATTTGCCTGCTGGGCAGCTGAAAATATCATTTATATTTCTTTGAAGTTTTGCCACATCATACAGAAGAACAAGCTAGGATACCAGAGTCCTGGCTGATTGTGAATGAACTGTGTTTTTTTGCCTGCAGCCTGTTTGTTCATGCTTGGCTTCTACTACTAGCATAAGTTTCTAGACTAGCCAGGAGTTAAATACTTACTGTGTTATTTGAACAAGGGATGCTGGCCTGTCTATGCCTTTACAATCCAGCTGTCATAAACCAAGAGCAATTATGTGCTACAAATCATAGTCTTTAAAGAATGGAGCTAGCAAGTATTTCCAGATCAATTTCTGTTTAATTTAATGGCTTGCAGGAGGAGCAAATAGACTGTGTGCACCAGGATGAAACTCATAATAAACCAGAATTTTCCAGAATCTTGATGCAAACGTGGCTAACCTCTGTAAGCATATTAGGATAAAATGATGGCATATTATATTATTAAATATCTTTCCTGCTTTTCTAATACAGTGGGACTTTGCTATCTGTGGGCTTGCCATTCACGGATTTAAGCATTTGCAGACAACAATCCCCGTTGTCCCCAATGGTAGCATGTGCAATGTGGCCGTGCACGTGTTGCACCACCATTAAGGACAATGGGACTTGTGGTCCTGTGTTTTTTCTTATCCCTCACAGATATGAAAATCTGACTGTATGTGAAATATTAGAGAAATGGATTTATTATAATGCAGCAAGTAATGCTGAATTGAGATGTGAAGTATATAGATCTAATGATTGTTTGCAAAACATGATGAGCTGGGAAACTATCTGTTTATTAGTTCCAAGCAGCATACCATTGAAAACTGACAAGTGGAAATGGCTAGAACAGAGCTTCCATTGTTTATCATGTTGTGCAAATCACGTAAAACTATTTCCCTGATTTGTTTCTTTTAAAAACCAGAAACAGAATCCACACACTTAAACTGGTAATTCTTTCATAGGATTTTAAAGAGATAAACCTAAACAGTAGCTATGTCAGGATTCACAACATGGAATAAATCATGGGTTAAAGCTCCTGGTTTATTTAGCTCTTCTTTCTGCAGGTAGATTTCTGGTTTATTGTGTCATGCAACAACATACAGCATGCATGTACTCCAAAGTTCAAAGAAACCTAGAAACCGTGTAAAATATTCAATTATCAAAAAATTCTATGCATGGTAGACTATTGTAATTATTGTAATCAAGAGCTCTTCTTTAGATCCTGCTATTGTTTTTACTCTCATTATATATACACACACAGTTTTACTTTTAAAAATATAAAACATTGTTTATGGAAAAATTTCGTTATTGTACTAATTTCTATATCTAAAAACAGACCAGTGGGTTTTCCTACAAGACAAGGTTCATGTCATGTAGACTTACAACACTTTAGCAAGTGGACAGTATATATTCTTGACATTTTACTTTAAAGAATAGAATGGATTTATTATGCTTTATGTTTTAAATAAAAATTGATCATAAGACATGCTACATAGTCATTCTTAATTTGCATAAAGCTTTTTGTAATGCTTACTTACTGTATGCTCACCTAAAACCTAATTAATATTTACATAATTCACAAAACTTTGAAGTCACAAATTTAGTCCACTTTGTGTTTAGTCAAGATACTACAAGCTTTATTTATCTTAGTTTGGAAATGCATCTAGCATTTTATGATATCAAAATATTGTTTGCAGTTTTTAATTAGCCAACTCACACTAGCCATTTCTGTTAAAAACAAAGGTGCAAGCCATTCCTACATATCCTTCCTTAACATAAACCCCTACCGTGTTCAGTGGAGCTTTTCCTTGAACAAGTTTGTATAGAATTGTGGCCTTAACACATTAACCATTTTCAGCATCTTTTGCTGGAATAGTGGTATATGCATTTAAATTAGGCTTTCATATACCAATCTTACTGATATAACTTGTTTCTCAGCCTTTGTTAAACAGAGAGAGCTCTGTTTTGTTTTAACTATGTAAGCAAATTAATTTAGGCCTATATTTTGGTCTGGACTGGGACAGGTTTGCTTTGACAATTTTTTTTTTAAATTGTAGTATAGTAGAGATGGCTTTTTTTGCTTGAGTCTATTTGTGTGACAGGTCTATTTCTTAATGCAGATATGAACTGCAGTAACACCATATTGAATGCATTGGCAAATGGACATACCATCAGTGGACATTTGGACTTCACTTCCCCAGCTCAGCTCAATGGATTGAGTGCCAGGCGTGAAGAATGCTTAACATTGATAGTACCTAATGCACTAGCTTCTGCTCATAACCATGCAATCAATGTTGGCAATAATGTTGAGGAACCAGAAAAGGTTCTGAATGCTGCTTCTGATATGTGTGGTTCTTTGCATCTAAATGGAAGCCCAAGTAGCCTTGTGTCAAACAGGCCCTCATGGGTGGATGACTTTGGAGATACATTGCACTATGGACATTACCATGGTTTTGGGGATACTGCAGAAAGTTTTCCTGAACTTAACAGTGTTGTTGAGCATTCCAATTCTGTTAAAGTTGCACAAAAATATGAAAATACTGTCTTGGGTACAATGTATCTTTATCATGGTTCCTAAGTTGTCAATACCACATTTTTGTGGATGTCATACATATTTTGGAAAAGTAATACTTAAGAAGTTAATGGGGGGGGAGGAGATATCATCTGAAGGATGCAGCAAGTGATGATTTTTTACACGTTGTTTAAAAGACTTTGATGCTTGACAGCCTTCTAATTTTGCATGCAGGACTCATTAGATTTATGAATAGGTGCTTTTACAATGGATTGTTCTTTTTTTAATGACAAGTTCTAGTTTTTTACTTTTTTATTTCTAAGCTGTAAGCACTGTACTGTAGATTTGGTTTTCACTTTCATTAAGCTGTTCTGAACCTAAACTCGGTAGAGCAAAGTTCAAGTTTTTATATTAGTACAGTGCAAATTCTCTGGTTGAAGACTTTGTGTTGAGACTATGGTAAGCAATATCAGTGCCAGCTATGACTATGCAAAGAGTGGGTGGTGACAGTAAAAACACCTGACATAACTTGTTTGCTAACTTTTCAAAAGGGAAGTAGATTTTCTTTCAATATTAACAAATTAACTGCTTAAAAATAGTGTTTAGATGCTTCAAACCACTTCATACCATGTGGTTCATTAGAAGAAATGGGGGTTCTTTTCCTTTTGTTTCATTGGGAATATGCATGATATTTTACCATAGCTCACAGACAGAATAGCATGTTCACACTGTTCTACTGTGTATGTGAATTACAAAAAACTGTTGAAATGTCTGGTCAATATATTTCACCTTTGTTTTGCTATATGCATATATTTTAGCGGTTTTTTCATATTTTTTAAGAGAAACACATTGCTTTAAACTGTTGAAATGTTGTGAATTTCCAGCCTAGTGCAGTGGCTGTATTATTTTATTTTTAAGCCAAATTTGATGGAAATATATTGTTTGAAGGTTGAATACGTTGTTTATATATGCAGAATATCTACATGTGCACTGCAAAACTTTGTAACCTTATTACTTTTGTGATTTTTGGTAAAATTAAGATGGATGAAGAAAGTGCTGAACTATAAGCTGATGTTTAAATTGTGCTTGTATCTTTTTTGTTTCAAAAGGGACCTTTACAATCGAATTAAAAAAATAAACTCCATCTTGCAGTATACTTCAGTGTCTGTATAGCATCAATATTTGTCTTTATTATTTGGCACCTAAATTAAATGAAGACATTTATTAACCCAAAAATATAGTTTCAGAAAGTACATTGGTGTCTTCTCTCTATATGTCCCAGCAGTATCTGTCACTAGAGTGTCTTTCACTATTCTGTGTTACTGTTCTTCATGTAACTAATGTTACTATCGTTGCAACAAAACCAGGGCATGCTGGCACTTGATCTTGCTTGCTTGACTATTTTAATAGGACTACTATTATCTCAAACATTTCTACTTTCCAAATTTCTCTAATCACATAACCAGGGATGTAAGGTAGAATTGGCATCAATATTTAGTGATACTTTAAGAAAGAAAAGCTATGAATTTAGATACCAAAAGAAGGGACACGTGTTTGCTCTCAGAGAAAAAAAGATGCCAAGTGGATGAAGACCCAGCCCCTAAATCCATTCTTGACTATGTTGCGTCAAGTCTCATAGTGAGAAATGGATAAAAATAAAACTGATTAGTTGGGCAGTTCCCAGAGTCCCTGATCAAAAGTCAGAATCTGTATTGGAAAGGATTTTAATTTTTCCAAATGGCAATGAAACAGAGGGACTGGTGGCACTACAAAAAACCACAAGCCAAAATGAATAAAAACAGATAAGCCAGAACAGATGGTAAAACCTAAGAAAGAGGAAGAGGAAAACAAAAACATAATGGAATTAGTAAATTCAAAGAGATACCAGATCAATTTAAACAGGTTGGAATGGCAAAGAACTCACCAGTGGCCACTTCAGTCTGCAATGATGGAAGGGTGTGCTCAGAACATGAGCCATTAGCTATTTAGAAAGACAGGAGAGCACTGAAAAGATGATGTGCAGCTCCCTGGGCAATCAAACCTCGAGGAATTAACCATCTATTCACTTGCAAATTTCCATCCTGCAAATGCACAAACTTGAGTTCTTCTCCTACTTACAAATACTAATGGCAAATGCTCCACTTGCAATTCCCACAGACATAGGCAGCAGCAGCAACATTTGTAGACACAGCAGGAACAGCAATTAGCCCTGAAGCAGAACAGCAGCAACTTAATGTGCATCAGTTACAGAGAACAGGCATGTCTGGAATACAAAAAATAAGGATTAGCAAATAGCAGAAAGACTTAAGCTAATATGAATTTATAACTGACAGGTTTTCAAAGGTACAGAGATGAACAAAATAATCTGCATTTCACACTAAACACCAAATCAAATGAATTTTAATCAAATAATTGAGATTTAATGATTTTTTAAACATGTTTTCACAGCAGGGAGCAACAAGATTTAATGAGTTCAGTACAATTACATAATTTAGTTACACATAATGGCAATTGATTTTGAAAGTCATCATGATCAAATTCAATCTCAAAATATAGTCAGACCTTCGTATTTGTGGGGATCTGTTCCAGACCCTCCACTGATAAGAAAATCCCTGCATGCTCAAGTCCCATTAAAAGTAATGGTGTCATGGCACACACGCACCCACTAGCACAGTTGCATGCATGTGCCACCATTAACTAAAACGGAGGTTTGCCATCCATGAATGACAAGTCCACTGATAAGGAGGGCGGACTGTATGCAATCATTACTGCAATGTAATAATAAGAAGGGTGACAGATAGAAAATATCTGAATAAATTCAACTATTTACCTAAAAACAATTCAAATGCAAGACTTTTCCCCAAAAAGGATTTAAATTCAGAGGAGGAACATTTTATTACTTATGAAGGGGAAGATTCAAATGTCATACATTTTAATACTGAAAACGAGCAATGTTCTAATGCACAGATGTATACAGAAGGAAATTTGATATTATTTGAGATTCAGGGTTTTAAGAATTTCCAAACATATTTACATAATTGGGTTATAAAATAAATAAAGGATGGATCAGGATGAGAAATAGTCTTTAGATAAGGTGTCTAGGGCTTTAAAGAAACCAAACCCCAACAATGTTTCATTGCCAATGCCTGAGGTCTTTAAAGACCTTATAGACCTAGAACAGGAAATACTAAATTTAAAATAGTAAATTAAAAGTTAAATACTAAAAGACTTAGAAGCTGCAAAAACTCTACATGTTTAGAAAAGTAAATTATAGCATTCTTACCAGTGCCTCTGGCGGGTGCCCCAATATTAGCTTCAATTTTCCAATCTGTGGCCTTTAGGGAAGGTGACATGACTGAAAGAACCAGAGGAAAAAGGCAGATTTAGCACAGAAAAGCACATGAGGCAGCTGCTTTAGCAACCAGGTCTTCAACTGCTGTTCAATGTTTTCAAGAGCAGGAGTACTCTGGGTACAAGATATCAGCTCATACATTATGGCATTCTCTGAATAAGATTTGAGAGGTACTGCAATATGTGGCAGGTGCTATAGAGCTGCATTTGCAGTAAGATCAATCACAGCAACAATGATAGGAAGAAGATTGTTATGGCTGAAATACACTGGTGTGTGCGTGACCAGAAATCTAGTGCTAAATTAGCAAATGGCCTATTTAGAGAAAGTCTATTATTTGGGGAAAGGGCCTTAGAAAAATATTAGTTATATGGATAAAAGACAAGTATGCCATCCATGCAGAAAAAGAAATTAGACTAACAACCATTTTGTAATTCTTTTTCATCCTTTCATGGAGGAAGAGGATTTGGGAAACAGAATTTAGGACATTTGGACCACAATGGAACAGGTTTTGTTTCCAATTTAGATAGCAAGCAAGGACTGCAGCAAGTCAAAAGAGGTGCAGGGCATTCGAAGAGGGGTGGCCGTCAACAATTTTGACTTCAACAAAATCCCTATAGGGAAAAGATTGATGTACTTTGGTTTTTCAATAGAATGTAATAACAATGGATCAATTGGTGTTGCAAATTGTTATAATGGGATACCAGATGATATTTTCCAAGAGGCCAAAGGACAGATACTTTCCCTCACCAGTATCAAAAAACAACAACGAGGGAGATAGTTGGCAAGGAAATTCAACATTTAAAGATCTCAGCCACGGAGAAAGGTCCCAGTAAATCAGAGATTCAAAGAAAAATACTCAATTTTCTTTATAGTACTCAAGCACAATGACTCCTACAGGCCAGTACTAGTTTTAAAGTACCTGAACGGATTTGTGATGTGCAAATGTTTCAAGATGGAAACTTTACAAACTATTTCGGAGAATTTACAGGTAAAGAAATACATGGGCTCATTCAGTCTTCAGGAAGCCTACTTGCACATTCAGATAAAAAAGGTTTGCACAAAATACCTGTTTTCATTACCACAAGGAGCATTATCACACATTATCAGTCAAACCTCTTCATTCACCAGAGAAGGAGGATCTACTGTTACAAGGACCAATATTATATTCAGACACTACATAGCTGAAGCTGACTACAAAGCTATTGAGCAATAGCATTTGAAAGACCAGGGGTACAGTGGGCCTGCCATATGTACTGGGTTTACAGGTGCAGGACCTCCATGAAAATGGAAAAAATACAAATAAAAAATACTATATTTTCAACCTGAGAGAACAACTCTCTAGGAATATCTAGATCCTCCAGAGCAACTCTTATGGTCAGCATCTGCTGGAAGTAAACCATAGAATTGTGCTGGAGGACCAAATGTCTAGAGAAACCTTCTCTTGAGTAATTTCTAGGTCCTCCAGCATGACTTATGGTGGATGTTGGAACACATTCACATTGGGAGATTCCTAGAAAGAAAATATTATTCAAATCTGTGATTAAACAAAGCTGCAAAAGTCAAAGCAGCAAATGTGAAGACATGACTGTATTCTGATTCCATAGTGAATACCATTCTAGCATCAAGGATATAAGAGATGACCTGGAAAGCTTTCAAGAAGTGGTGTAGAGAGAAGTTGGTTTCTATTTATCAGATTCGAATAGGAAATATTTTGGGACTATCTTCAGGATCACATAGAAAAAGGTCTCAGGACAAACACTTTCAAAAAGCAAGTGATGGTATTGATCATTTTGGCACCTGGAGGTCAGACTTTCCAAACATCCTCAGGTCAAAGTTTTAGAAGGGGGTTATTTTGAAAGTTCCTCCTATGGTTTATATGTAGCCGCCATGGGATTTGAATTGACTATTACATGCACTGACAAAAGCTCCATTTGAGCCGCTAATTGAGACTTCTGTGAGGATTTGGTCACTAAAGGTAAAGCAATTTTGGTAACAATTACTTCAGCGAGAATGTCTGAAATGGTTTCTAGGTCTGTTAATCAAACATTGCAGATTTGAGGAGGACAATGTGACTCTGACTTTAGAGCCAACATCTGTTCTGAAAAATCTATCTATCTATCTATCTATCTATCTATCTATCTATCTATCTATCTATCTATCTATGAAGGGCTTGAATAGAACTATACACTTTGCACTATACACTCATCAGTTGGAGAGGAAGTAGCACTCCTCAGATGTTAGGTGAGCTCTAATAATTGGTATAAAGAGGATGGTGTCCAATGCGAGACACAAAAGCCTGGTTTCTTTCATCCTAAGACTATGGCAAACAAAGCTTCAAAAATTATGTTGGCAAGATGGATTAAAGTTTGCATTTTCTTATAACTGCTCAAAGGTGCAGAGGCCTAACAATGTGTGAGCCCATTCAACTAGATCCATGGCCACAATGAGAGCTTTACAAGTGACTGCTTCTTTGGAAGACATTTGTCAAGCAGCAGGTTGGAAGGAATCTTCTACTTTCATAAGGCATTACAAGTTAAGACAAATATAAAGATGCTCAGCTAGCATTTGGAAGGAGTGTATTGCAAGCAGTAATCAACACTAGTGAAAAGCATATGGGCTTGGGCATATCCCATCAGTTCTGTATAACTCTTATCATCCTCATTGCCCTTCACTCAACTTGCTCCAACTTGTCTATATGCTTCCTAAAATTAGGCACCCAGAACTGAGCACAATACTCCAGATGAATCTTGAGAAGTGTGGAATACAACACGACTATTAGTTCACTCAACTTGGAATCCAGGCTTCTATTAATGCAAGCTAAGATAGCATTTGCCTTCTGTGCTGCAGCATCACACTGTTGGTTCATATTCATCTTATGGGCAAGAATAATCCCGGGGTCCTTTTCACGTGTAGCACTGCTGAGCAAAATATCTCATACCCAATCCTATACTTATGCATTTGGTTTTTGCAGCCTAAATGAAGAATTTTGCATTTGTCTCTGCTGAATTTTATTTTAACTTCAGCCCTGTTTTCTAGTTTATCAAGGTCCTTTTGAATACTATTCCTATCTTCCAATGTGTTAGCTACCTTTCCCTTTTGTATCATCCACAAATTTGATAAATCATTGCTAAAAAAATACTATAATCTAAATCACTGGGGGGGGGGGGAAATACTGAAGAGTGTCAGCCTTAGGACAGAACTCTGCAGCACTCCACTTGAGACTTCCTTCCAATTTGAAGCACGGCTACTACACGTAACAACACTTTGAACATGGTTTTCCAATCTATTATGGATCCATCTGATAGTGTTTACATCTAGTCCATAATTAGTCAGTTTGCTAATCAAGTTGTCACAGGGGGGCCTTATCAAATGCTTTGCTGAAATCCAGATAAATGACATTCACAACATTTCTACCATCTACTAAATCAGTGACCTGATAAAAAAGATATATGGTTAGTTTGGCAGGATTTGTTCTTGGCAAACCCATGCTAGTTCCTACTAATCACTGCATTGTCATCAAGATATTTGCAAATGATCTCCAACACACACACATACCCCCAAGGATTTAGTTTAAAGTCAGATTTGCCATACTTTTGCCACATACATTCTTCCTGGTCTTTGTGAGGTGTAACCCATCTGTATCCAATAGCCATTTATCTAAAAAGTTAAGATGATGGTTCCAGAAGCCAAACCTCTCCCATCAACATCTGTGTAGCCAGTCATTCGCTTGCAGTATCTTCCTGTCCCTCTGTTGCCCTTTATATTTCACTGTAGGATTGGTGAGAATGCCACTTGTGCATCTAAACTTCACTTTCCTGCCCAGGGCTTCATAGTTCAAGATGCTCAAAGGTGCTCTTTGCAGTGCTGTTTGTGTCCACATAAATCAGAAGAAAAGGGTACTGCTCTGTCTTCTTGATGTGCTACAGCAACTTATCAGTGACAGCCTGAGTATGCACACCAGGAAGATAGCACACTTCCTAATTCATCTTGTTCAGCTAGCAGAGAGTTCCCTCTATAGCCCTGAACAATGAATTCCTTAACACTAGCATCTTTCTTTTCTTTTTAGCTGCAGTTGATGGTTAGGTTGGCTTCTTCCTCACAATGCAATTTCTCTTGTCGCTGGTTTCCTGTATGCACCTCTTTTGGATTGTTATCTTCAGGAAGCTATAGAAAGCAATTGCTTAGATGGGGCAGTGTTGAATCCCTTCTGTATGTTCTTCTCCTGTTACCCAATGGCATCTCATTGGTATTTGGGGGAATTGTTATCTCAAAAAGAGGTCTGTGAGAGGTTGGGTAATTTAAAGGGATCTTTCCACCTATGTACGCCAGTACTCACTGCAAAGAGTCTCTGGTTTCAATGAATAAA
>JAIPUX010001232.1:58916825-58930854 GCA_020142125.1 Phrynosoma platyrhinos | reverse complement strand
AGGGAAATATGAGATTATCATGGTGTGCCAGTGATAAATCCTCCACATAACTTCTTTTTCTTTTATATATTTTCCAAGGCATCCTTAACTTTGCATATCATATGTGTATCTATCCAATTAAAACATGATCTTTTGAATGAGTGCACTACACACACTATGCCTTGGATATACGTTTTCTTCCAGATGTCAGATTTCTTCAGTGATCAGAAAGCTTTCAAGGATGATAAACATCCTGAAATGTTGAATATATTAAATAGTTGCCCAAATACCCTAAAGCCATGTTGGTGAACCCATTGCACATGTGCCCACTCTGGCATACCAAGCCATCTGAGTGGGCACACAGCCATGGAAGCCCAGGTCGGGAAGCTGGAGGGGCGGGGAGACGCATGCAGCCAGCCCAGCTCTTTGTCAGCCTGGAGGGGCGGTATGCAGCCCTTCTGCCTGGAAGCTGTGCCCCTTCTGTCTTGAAGCCCTGCACTTTTGCAGGGAACCCTGCCCTCTGGCCAAACAGCCCTTCGGCTCCCAGGATGAGAGCTTTCCCCAGATCCTAGTGGCAGGGTTTCTCCCAGTGCGCCTCGAGTGAGCAGTGCCTTGAGGTTGTTGTGTGCCTTCAAGCTCTTTCTGATTTAGGGGGATGCTATCCTGAGGTTTCCTTGGCAAGGTTTGTTCAGAGGAGTTTTTGCCATTGCCTTTTCCCCTGAGGCTGAGAGAATGTGACCTACCCAGGGTATGTTTGTTGTGTGCCTTCAAGCCCTTTCTGACTTAGGGGGACCCTATCCTGGGGCTTCTTTGGCAAGGTTTCCTCAGAGGAGCTTTTGCCATTGTCTTTTCCCCTGAGGCTGAGAGAGTGTGATTTGCTCAAGGTTACTTGGTGGATTTCTGTGGCCTCATGGGGAACTGAATCCTGATCTCCCAGCATACAAGTCCAACATTCAAGCCACTATACTACACTTGTGTCCTAAACACAACAAACGTGTTACAGGATTTTCTTAGCAAGATTTGTTCACGGGGAGTTGCCATTAACTTCCCAAGGTTGAGAGTGTGTGACTTGCCTAAAGTCACCCAGTGAGCAGAGAATTCAACCCTGGTCTCCTGACCCAAAGTCCAACATTCAAACCACTACACCACACTGGCTTTTGTTGGCCATATAGCAAAGTACAGTAACATCCAAAATCCACAAAATAGTGATATTCAGCCACTGGTGTTAGTGTTGCATCCACACTGCAGAAATAATCCAGTTTGGCACCACTTAACTCCCAGGGCTGAATGCTATGGGATCCTGGGATTTGTAGGTTGGTGAGATATTTAGCCCAAGAGCTCTGGTGCCACAATAAACTACAATCCCCAGGATTCCCTAGCACTGAGCCGGGGGGGCAAGCGCACGCGCGCACCAGCCCCAGTGCCATTCCCCCCCCCAGATCCCCCCCAGCCATGCCAGACCCTAAAGGCTTTGGGGGTCAGCCGCTTCAGGAGCGATCTGGCCAGACATGGGGAGGGCAAGGCAGTTTGCCTCCCCCAATACACCAAGTGACACTAATACTTGAGTGGTGGAAAGATAATTGCACCCACAGAGATGGTGCCATTTCTCATTTTTCATGAGATGACATTTCTCATATTCAAAAGTCTCAGATTTCTGTACAAGTCTCCCACACAGTTAGGTCTTACCCTCCTCAAATATAAAGTCTCTTTTTAAAAATCGCACAGATTTTTTCCCCTCTGTTATCTCTGTTTCTTTATTTCAGAAAATTAACCAGAAAGAGGTAGGTAAGCCTTAATTAACGTTCTACAGAGCACAAAAGAGCTCTCCCATTTATTCATCTAAAATCTGGCAGCTTTGAAGAAGTCATAGGCAACTGTGCCTCCAACTTTCTTCCAATTTTGCTGATTTTTTAAAAAAAATCTTGGAAGTTTTATTAAGGCTTTAATTTGTCTATTAATTATTAAAGCTTAATTTTCAATTCAGTTGAAGCTTAATTTTTTTTAAAATTACAGGGCATAACAACCAAGGAAGCATGAATAAATCCCCCCCCCTGAGGTTAAAATAACCAGGCTAACCTTAATAAGAGAGCCAGAATAGTGTAGTGGTTTCAGCTGACTCTGGAGACCAGTGGGTGAATCCCTGCTCGGCCATGAAAAGCCACTGGATGACTTGGGCAAGTCACACTCTCTCAGCCTCAGAGAATGGCAAAGGCAGACCCCACTGAACAAATCTTGCCAAGAAAACCCAGAGATAAGATCACCATAAGTCAGAAATAACTTGAAGACATATAACAACAAACCTTAATAAACATTTTGACAGACTATGAGAGAGACAGGTAAACTTTAATAAACTGTTTATATTTTTACAGTGTGACAGAGCTAAGTAAGATGTAATAGTATTGGGGGTTTTTTGGTGTTTTTTTTATTTGTTTGTTTTTTGCCATAGAAGAAAATAACCTGGTTAGCCTTAATAAACATTTTGCCAATTAAAACTTTATAAAAAATAAACATTTTGACAACAAAGCCAGGCAAACCTTAATTTTTTAGGCCTTGAATGAGAAGGACTTTTTTATTTTTATCTCAGTAGAAAAGAGCCAGGTAAGTCCTTCCTTTAAAAAACAAACACAAAAACTTTGTTTAGATCAATTCAAATTAATACTACTTTGCCCCAGGTCCTAATCTGGAGTCAGGACCCAGAGATCTGAAGACTGATGTCTCTCATTACCTGTAATGGGAAATACAGAAAGGGCAAAACTTTTGCTGTTTTCAGCATTGGGTGCCACTGGAAGATTGGAAGGTCTTCCACACTGCAGAAATAAAGCAGTTTAGTATCACTTGAACTTTCATGGCTCCATCCTGTGGAACCCATGGATTTGTAGTTTGGTGAGGCATTCAGCCTGTTCTGTCAGAGAGCTCTGACAGAATCCCAGGATTCTGTAGGATAAAGTTATGGCAGCTAAAGTGGAGTCAAACTGCTTCATTTCTGCCATGTGGATACACCCTTAGTAGCCTATGAAGAAGGTTTATATCTGCTCAATTGCAGACAGATAGGTGTAGGAATGTTTGTGCTATCAGCCTTTAACCTGTCTTGCTGTTTTTTAAAATGTGGACTCGCCAATCACTTATTTTATTCCTTGACAAATGTGGGGGGAAAAGTTGGAGGGACAGTTGCCTCCTGTGATAGTATCAAGGCTGCTAAATTTTAGATTTAGGTACAAAGACAGCCTTTCCATTTGGAGAGTACCCAAACGGGAACATGCTCTACTTCTCTTTGTTTCCTCTGGATCATGGCTTTGAAAATGATAGCATAGTGGAGGCTGTAAGTCAGGGGTAGGCAACCTTTTTGAGCTGGGGGCCGGGTTGCTGTCCCTCAGACAATTTGGGGGGGGGGGGGTCGAAGCAACATAAATAAATAAATAAATATAAAAATAAAAAAATATTTTTTTAAATTAAAAAAAATGCATGCACACTCTCTCAGCCCCAGAAACGCCATGGCAAAACCCTGTGGAGATTTTGCCAAGAAAACCCCAAGAACAAGTAATAACAATAATCAATATCATGGCGGCAGCGGCGGCAGGACTGGCCTGGGGCTGGTTGAAAGACCTCGGTGGGCCGCATCAGCCCCCCCCGGGCCTTAGGTTGCCTACCCCTGCCCAAGATTAAAGGTGAGCATGTGAACAATTTTTATTTGGAAGCAATTAATGACCCACACCTAGTTGTGTGTCTTGTTTTTAAAACAGAATTGCACTTTCTACAGCAGGGGTAGGCAACCTTTTTGAGCTGGGGGCTGGGTTGCTGTCCCTCAGACAATTGGGGGGCCAAAGCACTATAAATAAATAAATAAATAAATTTTTTAAAATAAAAATTTTAAGTTTTTTTTTAATATGCATGCACACTGTCTCAGCCCCAGAAAAGCCATGGCAAAACCCCTGTGGAGATTTTGCCAAGAAAACCCCAAGAACAAGTAATAACAACAATAATCAATATCATCATGGTGGGCGGTGGCGGCGGCGGCGGCGGCAGGACCGGCCTGGGGCTGGTCCAAAGGCCTCAGGGGGCCGCATCCGGCCCCCAGGCCTTAGGTTGCCTACCCCTGCTGTAAGTAGTAAGTCTATAATATTTCAAAAGGATATGTGCAGTAATTCCTGTGGAAGGGGAATCCTTCATTTTTTTTGGAGAGAAGGGATGATTCATTTCCTTTTCTGCCTCTAACCACTTTTTTTTAATAAAAGAAAGACAGTTGGTGTGAAAATGACAAGTGCCTTATTACCAGAAAGTTTCCAGGTTTCAGAAGGATAGATTCGGGAGTCATTATGTTTTACAACCAGTTTGAGGTTCTTTTTTTTCAAAAATAGTGATCCATGACATTGATGAAAGGAAAGAGGAAGGTTAAAATTACAGTCCAACCTATTAAGTAAGGCTGTTGGAGAACTCATAAAATGTGCCTTAGGATTAGAAAATGTATCTGTCCGTCACTTGGTTATTCCAAAAATAACTGTTTTCCATAGGCGGGAAATGCTATGTATGGTGTCAGTCTACCTTTCTGCAGTATAAAGCCAACATGAAGTTTTAACAAAGGTTTAACTTTGGTTCTGTTAGCTTTGCCAAACTATTCTGAAGGAGCTCAATTCTGCTCCAACTTTGCTCTAAACTGATGTGCATTGATAACAATCATGTAAGACTTTTATCTTTTTCAATAGAACTATGACAACAGCAGAGGGCAAGCTGACAAGTCTTATTTAAAAAAAAAACCACACACACATAAGGTCTACCATGCTTTCTGCTACTTGGGGTCAGGAGTTTGCTGGCAGTAATTCATTTGCACTTGCAGGAAAGCAATCCCTCCCACTCTGCTCAAGATCTTGCTGTTGCTGCAGCAACATCAGTGGTGGCAATTGCAATAGAGTCCAAGATTTATTTTCTAGGGCACTGCTTTGAAAATAAATCTTCTTCAGTTAGCTCTTCTACACTAGAACAAAGAAGCAAGAGATTCCACAACAGAGCTTCCTACTTATTGCTGGTTGGGATATCTACTTGCAGCCTCTCCAACTTTGTTTTTCTAGGACATTACCACACGAGCCCTGTTCTCACTGCAATTGCATCAGATAATAGAAATGGAAATATACTAGTTTCAGAGCAGCCATTATCACTCTTCTCTGCATGACTTGGTCTGTTTTTTCCATTATACTCTCTTCCTGACTCCCTCTTAATCCTGCTTCCCTGCCCTATGCCAAACCCAGCATGCCTTTCAGGTTATTTCATTTTTATTTTCACTTTTTTTTTTTTTGCACATTTTAAGAGTTCTGCTAATAAATATATAAAGGGAACCAGCCTGCTTGGGAATAGCAAGAGGGAGGGGAACAGGGAGACAAGGAGACACTGACCATGTGATGGCCAATATCTCAATTGCCATGGCAGCAACATTTCACACCTGGAGACTAGTGCAATTGTGAGCTCATTGACAGGTTTCTCCTGCCAATGAAAAGGGATACACTAACCACACTTTGAGGACGTAGCAGCTAGAGTTGGAGGTGTCATTGTGTGATAAGTATTGCCAAAACTGCTTTTTCTGTGGGGGGTTGCAGACTGCCAGAAATAGTGTGAATTCAGTCCACTTTTAGGGTTAGGGTTAGTGCTAGGGAATCATGGGAACTGTTATTTTCCTGAGACATTGAGCCTTCTCTGTCAGACAACTCTGGTGCCACAATAAAATACAGTTCCCATGGTTCCCTAACTCTAACCCTAACCCTAAAAGTGGACTGAATTCACACTATTTCTGGCAGTCTGCAACCCCCCTGAGTCTAATTGTGTTTTAAAAGCCGCTTGTAGTAATATCAATCCCTGTTTTTGAAAAAAAGGCAGGAGGAGGGAATTAAAGGAAATTGTATGACAATAATAGAAAACTTGCTAATCATAATTCAGATCTCATTGTCATTGTAAGCAGTTTGACCAATCATCCTTCAGACCTCTTCAGTGTCTTTGCTCACTATTAGCTCTGGATGTTGTAAGGCCTGGTATGGACATGCCTTCTTTGTAAAAGGAACAGTATTCTAAATTCTTTGATGTAAACTGTAAGGAAACACCTCTGTTTGTCCATTGTCCCCCTCCTCCTCTCTATAGTAGCAGAGAGGAGGAGTTATCAGTCGAGGGATGCAAAGTGAACTGCAACTATTGAATTACACAAAAATCCATGGGGCTTTTTTGTTCTGACATATCCTGGAGCTGGGGGAAAAGCCACCTTCTGGCAAGGAATAAAACTTTGCTGCTGGTGTTGGGAATTGCCACTGAATAGTTCCAAACAACAGAAATATCACTTGATTTTGTTACAGTTTGCTGGTTCAACAGAAGGAGACTCGAAACAGGTCCTAAGTCCAGATGGTTTTATTTGCATGCAAGTGATGCAGGGGAATTTGTTCAGCCATACTGCGTCTTTTATACATGGTAAACTTTGTTTCTTTTTACATTATGTCACAGGATCATATCACCTATTACACATGCCTAATATTTCTCTCTCTTTTGACAGTAGATGGTGCTATTCTACAATAAATGGCACACTTAACTCTCTCATTCCCCCCTTTGATGATTCTATCAGAATTTTGTAATTATCACCCTAAAACAGCACTAGCCCTCCCTTTTTAGTTGGGGTCTGGCTGTATGTAAAGCAACATTTCCCTGGTTTCTTGCAGTAGAGCCTAGCTCAGGTGCAGGTCTGCCCAAAGGTAGAGGAAAACAGCTTCCAAGTTGGGTGTTTTCCACTTGGGGCTAGCCTGAAATGTCTTTTCTCTCCAGTTGCAGATCCGCCCAAAGGTAGAGAACAGCAGCTTCCAGGTATTGTGCTGTTCACCTGGGGCTAGTCTGAGTCTTCTCATCAGGATCAGGTTTATCTTGGTGGAGGCGGGCCAGATGTCTGAGGTGATTTTATTCTGAATCAGATATTCTCTCTGAGTCATGTGTTGTCACTGGGAGATAAGGATCTCTGAGTGCCATCACATGAACTGCAGCTCTCCTATCAGCTATCTGTTCTATCATGTTCTTTATCCCATTTAAAGCCACTGGCACTATACAAGGCAAAACTGAGCACAAAAATAAACATACAGCAATTATCAAGCCCCCTACCCAACTGAGCTATGAATCCAATCCTTTAGCCCACTCAAATCCTTTCCAAATTTGTACAGGAACATGAGCCAATTTGGTTATTTTATCCATGACTTCTTCTATCACCTTGCCATTATCATCAATGTGTAGACAGCAATGAGGTTGAACTTTCCACACACTCCTCCTTCAGCAGCTAACAAATAATCTATCAACAGGCAGTTTTGATAAATGCCATTTTTAATTTGAGTTTGGGTCTGGGACAGGGCTGATATGGCTCGGGCTCATTGGTTATTATTTCTAGCACAGCCTATAATCTAATGATTCTATTGAGTATATTAATTGGAGTTCTGTATCCACACATCCCATCCTGTGCCCAAGTAGCAGGGCTATAATACTGAACAATGCGCTCAAATGGTCATTCCTCATTTTTCCATTCCCCAATCCTGACTGATCTTTGCCATCGGGTGTATAAAGCATAGCCCAAGGTCTCTCTCTGATCTAGGGGAAGGAGGAAAAAGGATGGGCGGATTTCATCTAAAGTACAAGCACCATCCCATTTTGCTGGCAACTGGGAATAAGCATATCTCCCATAAATCCAATATAACCCTTTTGGAGCATTCTAGGTCAAATCAGTGGGGATTGTCATTTTGAGGTTAGATTGCAAGATGGCATTCCACAATAAATTAACAGGAATTACAGTTTGATTGGGCCAATAACTAATGGTTTGACCTTTCCCAGTTACATTTATCAGTGTCATGGTCTCACACATCAGTATCCCTATGGAGGAGGCAATAGGGTCAATCTGGTTGACACACCATTTAATCACTAATACACTCTGGAGCATCCACTGACTATGGGGCTGTATCACATTGGTTTCATTATAAGGTTGGCTGACATTTCAGTAGCTTCCTATGGCCACTGGCCCCCTATCTGAGTACTTTCACATACATAACAATTAGTTACATTTAGGACATCTACAACCATTTCTGCAAAAGTTACAAATAAGTTTCTGGTTATTTCTGGTACAAAAGGTCTTCCAGTGTCCTGCCAAAACTCAGAATAAAAGGTTTGTGAAAGAGAGTGCTCTTTTTCTATGTACTGAACAAGTTTCAGAGAAAACAACCCTAAGGGATCATGGCTTCTTGTGTCAATCCCAATTCCAAATTGTGGCCCGTATATATTGATCAAAAACTCAGGGATGTTAATTGTAAAATTTACATAATTACACTGCAAGTGTTAACAAGTGGTCTGAACAGAGACTTTAGTAAGCTGGGCATTGACTCCTGTTTTACATGTCATCCAGGCTACACAATTCCAGTGAGGACAGTGTCTATGTTCTATATTATTGCATTTGGCATCTATACCCCTCTGTGGACATACGCATTTTCCATTAGACACATATGCACTCTGCCAGCCCATGTTTCCACATCCAGTGGGCCAATCTGCCAGTGCACATGGTTCAAGCATCACTACAGTGCTACTGGTTGACCCACTAATTCTAGTTTTAAAGTGTAGGATCCCCCCCAGGTCTATCTTGTGTACCTGGAGATCGCACTGAAGGGATTATAACAGGTGAGTCTATTGTTTTCAAGACACAGATGTTTGGTCCCTTTGCAACTATATATGCACTGATAAATTAAGGTTTCCCCTATTTAGGTGCCTGATTTAACAGTTTTAACACAGGAATAGCACTGAGTGTGGGCTGACAGTATGGAGGAAACAACAATAGCATTATAATCAAGATTAGCAAAAACAAAATAAACAGGGTGGATAGCTTAAAAGCTGTCTTTTCAAAGATACCTCCCCGCTTTGTTCCAAAGTGTCCACAGACACCACTCTGACAGGAGGCACTAAGGGGCAATAAAACAAAGGCTTTAACTCTTGCACTATTATATCCAGCCCTATAGCATCAAAGATGTATAAGTTTTCTTTCTTTTTACAGTATGTACATTGGTTTCTTCTCCCAAGGGTGCACATTTAGCTTCTTTAATTCCTTCTGAACTCAGGGCTATACCATTTTTGGATCTCACTGCCTTCTCTTTCTTTCTTGCTAGGCAACTGTTGCCCCCCCTTCTCCTGGCTTGCAAATTCTTTCTCTCTGATAACAACAGTTGCAGCCAAGAAATTGGGATCCCCAGATACTTGCCTGACAGATATCTAGGTCCAGCAATGGAGTCAAAAGAGGAATAAAACAGGACAGGACAAAAATAACAACAACAAAAAACAAGAAGCAATCTGGCTGGGACTTCACCATTCACCTCTGTTGTATCTCACCAGGCTTGGGGCCCTTCCAGATGACTGGGCATCATAAAAATGTGAAGGCACGCTTCCCAGTCAGTTCAGAAGCCTTCCCACAGTTGGTTGAGATCAAGGGAGGGCAGGAGAAAATCTTCTGCCTCGAGTTCTCCTGGCTGGCTCAACAAAAATGTTACGGTCCGCTGGTTCAACAGAAGGAGACTTGAAACAGGTCCTGAGTCCAGATGGCTTTATTTGCATGCAAGTGACGCAGGGGAATTTGTTCAGCTATACTGCACTCCCGAACCCTTCTGGGTGTTGCCTTTTATACATGCTAAACTTTGTTTCTTTTTACATCACGTCACAGGATCATACTACCTATTACACATGCCTAATATTTCTCTCTCTTTTGACAGTAGATGGCGCTATTCTACACAAATGGCACACTTAACTCTCTCAGTTTATTTAAAGAAAAGAAAAGTACAGCAATAAAAGCTAAAGTCATCCACAGCATTTACTCCATCTGATAACCCCCAAGTGTGGGAACTGCTGCTGCTCTGCTAACTAAGATGCAATCTCTTCAGTCGTTGCAGATGAATATGAAATGGCTACCAATTTCCTGTTAATCTGACCATGACCAGGGAAAAATATATATACAAGATCAGTTGTGGTCACCCACATAACCATTCATTTCTTTCTTTTTATGGTCCCCCCATAGGTTGGTACAGGAAAACAACTTGACCTGCTGTCTGTTTGGTGCCTTGTTACAGCCCCGTGTTTGTGCAAAACTGGAGGAAACACAAAAAAATGTGTATGAGCAAAAGCTAAACTGGTTGCCATTCTTGTTGGCACTCTGGCTGCCATAGTACTGCAGGGTGTTAAATATTATGGTACCCCTTTGACTCTAGTTGTTCTTTGTTGCACTGTGGATGGGTGAATGTGATTCAGATGTACAAACGGCAGAGGTAAGGCAGAGTTCCCAACCCTGCTGTCCAAAACAGTTAGCCTCTGGTAAGAAGTAGTGTACTCTCCTGAGGAAGTAAGTAGAACAATACCAAGTTTTCTCCGACTAGTTCAGTTCTGTCATTATTCTTTGTGATTCTTTGTGATGACTTTCCCTCTGTAATCTATTTGTGTGTCAGTGTGTGCTCTTCAAAACATTGTCCCCTAACCTCTGCAGCTGATCAAGCATGCGACTTTCCATCTTGGACAAAGTTCTGAAGGAGCATTCCACTGAAATAGTGGACTTCTTTGTTGAAGTGGGGAAAGCTGCTAACCTTGTGAAGTTTGCTGGAAGAGACTTTGAGAGAAAGGAAGACCTTAGCTAGAAAATTAGAAGAGATATTATGGAACAAGAGATAATAACTTGAGCCCATTCTGACCTTTTCTAGAATGCCCACAAGTGCCTAGTCATGGCTTTTAATGTAGTTGCAAGACTTCGAGGTACAGACCAGGAAATCAATGGCATGAATCCTTGCTGAGAGAAAGTTTTATGGGGCTATAAGAAAGTTGGCAGGAAAGAGTGGTGGCAGTGGGCTGCTCTTGTTAGCCCACAGCCTTTTCTTAGTCTGGCAGAGCTGCTGGCCAGGCGATAAAGAGAGTCTCTATGAAAGCGCTCATATCATTTGCAACTACCTAACTTTGTAAAAATGGATTCTCAGCTCTGGAGGCTACAAAGGGTAAATATTGTGCATGACTGGATGTCATCAAAGAACAGGAAATTCCACTTTTTTCATATTACTCCCCATTTCAGTAGACTTTGTGATAAAAAAAAAAGCACATGCACCATATCAAATATAAACACTGTGTTGAGCTGGGTATTGAATTTATTGAAATAAAAATGTTATAATTTTAATGATGCTATTTCCTTATAAAATGTTAAAATATGAGTGTACATAAATTGATGAATGACAATATGCATACTAAAAAAACAACATTTTTATTAAATTCATATACTACATGTTGAGTGGGAGCAGCCCGACATGCATATGTAGATGTAAAGGAGGATGAGGAGGAGAATTGGAAAACCACTGTCTTACAGTATTGACTCCTTCCTGGCTTCCTCATATTCTTTAGCTTACTGGTTCCTACATGATCCCAGCAAAAGTCACAGGTTTAAGAGCTTCAGCATTCAGTTTCCTCAAATGAAGGGCCTCAGTGTTGTGTCTGTTGTAAAACACAAATGGACTATTTGCATGCATAGAAGACCATGACCTTCAAAGCTGTCCTTATTCCTTGTGGGTTCAAAATATTTTAACCTTGAAATTAACTAAACTGCCATACTGTAATCATTAACTAAAACAAGTGTTTTGAAACATGTGCCCTAAAGATTGTAATTCCCTAAACTTGAGGGACGAACAAAAACCAAGAAGTAGTTTTTACAAAAATCCAAAAGATATAGGCTTGGTGTAAAGAACTAGCATTGTTTCCTGTTCCATTAATAACTTAATATATTAGTTAATTTTGGATATAAGTTGATCCTGAAATTCCAACTTTAGGCAATCAACTTAAGTTAAAAAATAAAGTTGTACTTTCTATTAGAAATCTTCTAGCTTAATTGATTTTAACTTATTTGTCCTATCTCTAGTTTTATCAGCCAATCTTGGCTGTTTTTTCAGGACTGTCAACTTACTACTGAAATATTAGTGCAATTGGGGCCTAGCACAAATAGTAGGCTACAAATTAGTTATGGTCAGAGAGACAGACTTCAGGTAAGGAAGTGAACTGGAGAAACAAGGATCAAAGGGCAAGAGGCAATGCAAAGTTGGGTGAATGTTCCTGGAAATGTGCTTTTGTGTTGTTGAGTGGATTACTATCAATTGACCCTGATGATCCTTGCTGCTGTTGTATGCAAAAGAATGAATTTGGGTTGCCCTCATAATTTGTTAACTTGCTCATTCCTGACTAATCCAGTCCTTTTTACTTCCAAGCAGATATGCATAAAATGGATGTTTACTGTATAGCCTTTTGCTGCTTCTCCTAAACACACTAGACAAGCAGAGTTTGTCCTGCAAATGCTTTGTTGATGCTTCATTTCGGTAACACACTATAGCTTGAGTCTCTCTTATCCAAAATGGTTGGGACCAGAAGTGTTTTGAATTTTGGATTTTTTAATTTTTATTTTTTGGAATTTAGAATACTTGTATGTGCATATACATAGATAATGAGATACCTTGGAGATGAGACCTCAATACAAAATTCATTTGTGTTTCATATACACCTTATACACATAACCTGAAAGAAATTTTATACATTGTTTTTTTAAAATAATTTTGTACATGAAACAAGGTTTATGTACCCTGAACCATCAGAATGTAAAGGTGTCACTATCTCAGCCACCCATAAAAAGGTTTTGTTTTTAGGAACATTTAGGATTTGGGAATTCTGGATAAGGGAGACTCAACCTTTATTGCAGTTACCTTTAGTGATATTGTGTGTTGTCGCAATCCAGGCTTTCTATTTTCCCACCTTCATTAATGCTAAGCATGTTTGTTCCTTGGTGGGTTTCTTTATCTTTTGGATTCCTGTGCATTTTACTTAAAAACAAGGCCCACTTAATTCACTGAGGCTTTCTAGTTTTCAGGCACACATAGGATTCTGGCCTTGCAGGGCACAAGATTTTTTTGTAAGTGAATTATTTTCCTTGTCTTCTTTTTCCTGCGCAGAAAATCAGTGGCTACTAAGCCCCATATTCAAAAACTGGTGCACTCAACTGGAGGAGCAGGGTGGAGGCCACATCCTTTCCCACCACCACAGAATCAAGTGTGCTGCTCCAAACCCTCTTTTAGACTTGTTGTTGTTGGTGTTGTTCAAAATGCATTTTTTCAGGCCAAGTATTTCTGTGACCAAGCTCCTTTTTGGAAGAGCTGGATGCATCACAGGAGGAGGAATGGCTGCAAGAGGTGGTAGAGGCCACAGACCCATTTCCCCAGCTCAGGACCAAATGCATAGCCTCCAACGTTTCACAGATGAAGGCTGGAATACATGTGGTCAAGCAACATTAAGAGTGTGGTTAGGAAGGGGAAAGTAATTTATGAGGAAGAATGTACAAGCTAGAAAAGGCTACCGTAGTTTGCTTTTACCTGAGGCTACTGGGAAGGGCAAGATCCTGCACTCATCTCCCTACTGATTTAAACTGAGCCACCATGAGATCTTCAGATAAAGCGTGAGATACAAATATTTAAACAAATTGCAATCTGCTTGCAGAAATGGAAGTGAGCTGAGGATATAGCGGAAGGAGAGAGAAACTGGGACATTTTAAAAGTAGCTGAAAAAGTCCGACAACAGAGGATTAATTGGGACTTACATTGACAAAATGGGATAGCTGAGGGTATGCAAGTGTGACAGCACCCACACTTCAGTTAATTAAAATGCTTCAGTTTAAGAACCCACCAGTCTTCCATTATTCATGAATGATCTTTCTCTCAGTCACAAGTCCATCTAGTGAGGACACAGGAAAGAGCCTTCTAGGTGTCTGCATCTGTTCTGGAATTCCCTTCCAAAGAAGACTTGCTTGGCTCCCTTTCTGCTCTCTTTTTGCTGGTTGGCAAAAATGTATTTAGATCCTCAGTCGATTGGGGCAGAAGAATATGCAAGAGGTGTGCTGTTTTAAATAAGTAATTTGTGTTTCATGTCTTTTTACTTGCTTTCAATTACCCGTATTTTTCACCATTTAAGACGCTCTGGCATATAAGACGCACCCAATTTTAAAGGAGGAAAA
>JAIPUX010001232.1:58882516-58895137 GCA_020142125.1 Phrynosoma platyrhinos | reverse complement strand
TTTAATGTGCACTATTTCTGGCAGTCTGCAAAGGCCCTATGTCTTTTCTTTCTGACCCCAGTAGAGTGAAGGTGGCATGATGAACTCTTAGGTTTGTATTCTGTGCAGATAAAATGAATGAAGAGGAACTTTCTCTCTCTCTTATGATACTAGAATGTGGAGCCATCCACTAAGGTTGGATGGTGGAAGATTCCAGAGAGATAAAAGGAAGCGCTTCCTCATATAATGTAGTTAAACTGTGGAATTTGCTACCATGAGATATTGTAATGACTTTCAGCTTTAGGGGCTCTATAGAAGGATTGGATATATTCATGGAGCATGTGGTACTCATTGACTGTTGCCATGATGCATGTGTTTATGTATTGCTCCCCTCTTTCGTCAGAGTCACTATACCTCTATATTATTGTTAGGGGCAATTGCTGGAGAGCATGTAGAGAAATGTCCTTGCAATTATGTCCCCTTGTGGGCTTTCCATAGGCACATGTTTGGCTGCTATGTGTACAGAGTGTTGGACTAGATAAGTCTTACATCTGATTCAGCATAACCTTTATGTTTCTCCAAGAAGAGTAGACCAATGTGACCTGTTATATTTTACCACCACAACAGAAAGCCTTCTGACACCTTTAAGGCTAAGATCTATTTCAACATGAACTTTCATGAATTACAGCTCACTTCCTTAGATGGATAGGATATAAGATTCGAGTTCCCGGTAAACATGCACAGTGTACAGTGTATGTTATTAATATCAACTATTAAAAAATGAGAGCCAGCATGGTGGTGTAGTTTGAGCATTGGACTGTGACTCTGGAGATCAGGGTTTGATTTCCTGCTTAAGCAAAAAAAACGCAACTTGGTCAAGTTAGCCTCAGGATGGCAGTGGCAAACTCCCTCTGAAGAAATTTGTGAAGAAAACCCTATGATATGTTTGCCTTAGGGTCACAATAAATTTTTAAAAAAGACTTGGAGGCACACAACAACAACAATTTTAAAAAATTGCACAGTTGTCCTACCAACAATTAGAGCACAATCCTATCTGGCAAAGATGCTGAGTGGACACTAGGCCTGCTGAATCTGTGTTGAATCCAAATCCCATCTTGTCTGTATATGACCTGTCTAAAGTTAGACATAATGGATGGAGAAAGCTCTCCTCCTGTCAAGCATGGGAGTGCAGAAGGTAGATCAAGACTTAATTGTTTAACAGCAATAAAATGACCCCAAGTTAGATCTTCATACTGTTGAAATATTGTTCAATTTCAAGTGTGTGTTTTGTACTAGGCTCTGGTTCTATGCTTGGCCTTCTCTAATTTAAGTTTATGCCACAATAAATCTGTTAGCCTTTTAGGCACCACATGTTTCTGTAGTTCTAGTACACGCATGTTGCCAGTCTCCGCATTCAAAGAGGCTGAGAATACCTCATTCAGAGTTTAATGTTGCATTATGCCATATCCATCAGTACAGTAACATACATGCATCTTTTTTTCTTCCAGCTGCTATGTTAGATTTGATATAATTAGAAGAATATTGACACAGATGTTTGGAAAGGAAGTGGTCATGGTGATGGGAATTACAGATATAGATGACAAAATAATTAGGAGAGCCAATGAGGTAAGTTCGTAGTTCTGCTTGCAGTTTAATTTTTGAATTTTGCTCAGCATAAAATCCAGTTGGATTAGGCAACAAAGTGAAACTGATCTTGCTTGACCTGTGCACAAGATCTAAAAGTTTTGAGTACTCGGGAGAATGGCAGTTTGCTTTTGTCTCCCTTCCTAATTTTTTTTTTACATAAATGAAAAATTATACTAGACCTAGAGCAAGGATATGAGTTTGAGTGTGATATTGTTGCTGTTGCATGATCGCTTCCTGGGCCCATCACCTTTCTCATCTTAATCAAACCAGGGTTTTCTTGTGACCAAAGTAGCAAATTGGCTTCAAACCATGCTCAGAATTTCAGGGTATTTTCCCATTGTTTGGCACAACATGACCTAGATACCACAGGGCCAGAAAATTCTGCTCTACCCACTTGTTTATTCATTTAATCCAGTTCTGTTGATGTATCTTAGTTATTCAGTCTTTTTGTCTTCTGCAATAGAGTTTTTCATAACACACTAAGCAGCTCAAATATTTTGTATGCCAAGAAATATTAAAATGTAATGATTAAGTTGTTTGACTGTGCAGTAGCTCTTGTCCCCTGAGGGGGTTCACTTTGTTTTTCACAGCGTCTTGTTTCCCTGATCTGAACTGCTGGCACTCCTTAAAAGAAAAGTTTGTTCCTAAGGTGATCCCAGGCCAAGATTATATTGGCAGCATAATGATATCATGTCATTATATAGACAGATTTGGTCATTTGGAAATCCTCACTCTGACTTGGAGGTGAGGATGTGACGTAGCCAAAATGAAATTAGAATGAGTGAAATCCTTCTGAATGGAAAATTCTGCCCCACCCTCCTTTCAGATTCTTGTCAAACTACATGGGCTGTATTTACCTATTCCATTTGGGCTCAACCTGTTTTATAGTACTTTATGTGTTTTTCTCTCTGAATGAAATATGTGATAGTTTTAAGTATTTTCAGTAATGTCTATGATCATGTTGTGTATTTTTTGCTTACAGTGGCTCAGGAGAGCTGTCACTTGTTATTCCTGCTTTACAACATTTGAGGATATACTTGAAATCCAAGTTAAATTTAAATGGATTGTTTTTTATAATGATCCCTTGTTCTTCCTGTCCCCACCTCCTGACACGTAGAACTGGTATTCTCCTCAGGCGAGCATTTTATGAGGCTTCTTAGTTTTATTTTGGACCTTTTCTCTCTCTCAGTAAGCTGTTCGTTAACCAATCAGCTACCTTATATGTGATTTATCAGTGTGCTCCTTTTTTAAAAACAGATGGGTATATCACCATTGACTCTTGCCCGTTTTTATGAGGAAGACTTTAAGCAAGACATGGCTGCTTTAAAGGTATTGACGTTTAATCTGATAAATTATTGCTCTGAAAAGGAAAGTTTGTTTTGTTTGGTTAAATGGATGTTTTGGCAGTAGGAATCCCCATCTTTGGTCTGAGCATTTTTTTTTTTGCCAGATTTATATGTTCTGCCAAGTTCAACTGGGTTTAACTATCAAGTTGCTGTCCTCTTTAAAAAAACAAACAAAAGTTATTGGTTGGATATATCTTAAATCTGCTTCAAATCTGCTTGATTAGCCCAACATTAACCTCCAGTGTTGCTAATATGAAGACTGTTTGCCTTTAAGTTCTCATAAATAAGCTCACCATTTGCTTTATCCCAGAATCACTACCTGCTAGTGATTAATTCATTATATCTGCATGCTCCATCTTGGCATTGGGTCTACAGTTCATGGTAAAAACATCTGGTTTAATGCTTTGTTTTCTCTCAGTCCCCTGCATTTTGGACCCTTGAACCTGATGAAGAATTTTGTAGCATTTGAAGCTTACATAATATTTCAGCACATTTCATTGTTCCTAACAAAAGGTCTGCTTAGCTGTGCATTTTGGAGTAATAACAGAACATTATTTTTTAAGGTCCTTCCTCCTACAGTCTATATGAGAGTGACTGAAAATATTCCTCAGATCATTTCTTTTATACAGAAGATCATTACTAGTGGACATGGCTATGTAACTTCGAAAGGTAGGTCTTCTAAACTGTAAAATTAACTTTTTATATGTATGTGAGATATTTGCATATCAGATTTGCTGTTGTTGTTAATGTTGTTTTTACCTCAGCTTGACTACATCTTCTCCACCTGTTGAACAGCAAATGTACTGTACCGCACATAGCAATAGCAAGCACATTTCTATACCACTTATCAGTGCACTTAATCACTCCCCAAGCAGTTTACAATGTGTAAGCTAATTGCCCCCAACAATCTGGGTTCTCATTTTAGCAACCTTGGAAGGATGCCAGCCTGAGCTCCTGGCTGGTATTATTAAAGAAATTGTTACTGAGTGCCATTTTCTCACCAACATGGTTCATGAGTGGTCATTTTTGTGCTATCTACAATCCTGACTTTTGGGATGAAGTGGAAGTGATTTTTAAAAAGCAGAGAATATATTTAGAGTTCCAAATGTGCTATATCTTAGCATTAGTCAATGTAGTTTCCAATATGAATTGGTATTTTTGGTTCATTGGTTAAATTACACGTGTCTTTTTGTCTTCCCTGCATGTCCAAAAGATAGGACTGAGAGTCCATTTGGACACACATTTCTTACTTAAAAATGCATTGATTGCTCTTTTTCCAAAGCAGACTAGCATTTCATCGTGATTTCTGCCCATAGTTGATGTTCATGCTTGTTAGGAGTATGTTGAAGAAACCCAGTTGTTCTGATCTGATCTTCTCTCATATGGCTCATGGGCAGTTCACTTCACTCAAGCTTGATACTGATCTGTGCTGGTTGTGGAAGGAATGAGGTGCCTCTGAATCATATTTCCTAATGAGGAGCTAGCAGATTTCCTTGTTCAGTCTCAGCTAGAACTTGGAAAGAAGAGTAACTTTTCAAAGTGATTAATTCCCATTCCTTGTTGAAGTGTTTAGGAAGTTGTTTATTTTGATTATTTATGACAGTGTTTAAACAGCTAACTAATTGCATTGCATTTGTACTTTCCATTACTTCAGGGGGTGGACACCCCTAGAATTGAAAAGTGAGTGGCACATTGTTAAAATGCCTTCAGAAATATCCTTAGAAAGTACCTCTAAAATGGGGTGGACAAAGTTTGATTAGGGCTGGCAAACATTGGAAAGCTATGGGGCTGCATTAGCCGCCAGAAGACTTTGGAAGGCTGTACCCTGCCACTCCTGCTCCTGCAAAAAATAAAAAATAAAAATAATTTTTGTCCCAAAACACTCCCAAGGAGACTTGGGGAAGATTTTCACCATGTTTTTGTCCTTTCCTGGACCATTTTAGGCCTAGTGGATATCTTTTTTTTGAACAACAGGAAGTGAGTGGAAATCACTCTCACTTTTAAAAAAAAACTCTCATGGGTATAAATTGGTCTTGGAGTAGCAAAACATGGTAGAAATGCCCCTAAGTTTTATAGGATAGTTTGGAGACAATTCTTTTTAATTTGCATTTTTTTTAATATTGCAGAGGGCAGGGGGCCTCCAAACATGGTGGAAATGCCCTACACACTCATAGAGCCATTGAAGGACAGAAAACAGACTTCCCCACCACTGCCGTAGATGTTGGACTACCAACTCTTAGTAGCCCTAAAACAGCATAGGCAAAGGTAAAGAATGCTGGGTGTTGCAGTCCAAACATATGTAGAAGGCAATATGATTCTTACTACTGCTTTTAAAAGTGACTAGGAAATGTTACTTGTGTTATCAGTAAAGTAACTGTAACTTCATTGCGCCGTTGCTACAAAAAACAGGATGGCCAGACTGACTCATTCAAATAGTTAGGATACATAAAACTGTTCTGCTCTGATCTGAGTAGAAGTCCCAACATGGTGACCTGGTTGTTTTATGTGTGAAAAAGAACTATATGCCCATAGCTGCTGGCACAGGTAGGTTGTATGGTGTCTTGAATGAGTAAGTGTTGAAGAATTTGTGGATTGTGTCATTTGCCAGTAGACCAAATTAACTCCTGTCTTTATAATAAGACCCAACTGTTTACTTTCAACAGGTAATGTTTATTTTGATGTCCGTTCTAGGGGGGACAGATATGGAAAACTAGCAAACATATATCCTGATACCCGAGAAGAACCAGGTACGTTAATGAATATGTGGAATTGAATGTGAATGCCTCTGATTAATGTGCTAATTGGAAACTAGAAGATATTTGAAATTTGCTGGTGTGTGATATATTTTAATTCAAGTTTAGAGATGTCTGAGACAAAGGGTGTATTCTTCAGGATTTCCCTGTATAATAAACAAAAGCTACAATACATACAAAGGAAGTCAGTCCTATTTTAACAATGGGATAGACAGATTCTCAAGGTCACCCTAATAATAATAATAATAAATAATAATAATACTTTTTATTTAATATCCCGCCCCTCTGAGAACAATCGGGGTGGCTTATAATTATAAAATCATAATACAACATTTAAGAGCTATTTTCCCCCTCCCACCCCTTAAAAAGTTATTAAATCCAAACAATTTAAAAAACAAGATATAAAAAGAGGATCTATGCCTCTATATAAAACATCAAAAAAAACACAACAATAATAATAATACAACAAAACAAAACAAAAAAAGAAGAAGAAGGTGCCGGCGTCATAACCCTACCACCATCACCCCACATATATTGCAAAAATTTACCAATACCAACATCCTCTACCTCTGATTGGCTGTTTAGCTGCATATTCCCCCCTTCTCCCATTTTAGACCCATGTAGGTCTTTTTTCAAAACTTGAATTAACATATCAGTCACTTCCTGTCCTGGAAACAAAAGCCCATCCAGGCCTTAAAATGGGTTTGGGGGCCAGAATGGATCTTTAAGGGATGCAGCAGGGTAGATTTCTCTCCCTCTTCTGATGAAATTGTTTTTTGAGGTGCAGGGGGGTATGTCTTTAACTGCTTTAACTGCCCTGTCTCTATGCTAGGGAATTCTGGAATTGTAGTTTTATGAGACATTGAGCCTTCTCTGTCAGAGAGTTCTGGGGTCACAACTACAATTCCCAGGATTCCCTAGCATTGAGTTAGGGCAATTAAAGCAGTCTCAAACTGGATTATTTCTGCAGTGTGTTTTCGACTAATGTCTGCTGCCATGCTGCAGAATTATTGCACTTTGACACTGCTGTAACTGTCATGACTCCATCCTATGGAATCTTGGGATTTGTAGTTTGTTGTGGCACCAGAGCTTTCTGACAGAAGGCTAAATATCTTACAAAACTACAAATCCCAGAATTCCATAGCACAGTCATAGCAGTTAAAGCAGTGTCAAACTGCATTAATGCTGCAATACAGACACAACCTTAAATTGTTCTGGAGTAAAAGATGGCTGGATGCCATGGCGCAGTGGCTGAATGCCTAGAGTTAAAACAATCACCTAGTGCTGACTAGGTGGACTGGTAGTCTGATCAGAAATTGGAAGAGACATCTTTTTCCTTCCCTTCCCTACCCTTCCCTTCCTTTTTTTGTTTTTGAGAACAGCTCTCATAGTGACTTAGGGCCTGTACAAACTGCCAGAAATAACCACTTTAACTGCCCTGGTTCAGTGCTAGGGAATCATGGGAACTGTAGTTTATTGTGGCACTAGAACTCTCTGGCAGAGAAAGCTCAATGTCTCAGAAAAAAACTACGATTCCCATGATTCCCTAGCATTGAGCCAGGACAGTTAAAATGGTCTCAAGCTGGATTATTTCTGGCGGTCTGTACAAGCCCTTACTCACCTTGGACAGATTCTGGGACTTGTATTCCAAAATATAAATTTTTGCAAACTCTGAGTCTGAACTGGTATAAATCCAATAAATAAATAAATAAAATGCAGTGATATCATGTATCAGGTCAACTAAAGGTGCACAATACATTATGCAAACTTTCAAATCTCACAGGCTTCTTCATCAGGCATGGATGTTTAAAAAGCCGTTTTAGGGTAAGAGGAGGGAAATGTAACTGGTATAAACCAAATTTTCTCCCTACATACATCGTCTTTTGCCTACTCAGAATGTATATGCAAAATCATATTCAATATATGTATAGATTGCAACAAAGATTTTACATTAAGTTTTATAATGGGAAAATAAGGTCGTTAAACCACACATTACAAAGCAGAATAGAATTTTACAACATTGGTTTCATAGGAATTATTTCAGAACTCGATGCAGTATGTCTTGGCTACCTCCATGACTATGCATATGCCATCATAGGTTATTACTTGTATGCAAGGTGCACACTACTTCCTACACCAAAGTGTTTTCAGTATAAAGAAAAACACATGATATATGTAGTTTGCTTTTGCAAATGCAGTAGACGTCTCTTCATTTTTAATTTCGTCTTCATTCATGTGTCACCCCTTGTTATTGGCAGCTGATAGTGATAAGTCTCACATGAAGGATTTTGCTCTTTGGAAGGCAGCCAAACCTCAAGAGATGTGCTGGGATTCACCCTGGGGGAAAGGAAGGCCTGGCTGGCACATTGAATGTTCAACCATCTCAAGGTCAGCTCGTCTGGAATTTGCATTTGTTTTTCCCCCCTCCCAAATATGTAGTAGAATGTGCTATTAAAAAAAACAAACTGTTTTTATTTTTAAAATCTTGCTTCATATTTGCTTTCTAAAAAGCAGCTTAATTCCAAGCATTCCAGGCCCTCACATTTGGCGTAAGTAGTTGTGATGAATGAAAGTCCCCACAGTTGATGGCAGCAGAGGGATAGGTAGAATCCCCACACCACCCTTGCCCCTCTACACAAAGAATAGCACAACTAGCAAGAAAGACTTTGCCTCCTCCCCCCATGTGCCTATAAAGGTGGTGGGACCAAAATTAGGCCTTCTCCTGAAGATGCTGGAGCCTAAGGCTCAGATGTGAAGTTGCAGTCCTCTGATATCCTGGGACCCAAGAAACTACAGAGCTTTATAGTCCATAACCAGCACTTTAAATTGTGTCCAGAAACAGACCGACAGCCATTGGGGCTGTATGCTTTCTTTATCCAGCTCTAGTTAACAACTTATAGCCCAACTGAAGTGTCTGAGCACTTTTCAGAAGCATCCCCATGTATATACTGTGTTGCAGAAATCCAAATCAAATGCAGCTAATACCAATAGCTCTTTTGTGTGTGTGTTGGGAATCCAAAGTTAGATGTCAGCTGAATAACAGCAGATGACAGCAATATGGAGATGTGCTTATTGGTTTTGAGAGACACCTCTCAAGAGTGCTGAAACCAAACCATAAACTGGTTTGTAATGTGCTTCTAGGAGGTTTGTTAGACCACTGTAAAAACAGAAATGCTTAGGAGGTCTTCTATGGCATATGGTCATGAATGCTGAGCAAAGAAATCAGTTTCTTTTGCATTTTATGTATCTATCTATACTGAAGAAACAGGGTGGAGGTGAAAAGAAGGGATTTCTAGGCAGCAAGCAGGCAGATTTCTTAGTGTTGCAGAGCATTTGTACACATAGCAACACCCAGTGTGTTCAGCCAAGCTAATTGGACTGCAAAAAATGAATGGCAAGACCCCAGTTAAAGTCTTCAATTCTGTGCCCTATATTTTTTAAAAGTGTGGTGGTTCATAAAGAATAAGAAACAGAGAAGTAGTCCATGACGCAGTTTAAAACAGCTCATGTAAATGACAGTGGTGTATTTAGTGAGGGGAATGGCAAATAAGAGAAAAAGGAAGTAGGTGCAATTCAAATTAACATGCAAAGTTTTTGTGGAGCAGGGATTGATGTAAAAATGATTTCAGATACTCACTGAATGTCTTTTCTACTGAAGACTGTGGTATCAATTAAACAATGGTAGTCCTCTATTGTGTTATATACATGCCTTCAAATCACCTGTCAACTTGACCTCAAGAATTTCATAGGATTTTCTTAGGCAAGGAATAGTCAGAAGTTGTTTGTCAGTTCCTTCCTCTTTCTTAAAAAAAATATTTTATTAACACATCATTTTCTTGCAAGTTTTTTCCTCTGATGCCTGCAGCACTTAGTATTCATTGGTCATCTTCCATCTAAATATTGACCCTGCTTAGTTTCCAAGGTCTGGTGTCTTTAGGGTATTTTGGCCATTCCTCCATAGGTATTCATGCTTTATCCCTTGACAATCTGGAGTTGGTTACAAGATTCAAATTTTTAGGGCTAATATTGAACTATATAAGGATAAGAGTAGAGCCATCTAGAGGTAAACAAAAATACTGCAGCAGCCAGACAAATAGCCCAAATCCATATGGTCTCTTCAAATGCATGGAATAGGAGGCCTAGCACTTATATTTCCCATCCCAGCTACTCTCTCCACATTGCACATTGCTCTCTTGAGTCCCAAACAGTTTGCTCAGGAGCATGCATTTCTGTTAAATTTTATCATGATAAATAAAACACTGAGCCACAGCACTTCTGATATATTTTGCATGTGCCATCTTGGAATGGACCAATGTCTGTGTGGTCCCTGAAAGAGGGAAAGAATATTTGTGTATATGTGTGACAAACTGAAATTTATCATCTTACCCTGATTCCTGGTACAGCACTGTAACCTGAAAATACATTGTGTCAGCCAGATGTTTTTCTTGAATATCTTTACTATGCAACTTTTAAAATCCATTTCTCTTTATGCTTATTCAGCATGAGATCAAAGCACATTGATAAACTGCTGTGAGCATTCTGCTTTAGTACACAAAACATAGAGCTTATTGATTGACTAGTGCTGTTGCATTAATTCATTTTTTAAAAAAGCACAATGTACTCAGATAATAAAAAAGAAAATATATGAAGCGTGTGAAAATCGAATGTTTTTAAAACAATCAATAGTGTCATTTAGTTTCTCATGGAAATAATTTAGTAGCATTCTAATCCAAAATGCCTGTTCAAGAAAAATGTGTTTAATATTTTGCAAATGATAAGTGGGCAGATGCTGTAACACTTTAAATCAGTTCCAGCCTTGGCTCCTAGTTCTTCATCACAACCAGGAGTTTGGATATATTGGTCCTCTTAGTTCATGCATTTATGAACATTTTTCTGGTCAGTACAGCCTGCTTCTCCCTCTCCCTTCCCCCTCTCTCTTTTCAATTATTGAATATTTTTTCAGTTTAGTGTTTGGAAGACATTTGGATATCCATACTGGTGGAATAGATCTTGCATTTCCCCATCATGAAAATGAAATTGCTCAATGTGAAGTTTATCATCAGTGTGATCAGTGGGGAAATTATTTTCTACATTCTGGTAAGTTACAGTTTAAATAACCCCTGTTACACTGTTTGTTGTTGTTATTGTGCCTTCAAGCCATTTTTTACTTATGGTGACCCTAAGGTGACCCTATCAGGGTTTTCTTGGCAAGTTTCCTCTGAAGAAACTTGCCATCCTCTGAGGCTGAGAGAGTGTGACTTGCCCAAGGTCACCCAGTGGGTCTGCTCCATGACCAAGCAGGGATTTAAACCCTTGCCTCCAGTCATAGTGTTCAAACCACTACACCACACTGGCCATTCTTTTTATTTTACCTTCTTACTGTTCATGGGCCTTAAGAGCCAAGCCACAATATGATGTGTCCACACAGGTGTTTTCAAGTCTTTGGATGAGGTATATAACATATCACTAACCTCTGGGGGGCATAACATCTCGGATATTTATTTCTTTTCTTAAAGGGATTGCATACCCTTGTTGACACTCATGTAAACATTGCTTGATTATGCTATCCCTAAATAATCCTCAGAATGCTTTGGTTTACCATGAAGGGGGGCAATATTCCCCCCTCCCGCAGTAGGACAACATCCTCTTTTCGAAACATGATTTTTCTTATACTGAAAAAGTATGAAGAATATTCCAGTATATAAAATGTGTGTGTAAAGTTATGCTATGTATGGATATGTAGAGAAACAGGATTTTCTGAATCTTTCTTCTTTATATACTTAGTTTGAGGCGATTTGTTGTTTCTAAACTTTTTCTTATGTGAATTGATACAGCAATATTAAACATCTGAATAGTACAATTTGCCTTAATGGGCTGAAGATAATATGCATTACAATTGTGATATTTTGCCAAGTATCATTTGGCATGATGCAAACCATTTTTAATTATTCCTAATGAAAATTTCTGTTTCTCCAATGTCCTTAGGGTGCAAGAGCATATTTTATTAGGATGATGAAAGACTCGAGAACTCTCATGAGAGAGAGATCTTGACTCTAGCATTCATAGGCTTGTGCTCTTCCAGATGGATGAATGGATGGGTAGATACACATATATAACAAACAGACACACACAGACAAACTGTATATGTATTGTTTTATATTCTTTTACTGTTCCAGTCTCTTTAATCTGGTCAGTGTCATTGTTCCATAATAGAACTGATTAACAACTTCTTGCCCTTGTTGATATAGTCACGAAATGTGCTGAGGGAGAAACCAAATATTGTGCTCAATGAAGCCTGGGAGTTACTTCACACTTTACCTTATGGCCACAACATGTGGCCTATGTTTTGCACTTTTCTGTTTCTTTTTTCATGTAGCCTGTTGTTCTGGTAAATAACTAAGCCTGCATGCTTCTGTGGCATTCTGGCTGGGCTTCATATAATATTGCCCAGCTGTATATTTTATTCTCCTCCATATATGACACATTTCCAAAAAGTGATTGTTGTTAGCTGCCCTCGAGTTGGTTCCGCCTCATGGTGAGCCTGTGGATGAGACATCTACAAGAATCCCCATGTTCCACTGCCTTTCCCAGATCCTGCAAGCCCTTGCCCATAGCCCCCAGATCGAGTCTATCCATCTGGTTTGTGGTCTTCCACTCTTAAGTATACCCTCTACCTTTCCTAGCATTATTGTTTTTTCTAGTGATCCATGCCTTTTCATTATGTAGCCAAAGTGCAATAGTCTCAACTTGATCATTTTTGCATCCAAGGAGAGCCCTGATCTTTTCAAGAACCCATTTGTTTGTCTTCTTGGCTGTCCATGGTATCCTAAATACTCTTCTCCATTACTACATTTCAAATGAGTCAATTTTCTTTCTGTCTGCTTCCTTCACTGTCC
>JAIPUX010001232.1:58856762-58877881 GCA_020142125.1 Phrynosoma platyrhinos | reverse complement strand
ATCCCGCCCATCCTCCCCTCATCGTGCCTGCTTATGTCTTTTTGTTTACTTCACAGTTGGCGGCAAACTTCCGGAACTGAAGGGGGCGGTACCGACGGAGGTCCTATATAGGGATGGGCGGTGGTACCGCCAAAAAGTTGCAACTTAAGTCCAACCCAGGGAAAAGTTGCAACTTTAATTCTGCCTAGTGATTCCAGAAGGTTCCGAAGTTGCTGCGCATGCACAGTCATTACCCATTTGTGTGAATTCGCAGATGACCACTCGAAGAAATACTGTTACAGGTAAGCAACCTGTCCTTCTCTGCATTGGTCATTGTAGTATTTCTCCTTATCCCTGTGTGTCAGACATTGGACAGTTGTGTTCATACTTCTGGCTTTGTTCCTATCTCTCTTTGCTTTTGCTTTTCTTCTTTCTTTTATTGCATGAAGTGTTTCATCTGTTATCCATTGTTTCTGACATTTCTTTTTGGCCTCTGTTAGTGTTTTCTTGCATTCATCTTTAATTATGTCTTTGACTTCTGTCCACAGTTCTTCAGGTTCCCTGTCGATTATACACAATAGTTCAAATCTGTTTCTTACATTGTCCTTGAATTCATCTGAAATGTTATTCAAGACATATTTTGGTATAATGATGGTTTTTGCTTTCTTCTTCAACTTAACTCTGATTTTTGTTATGAGCAGTTCATGATCTGTGCCACAGTCAGCTCCTAGTCTGGTTTTGGCCACAAGGATAGAGTTTCTCCATCTTCTACTTCCAATTATGTAGCCTATTTGGTTTTTGTGTTTACCATCTGGTGATGTCCAGGTGTATAGTCTCCTATCTGGTTGTATGAGGCAGGTATTTGCAATGAATAGATTATTGGTCTCACAGAATTCTGTCAGATGCTCTCCTGCTTTATTTCTTCTTCCTAATCCAAATCTTCCTACTATTTTTGATGCCAACTTTTGCATTCAAGTTTCCAGTGATTGGTTTGAAATGTTGTGATGATATGTTGTCAATTTCTTCCTGGACTGCATCACAGAATCTCTCAATTTCCTCTTCATCTGCATCTGTGTCTGTGATTGGTGCATATACCTGGATTATTGTGATGTTCATAGGTTTACCCTGGAGTCTTATTGATAATATATGGTCTGACTTTGAGTTGTATCCTTTGAGTGCAGTAGCTATATCTTTCCTTAGTATGAAAGCCACCCCATTTCTTCTTGTTTTTTCATTTTCTGAATAGATTACTGTATAGTTGTCTTGGGTCAAAGTGACCCATTCATGTCCATTTTAACTCACTCCTAGTATTGCCTATATTCATGCATTCCTTTTTGGCAAGTGTGTTACTTTTTTCCTAAAAGTTGAAATCACATAAAAGCAGTGTGTAAATTGTTGTATGATTTTATTGTGTTGTAAATATCAGTTTCAGTCATGTTTTCTAAGCATATGTAGGTGCTGTAATATTCATGTGTGTTATTATGATAAGGACTTATCCTTATCAGAGGTGGGGAAACTGTGACCCTCAGGATCTTGGCAGACTCCAGTTCTCATGTTCTCTTCATGCCTCTGCTGTCTGGGCTGGTTGGATTTGGGAGTCCAGCAGTATCTGGAAGGCCACATTTCCCCCACTTCTAAGTTATATTTGAGGTTTCATACTATTTATACCTCTGAAAACGCTTTCTCTTTAGAAAATTGGATGTGAAATTAAATGGTTCTTAAGTCCTTCTCCTTACTAGAGCTGAAACAAACTCCATCCTGTGACTGCTCTGGGCATAGCAAATGAAAGAGTAGTGTGTTTCTGTCCAGTTTTCATATTTTACTGCTTGAAACCCCCTTCTTATCATTGCTGTTGGCACTTGGTTTTTTCCTCAGGGTTTATGATTTTGTTAATCTTTTTGTTGATTGTAAGAGTTGCTTTCTGTTATATAACTGCAAGCTTTGGCTGCTGGGAGGGAGGCAGGATTGAAAACATGTTTGGCCCATAGAGGGTCCCTGGTTCAGTCTCTGGCACCTCCAGCTAAAAAGGAGCAGGTACAAAGTGATGGGAAAGACTGACGGAGGAACCTAAGGAAATGTTGGGAGGAGCAATTAGAGAGATCATTCTAGGCTGTATGGACAGTACATGATTAAAGTTTGAAAATTTTACTTTTTGTCACTTTTGCAACTTGCAAAAGCTGTCTGTGTTTCTTAGTGGTCAATGGGTGGAGTAACCAGAAAAATCTTTAGTTGAAATATGGTGGACAGTTTTCATTGGTGAAGCTGAAAATTAGAAAAACCACTTGTTCAGGAGATGATTATAGTCTTTTAACAGGAGATGAAAAGGAAAAGATGATGGAACTACTTGGAGTAATAAGTCTTATTTTTATAATTTATTTTATAATTTTATAATTTATTTTAATACTTTCATTTGCTCATTTTCATAAACAAGAGTGAGTGCTTTAAAATCCCTACTGAGATTTTGAGAGTTTTCTGGACTTATATTCTGAGGAGTGGGGGAATGGGGTATCAAACTTCTCTTTCTGCTTGGAAGTTTAAAAAACAAAATCAACTTTTGTCATTTCAGGACATCTGCATGTTAAAGGGAGTGAAAAAATGTCAAAATCACTAAAAAACTACATCACAATAAAGGTACTATAAACTACTGTAAGTATTTCATTTTAGATTTGAATCCCTCCAAGCTGACGTCCACCCAGAATACTGTTACTGGATGCGTCTCAAAAAGGATGTGATCTGTGCAAGACCACAGGTGGAGGACTGGATCCTATCAGCTTGCATGGCTGTCTGGGGTAAGATAGCCTGCTAAGAATCCAAAGGCTGCAAATTCAGATCCATAGTAGGCTTTGAGGCCTTTGGATCAACATACAACCCTGAATACAGTTGATCCTATCTGGTTCTGAAATCTAAGCAGGGCTGGGTCTGGTTAGTGCCTGGATGAAAAACCACCAGGGAATACTAAGGCTCTCCATGAAGGACTAGGAAAGAATCCTGAAGCCTTGGAGAGCCTTGAGTTGACTGGATGGGGCTAAATGGACCAATAGTCTGACTCAATGTAAAACTTGTTGCAGAAACAGTTTTTCAATATCTTACCCCTTCAGTCTCCTCTGCACCCTCAGGTCTGCTCCTGAGGATTGGATTATATTGCAGAGTAGATTTGGGAGGTGCATGATGGATGGGGTGTGGGGTAGAGGGAAGCAGCAGAGGAGGAGAGGAATAGAAGATCGCACAGTCTGTTAGCTAGAACCCTTGGAGAGTAGCAGTGTGATCCTATGTATGCCTACTCAAATGAGTCTCATTGCAGTGGGATTTACTCCTGCAGGTTGTGACCTTAGTGTTGAAGAGTGCTGCACTTGGTGCTTAAGTGTGGAGAAGTAAAAATGGATTTTTACTTTAATCCTTCCTACAATGGAGGTTGTGGTGGAAAACAAGAGGTTGTTTCATTATATCTTTAACTCTTTGCCCTGAAGCCTTTTGTTGACTGGGCTTTTAAACTCTTATTTACTTTTGTTTCTTGCTCCAAGGTTGTTTCTCTCCCTACCCCTTTTGCATTCTCTGAGTTGCAGTATAACATAATTCCTTGCACATACAAAAGTATTCACCTCTCTTTGTCTTTTCCACATTCTATTGTGTTACAACCTGGAACTGAGATGTATTTAATTGGATTTAATTACCATGTGATGTATGTAAGATGCTCAACAATTAAGGTTAAAATATATTTATTGCGGCCCAGAAGTTAAATCAAAACAACCTGGCACTTGGTTGCATAAGTATTACCTGCCTGAATCAGTAGTTTATAGAAGCACCTTTGGTAATTGTACAGCTGTGAGTTGTCTTGGGTAAATCTCTGTCCACTTTGCTGTATCTGTATCATCCCAATTTTGTCCATTCTTCATGGCAAAATTGTTCTGGATCACCACTGTCAGTTTGGATGGCCACTGTTACTGTACTGTAACTTGGATATGTTGCCATAGATTCCCAATCTAGTTGAGGTTTGGGCTTTCACTGGACCATGCTAAGACATTCAGGTTCTTCTTTTAAACCAGTCTATTGTTAATGTGTTTAGAATCATTCTGCTGGAAGGTAAAAAACTGTCGCAATTCCAGGTGACTTCCAGATTGAAACAACCTCTGGAATTGTCCTGTGTTTGGCTTTATCCATTTTGCTTTCAGTCCTGTTTCCTGGTCCCAGTTGAAGGTGATGCTGCCACCAGCATGCTTTACCACGATGATGGCAATTTCAGGGCAATGTGTTTTGTTGGCTTTGTACCACATGCAGCATTTTGCAGCAAGGTCAAAAAAATTCAATTTTGGTCTTATCAGCCCTGAGAAATCTGTCCTGCACGTTTTCTCTGACTTTCAGTGCTTCTTTGCGGATTCCAAATGGCGTATGGGTTTTGTTTCAATAATGGCTTTTTTCCTGCCTGTCTTCCATAAAAAACAGCATTGTAGAGCATCCAGATGCTGGTTGTCCCATGGGCTGTTTCTCTTATCTTAGCTGTGGATCTTTCAGCTCCTTCAACGTTAAGCTGGCTTCTTTGTTGTCTTGCTGACCAATGCCCTTCTTACCTGACCATTGAGTTTTGGTGGATGGCCTTCTCTAAGTGGAGCTGCAGTTGAGCCATATTCTTTCCATTTTATATTGATAGATTTAACTGTGTTCTGTGGATATGTTCCTGTTTTGGGATTTTTTAAAATAACCCAACCCTGATTGGTGCTTCTGCACAAATTTCTGTTGAAGTTGTTTTGACAAATCTTTCGTCTTTGTAATGCTGTTTGTTTAGATGTGTGTTGCATTAACTGTTGTAACCTCTCAGATACAGGTATATTTAATCCAAGATCATGTGGCCCTGGAATTATACAAAGAAGACTTTTGAAAGCAGTGTATCACAACATAGCTTATTTAGATGTGTCACAGCAAAGGGAATGAGTACTTATACAACCTACAAGTTTCACTTTGCTTTTGTTTACTCAACTTTTGGGCCATTATAAAAATATTTTGTATCCTCATAGCGTTGATTATCTTCACAGTGTCAAGTGTATGAGTATGGTGGACCCTTGGTGTATGCTGGGGTTTGGTTCCAGGCCCCCCCCCCCATGAATACCAAAATCAGTGGATACTGAAGTCCCATTGTATACAGTCATGTAGTAAAATGTCCACTTACATAAAATGATAAAATCAAGGTTTGCTTTTGGAATTAATATATATATTTAAATATTTTTAAGCCAGGATGGTTGAACCCGTGGATACAGAATACGTAGATATGGAAGGGCAACTGTATTTTATACCTTCAGAGTGTAAAATTGATAACATTGCCAGTAAAATCAGTTACAATTCCAAGATGTGACACAAAAAATGTGGAAAAGTCAGTGTGCGTGAGGATAATTCTGCAAGGCGCTGCATATTCAAAACACAGTCCAGTTCATTCTAGGATTGCAGCTTAAGGCTGTATTGCTCTGGACACTTAACTTGGCATAAGATATATGCATAGTCCAGTTCTGAATAAAATTAGGATTATTCCATGTAAGAGCTCTTGACTTGCTAAAAATCAGTCTTAGAACTTCATGACAAGTGAGGAATTCAAGCCACAGTAGTCATGGTCCAGATATAGCACCTTTTTCACTATACTATAAAAATATTTGCATATATTTGGAGTACAGATGTAAGGGAGAGCCAGTGTGGTGTAGTAGTTTGAGTGTTGGACTATAACGCTGGAGATTAGATTAGCTGTAGAAACCAACTGGGTGACCTTGGGTGAGTCACACACTCTCAGCCCCAGAAAACCCCATGACAGGTTCAACTTGGGGTTGCCATAAGTTGGAATTGACTTGAAGGCACACAACAACAACAACAACAACAACAACAACGTAACGGATGTAAGGATGCATTTCCTAGAAACAAAGGTTGCTTTCTGTTTAACGTTAAGGATTTCTTTGTGTCCTTCACACATCAGTTTTCTGTTTTAATTTGTGATGCTTTTCTCTTAGGCTAGCTTGCATGAATAGTAAATGATAGGTACTTTGTCTTTTATAACCATCTCAATCCTTTCTTAAGGTTAGTTTCATTCTACTGAACCAGACATACTCATGTTGATTCATGAGAAAAGTCCCACATCCAAAAATCTGCGAAAGGACTGCTTTGCTTTTTGTCTTTCTGGTTTGGAAATGAGCAGATTCCAAATACTTACTTAAGCATGCTTTCCCTTTTCCGGAAATTGTGCTAAATAGTTTCAATCAAGTTGTTCTTGTTCTCTGGGTCTTCACAATTCACTCATATCAAGTATACTTGTTGGCAGAAATCTATATAACCACAGAGCTTCTTGTAGAAATGGGATTCTGTTTTGTAATCTTAAAAAGTGTTAGTACATACATATAGCTAGTGGAAAGTGACTGTAAATCATATAGGAGCCATGCTGTTGTTGTATACCTTCAAGTCATTTTGGACTTATGACAGTCTTAAGGTGAACTTATTATAGAGTTTTCTTGGCAAGATTTGTTCAGAGGGTGTTTGCCTTTTCCTTCCTCTGAGGCCAAGAGAGTGTCACTTGCCCAGTGGGCTTCCATGGTGGAACAAGGATTTGAACCCTGGTCTCTAGAGTTATAGTCCAACACTCAAACCACTGCATAATGCTGGCTCCTGTAGGGATAGACACTATTCCTGACCGTTTATCCATTTTGTAGTCTCTGTATTCAGCTATGAGAACTTAGAAGCTAGCTTTACTTACTTTTAAGTGAAATCTCAATTTTCCTTGTCAGTGTACTAAATTCTAATAATAATAATAATAATAATAATAATAATTTATTTATTTATACCCCGCCCCTCTGTTGAAACAATCAGGGCAGCTTACAACAGTTAAAATTCCATACAATGCATCATTTATCCAATACAATCTAAAATCCCCAAAAACCCACCCACCCCCTGAAAAGGATTAAATCAGTTATGAATTAAAACATAACAGAATAAAACATCATAAAAATAAAGCAAATTAGAAGAATTTAACTGAAAAAAAAAAGGGCAGTGTCAAGAGCCAAAATTGGGAGAGGTAGATAAACAGATTCCTGAGGCCGGGAGGCCTGCTGAAATAGATCCGTCTTCACAGCCTTTTTGAAGCTGCTTAAGGACATAATCTGACAGATCTCGTCCAGCAGGCCATTTCAAAGTCTGGGGGTGGTTACCGAAAAGGCCCTCTGGGAGGTTGTAGACAGCCTTGTTTTTATTGGCTGCAGCAAGTTCCTCCCAGAGGACCGGAGTGCGCAGGGGGGATTGTATGGGAGGAGGCGGTCCCAAAGATAGGTTGGACCCAGTTCTTCACACAGCTCTCTGTTCTGAGGAACAGTAAGGAAGATTATTGGCATCAGTTAGAAGTCTATAATAGCAAAGGAATTGGAGTTTTGAGGAGTGTAGAAAGATTGGAAATTTTGTGTCTTGATTTTTCTTCTATTGAAAACTGAAAACTGCCCCAAATCCCTTGCAGTCACAGAGCTGTGCAAAGAAATTATCCATGAGCATTAAGCTACATTTTAGTATGAAAAGTAGGATTCCTGAGGCTTTTTCATGCAATAGCTCAGGGGTAGGCAACCTAAGGCCCGGGGGCCGGGTGCAGCCCTCTGAGGCCTTTGGACCGGCCCTAGGCCGGTCCTGCCGCCCCCGCCCCCCTGCTGCCGTCCGCCATGATGATACTGATTATTGTTGTTATTACTTGTTATTGGGGTTTTCTTGGCAAAATCTCCAAAGGGGTTTTTCCATGGCTTTTCTGGGGCTGAGACAGTGTGCATGCATATTTTTGGTGCTTCGGCCCCCCAATTGTCTGAGGGACAGCAACCCGGCCCCCAGCTCAAAAAGGTTTCCTACCCCTGCAATAGCTGATGTTCTTACTGCTCATGTCATAATTGTTGTTGGAGCAAGAATTAGAACTTATTTCTTCTTCTTTTTTATTTTTAGGATTTCCTCAAAGAGTTTTCATCTGATCAGTTTAGAATGTTTTGTTTGCGGAGCAGATACAGGTCAGGTAAATCAAACTCCTGTGACTAGGGATGGGACTATATGACTTTCTGTCAATGTAAGGCACATGTTTTGTATATTTCTTTATACTGTTGTCTTGAAATTTCTATTTTTGTTTCAGATGGGGTTTTGCTGGCGGGGAGAGGATTATAACTTTGAAAGTGCCTTTGGCATTTTTTTTTAAATTTCATCAGTCTTAAACTTTAGCCCTGGGATGGCTGAGAGGAGGCAGAAAGAAAACAGTGGGAATATCAGCCAGTGTCCAACAACTCTGCATTATATTGCACTGGGCTTTTAAAAAAAACCTGTTTCTGTTTTGAGAAAATAAGCTTTTCTGAAAATGACTGCATACACTGCTCGTTTTGAGAATAACCACATTTTGTGATTGACTTGAAGAGATTCTTGCTTCTTTTAAGTGGACTCTTGATTCTCAGACATCCCAGCAGCTCCTGCTAGTTATCTAACAGGAATTACTGGGATGGCAGAGAATCAAAAGAGTCATCTTAACAGAAGTAAGAATCTTTTCAGGTCATTCACAAAAGTGTGGTTACTTTACTGAACTTATTTACTTGTTTGTTAGGAGTTTAAGATATTGCAGCTTCTGTTTGTAGGGTATGCAAGTAGTAATGCATTTACACCAGATTAAGAGGATCTCAGCGTTGTATGAGTTACATTCTGAAACAATGATATCTGTGTTCTCATTAATACATTTTGTGTATCCAAAGAAAGTCCAGATGCAATATCTCAAATCATGCTAAATAGGAATTGAGTGATCTATGGTGTACATTCATGCTTCAGACCATCAGTAGTGCCTTACTGGTTCAGATCAAAATCTACTTAGTCAAATACTATTTCCAAGAACCTGAGCAGTCATCAGTCATAAAATAGCTGGAGAAAGGACCACAGTCTCCTTTCAAAGATGGGCAACATCTTTTTAGACTGAGAACTGAGTTCAGTTTCAGACAATTTTTTTGGAAACTGCAGTTCAATGATGGGTGGAGCCAAAGGCAAAATGGTAGGGCCAGAAATGCTGGCATAGATCAGCTGAAATCTCTGCAGCTTGAAAGTAGCTATGGCCCGAAACAGATAGGCCAAAAAGTGCAGCTTCTGACCTCATCAGGTGCATGGCGTGCAGATGATGCACGCCCTTGGATTAGCCGGAAGCTGCTCAGGGGCCGCCTAAGGTGGCCTGAAGCCACTGGCAAAAGGAGCAGCGAAAGTCTGTTCCTTGCCAGCGGCCCATTTGGGACCACAGTGGCAGCCTGCTTTCAGAGCAGGCCATGCAGTCACTATGGTCCCCAGCCAGTCGGGCTGGAGTGGCCAGAGGCCACATTAAGCTGCTTGTGCTTTGTCCCTATATTAACCTTTTTAGAATGGCATTGCCAGATTGAAAATGAGAGTACATCTATACCGTTAATGTTTGTGTAGGGGAGGTGATTTCACCAGGTGTTGTTCATCAAGCAGCCAGGTAACAAGTAACACATGCTGAAATTCTCTCTTCTAAACAATCATTAAAATACATGAGCCCTCTTCACATTTTGCTCTGGTAACCCTGTTTTGAATGTGGAGAAAACCTATACAAAATCTGGGGAGATACTGAAGAATGATGTCCTGGGAAAACGGGGGGTCTAATAATTGTGGCAATCTGGGAACCTCAGAAGATAAGATTGCTGGGTTCAACTCTGGTATATTTTCTGTCTATCCCAGTTAACATTTTATAACTTTGGGAAAGACAAACACATATAGTTTCAGTGTTGTGTTTGGTGAAATGAGACTTCTGCTCACCCACTCAGACACTTCTCCATTTTCCCCATTCATTTGCTTCATAATCAAGAGATGACATGAGCTGGAATGTGGTGAGCACAGCTGTTTGTTTTGTGTTTGTTTAATATTACTGAAGGTTTAATGTTGCCTTGTGTAACTGAACATATATATGTGTGTTTATTTAAGCTGTAGAATACAGTGACAACAACATGAATGAGGCAAAGAGTATCCTGCAGATAATCTATTCCTTTCTGAGTAGTGTGAATGCCTATATGAAAGGGCAACTTCTCTGTGAAGACATTAGGGAAGATGTTCTGTGGGAGAGGTAAGTGAGATGGCTGATTTTATCATGTGTGTGTGTGTGGTTGGCCTGGTCTACCCATGCACGGGATATGGAGGAGCTACTGCTTCACATACTCAAGTGATAGGATGCCATTTTTTAAAAAAAGGGTTCCCTGGTATTTCTTTTTAAAAGCCTGTAAGTAAAGCTAAGTAGTCTGACAGAGTAATATTAAGCTTCAAGTGTATTTTTTCTTTCTATAGAGGAAAAATTCAAAAATGTGTCTACAACTTGCAGTCCAAAGCGCATTTTACCACTTCTGTCTCCTGCTTGTGTATTCTAGGCCTAGGATAGATAAAATAACATCCCAAGCCCACAAAACAGTGATACTGTCCAACTGAAATGCACAAAGTGCATTTTTCCAAGTTTTCGAAGTTATCTTGGCTTTGTCAACAGGCCAAAGATATTAAAAATCATACAGGAGGAGAAAATTATGACAGATGTTAGTCACAAACCTTCATTTTGTCAAGATGTGGCTGTTTTTAAGTTCCATTAGCAAGACAAAAAGAGATGCTCCTCTTGAGATCCAAGTTACCTCAGTCCTCTGTGAAGCTACAAGCTCCTTTGTTAGGTAGATATGTTAGCAGTTAATGTCTGAATTCTGCAGAGTGTTTACATGTTCATATAGCATGTTGACAATTCCAGATGAGTTTTGTTGAATGAACAGGTTTCATATCCTAAAAATCTAAACATTTTGCAGGAGCCATATATCTTTCTTGTAGTGAAGCAAAAGCTCTAGAGCAATTATCATCATCATGACCATTTATATGTCTTTTTTCCAAAATAAGACTCAGAATGCCTTACAACATATTAAAAACAATTTGGATTTAAAAAACAAACATACCAAAACATCAATAAAATATGAATATAGATGCTTAAAATTAAACAATTTATAAAGTTAAAATCATTACAGTTAATGTATTTTTAAAAACTATATTCAAACCACAAAACAGCATAGGACATCATGCACACCCATTCCAGTCAGTTTCTAAAAGTCTGATGGCATAATTTTTTTTTGACTTGCTGGTGGAAGATGAGCAAGAAGGGAGCCATCTTGGGCTGCATCTGCACTGCAGAATTAATGCAGTTTGACCTCACTTTAACTATCATGGCTCGGTGCTATAGAATTCTGGAAATTGTAGTATGTTGAGGAAGCAGAACATACTCCAGTTCCCAGAATTCCATAGCATTAAGCAGGATCAGACTGGATTATTTCTGCAGTGTGGATGCAGCAAATCAGTCTCCCCAAGGAGGGCATTCTAAAGTCTGGGAGCAAATCAGACAAGCTTGAAAGATGGTGAGCTAGAGAGAAGGGCCTCTGTTGGAGATCTTACTGCTCTTTTGTGTGTTCATAAAAGAATATACAGACCTTCAAATAGCTTCAACCTAAGCTATATAAGTTTTTCTCTATACATAATGAACTTTCCCCTACAGTGTGGCTGATTCCACAGGATGGACCGTGGCAGTGAACATGGAATCCTAATGTGATAATTGTGTAGTGTAGTGTGAAAGTGCCATGTTTTTAATGGTATTCAAGGACAGAGATTTAAGGGTTTTTACACACTACAAAGGAGGAAATGTGGGACAGATGCAAAATGTATACTCAACAGAAGAATTGCAATCAGTTCTTGCTGTATGTGGATAACACTGGACTGAATCCTGCTGGTAGTCCTAGCTAGAATAGAACCGCTACCTGTTGAATGGTGGGTCAACACAAATCTGTTGATTCATTTGGAATGATAGAGTACGGATCAAACATACATTAATGTTTTTCATTTTCATGTGCTTGATTTAAAAAATCACAGGTGTATATCTAAAAACATTGTATGTGAAAGAACTTATCTTACAGAAATGATGCAAGTGAGTAAACTGTCATGTTTTTCTCAAAAAAAAAACAAAACAAAACAAAAAAAAACTAAGCCTCAGTTTGAGAACCTGAGTGATTTGAGCATTGAATTATGACAGGAGATCAAGGACTGATTCCTTGCTTGGCCGTAGAAACCCACTGGGAGACCTTGGGCGAGTTACACACTCTCAACCCCAGAAAACCCCATGATAGGTTTTTTGAATGGTTTCCATAAGCTGGAAATGACTTGAAGGCACACAACAACAAAAGCCTCAGTTTAAAGAAATCCTAATCTGTAAATAGTGTGTGTTTTGATTAATTATATGCTGAAATATACACATGCTTGGTTACTGAAAAAGCATTATACAGTTTGTGCATGGATCGCCACAGGCTTCATCTCCATATAGGGATTTTGTCCTATGTCTAGAAAAAAAATGCCTCTCCTAAGAAGTTTTTAGTCACTTGCATTCAAAACAATGTATTAAAGATCTACTGCCAGTTTATCAAAGGACATTTTTGTACAGTAATTGGTGAAAAGATTTTTAATGGATTATGCTAATTGATAGTACATTAATCCTATTATTCAGAAATACATACCTTTCAGTGCTAGCAAAGAGTGTGTAAGGGATGCAGACATATTTAAAGTTTTCTGTTCCCTATTTTATTTGCTTGACTTTTCTTGTTCTTTGTTAATTAGCACAAACTATTTTTTTAAAGGTCATATAATGAAGCCATTATACATCTTTTCTATTGATTCACTGTGGGGTCATGAATCAAAATCTGTTCTATCATATTAAAAAAGAGCCGTATTCCCCTGGATATCAGCTTCTGATTATGCATAATTTCTTTCCCAATAACACACAGATCTCTTATATTCCTTAGGAAATAGATTTACCTTCCATGAATGTAATATAATATATCATCTTCAACACTATTCATGTCTTCCACATTTCAATGATTACTTTAGCCTTCAATAATTTGCAGTTAGCGTGTTTGCTAGCGAATGAAATATCAGCTGTGCTAGCCCTGTCAATTCCAATTCTGGTTGGTATCCCCCATAGTGCAAATACAAGATCTGTAAATACTCCAAGAATGAGAAGAAGATCTAGATCCCTCCACTTCTTGGAGTGTGCATAGTGGAAGCTGCCCACCAGACATAAATGTCTCACATATTCATGTCTGCAGTTCTACAGCTTTATTTGTAACAAAACATAGTGACTTCAAAAGTGAAAGTCCTTTAATTTAGACCTCTCCCTACCATTTGTTTAAATCTGGGCCAGACCTAGTCACATACAAACAGTTACGGCTGAATAGGCTGTCGGGTAAGGCACAGAAACCGAGAAGGTTTGCCATCGCTCATGTGCCAGTTTAAATGTAGGTAGGCATATCTGGATACAGATCTGCTGCCATATTCCTCAGAATATTTAGAACACAGAGCGCACAGAGTGTGGATGTCAGTAGTTTAAATGTAACTTTTAAAAAAGGAATTAATTGCCGCTGTAGTGCTAAATGCCCCCAGTTACCAACATAGTTCAATCAAAAAAAGTAATTCCAGTTCTCTTTAAAAAGCCTATGTAGTTACTTTTAAGTTGCTTTTTTAAAAGCTTGAAGGTTCAAAGCCACTGGCCTATGGTACAAAACAGTCTTCTCTTCTCTATCTTTTTATCCCCGCAACACCCACAACAGAGTATGAGCCAGCACTTGAACTGTGTGATAGTCCCACTTCGCTGTTTAGTGAGCCTGCACATCCCTTAACTAAAAGGAAGTTATTTTGTAGGCAATCAAAATTTAATTAAAGTAAAATCACAGTGTACTGCACATGTAGCTTCATTACATGTACTAATTACAAGCAACTTGCTATTGATAACTGGTTGTCACTTTGAAGCACTGGCATGTGCAAGATGCAGTGAACGAGCAGGCTGAATCTTGTGTTGGAAGACTATGCAGAAGGAAATATGTCAGCAAGAGCTTTTCTCATCTTAATAAATGAAGAACACTACCTATCAGTGAAAGGCTGTCTCCCCAGTAGAAGAATTCCCCCCATAGTGCTGAGCTTCTCTCACCTCAGTCTTGTCATTTCAAATTGGTGGCTTGCTATAGTGAATTGACTTGGACAGAGAAACATGCCAGATTGGTTCCAGGCTTTGTCAAACTTGCTGCTGTTATTGTTGTGTGTCTTCAAGCCATTTCCGACTTACAGCAACCCTAAGGTGAGCCTGTCATGGGGTTTTCTTGGCAAGATTTGTTCAGAGGAGGTTTGCCATTGCATTCCCCTGAGGCTGAGAGCATGTGACTTGCCCAAGTTCACCCAATAGGTTTCATGGTCAAACAGGAAATGGAACCCCTGGTTTCCATTATTGTAGCCCAGCACTCAAACCACTATGCCTTGCTGGCTCTAGTCAGATTTAGACCTGTTCAAATAAATGGAAAGCTAAGCCAAGATGACAAAACAGGCTTTGTACTTTGGCCACATCATGAAAGGGCATGACTCATAGAAAAGACAAAAATGGTAGGGAAGTTAGAGAAGCAGAAAGAGAGGAAGAGCACATGCCAGATGGATAGACTTAAACAGAGAGATCACAGGTAAGAATTTGCAGGACCTAAGCAGAGCAGTTGAATTGTCAACATGAGTCGGAGCTGACTCAAGGGCAACTAGTAACAACAACAACAGTGTCCTTTGTAAGTATCTTACTCCTGTTCGCTAAATCCATCGTAATGCAGTAGTGCAAATTGCACCACTCAGTGTGTAGTTGTGCAATTGTTTGTGTAGCCAATTGCATAATGAGAAATGTGTTGGTTACTGCCCATGTGCTGACTCTGAAATTGTGCAAGCACTGACACATGGGCTTTGCCAGGGGTAGGCAACCTTTCCCTTTTAAGGGCCGAGGGACTTCAGCTCCCAGAATCCCAGGAGCTACTGGCCAACCTGGGACTATTGGCCAACATGGCTGAGGCTTCTGGGAGCTGAAGTCCCTCAGCCCTTAAAGGGGAAAGGTTGCCTACCCCTGGGCTTTGCACTAGCTCAGTGACATTAGAGACAGACCATTGTTGTTGTTATGTGTCTTCTAGTCATTTCAAACTTATGGCAACCCCTAGATAGACAAAACCTGTCTCAGGGTTTTCTTGGCAAGACTATTTTAGAGAGGATTTTCTATTGCTTTCCTTTGAGATAGAGAGAGTGAGGCTTGCCCAAGGTCACCTGGTAGGTTTTTATGGTCAAGAAGGTGTTCTTTAAATATGAATAACTCTGGGTCCAACTCACAGTAGCTCCAACAGGTTCTTGAGAGGAAGTGTAAAATGGCTTTCAAATTTTATTTACTTTCTTTGAAAATATGTTTGGCTATCAGATGACAGAGCTTCATAACTCCTAGCGATGAGTTAACAAATAATTATTATCTGTTGTAAATTGTAGCCTGATCTTTCCTGTGTTAAGTACTTCCCTCCATGGTGGATGAATATGTACCTTTTGTCCCATGAATTTATTGATGTCTAACAGGACTGTTCCCCAAATGATAGTAGAAAGAACATGTGCTTTTTCTCCTAGAATATATTTTACCAGCAGATTGGTGTCTTAATTAAGATTTTTATACTTTTGTCTTAAAATTCCTCCTCCTTTTCCTCCTCCTCCTCCTTCAAGGCTTGCTCACACTAAAGCAGCTGTAAGGGCCGCCTGTGCTGATGACTTTGACACCCCGAGGGCTGTTGGTGCAATTATGGACCTCATTCACCATGGCAACAGACAGCTTAAGGCCGTCACTAAGGTAACCCATTAGGCTACAAAGATCAGAAAGCGACAGTTGTCTACACTTTTGAACTGACAGATCAGTTTATTATTTGCTTAGGAGGAACAAGCAGGAAAAAGGGGCAGATGAATTCGCCTCCCATGGCAGAGGTTTATATAAACTGCCTTTCCAAACAGTTTAAAACTGCTCTTGTTCTGCTTCAGAATGCCCATCTCTTGCCATGCTGTATTTCTAGGGGGCTTCCTAAATGATATGCTTCTGTACTAGCTTGGTCCTTCGTTATTTACACTGACTGTTTCTGTATTTATTCCTGAAAGGCCAGATGATATGGCTGTCAAATGCCTATGTATATTTGCTCTTCCCCATCCTCCCAGCATCACCAAGTGCTGGTTTATTATATTGTAGATTTGAAGAGAGATGGGTGCTAATCTTCTAGTGTAGTTGCAATGCTCAACTTTCAGGTGGGAGTGGGTGAGCACTGTTGTCTCATGTCACTTGGAACTGTAGCTTTTTTGTGGCTGGTGAATATGTTGAATCCTGCCCCCAGCTGCATGCCTATTTTTCAACTGTCCTTTAATACACATACACATTTGGCTGGAGATGTGGTACAAACAAGGAGATTGCCCCACCCTGCCTCCTACTTTTCCTTTTGGCTTTTTGCTCCCATTGTGATGACAAGCCTTGTAGCCCCAACTGGGATGACAGCAAGAACCGCTATGCTTTTGTATTCCTGTTAAAGAGCAGCTTGGAGAATCCCATGGTAGCAGCAACAGGAGCACTAGCATAAAGGATGGGGAGGCCAGATAGCAGTTTCTGAACTTCGAAGCCCAAACACCCACCTTCAGCTGGATGCTTTGTCACTTTCTTTATTCCACCAGAACCTAAGCAAAGCTCTGCAACAGCAACCAAGGAGAAACGGGAAAACCTGCTGGGAAATCCACTCTCCTTGCTTGCATCCAGATGACAGCAGTAAAAGATGTGCTGCTGTTGCTGTTTGGGACTAGACAATGTACTGTCAGCACTCAACAGGGCGAGCAGTTCAGGTCAAGTAAATGAAGATTATTTACCTCCAGAATAGCATAGGATGTGCTGGGGAGGCGCAGAAAGAGCAAAGATTTGGCAGAAATGGGAGGATGGGCAATGAGAAAGGGAATTGACTTTCTGTTTCTGCAGAACATCTTCTGGGTCTATTATATAAGACACAGAGGAATGAATTCTGGTTCACTGGTGTCTCCATACACACCTCTTAAATCTCATCCTCAATGGCTGCATTGCATTATTTATTAAATGAGATCTGATATTCAAAGTGTGCCAAATACTGTGTCTGAGGCCAAATTTCAATTAGTATTTTGAACAATGGTTTTGTGTCCTGAAATTTGTGCTGTGAGAAAAGTGGGCTTTACCCTCCTTGTCAGTGTCCTTTTCATGGCCCGTCTAATGGGTTACTCTTGAAGGGCCACAAATTGTAGATCACTTAATTCTTCATTTCAGTCTAACTTAAAAATATATCTCTCAGGATAAAGTGAGTCTCTACTGCTATGGTTGTATATCTGATAAATTTGTGTATGTGTATACACAATTATCTGTGATAAAAAGAAAATAATATAACTGGGTACTGGATTGGGAGGGCAGTGTTGAATCATGGTGTATATATTAGCTCAGTCGATATCTGTTTATATGTAATCCATCATCTCCAACATTGTTATTTCCAATATCTTGCTTGCTGTTATATTGATTTTGTGGAATTGTGCTCTTCACTAAGATATTTCTTCTCCTCTCTCTGACTCCTAGCTTACTTTAATAATAATAATAATAATAATAATAATAATAATAATAATAATAATAATTTATTTATACCTTGCCCCTCTGTTAAAACAATCGGACTCAGACTTTGCCTGAGGTCCATTTATATAATCAAGGCTATGTTGCATAACTTCCCATGGACTGCTGCTCCTGTCCCCCTCACTGCCTCCAGTATTTCATGAAGATTACTTGTATTCCTCACCAGGAGAAAGCTGGATTTTGAAAGCCCTACAAATAGTGCAAATCAAATGATGTCGTGTTTGGTTGCTTTCCTCATCCAAACTAGTCTTCTGGTGAGTTAAATGGAGACAAGACTACAAAAACTAGCCTTCTTGCCCAGGGGAACTGTAAAGCCTCTTTCACAATTGTGTGTATGCACACCTGTATAAACACACACACTTGCTTTTCCTGGTTTCTAAGATTTCACTAGCATGATTCATACACGTTCAGTCTTGTGTCTTTGGAATTATAAAAACCAGAGAAGTATGAAGTTCTTAAAGGGAAAACTGATTTTTGACAGTTCTAGACCTTGAATGCATTAGTTGATTCCTTAAATAGGATTGCAGAATCTTATGAATGGGAGACAGCTGTTCCCCTGTACATTACTCATGCATAGCCTGCTTATGTAGCTTTTCTTGGTTGGTGCAGCCTGTTAGAAGCTATGTATTTGGCAAATGTTGTGAAGAAAGAAAGTAAAAGACCAGAAGCTCTGCATGCGTTTCACTGAACAGTATGTATTTTCATCCCTCGCCTTTTGCAATAATGAGAGCTATGAGTGGAAAAAACACAATGGTTTAAGAAAGCCACTTTCTGTGCCAAATGTTGTCTATCCACATCAGAAATGCAGTTACTGCTCACATACAGGGTATCTCTTGTGCTTTTAAAATATTCTGGCAATACAGTTTTATGGCCAATTACTGCAGTTAAGAGTTTCTTGCTGTTAAAAGAGAAGAGGGTTTAGGAAAGGTTTCAGATAATGAGATTTCTGCAAAGCTGCCTTCTGCAAGCGGAGATTGGTTCCCTTTCATCTTTTGTTCATGTGCAGAGAGGCGTTGGTCACCATCATGAACTGTTATAGTTACATCAGTTCTTGTATGTATTTGTCTGTGTTTTTAAAAGCAGGAAACTGGATCTCCTCAAAGCGGTGTTGTGTTTGGAGCCATTGTTTCCTATATAGTGGAATTTCTTAACACAGCTGGGATCACCCTTTCTGAAGGAGAGGTAAGAGACTACTGTAAAAACGTGTTCATTGTAAAGGGAGACCCCAGATTTTGAACAGATTGCCTGACCCTCCATGCTCTGTAAGAATTAGCCCCCTTTATCCCAAATAACAGTGTGTAGGAACATAGGAGGCTGACCACTGTTCTGTGTAACCAAGCAGCGTTTCTCCTCTCATCAAAAAGTATTTCTCCTGGGTCATGGTCAGAAAACTGAAATATCCCTGCCCCGAAAGCTTGAACCTGAAACTTTCTGCAAGCAGAGCTTGTTGGGAGCCTCTGGGGACTTGCCTACATCATGGGTGGGCAACTGTGTGGGTGCCAGGGCTAAGTCCTCTTAACTGCCCCCCTCCTGACAATAAGCTCAAATACCTCCATTTTCCTCTGCAGTCTCTCTCAAAATAGTGATAGGAGCTGATGTCCCATCACTTCTTGTCACCATTTTGAAAAGGACTGCAGAGGACAATGGAGGTATTTGAGGCAGAAGTGGTTCTGGGATACATGAGGGGTGGGAGTATTTTTGTGGGTCTTTTGTACATTTCAAGGGCTTTCTCCATGGTTTGGGGCAAAATTGCTAAAAAAATTGAGCTTTAAATTTTTTTTAGGGGCAGTTGGGGACCTTGTGGCCACAAAAGGGACCCAGTTTACCTTCCTCTGGTCTACACAGTAAAAAAAGTAGTTGTACAGTCTTCCCTTTTCCTGCTCTAAAGGAAGCTCTAGGCTGTTTTCTGTGATCATTGTTACACAATGATTTTGTTGTATTTGAAGTGAGTCTTAGTTGCAGTGTGAGGATTCAACATCTTGTTCTGTTGTATGCCTACTGCATCACTACTGTATGTACCGGTACTTGACGACTTCATGAATACGTTGAGGGCAGGTTTCGGGACCAAAATTATGGATTTTGATATAATCTGTGGATAAGTCAAGGGTAAAAGTTAGCAGCATGTAACAAAAGATCTAAAGAATGAAACAAAGGAAAACAATGCCAAAGAATATACAAAATTCCAGCAGGCCTGTTTGTGCTCATTGAAAGGCTGGATGGATGAAAGAGGAGTGGAGGGTTGGGGCAGTGTTTCCAGGACAGAAACAGGGGATTTCTTTTTAAATAAGAGTTAAAGTACAGTACTTACATTGATCTGTGGATAAATTGACTCAGTTTTTTGGGTCATTTTTTTTTACTAAAATTTCTAGACTTATACATGAGTATATACAATAGCTTCCTGTATGGTGTTGCATGATGGCTTTAATTTCAGTTTTATAACTTGCAGGTCACTCCAGAAAACAAACACTCAGCCATGCTTTGCAGTGTGATAGATGAATTGGTAAGCTTCCGAACCAAAGTGCGCAGTTTTGCCCTTGCTGTACCTGAAGCAACTGGAGATATGCTTGCTGAAGAAGCAAAACAATGGGAGAAAGAGGAAAGACGGAGACTATTGCAGGAGAGAGCTCCCCTTCTGCAAGCATGTGACAGTCTACGTCAAGACCTTTCTCTGTATGGTATCACTATAAAGGTTCGTCTCCTGCCCAGGTGCTGCTTTCTGGTCACCTCTATGGGTTTGCTTCTCTTCTCTCTGAACAGGCAGATCTTTCATTTTTGCATGTGCTGAACTGTTGCAACTAAATAGGATGAACACTGAGTCTACACTGAACCATCACATTCAATCAAAGCAAACTGTGGACAAAATGTGGTCCCTTAGACCTGTATCACCTGTCCAGAGTACCCAGACCACTTTTTCTGTCCCATCCCTTTGATGCAGGGGTAGGCAGCCTAAGGCCCGTGGGCTGGATGCGGCCCCCCCCGAGGCCTTTGGACCGGCCCCAGGCTGGTCCTGCTGCCGCCGCCATGATGATATTGATTATTGTTGTTATTACTTGTTCTTGGGGTTTTCTTGGCAAAATCTCCACAGGGGTTTTGCCATGGCTTTTCTGGGGCTGAGAGAGTGTGCATGCATATTTTTTTTTAAAAATTATTTATTTATTTATTTATTTATTTTTGGTGCTTCGGCCCCCCCAATTGTCTGAGGGACAGCAACCTGGCCCCCAGCTTAAAAAGGTTGCCTACCCCTGCTTTGATGAATTGTCTCTCCTAGAAGCCTCTAGGAGCAGCAGTTCACCCTTTAAATAGGTTACCAGACTCACTGTGATGTTAAACATAAAAAAATGCTGGTTTTTCAAAATCAGAAGTGGATTTCAGCCACACTTACTCTTTATTTTGAATTTTTGGGGGCATTTTTTATAGTTTTTGTATCCCCCAATATATTCCAGGGTTAAAAAAAACTCCCCCCTCTACCCAAATGCAGTGCAGTTCCCCATCCTAGTTCATGTGTAAACAGGGTAAAAAGACTTTCTAGAAGGGACTTTGTGAACTAAATGTTTCTGTATTAGAATCGTAGAATCATAGAATCATAGAGTTGGAAGAGACCACAAGG
>JAIPUX010001232.1:58811447-58834586 GCA_020142125.1 Phrynosoma platyrhinos | reverse complement strand
TAGCCTGGAGAAGAGATGGTTAAGAAGTGATATGATAGCCGTTTAAATATCTGAAGGGGTGTCATATTGAGGATGGAGAAAACCTGTTTTCTGATGCTCCAGAGGACAGAACATGAAACAATGGATGCAAACTACAGGAAAAGAGATTCCATCTAAATATTAGGAGGAACTTTCTGACAGTAAGAGCTGTTCAACAGTGGAAAACATTACCTCGGAGAGTGGTGGAGTCTCCCTCTTTGGAGATCTTTAAACAGAGGCTGGATGGCCTTCTGTTGGGAATACTTTGATTATGAGTTCCTGCATGGCAGGGGGGGGTTGGACTGGATGGCCCTTGCAGTCTCTTTCAACTCTATGTTTATATGAAGTACGATAGAGTTGTACAGCATAAGATACTGGAGTCCAAATTACCTTGGCATTCTCAAGCAGGACATCCTCTCTTCCCAATCCAGGCCCAATGACAACTGAGTGTAATCGTGGTAGCCACTTTTCCACTTCATAAACAGCATCAGGGCTATCCCTAAAGAGGGGAATAGAGCACAGAATAGTAGGTTTTCAAAGGGGTGGTTCCTGCAATGGAAGCACATGCACCATTTTTTCCAATGTGTGGTAGCATTCCAAAAAAAATCACTATACATGTTTCCCATTCTCCTGAATGTGTGCTGAAATCAGGTTGTAAGTATACATACAGAAGCATATTTATTGTCTAGTATTTCTCCAGGAAAATATGCATCATCATACTCACATGGCTGACTGTAATACATCCAGTTGCACTTTGAAAAAAAAAATGTGGCAGGTGGTGGTCAATCTGTCTCATGGGAGGAGTTTCATGCTACACTACTAGGCCTGGAGGGATGCGGCTTAAAGGTTTAACCTTCTCATAGAAGCTCCCAGAGTTTACATGTGAGAAGAACCCTAACCAAACAGCTCAACAGTACAGGCATACCTCAGTTAATGAAGCCTCTGACAAAAGAAACTCCTTTTTACACACAACCAGCTCCACTCTTTACCTCCTTGTCCTCCATCTTGGTGGAGGTTTTCACCAGTTTTGGAACTGATACGCTGGTTAAGGAAAGCTAAAGAAATTCAGACTTTTGGGGCTAGATTGCAGCAGTATGTCTCCAGAAATAAAGCTTGAAAGGTAAACAGCAGCTGCCTCTAGAATGCTATACTGAGTATGTGATTTCATAAAACACAGAGAAAAGGAAAGCGCAAATAAGACTGCTTCATCAGCTCCCCCAGCATGTAATATAACAATAATCCCATAGATCTCTATGTTTGGCCACTAAAATAAAATTAAAAGAAAAGTGAAGGCTGAGAAAATAAAAGATAATCCCTGGATGCATTTTAGGAAAAGCCTTAAAGTGGTCTCTAGAAGGTTCAAATTGTTTTCATTTATTTAGTCAAAGTTTACTTGACCTGATAGGAACAGATTGCTTACTTGTAACTGTGGTTCTTCGAGTGGTCATCTGTGCCATCACACAATAGGGTTTGCACCTGTAGAGATTCCATTCGGAAAGCTGAAAAGCTGAGCAGACTGGTGAGAGCCCTGTCCTCTCCCATGTTCTGAGTATGCCCAACCCCACCAATCTACCTCCTCCTCCTTCCGTTTGAGTTCACCTCAAGAAATCAGCAGGGACTTGATTGAGGGGCGGTAAGGCAGGTTTGTGTGAGGGCACAGATGACCACCTGAAGAGCCAGTTACCAGTAAGCAACCTGTTTTTCTTTGTGGTCTCTGTGCCTCACACAATAGGGTGACTAAAAAGCTTACCTGTGGCTGGTGGGAAGGTCACAGCAGAAAATGTAACTTTTAATTAATTTTGAGTGATGTACATGTGAACAGTTACTTTTTAACATTATAATTCTAAAATTATAAAGCTGCCGCAGTTTGCTCTTGCCTGAGCCTACTGGGAAGAACAAGATTCTGATCCCTCCTCCGTCCCTGTAGAGTTCTGGGTGACCTTGTTTTAATGTTGTAAGCCACCCCGATTGCTCTAATAATAATAATAATAATAATAATAATAATAATAATAATAATAATTATTATTATTATTATTATTATTATTTATATCCCGCTTATTGGCAAACAATCCAAGCGGCTTACAATAAAACCCATATAACATATTTCAAAAAAGAAACCAACCCACCCCCTTAAAACAGTATTAAATGATTCATAGTTAAAATAGCAATAGGATAAAAAAGAACATAACAGTAAAAACATATAACAACATTAAAACAGATTACAATATCCTCATCAACCTCTACTGCATTCCTTATCCATCAGCTACCGATGGGGCCAGGAGAGGAACACAGGAGTCGAGGAACCCAAGGCCGGGGTGTTTAATCTGGAAAGGCCTGCCGGAAGAGATCCGTCTTGACAGAGGGGCGGGATAAATAAATAAATTATTATTATTATTATTATTATTATTATTATTATTATTATTATTATTATTATTATTATTATTATTATTATTATTATTAGAAGAAGAGAGAACAGCACAGCTGAAGCTAGCATCCCAATGAGGCTTGGAATTAAGCCAGTAGTGCTGAACAAACATGGAAGGCTGTGTCCACATAGCCACCTTGCAGACATCAGGCAGGGGAATGCCTCTGAGGAAGGCAGCAGATGAGGAGACAGCCCTGGTTGAGTGTAGGTGCACACCAACAGGAGGAGGGTTTTGGCAAGTTCTTAAGTCAGCAGGATAGTCTAGGCAATCCACTTTGCAAACCTCTGAGAGGAAACAGCATCGCCTTTTTTAGGTCCACCATAACAAACAAACAACTTGTTGGTCAACCAGAACTCAGCAGAATGTTGAACATAAAACGCCAAAGCACTGCGAACATCAAGGGTGGGCAATGTGTTTTCCAGAGGTGTGTAAGGATCTGGATAAAAGGTGGGCAGCATAATCTCTTGAGAAAGGTGGAAAGGGGATACCACCTTAGGGCGAAAAAAGATGTCCGATCTGAGGACCACCTTTTCTCTGTGAAAGGTCAGAAAGGGCTCATTTGAGTGCAGTGCAGTCAGCTCAGAGGATCTCCTGGCTGAAGTGATAGCCAGAAGGAATGCCACTTTGACTGTGAGTAGAGAGGCCAAGCCCAGAGGTTCAAACCTCAGAGAGGCCGAGACCAGCTGAAGAGGTGAAGAGGGCTCAGCCCTAACTTTGGCAAAGGCACAGAAACACTTCCATTTGTAGGAGTAACAGTAAGCAGGAGTCTTTCCTGGAAGCAGAGAGGACCTGCAGAAGTTCTGGAGCAGTCAAGGCCAGATCCTCCAAGCTGTCATGTGGAGGCTGTGTAGGGTGGGGTAAAGGACTGAGCCATTGGAGTGAGAGAGAAGGTCTGGCCAGTTTGGGAGCTTGAGGTACTGGCCCCTGGACAGGTGGAGGAGAGGGGTAAACCAAGGTTGTCTTGGCCAGTAAGGAGCCACCAGAATTGCACTGGCTCTGTTCTTGGTCATTTTGGCCACAACCCTCACCCACCAGCAGGAGCGGAGGGAAGGTATAAAGGAAGCGACAGCTCCAACTCAAAAGGCAGGCGTCTCCTAGGGATCTTGCCTTTAGACCTGCTCTGGACACTGCACAAGGTGTCCCCCATCGAGATGTTATCAGGTGAAATGCCTCCTGTGACAGTGTCCATTCATGTTGAAGAGCCTTGTCTTGGCTGAGAGAGTCTGTTAGAACATTGTTCTTGCCAGCCAGATGAATGGCATCAGATGAATGGAATAATGATGGCACCACGTCCAGGGCTGTGCAGCGAGATGGAGAAGCACAGAGGAATGGGTTTGTCCTGTTTGTTGATATACCAGACTGTGGTGGTATTGTCTGTTACAACTTGGACAACCCTGTGATGGAGGTGATTCTTGAAGGCTTGAAAGGCCTTGATGGCAGCCAAGAGCTCCAAGGCACTGATTTGCATCTCCACATCTGAAGGGGCCCAGTGAGCTTGTATGCAGAGATCTGTGTAATGGGCTTCCCAGCCCGTCATGGAGGCATCTGTGGTGACCATCCTGGAAGGTTCCAGAGGTTAGAAGGGTATTCCTCTGACGATGTTTCTGGGGAACAACCACTGAAGGGATGTACGCAGATGTTGAGGAAATGTCAGCTTCTTGGTCTATCTGTTGTTGAGATGGTAGAAGACAGAAAGAAACCATTCTTGTAACAGGCGGAAGCTTAGGCGCACCAAGTCGGTCACGGCTGTGGTTTAAACCATGAGACCTAGAAGACGTTGAATGTCTCTCGCTGTAGGATGGTCCATGTGAGAACAGAATTAAGGTGGGCCCAAAAGACCTCTGCCTTTCTAGTGGTCAAGTAAATCATAACAGAGTCTAGAGACGTGCCAATGTACTCTATCACTCTGACCGGTTCCAATATGGACTTGGAGGGATTCACTGTCAGGCCCAAGTTGGTGAGAAGGGAGAGAATGGTGTGGACATCTCGGAACAACTGTGTGCAGAGGATGACACTAGTAACCACTTGTCCAAATAAGGAAATATTTTGATCCCTTGGATGAGGATGTGAGAGATGATCACTGCCATGCATTTTGTGAAAACTTGGGGTATGGTAGAGAGGTCGAAGTGCAGGACAGTATATTGATAGAGATCTCCATCCACTGCGAAGCGAAGATATCTGTGCAATGTTGAGGCTGAATGGCAATATGAAAATAAGCATCTTTCAGGTTGATCAATGCGAACCAATCCCCAAGATGGAGAAAGGGGAGGATGGATTGAAGGGTCACCATCTTCAACTTGCATGGTGAGATGTAGCTGAGATTGAGAATGGGATGGAGCCTGTCATCCTTCTTCGGCACTGTGAAATATTTGGAGAAATAACCGTTCATCTTGCATTTGTCTGGGATGCGTTGAATGGCACCTTTGTTGAGAATGGAGAAGAGTTCCTCTTGAAAAGGAGGGGAGGATGGGGTAGAGCGAAAAACGCAGAGAGGTGGAGTACTTGCAAACTCTATGGCGTAACCCAGGTGTATGATGGTAAGGACCCAGTTATCTGTTGTGATTTGCCACCAGTTGTTGTAGAAGCGACAAAGTTTTGAAAAATGATAAGCTAGAAATGGGGAGGGGGTTGGAGAAACAGATGATGGTGTTGTCCTCGTGGATCTATCAAAAGTGTGATTTGGAGGATGAAGATTTTTTTGGAAGACTGTTGTTGCTGCTGGCCTTGAGGGTAACTCTGTTTATAGTGCCTTTGAGACGACTGTTGAGAAGACCCCCCTGTATTGAGTGGAGACTATGAAGCGAGATCTGGAGTAGTTGGATGAGGATGGCCAGGAACACCACTGCTGTTTGTATGGGAGATATTGGTTTTTTTGGCCATTAACACCCACCTCTTGCTAAAGTGGCTAAAGCAAAGCACCAGCTTCATTTATATACCACTTCATACCGCGCTTTGGAGTGGCTAAGCGGTTTACAACTGTAAGCTCATTGCCCCCCAACAGCTGGGTACTCATTTTAGTGACCTCGGAAGGATGCAGGCCTGAGCCCTGGCTAGTATTGAACTCGCAATCTTGTGGTTTATGAGTGAGTGGCTGCAGTACAGGCATTTAACCATTGCATCACCAGTGTCCAGAGACTCGTCGATTTTGGTGGCAAAGAGGCCCTCTCCCTCAAAGGGCCGATCTTCGATACGCTACTTAGCCTGCTTGGTGAGATCAGCAGATCTGAGCCAAGCATGATGACTGAGTGCCACTGCACCCAAAATCACTTTGGCTGCACAGTCCACAGAGTGTCTTGATGAGTGGATTTGCTTGTTGACCAGAGAAAGAGCTTCAGTGAATAAATCAAGGGCAGCTGCCTTTTGCTCGTTCAGCAAGAAGGGAATGAAAAAAAGCATCTTGTCTCACAGAAACTTCTGGCAGGCACCCATACAAGCCTGCATGTTTCCCACTTTGGCAGAAAGGGCAGCTGAGTAGTAGAAACGTCACCCAAAAATATCAAGATGTCTACTTTATCAACTGGGGCAGAATGTATTTTTCCAGAAGATTTAGAGCAGGAGTAGGCAACCTTTCCCCTTTAAGGGTCAAGGGACTTCAGCTCCCAGAATCCCAGGAGCTATTGGCCAACATGGGACTATTGGCCAACATGGCTGAGGCTTCTGGGAGCTGAAGTCCCTCGGCCCTTAAAGGGGAAAGGTTGCCTACCCCTGATTTAGAGGTACACTCAACCACCAAGGAGTTCAGTGAAGAGATAAGGTGCTGTGCCAGGCTGAACCTTGTTCAGACCTTTAAGCTTCTTTGAAGCAGGTGGAACAGAAGAAGGCTTTGCCCAGGAAAGATTCATGACATTGGACAATGAAGCCAGGAAATGTAGGACAGCTAGTGAAATTGTAGTAGTGTCAACAGTTTAAAAGACCGGATCTTTTGCTGGTTTGGGAGCAACCTTGATCTGGAGTCCTAGAGCCCGAGCTATCCTCTGAATCACATCAGAAAACAATTGAACATCCTTGTTAGGAGACTGGGGGGGCCATATCCTTGACTTCCTCCTGAGGTGAAGCAATTAGAAGAGAAGACGAGCTTGGTGACAGTTTGGTGTCATAAGCCAACTCTTCAGTAGATTGTTGAGGCATGGCAGGAGTGGCAAGTTGAGGAGCCTGTACGGTGCTAGGAACAGGCATGATCTCAGGCATCGACATCAAGAAAACAATTGGAATGACAGCGGGAATCAGTGTTGGGATCGATGTCGTAAGCGAGACCTGATCTGCCAGCATTGGTGGCTGAACTGGAGATGCCAGTAGACGAGAGACTGTGGCAGTAGTATGAGGTGGTGGTGAAGGCATTCTGACAGAATGGTAGTCTGGCTTAGGCTCAGATCGAGATCAAGGCACATCATGAGGAGATTGAGATTGAAAGCAGGAACGAGCTTGATATCTAGAGGGAGAGTGATAATAAAACTCCCTATGGTGAAAATGATCCGTATAAGATGGAGAGTAGGCTCGATAAGAGGATGGACGTTCCCACCAATATTCTTTGGCTTGATAACGATCAATATAGAATGCTGAAGTGTAAGGCTCTATAGCATAGCCTTGATGCTGATGCCGACAACTCCATCTGGTCCCGCGATAGTGTTGGGGAGCGATGAGATTGAGCCAGAGACACTTCACGGCATCGATGGGCTGAAGGCAAGAGTGAAAGCCTGTAGGACCTAGTTGGAGAGGCAAATACTTACAATGCAACAAAGCAGGTACCGGTGGCAACGGAGAGACCATTGGCAACAAAGATGGAATGAGTAGTGAGGCCGGTAGCACAGAACCATTCAACAATGCCGAGGTCAGGACCCCCAATGTTGAATCCGTAGAAGGGACCGAAATGGGGGTTTGAGGTGTTGGTGTTGGTGTAGAGGCTGGCAACAAAAGGGCCAAAGTAGTCTCCAAGGTTGCAGCTGGAGTTGAGGCTGGTGTACAAACTGTTAATGACATCGAGGCCGAAGATGGTTCAGCAGTTGTAGAGGGTGGAACAGAGGCCTTAGACTTGTGCTTCTGCTTGGCCTTCTCAGTGTCAGAGTCAATAGAAGAATCAGGCTTCCTCTTAGCCTTGTGAGGTTGGTTGTCCTGGGAGACAGAGGGAATTTTTTGCAATGATGGAGACTGGCTAGCAGATGACCGAGTAATGACTCTAGACATAGAAGAAGTCAGCTCTAAGCACTCAATGTCAAGGGCCTCAATGTCGAGGCTTTCAGAGGACTCGACATTGGTGACGAAGAGGAAACCGGCGCCAATTTCTTTGAGAGCTTTGGGATCTGAGGAAGTTTTAAAATTGGCACCAAAGCCAGAGGATCCTTCTGAGAAGACGACTTTTCGGCAACAGAAAGGGAACGTTCCCAACAAAACAGTTTCAAGTGTTGGACCCTGCTGCGAAGAGACAGATTGGTAAAGGAACAGCAGATGGAACAATACTCGATAACATGGCCCTCACCCAAACAAAAAAGGCACTTAGAATGTCCATCAGTGAAGGGAACCTTACAGTTGCAAGAAATGCAGAGCTTAAATAAAGAGCTGGAGGCCATAGGAGGCTTAGAAGCAAGGTGTCCAGCCGGGCAGAAAAACAGACAAAAAGCTCACTTCCAAGCTCTGACAGGGCAATGCTCACAAGAAGAAAATTAAAAAGAAAAAAAATTATAAGAAAACCAGAAAAAAATCGAATTCAACTGTATATGAGAGGAACTCAGCTGGAGAGCAATTCGAAAGCAGTTTCTCTTGGGCTGACAAAAGAGAATTGGAGGAGCTAGATTGGCGGGATTGGACATGTTCAGTACACAGGAGGGGGCAGGGCTCCTGACAATCTGCTCAGCTTTTGAGCTTTCTGAATGGAGTCTCTGCGCAGGTGCAAACCCTATTGTGTGAGGCACAGAGACCATGAAGAAGTATTTCATTTCACATGTGAATCAGTTTTGGATAAAAAAAAAAATGCTGAAACCTGTTGAATTGCACTTATTTTTTGGGAATCTATCCCTATTCCTATCCTTTCCACATTATTTTGGTCAAATTTTCTGTTAAAGAAGTAATGTGCTGGAACATGTCTATTTTATTAAGTGAGGTACTTGTGTTTGAATGAAAATGGGGAACCCTTCATAACAAGGCCTTCTCAATTGCAGCTGTGTTGTTTGAGAACAAGCCTATACACTCCTCCCCTTTTATTAGCAGCTGTCATCGAATGTAAGGTAATTTTTTGTTTTCATTGACAACTACTAGAGATTGAAGAGGAGAGAAGCAATCATCTTCTGTTTTAACCAAAGAGAATGATAGTATGTGAAAGGAGACCCATCTGCTTGGGACAATGTAAGGGGAGAAAATTTCCCATATGAATGGATGGACAGCAAGTTAAAGAGAAAAGAGATTCCTATGTATGGCATATTCAATCCCTCAACCAACTTTACCCTATCTTCACATCCCTGTTTGAGGTGCAGCTTGCTTTTCCTAATGTGAAACATCATGTAACTATCCTGGTACTTTTAAAGGGTTTTAGCATGTTCTGGATTGCTTGTTTTGGGTCTATGACTCTGGGAATCAGAGTTAAATTCCCCCCCTCAGCCATGAGAACCCATTGGGTGACCTTGGGTGAGTAACACACTTTCAGCCCCAGAAAACTGCATGATAGTCAGCATAAGTCAGCTATGACTTGAAGGCATACACAACAACATACTGACTAATGGTTTGGATACAGCTTTGAAAGTGATCACAATATATAATGATGAGGCTGGGATTTCAAGTAGCATCACTTTTGGGAGGAAGTTCTTGTTGTTGTGTCATTTCAGTTATGGTGACTAAGGTGAATCTATCACAGGGTTTTCTTGGGAATATTTGTTCAGAGAAGATTTTTGACTTTGTCTTTCTCTGAGGCTGAGAGTGTGTGACTTGGTTTTCATGGCCAAGCAGGCAATCAAATCCTGGATCTGCAGAATTGTAGCCCAACACACAAACCATTACATCACACTGGCTCTCCTGGGAGGAACAGACATCATTTGCATCTTACCTGGAAGCAATCTAAGGGTGTAGCCACACTGCAGAATTAAAGCATTTTGATACTACTTTAACTGCCATGCCTTTATCCTATGGAATCCTGGGATTTGCAATTTGGTGAGGCATCAGAGCTCTCTGACAGACCAGGCTGAACACTTCACTAAACTACAAATCCCAGGATTCTGTAGGATAGTCATGGCAATTAAAGTGGTAGCAAACTGTTTTTATTTTGAAAGTGTGGCTACACCCTCAGTCTCACTGCTGTATAAAATGTGTCTTGCTGTTTAAAAGCACACAACAGTTTAATTATCCAGAAAGCCCTCACTTAAAACAGAAGGACTTTCTGCAACTAAAATGTAGTAGGGATACAGCATTACTAGTGGGTGAAGGAGGTATTCAATGCTTCCCTACAACCAAAGCAGCATTCCAACTTGTCTATAGGTGGCAGTTATGAGACCTTTGTTAAAAAAGCCATCCTTGAATCCCGCTATAATGAATAATTATAGGCCAGTGTCCAATCTAACATTTTTGGGCAAGATTTTGGAATGTGTGATGGCTTCCCAACTCCAGGGGTTTCTGGACAAAATGGATTAGTTAGATCCATTTCAATTTTGTTTAAGGCCTGGCTATGGAAGAGAAATAGCCTTGGTCGCCTTGGCTGATGACCTATGTAGGGAACTGGATAGAGGAGTGTGTCCATGTTAGTTTTGCTGGACCTCTCAGCAGCTTTCAATACCAGCAACCATGGTTTACCATGGCTCTGTTCCTTCCTGGAGGAGTGAACCCAGAAGGTGGTGCTGGGGGACTCCTACTCGACACCCTGGCTATTAGCCTATGGGGTGCCTATGCTAGTCAACATATACATGAAACTGCTGGGAGAGGTTATTCGGAGGTTTGGGGTGCAGTGCCATCAATATGCAGATGACACTCAACTCTACTACTCCTTTCCACCTCAATCCAAGGAGGCTGTCCTGGTCCTAAACCAGTGTCTGTCATCAGTAATGGACTGGATAAGGGCAAACACATTGAAACTTAATCCAGACAAGACAGAGGTACTCCTGGTCAGTCTGAAGGCAGATCAGGGAATAGGGATCCAGCCTGTGTTAGATGGGATTACCTTCCCCCTGAAGATGCAAGTGCATAGTTTGGGGGTAGTCCTGGACTCAGCTTTGAACCTGGAGGCTCTGGTCTCTGTAGTGACCAGGAGTGCTTTTGCACATTTAAAGCTTGTGTACCAACTGCATCCATTCCTTGAGACATTGGATCTAGCCTTAGTGGTACATACCTTGGTTACATCCTATTACTGTAATGTGCTCTACTTGGGGCTGCCTTTGAAGAGTGTTCGGTAACTTCAGCTGGTACAAAAAGCTGCAGCCAGGCTGTTAACAGGGGCAGATTATAGAGACCGCACAACGCCTTTATTGAAAACCTCTACTGGCTACCAGTTTGTTTTCGGGCACAATTCAAAGTGGTGGTTATAACCTATAAAGCCCTATATGGCTCAGGTCCAGGCTATTTGGAAGACCATATCTTCCTGTATGAGCCAGCCCAGGCTCTGAGATCCTCTGGAAAGGCCCTTCTCTCCATCCCACCCCTATCACAAGCATGGACATGAGAGATGGCCTTCTTGATAGCTGCCCCTGGACTGTGGAACTCCCTTCCCAGGGAGGCTAGAATGGTCCCCCATTAGTTGGCCTTCTGCCGGCAGGCTAAGACCTACCTGTTCAAACAGGCTTTTAAAACAGCAGGTTTTTAAAGAGCGGTTTGGATGCTGTATTCTTTTAAAGTATTTTAAACACTTTTATGTTGTTAACTATATTTTATTCTTTTATGCAATCTGCTTTAATATTGTAATAACTTAGTTCTGTTTTAATGTAACATTTTTCTATATTTTTAATTGTACTGTTTTTAATCTTGTAAGCCTCACTGAGTCCCAGTTTTGGGGAAAAGGTGAGATATAAATACGGCAATAAACAATTCTATCAGACATCCTAAAAATTCCACACAAAATGCCATGCATACTGTCCCCATCCAATAAACCAGCTGAATCTTGCATACAGATCATGAGTTGACATGGGTACCCAAATGAAAGTATATGGTACTTAGATCCCAGATTTGATCATGACGTACTCCTTACACAACTCCAGACCTTATCTTTGTTAAGGAAAATACAAGGAAAAATGCAAAATAGACAGCAAGGATACTTACAGAACTGGATGAACAATCAACTCTGGGCTGTAAGATTTGATTACACTTGCTGCATCTTTGGTACAAAATACATGGGATAGGTCTGCACCCTAAAAATGTTAACATATAGTTAAATGTTTGCAATCCTAGTGCTAAACCAATTGTGGGTAGCATTGGTTGACAAAGCTGGGGAGGGGAATTTTTCTGCAGCGCTTCTCCTGCACCTCCATCAACCCCTTCCCATTTCTTGGCTGAAAAAATCACACTGAAATATATATGCTGTTTCAGGCTGCACCCCTACCCAGAAAATAAAACCCCCAAAGTACCTACTAGTGATTTCCAGTTCCTTCATGGTCTAAAAAAAATGGCAGTACCAAGGTAAATTTGGTTCTGAGAGTTTGGAAACTGAAAAATGGTTCTCCAAACTTTGGAGTGTGCCCAACCCCACACAAATCCATTAAGTGAAGAGCTTTCATTTAAAACCATTTACTGGGCGCAACCCCTCCCCCCCCCCCGCTCATTTCATGTCTTGTGAAATTCATTTTGTCACCAAACAGTCAGCAAGTTTCTAACATATCTCTTTCTTATGTCTACATTTACTACTCTATCCTAATCTTGTATATTTTTATTTGGAACTAAATCTCATTGACTGCAATCATGCAACTTTGTTAATATGAGACAGTTTTTTAAAAAAAACTATCTTCATATAAAAGCCTATAAAAGCCAGTTCCTCAAATTCCACAACACTCTAGGATCACTAAAGAGTATATACATTCTTCCCCTCCCGCAAACATGATTAAGTGAAATAGCAATTCATTTGTAAAAGCAGTTATTTAAAAACTAGTTAGTTATTATCTACATATTCAGGCTTCCCCTATTTCAGTATACTTAAATTTTCACTGGTGAAAGCTAAATATGCCCATGATCTGATACAGGTTTCAGTTCACTGTTTTTGCTGGGCTTGTGTGATTATCTTGGTTGGATAATGTCCACTGTCTTCAAAGTAGAGGTGGTAATTATATTCCAGATGTTGAATTGCAAGTCCCAGCAGCCCTAGTTAGCATACAATGGTGAGGAATGATGGAAGTTGCAGTACAACAAGAAATAGAATGCAGTTTGACATCTACCTCTGGTCTAAAGGTCTAATTCATTTGACATGGGGGGGGGAGGGACTTACCACTTTTAGAGCTGAAATTGCAGCAAAATATGGTGCCCCAGTATACCTACAAATGATAAGGAAAATATCAGTTCAGGAAGTATGTTTACTTTTCTATCACCGTAGCTAACAAATTGGGATGAAGAATAACAAAAATTCACTCATGTTTAATTCCTGTTAGTTGCAAATTTTAAAATGTGAAATTACACTACCACAATGAGGTTCCAATTTTCCCAGAAAAGACTGGGGTATTAATAACCAAGTTATGTGATGAATTAATATGGACAAGTGTAAATCGATAAAACCACATCAATTTCTTTGCTTGTTTCCACTGAACATTCTTAGCTGACAATCTATGACTTAATCCATAATAACAAATCTAACCCACTCCTTTCACAAAAATAAGATCATCATTACAAGTTGCCATTTTCTCATGATAAAAATCACTGCATAACAGTTTTTAAGTCACTGATACAGAATGTGACCTAAAATGGAAATCTCTGCATGACTAGAAAGATTAGTCTGGGTGAAAATACAAACACTTTTTAATTAGATAGAAATTCTTTTAGATCCACAACATCTCATGTTAAAAATAATGGTTTATTCTTATAATGTACAAGATCAGTCATCCTCATGGTAGACAGAAAATAAAGAGATCTAGACCTCCAGATTTCAAATCCTATGCCCTGCACAACATTGGTCTGTATTAAGATTGGGAAGCTTGTTTGGCAGAAAAACTTAAGGATATTTTCACAATTTAGTTATTCCAGTGCATTACTCTTAGTTACCAAGAGTCATGATTTGCATTCTTCTGGATCCTATTACATTCCATCCCACTCCCACAACTATATACCTAAGCATTTATCACTCTGTACTGCATCTAAAGAAGTGGATTTACATCCACAAAAGCTCATGCAAAATTAAAAAACAGTTAGTCTTAAAAGTGCAGCTACATTTGTGTTTTCCCCTTTCTTCCCGAACAAGGCTGCTTCTTTAAAAACCACTACAAGGATTTTTAAGTAACTTATCAAGGTGTAATGAAATGTAGATTCTCAAGATGCTAACAATACCCAGAATCAAAGAAGAGGAATCTCTGAAGCCACACTTTCTCCATCCTTAATTCAAGGATATGATGAATGTGAATAAATATTTGTGTACTCAGGTACTTCACCCCATGTTATAAAAACTGTACACTCTTTTTTCAAGTAAAATGGGGTGGAAATGTTTCCAGTGTTTAATTTCTCTATTCAGGTTTTTCACCTTTCTAAATAAATATCACTTTTTCATTAAAAAAAAAAAAAAAACCAAACCAAAACACCTTGTTAGTATCAATGAAAGAATTAGTAATGAATAAGGCAAGCTTGGCAGTGTCAAATATGTAATTGATGTTTTCAGGTGATTACCACTAGAAAGTGGGTATGATAATACAGTGGACCCTTGGCATCTGCTGGAGTTTGGTTCCAGGATCCCTCTTGGATAGCAAAATCCATGGATGCTCAAGTTCCATTAAGTACAGTGGCACAGTAAAATTGTGTCCCCTATATAAAATGTAAATAAATTGCTTTTTAGAACTTATATTTTTAAAAAATATTTTCAAGCACTGAATATTTGAATTTGTGGATAAAGAATCCACAGATAAGGAGGGCTGACTGTACGTACATTTCTACTGATCTGTAGAGGGTGTGTGTTACAATAAACCCCAAATAAGTAACTATGGGCCTTTGCAGACTGCCAGAAATAGTGCACATTAAATTGAGGTACTGCCCTGGCTCAGTGCTAGGGAATCATGGGAACTGTAATTTATTGTGGCACCAGAGCTCTCTGACAGAGAAGGCTCAATGTCTCAGAAAAAAATACAATTCCCATGACTCCCTAGCACTGAGCCAGGGCAGTGCCTCAATTTAATGTGCACTATTTCTGGCAGTCTGCAAAGGCCCTATCTCACAGGAAAAGAATTATTTAGGTTATAAAATTGAAATGAATTTGTTGCTTGTGAAGTTTGAGAACTGAACAAGACAACAAAGCATAGAAGCAAGCTCGGTAAGAACTGTGGGTGAAAAGGCCCTGTTTCTTCCAAGCAATCTAGGGCTGCATCTGCATTGCAGTAATAATCCAGTTTGATACCACTTTTAACTGCCATGGCTCAATGATATAGAATTCTGGAAACTGTAGCTTGTTGTGGCACCAGAGCTCTCTGAGAGGGAAGGCTAAATGTCTCACAAAAACGACAGTTCCCAGTATTCCACAGCACTGCAGGTAAAGTGGTGTCAAAGTGGATTATTTCTGTAGTGTGGACGCAGCCAATGTGGCACAATTAAGAGGGATGACTATTAAAATACTGGTGATTCAGTAGCATCCATAGATTTGTTTGCAAAGATAGTAAAAATTTTCACTTACTCTTGGCACCCTCCAACAATTCCTATTCGTCCATCTTGGCCTTTATGTTTTTTGGCAGTTAGAGGAGGAATAATGTTTCGCACCAACTGAAATATATTCTCCATTTCCTTCATTGAATGTGTTTTGTGCATTGAAAAAGATCTTTCTATAACTGAAAAAAACAGACATTTAATCCATTACTTCAAATATGAACGTTGCAAAACATGAATATAACATTAATTGATACATGCTTCCAATAAATTAAAACACTAAACATTCTTGGTTTTTAGTGTTGCTGTGTGCCTTCAAGTCGTTTCTGACTTATGGCAAGTCTATCATGGGGTTTTCTTGGCAAGATTTATTCCGAGGTGGTTTGCCATTGCCTTCTCAAGGCTGAGAGGGTGTGACTTATCCAAGGTCAAGATTGTGTCATGGCCAAGCTATGAATCGAACCTTGGTCTCCAGAGTCCCACTACGGCACACTGGCTCTCTACATCTTAATTAACTTGATGGCCTGATTTACACTTCATAGCTTATCATTCAAGAGTCGCATGCTGGCCCATGCTGCCAGATCAGTCCCAATTGTAGCAGACACAGAAAACAGACTTTTGATCCATGGATTGTTTAACTTGACAACAGCCAGCACTCTGATTTCTTCCTTTCCCAACAAGCCAGAGAAAGAACAGATGGGAGGAAACAAGCCAGAGAACTAGCTTCTGTAAGGCTCAGAGGTCATGCTAAAAAAACCATGAACTGAAGGTCGCTTGTTGGTTTAACTGCTCCCACTGCAACAAAAGCAGGATATAGCAGGGTATAAAAACTCTTGAATGAGTGAATGAATGAATGTTATAGTCTTTGTCATGTTAGAACCAGCATGATGTAGTGGTTTGGGTGCTGGACTCTGAGACCAGGGTTCAATTCCCATCTTGGGCATGTAAACACCACTGGGTGACCTTGGGCAAGTCACACACTCTCAGCCTCAGAGGATGGCAATGTCAAACCTTTCAAGAAACTTGCCAAGAAAGCCCTGTGACAGGGTCGCCTTAGGGTTGCCATAAGTCAGAAATTTCTTAAGGACACACAACAAACTTGTCAAGTATTCTGCAAATTTGGATTTTAGGAAACAGAAGTACTTCAGTTCCCTACACAGGCCCACAACTAAAACTCACTGAATTCAGCGCGTACTCCATGATAAACGATATTGGATTGCAGCCTCAGCACCATTTGAAATGACCTCATAATACAGGAGTCATTTAGGAGAGATATTGCAGACATGTGGACTGGAAATTTTAAGAACATTAATAGTTTTATCCAATTAATTTTTTTGTACCCAAATTGGATTCTGTGCCAAAGTCAATAATGGTACTGAACAAACACCACAAGCATCCTTATTTATCATAACCTGCTCACTAGCTATGACTAGCTATGTCAAACAGGCACCATGGGGAGAGGTGGTAGTGGGGAATAATAAACACCATGATGAAAGTATCCTTCCTCTTCCCCATCTCTCCATTTTCACTTGTTGCCAGCCAATTTTCACAACAGAATTCAATTAACTTCTACAACTGGAAGAACAACACTGAAAAGGAGGAATCTCTCTGCTGCTAAGCTTGGGCTGGGGTTTCAACTACTTAAATTTCTAACTGCAAACCAGAAAAGGATTAAAATTGTCTTAGCTCACTTTTAGGAGAAAAAGCACTGGCTTTTTTAGTCACACGTAGTTTCATTTCAAGGTCCAAAAATGAATAAACTCAAGTCAAGCAATCCAGAGTTAATCCTCCATATTTCTGCAGCCTTGATAATTAATCTTCTAAATGAAAGTTCAAATTATATAATTAATTGTTATCAAATTGATGTTCTTCATTAACGTATCTGTTGAAGCACAACCTACGGTACGTACTTTTAAAACCAGTTCAAATTATGCTTATTTGTCCCAATCAGAGAAATCTGACAAGGGCCATTAAATATCTGTGGAGGAAGAGTGAATACATATGACAAGGTCTATGGGGGGGGGGGGGAACCCTCCAGATAGCTGAACAGTGAAACACTTATGGAAATCCCACTGATTCAAAAAGTCTAACAACCGGATAGAGGCCTCAGACTTTACTAGAAATGCAATACAGTCACCCCTCCATTTTCGTGGACTTCGGATCCGTGCCCCTTGCTTATGCATGAGGGACAAACAGAGGGGCATACAATGGGGTGCACCCCCGTGCCTCCATTCAAGCCTATGGGGCTTGAATATGCACGGGTTTCTGTTTTCACGGAGGGGTCAGGAATGAATCCCCCGCGAAAACGGAGGGGCAACTGTAGATCAATAATCTTAGCTTATCCTTTACATAGGAACACTTTATTTAGTAAATGTAGCCTTCTTCCAATGATATTACACACAGATGCTTTAGTTATTCTGCTTGTGCTTATTTTATTTTTTGTAATAAACAATGGGTTTATTACTTTTATGATGAATAACTACAATGACACCTGCTAAATTCATGTTGGATCCCTTCAGGCTTCCAGTACTGATGGCAGAAACTCTATAGATACATTCAGATCTTTCTAAACAATCACAAGTATTAAGAACTTTCACAAAGAATATATAGTAACATGAATAAATGTTAGACTTTACAAAGTTCTATATTGCAAATTTTATTCCATGGATCAGATCTCAAAAAATCTTAGCTGCCCAGACAAATAGGTGACACCCCTTGACTATGAGCAGTCAGAAAAAGTAGAAACAGCAACACTGCTGCTACTGCCATTCCCATTCTTCTTTAGTACATACAGAACTGATGGCCTTTAACCCATATTCACTTCCATTTTCTAAAGAATTATAGCTTTTCTTACCAATTCCTCTAAACCAGTGCTACTTGAAGTAGTGGTCCCTGGAATGGTGTCAATGCCCTCTGGCAAGTTTCCAGAAAAGAAACAATGGTATCCAATGGTCACACATTTAATGCCGGCCCCTGGCATATCAGACAAAAACCATCACTGGTCCCTACATCAGATAGCCTGAGAAGCACGCCCCTAAATTACTGAGTTGGACAGTACTGTCTCCAGACAATGGTATAAATTACTACAGCTCCACATTATCTAGGCCACACAGCCCGAAAAAACCCACAAAAAAAAAACTAAAGATGAAAGGCACTTTCTCCATCCCAACTTTCACTGTCCCAGCCTTGAAGGGAGAGAAGAGGCAGTTTAGACTGGACATGATACTCTCCCCAACTGTCATCCCCTTTCCTTGTATGTTGTGTCTTCAGATTGTAAGCCTGAGGGCAGGGGACTTTTTTCCCTTACAACCCATGTACAGAGATGTGGGCATATAAATAAATAAATGATTATACAATAATAATACATAATCCGCACTATAGATTAGATAAAGGGATTGGGAAATCAGTTTGTTATCAAGCCCAAAAGCAAACTCCAGTGTATTCAGAATATATAACAAAACCATTCCCCATGCAGATTCATTACTTACAATGTCAGAGAAGGCAGTTGGAAGAGGGTAAATTATTCAATACCACACTGATTCAATACATGCTTGTTCTATGATAGTGACTACAGAACCAGAGGCTGGCACCTTGTCCACATTACCTACTTTGAAGTGATTTACTCTGTGTCGAGTGAGACTTCAGACTAATCTACAATGCAGGAAAAAAATGTAACTTGGCATCACTTTAACCACCATGGCTCAATCCTATCGAGTTCTGGAGTTTGTAGTTTTGTGAGATATTTAGCCTTCTGTCAGAGAGCTTTGGTGCCACAACAAACTACAAATTCCAGGAATCCACAGGATGGAGCCATGGAAGTTAGTGGTGTCAAACTGCATTATTTCTGCAGTGCAGATTAGGCCTTAATCACTAATGGGCATGTTGGAAAGTATGGGGGGGGGGAATTATATAAACATCATACATTCACAAATTGGCAAATAAGGAGACAGCAATTTAAGAGGCTGAGGAACCAGACTCCACAACCCCATGGGACCTCTGGAGGACCACACACCATCCACCATCATCCTTCACCACCTCTTCCAGTTTAGAAGACTGGGGGGAAAAGTATTTGTCCAAATTACCCAATACAGTATTCCAAGTCCGGGCACACTATTGGCCATTTCACCACATTTTCACATATTTTTGCTTTCCCCGCCATAAAAAAGAGCTACATAAGCTGCTTTTCCACTGTAATCAAAACAATTATTACTTCTGATCTTGGAAAACAGCAACAGAGTGAAGATAGAAGCAGATATTGGTACTGTTTTTGGAATACCAAGATAACAAGTATAGAACTTATGCAATACTGCTGTCATCAGCAACAATGTGGAACTAAATAGGAATGCAAAACCTGCTTCAAGGCTTGTATGACAGGCGATATGGACCACACAGGACTTGCACATGCACAACACACATTCAAACTATTTTCAATATAGATACATCTGTGATATACTAGGGTCCCACAACTACTGGTTTCTTATGATAAAGGGTCTCTGACATTACAAAGTCTGAATTCCACTGTCTTCCTGATTAAAACTATGAGTACTCTAGTAACATATTAATGCACTAAGGAACCTATGGCACCTAAAGACCACATTTTTAACTGCACTAGAGTTTTATTTGTAATATGTAAGTTTATTAACCAGAAAATTAGTTCAGTTCTCAAGCCACAATAACAAAATTTTGTTTCTGTGAAGTCTTTCATTCCTTCCACACCAGAGAAATGGAAGATTGCACAGAAACAAAATTAAAAATGTCTGATTTAACAAGGTGGATGGATAGAGAATATAGGCCAAAATTCTGCTAGTCAGTTACAAATGCATAACCTAGAATTATGTGCTCATGACCATTTCATATTCACAATCCCTATGTAGTCTCTTGTTTAGGAGATAAAGAGACCATGGATGTCCCCCAATTCTCACTTACTAGACAGCAGATGCTGCAATCAATGGCCAGATCTTATGATCAGTAGAACACCTAAAATATTTATTCTAATTACTACTAAAGCAGCAAATCCCATGTACAGAAAAGAACATGTGAAAATTATCTGTAAAATCCTTGAAAACCTTCTAATAAAATATTTATTTTAAGCATTATTTTAATTATGCTTTGTAGCTGCCAATATGGATGCACACTACTGCAGAAGCTATTAAGAGAAACTATTAATTCCAGAACAAGAGGCTAACCATCAAGCCATGCAGATTTTTATTATCAAAATAAACAGAATGGTCCTTTTAATCCACTACAGTTACAACTGGTTGCTCTACATAGTTTCAAAAACCTGAGCCATGCAAATTGTTAAGCCACTGCACTCTATCCCACAGCAATTCTGCAAAACAGCAAAACCTTAGAACAAATCCTATGTCCAAGTAAACTTTTATAATCACAGCTGAATGCAAACATACCTCAGAACTTCCCAAGAATAATTTTACTGATTTTTGAATTTAAGAATTTTACTACCTATGGGTACACACATCTTTAACTATCTGGTACAGACAATGTTTATGTGACAGAATCAAGTACCTATAGGTGGAGATAAAGTTGTCACAGAATTATAGTTAAAGTTATCTCCATAGGATCGGTGATTTGATCTCTGTGAAGGATTGCTTGGTGCATACTGTGACCTTTGTGATACTGTAGAGGAAATTCCTGCTAACATCTGTCCCAACATCTGCAACATCTGGAGCTCCCTAGCATGCTCAGCTTCACGTCGTTTTTCCTCAGTCTTAAGCCGCTGTTCTTCGTATGTGTAAAACTTCTCTTCAGTATCCATGCTTTGTTGAAGAAATCTCTCCATCATTTTGTCCAGTGTTAAATTTGCATGACGGTTTTTTGATCTTTTAGCCTGAGATAATAAGGGTGGTGCATTGGTGTGAGCATTAATTTGTTTAAAACCTAAAACAGAAGCAAATGTGTTAGTTTTTCATATTCTGAATAACTATACCTAAAAGAAGTTAAGTGTGAAAAGTGTCTAATTCCACACTAATATTAAATTCCAGTTTAGCAACTGGCTTATAAATTTTAAGCCAATTATTTGAAAGCACATGATCTGTTATTTTAAACCATGTGGTAACTCTGCTCACTTTAGCTTTTGTGCTAGTTTTTCAAGCACTACTTTTATTGTTAGTGGACAACATAGTAAGAATTGAAAAATATGCCTATGTTCTCTCTCCAAGGACTTGAAAGTTTCCAATCATTAGATAACTGATTCCTTAATTAGGATGCAATGCCTTTTATTAGAGCCATATCCTCCGCTGCACACAGGGGACAGACCTCTGAATAAACACACACAGGATTGCAGTTAAGGTACTTTAAAAATATAAATGCATTTAAAAACATTAAAGTATTTAAATTAATTTTTCACAGCAATTTATTTGAGTATTGCAGATAATTGCCTAATTTGCAGTTTTAATCACCTACTTCTAGATCTGCATGACAAAGGGTGCTACTGTAAACATTTCTCCTTTGGTGTTATTTATATGTAAAACATTTTTTCTAAGTGTGAGCCAATTGGCTTAGGGGTGTCAGCTTTTCAAGCCAGATTTATGAGGAGATATAAACACTTAAAAAAAAACCCTTCCAGATTGCAATTTTTTTTAAATAGAGACATGTAGAAATTGTACAGAGATCAGTACATACATAGCATAACTCCCACATTATGCATTTTATTTTATCTTGTAAAGAGGTCTAGCACCATAAATAGAGTCAAATAGAGATTTTGTTTTTACCTGAAAGATTTTCAACCCTTTTCCTGGATCAGAGATTGAGCTGAGGGCCCTTTGTCTGGCTGGGAATCCCAGTAAATCTCCATTTTCTTGATTGTGTGAAGTGTGAATGGCACAGTGCCTTCTGAATTGTGCATCAGTACTATGAAAGAATAGTGTCGCACATGAAGAGAAAGCCTCTCAAGTGACAGTGCTTTTAGTCTTGTTGATAATGTGTAACACTTGAATAAGCAGATGATGCTTCCTGGTTATGTTCCTTGGGGCAATTGTAATATAAAGCAATGGGAATTCATTTTAAAAATAAAGGTTACCTGGCAGTATTGAACTAAGAGGCATTTTAAAATGCTATCAAGAGCCTAGTTTAGATCAGAGCATTTCTAATGGGATGGTAAAGAAGAGGTGGTTTTGTTTTTTCTCTTGATTTGCCTGACTTTAAGTTGTGTGCAACTGGAAGCATGCACAGTGGTGATGGTGTGGACTGCCTTTCTTTGTCTAGACAGGAACAGAAGGGGGGGAGGGGAGAGGCTACTGCAGTAACGTTGGAATTTCCTATCTCAGGTGCATGTGCGTGGTGACATGCAGGTGAGGACAAAAACACACTGTCCATAAACCGTGCTACTAACAAAGACCTAGCTGTATCAGTCTGGAAAATCAGTATGCAGAAGGATCTTGTAGCATCTTTGGGACTAAGGGGCTCAACAGACAGTCCCTAAGGGGTGGCATCCTTTCTGGATCAGGGCCACAGCAACTGCACACCGCAGCTCGATCCGGTACTTTGCCACTCTAAAAAGAGCTGGCAAATGCTGCTTCTTTTGAAAGTGGCAAAAAGCCGCCTTTGCCGCTGCGCCAAGGGAGCGCCCTGACACCATTCGCTGTTTGGGTGGGTAGTGTGAGAACAACATGGGAGCAGAGTTGGGCAGGCCAGCGTGCGGTTGCCACGCCATGACTCCAGTCCCAGATTATCCCTTTGGCCAGTTTGTATAGCTCCTTACTGAACTGGTAGCATAAGCTCTATTTGCTCTAGGCTTGAGCCTACTTCCTCAGATGCATATTCCTAACAGAAAGCCTTTGCATTTTAGTGGGCAAATCCTCTTTAGTATGCAAAAACATACATGTTTAGTCAGTGTAAAAGCATACATGTTTAATTATGAGTGTATCTGGGAGGGCAAAACCGCCTTAAGTGTGCAAAAGCATACACGTTTAGTCCAAGGTGTATTTTGGAGGGCAACCCCCACCAGCACTTA
>JAIPUX010001232.1:58781737-58797666 GCA_020142125.1 Phrynosoma platyrhinos | reverse complement strand
CTCCAGGTGCCATTTTGGAACACAAAATGGCACCCCGGAGGACTCCCATGGGCGCGAAAGGTGGCGGTGGCAGCGGCGGCAGTGGCAGGACCAGGCAGGGGCTGGTTGGCAGGCCTCCGTGGGCTGGGTGCAGCTCGCGGGCCGTAGGTTGCCAACCCCTGGTCTATGGTCTCCCACAGGGAAATATAAATGAGGTTCATCTTTCTAATCATAGAAAGTCAAGCAAATAAGGTAATCCATTGGCTGAAGTTTTAGCTCCCCCTGCTACCATCGCTAACACCCTGGAATTGCTCAGATAGAATAGTTTATTCAGAAACAGCTTGCTGAGCTTGTTTGTTGCAACACATCAAAGGAATCAATGCCAAAGCATCAAACTACATGCTCTCCAACAGAGGAGATGAGTACATTGGAATTTAGCTCTGCTTTATTACAAGGGTGGCTCTTTATGTTGTATGAGGGGTTTATATTAACCAAAAACTTACTTGCTGAAAGTAATAACCTGTATGTTAGCTAAGAACTATATATCTCATTAAAGGAGAACAAAGCCAGTCAGTCCCAATTAAGGTGTTTTACCTGTTACAAGGACAAGGAAACGATCACTAAGGCACCACCTTTTAGATAATAATAATGTGGTTGCAAAGGAAGTTTGCAAAATGCAAAAGAAAAGGAGAAAGACAAAAAATCCAAGAAAGAAGTTTAAACAGTCACAGTGCCAATGGAAATGGGAGTGGGAGAGACTGTTCAAATTATTAGATAATAAATTAAATTCTAAAAAAGTAGAGCATAAATGCTGCACGAAAAATGGGTAAAAACACAAAAGGAAGGAAAAGCAGAGTAATTGCTGTAACATTATTAACTTGCAGCTGGCAGTAGAAGCAGCTGGTTGTTCAAACCTAACATCTGGAGAGACAGAAGGCCACCGAACAAAGCAATGGTGATAAGGCTAGCAGTTGGAATCTAGTTATGATTCCTCAAAAGCTATTTTTTAAAAAATTACCCCAAACCAGCAGGATTTCTTATAATGTATAAACGTATAACATATTTTTAGATATTATAAATGAGATCTCTCTGGGTGTTCTGGATTTTAAGGATTTTTTCCTTGTTGAATTTTTTTTATTATGATGGTTTTAAAGCTCCTGTCATAGGATCTTTGCAGATTGCCAGATATAGTGCAAATTGAATCCACTTTAAGGGTTAGGGTTAGGGTTAGGGAATCATGGGAACTGTATTTTATTGTGGCACCAGAGCTCTCTGACAGAGAAGACTCAATGTCTCGGAAAAAACCAAAACAATTCCCATGACTCCCTAGCACTAACCATAACCCTTAAAGTGGACTCAATTTGCACTATTTCTGGCAGTCTGCAAAGGCTCACAGTTACTTTTAGAAACAGTGACATTGCAAAAGTCATTTATAATGTTAAGGATACATTTTAAAATTTCGATATGTGCATAGTAAGATGTTTTGAAAATCAGGCTTCCCCTTTGCCCTTGCTTTTGTTAATCCCCTGAGTTACATTTGGGTAATGATTGTATAATTGCCCATAGTTCTGATAATTTGTTTGATCTGAATTGGCTTCAAGAGACTATTCCACATACCAAGAGTTAGAGGGCAGGGGAATGGACTCACATGTTAGTGTTCCTATTTATGACTCTCAGGCCATGCATCAAGTTCCCTCTGTAAAGCTAGAGCTGTTCAGCCCTGAGGAGAAAGCCCTACTGTGCTTATTTTGGTCATGGCCCTCCACTGTACAAAAAGATATCCTGGAAAGATTTGACCTATTAAGAAACTGCCTAGAGCATAATCCCTTTCATGTCATGAAGGAAATGGTAGCTCTTAAGGTGAGCCATGCATCTGGTAATCTGCAGTCTGTTTCCATAACAGATAGTGATGGTCAAGAAGATAGGAGTGGGACCAGGGTGTGCAAATTTTCTGGCTATAGGAAAAAATGGGAGTTTGCAGGTTGTTATGATTATGTTTCTTCCAAATTCACAACAAAGGGCCATAACTCCAATTATAATTGGGTCAAAATGAGGTACCTGGGGGATGATGAGTTGGGAAGTGTATCTGGGTCTAGCATTTTAAAATCCCCCAATATGGATGTTGTTAATCCTCTAAGGTCCACTGTATATTGAGTCTTATTAAGGATGAACTTATTGCCTTGACAGTGGAGAAGCACCATCTCCCACTCAGTTAGAAAGGGTAGATAATTTAGATTGATTTTCTGGGAATCCCCCGGCACAGTTACATGACACAAGAAAAGCTTTCCTGGTTCCTTGTGATTCTGAACCAGGTGAGACCCCAGGCTTATCTTTGAATAATTATTTCCATCAGCATATTACTCCAATTAAAATGGTTACTTGGAATATAGCAGGCTGGAATTCTTCTTTCCATGGGAATGATTTCTTTGAATTCCTATCCAAATTTGATTTGATAGCTCTCCAGGAAACTTGGTTCCTGCATTGGAATAGGATTGCTTTGCAGGGGTATGATACATGCTTTGAACCATGCCAGAAAATTAAAAATAAGGGCATTTGGTGGTCTTTTCACTGCAGTCAAAGAAGATCTAGGATGGGAAGGGGAGTTGGTGTCAAATTCTAACATCCCCCCAAACTGCTTGTTAGTTAAGCTGTACTTCCGAAGTACTCTTGTGTTGTTGTTGTTTTTTGACTAACATCTATATTCTCCCTGCAAATTCTGAGTATTATGATGCAGACATTTGGGTTCTTATGGACCAACTGTTAGAGAACTTAAGCTTGGGTTTTCCAAATGCTTTAATTATTTTGATGGGGGATTTGAATGCTCAAATTAGTTTATCGCCCACTAAGTTTGCTAGCCTAGGGGGTCTTCAGGAGGAACTGCACAAAGTGTTTTGTTGGTCTTCCAGTGATAGAAAATCAAATCAAGCTGGGCAAAAATTATTGGGATTATTGCTCTCTTTTGGTTTATGATACTTGGCCGTAGTGACTGTAGTTGACCATATCCTTTTCCATATTTTACCTACAAGGCTGGTAGCATTATTTATTACATTTGTGAGCCAAGAGACAAAAGACACCTTCTCTCTGGTATTCAAGCAATCATTAGAGAAAATAATGACTGTCAACCTCTAACTACTCAGATAATGCTTGATTCAGATCGAAGAAAACTAACTCAGGCAAATAGGATAGTAATTCAATGCCTGGATACAGTAAAGGAAAAAAGATTAAGATGGCAGCAAGTGGATGTGATGAACCTTAACTCCTTTTACAACTCTATAGTGGGCCATACTTTAGGAATCATAGTACATTCCCCTGAATCAAATATTACTGAAGTCCTAGATGCATATCAGAATATCTGCTCCAATATCAAACCATTACTTTTATCCCAGAGCACAGCATTGAGCTATAAGAATAAAAAGTTCCCCTGGTTAGATATGGAATGTCATAGGCTGAGGTCATGTTTGAGAAAACAACTCAGGAATGTTCATAAATCTTCTGTGGGAAATGCATATACATCTGTGCTTATTACCGGGAGGAAATAAAAAAAATTATTATAACTGAGAAAACCAGCCACACTGCTAAATGTTGGCTGACTTGGAAATGGAGGCAGTTAATAAAAACTCTGCACAGTTATCCAGTTAGTGCCCAGAAAATTGGGTGAATTTAATTGTGATCTGGATACCCCTATTGCTGCTCCAACTTGGGAAGACTTTTATTCTGACCAGCAAAATATGGAAAGTTCTTTGCCAGAAGTTGAAGCACTTGGAATATAAATGATTTTACTAGCTGGCCATCAGTTTCCAAGCAGGAAATTAAAGTCCTCATACAGCCAATAAAGAATAATAAAGTGCCAGGACAGGATTTTATGCCCCCTGAACTGTTTAAGGAGAAAATTGATTGGTGGGCTGCTCTACTGTCCAGCTTGTTTACTCATATAAATAACATGGGATATTTACTAGTGGATGGAGACTTGGTATAGTTATTCCTTGTATTAAAAAGGAGATCACAAAGACCCTCAGAACTACAGGCCAATTAGTCTAATAGATATTGCAGCCACAATTTATTTTGCAGAAATTGGAGGACTGGGCCAAATTAAATTTTATTATAGCTGAAGAACAGGCAGGTTTTCGGCAGAGCAGGTATACCATTGATAAATGTTTCACCTTTGCACACCTGATAACTAAATGTACCTTAAGGAGCGGTCTGCTGTACACTGCATTTATTGATCTAAGTGTAGCCTTTGATTCTCCTATGGCAAAATTTTTTGAGGACCAACATTGACAGGCAACTGCTTCACCTAATAAAGGTCCTTCACACGGACACGAGTCTACAAATTAGAACAGGAGCAAATTAGGCTCTTACTAATAAGATTCCTACATCCAAAGGTATGAGACAGGGATGCATTGGGGGGCAGAGCCAGCCAAATGGCTGGATAGGACTGTTCTGAGTCACTGGGTGCTTGGAAATGAAGAATTCTGGTGAGACTCCCAAAAGAGGAATTAACTTCTCCAAAGGTGGATTCATGAAAATAAAGATATAAGGAATGGGTTGAGTTAAAAGAGACTTTACTTTTGAGGAGGTAAGCTCAAAAATCCTTGTTTCCGATTGGGTGAAATTCCAAGTGAATCTGGCAGCCATTACAGATTTATGATGCAGTTGAGGCTTTACGAATGGGGAGAAATAAATTAACGAGTGAAGATAAATGATGATATTTTTCAAGCTTGGGAGCAAGTAAGATATAAATTGTAGAAGGACTTTATCTAAAAATGTGTTAACGAGGAGTGTCTTGAAATAAACGGAGGAAAACTTGAGGGAGAGTGAAGGGCAGGCTTAATGCTAAAAGGGAAAAAATAGAAGGAGAGAAATTGTGGTGAAGATATAAAGACAAAACAACCATTTGATAAATCTTTTGGAAGGTTAAAACGATTACAGGAAAAGACACACTCATCACAGGAACCCAAAATGCTGAGAAGCCCCCCCCAAAAAACCTAGCTCCCTCTTTACAAGTTTCACAGGATCCAAAACTTCCTACAGCCATTCTGAGCTCCAAGGGGACAGGAAAGGAAAGAGAAGGAATAGAAAAGAAACAAATGGATTGTGATGAATTAATGAAAAAACTCACAGAAGTTTGTTCCAATAGAGAGGCAGTTTTGTTCCTATAGAGAGGCAAATCTTTCTCCTCTGTACGTATTGCGTCTGCAGAGTCGAGTCTGCAGAGTCTTGTCTCAGGTGGTAAGGGAACTGACACAGGGTCCACTTGTGCAGAACCCCTTACTTAACCCGACAGCAGCCTGCTGTGATGATTTTAATGACTACTTTGCAGATAAAGGGCCTTTGCAGACTGCCAGAAATAGTGCAAATTGAGTCCACTTTAAGGGTTAGGGTTAGAGTTAGGGAATCATGGGAACTGTATTTTATTGTGGCACCAGAGCTCTCTGACAGAGAAGGCTCAATGTCTCAGAAAAAAACCAAAGCAATTCCCATGACTCCCTAGCACTAACCGTAACCCTTAAAGCGGACTCAATTTGCACTATTTCTGGCAGTCTGCAAAGGCCCCAAATCTCTCAGATAAGGGCCTACTTAGATGCCGGACTTATAGCAGAATCGACTGCTGAGGTGTCCAATAACCTCGTTATTGAGATTAAAATGGATCGGTTTGAGTCGGTGAGTACCAATGATGTGGATAAGGTCCTTGGAAACGTGAAGAAAATGACATGCTCTCTTGATCTCTGCCCATCATGGCTGGCCGTTTTGGGGGGAGACACCTTGATGACATTTCTTAGAGATGTCATCAATGCATCCCTTAGGGAAGTCTGTGTTCCACCTTGTTTAAAGGAAGCGGTCGTTAGACTACTCCTGAAAAAGCCTTCCCTGGACCCTCTGGATATGAAAAACTATAGGCCTGTATCTCATCTGCCATTTTTGAGCAAGGTGATTGAGAGGGCTGTCACCCTTCAGCTCCAAGTCATCTTGGATGAAACTGATTAAATGCACTGAAATTGAATTGGGCTAGGATTTATGAGAAAGGATATGGATATTCCATATCTAGGGGTGTAACAATAATAATTGCAAAAAATGTAATATTGTAATAGATAATGTGTTAAGCTATGATGATGGAAGATATATAATAATACAGGGGGAATTAGGGGAGGAAAAATTTGTATTCGCAAATGTATATGCTCTAAATGAAAAGCAGGAAGAACTTTATGAGAAAGTATTAAAGGAAGTGGAAAATATACAAGAACAATATGTGGTCCTTGCAGATGGCTTTAATATGCAGATAGACAAGATAAATATAATCCATCAGTAAAAAAAATAGATGTAGTAATATAAAAAAATTAAATAAATTAATGAATAAAAGGGAATTGAAAGATGTATGGAGATTAGTAATGGGGGGGGGGTGAAAGAAAATATACATATTATTCCATGGTACATAAGACATATTCAATAATAGATTATATTTTTGTATAAAAAATATGGTAAATAAAATCCTGAATACTGAAATAGGGAACCTAAGGGTATCAGACCAATGTAGAAATTGTTGTAAAGAAAGCTTATGAACAAGTAAAAAGGTGGAGGTTAAACACTAAGATATTGAATCATAAGGAAATTGTAGAAAAAAAATTGGAAAGGAATGGCAAGAAACATGGGAAATAAATTATAAAGATGTGTCAATAGGATTATTATGGGATATGTATAAAGAGGAATATGTATAAAGGAAATATGCAATTGTTAAAAAAGACAAGAAGAAATTAGAAGTTGATATAGAGGTATTGTAAAATAAATATATAGTAAATAAAGCTAAACAAACATGTAGAATTGAGGGCAAAAAGAGAGGAATTGAATAAAATTGAGAAATATGAAGTACAAGAAAATTTGATTTACCTGAGAAGAGAGTTTTTGGAATATAGTAATAAAAATTCAAAAATGCTGGCTAGATCCACACAAAAGAAGAAAATGGAAAATATGATAAATATGATTAGAAACAAATCTGATAAAATATATAGAATGATGAAGAAAAAACTAATAATCTTTGAAGAATTTTATAAAGTGTTATATCAAGCAGGAGATAATCCTGTGAATAAAATAGAGAAGTATGTGGAAGAGAATTAGGAAATAAAAATAAAGGAAGACGATAAAGAATTACTGGAACAACCCATTAAGGAGGTAGAGATAGAGGAGATAATTAAAAATTTGAAAAATGGGAAAGCTCCAGGAATGGATGGATTGGGACCAGAATATTATAAAGTTTTTGGAAATATGTTAATCCCAAAATTGTTAGAATCATACAGTGGTATAATAAATGGGGAGAAGATACCAGCATCCTGGCAACAATCGTTAGTAATTTTATTACCAAAGGTAGCTAAAGATTTAATGGACCCAGGATTGTATAGACCTATATCATTAATAAACCAAGACGTGAAGATTTTATCAGCTATTATGGCAAATAGAATGAACAAATGCATATATAAATATATAGGAAAGGATCAATGTGGATTTGTGAAAGGAAGACAAATGTAAAACCTAGTAGGAAGGGTACTGGATAAAATACATGCAATAGGGGAAAAATAAGAGCAGGGATCTTGGCACTAGACATATTTAAAGCATTTGATTGTGTGGAATTTGGAGGGGGGGATAAAGTAAGGGGATTAATAGATCAACTATATTCTAACAATTCTAACAATTCAGCAATAGTAATGGTAAATGATAGAGTAACAAATGAAATAAAGGTGACAAGAGGTACTAGACAAGGATGCCCATTATCACCAATACTATTTGCAATGGTGATAGAGATACTAGCGAATGTTATAAGAAAAGATAATAGCTTAGAAGGAATAGGATTGAAAACAAAACATAAAATTAGTAATAATATAATAATAATAATAATAATTTATTTGTATACCGCCCTATGGCGAACCAATCCGGGCGGTGAACAGAATAAAATGCAATATACAATGAGTACAATCTAAAACATACCAACCCCCCTCCCCCACACACCAACCCCCCTCCCCCAAAGCAAAGCAGCTTATTTATATACCACTTCATATCACACTATGGGATGTCTAAGCGGTTTACAACTGTGAGCTGATTGCCCCCAACAAGCTGGGTACTCATTTTAGCGACCTCGGAAGGATGCAGGCCTGAGTTGAGCCTCAGCCCTGGCTGGTATTGAACTCGCAACCTTGTGGTCTATGAGTGAGTGGCTGCAGTACAGGCATTTAACCACTGCGCCAGCAAATTTGCTGACGAAACATTGCTAACTATCAAAGATTTAAATGATAGATTGGGAAAAATAAAGGAACATTTAAATGTATTTGGTGAGATGAGAGGGTTACAGATTAACTGGAAACAATCAGAAATGATGTTATTTAATTACACAAAAGAAGAGGAATGTGAATTCATAAAGCAAAGAAGTTTAGAGATATGACTAAAAAGTAGTATAAAATACTTAAGAATAACTATAACTAAAGATTTAAAGGAAATGGAAGAAAAGAATTTGGCAGTATTAAGGAAAGAAGTGGAGAAAAAATTAGTAGAATATAATGATTTTCATTTATTCTGGTTTGAAAGAATAGCATTAATTAAGATGAAAATATTACCAAAAACAATTTTTTTATTTAGAATGCTATCATTGAAAGTTTCAGAGACCAAACTGAATAAATGGCAACAAATATTGAATAAATTTTGTAATGGAGGGAAAAGATGTAGATTAAATAAACAATTTTGGTATAAATCACAAAAAGAGGGAGAGTTGAGCCTTCCCAATATAAGAGGATATTATGAGGCTAATCAATTGAGATATGTTATAGAAGGTATGGAGTTTATCACACAGGGAGCCCCGTGCAAAATCGCTCTTTAAAGTTAAAAAAAAAAAAAACAGCAAAAGCGGAAGTTTTTAATGAATGGGATTTCTCTCGTCCTGCCCTGTGTGAAAAGTGAAAGTGCTGTTAAAAGGAGGTTAATCTGAACAGAAATTAGTCAAACACTGCTTCTTTTTACTTTCAGGATCTTCTGAAAGTAAAAAGAAGCAGTTTTTGTCTAATTTCCCTTCGGATTAACCTCCTTTTAACAGCGACATCATCTGAAAAAACACCCACTTTTGCAGGTTTTGTTTAATTTAAAGCCCCGTTTCCGCATGGAATTTCCCCCATGTGATAAACTCCTATGTCAGGTGTGGGAGACTTAGAATGGTTAGAGTTAGATACAGATGAAGTAATATTATAGAAGGTATGTCAGGTGTGGGAGACTTTAGAATTGTTAGAGTTAGATACAGGTGAAGTAGACATGAGAGTATGGAATATTTTCTTTAGGGAATTTACCAGGAAAGAAATTAAGATAATTGGAAACCCATTTATGAAAAATATATTAGAAACATGAAGTAGATATAAAAAAGAGCTAATGACTAATGATTCAATGATAACACCAATAATAATGGAAATAAAATTTCCAAAGAATCTGAGAGGATTGCTAGATAAAGAAATAAAAAAGAGGAAAAATAGATAAAATAAAAAATTGGATGGATTTAAGGTTAGAGAAAGAGAGTATAAAGGAAAAACTTACAGGGATAAAGATTTCATGGTTCCATTGCATGCAGTTAGAACAATGGATTAAAAACTGGAGGAAAAGGAATGTAAAAAGAAAAAAGTGTACACAATTTGAACAATTAATAAGAAAGGATGAGAAATGGAGGAAAATGAAAACTTGAAAGGAATAATTATTTAAATTTATAAAATATTGATAGAGGATAAAGGGGGAAAACAAAGGAGAATATTTTGAAAGGAATTTGGGAAAAAGAATTAGGATGTAAAATATGTGATGAGGAATGGGATACAATTTGGAAGCAAAGACATTGGATTAAAGAAAATTACTATGATATGGAAATTGTACTTGACACTAGTGATCTTACATAATATTGAAAATAATAATTCAAAAAATTGCTGGAGAGATTGCCAAGAAGTAGGGACATATATGTGTATGTGGTGGCAATGTAAAATATGTATAAAATTTTTAGGGAAAAGTGATTATAGAAATAGAAAGTATTATGAATGTAAAAATAGATAAAAGCCAGAATATGGTGTTATCACTATATAATTCAGAGAAATGGAAAAAAAAGAAGAAAAAGGCTTGATAACAAATCTACTTATAGAAGTGAGATTAATTATAGTAAGATGTTGGAAAATAAAAATAAATGTACAATTAGAGGAGTGGTATAAAGAGTGCAGAAAATAGCGATCAATGATAAATTGACATGTAGAATGAAAGTAAAAAAGGGATTATGAAAAAAAAGGGATTTTGATGGAATTTGGAAAGAATTCATTGAGAAAATATTGAGAAAAGAAGATGGAAATTTACCTCTAGGGGCGGAATTGAGATTTTGGTCGGAATACAAATGCGAAAATGGCTCCGGGGAAGGGGAGCATGGAGGTGGGATATAAAATATAAAATATATTTAGCTAAGTTGTAATAGAATGTAAAAAATATAAGTATGGAATTATGTATTGTATAAAACTTAAATGTATGAATTTTAGTTTCAATATCTTTCTTTAAAAAAAGTCAGGGATGCATTTTGGCCTCATTCCTTTCTAACTTCTATATAAATGATATAGTCCCAGCTTTGCATTGCTCTGATTTTAATATGCCCAAAATTCTGGATAGATCAGTTAATATGCTTTTATATGCTGATGATATGTTCCTACTTTCCACATCTTTGGTAGGCCTGTGCAGACTGCTGAGAAAGTTTAGCACCTATTGCAAGCTAAATGACCTAGTAATAAATAGCAGCGAATCATAAGTTCTAATTTTTGGCAAAAAAAAAGAGGAAACATTAAAAGTATTTAATTGACTCCAAAGTAATTGAACAAGTGGGATCTAATAATTATTTAGGTTTAGTCTTTTCATCTTTTCATCTACAGGAATATGGTCTCACCAGATAAAGAGGGTTGAAACAAAAGCTTCAGCTGCTCTTCGTACTTTTCTTTCTATGTCTTTATTCATTATCCCTAATAATATTTTTGGGTCTTTTTTCATTTTTATTTGTATGATTTTTGTATTTCTAAATGAACTTTAGACTAAAATCTTTCTGCTAATATACATTTCCACCACATGTGGAAGAAAGTTCCCTTCTCTTTCCTGCATTTCCAACAGATGTTTTTGTATTTCTTTTTTATCTTAGCTAGTCTATCTGGTGTTAAGTACCATCTTTATTGTAATTTATAGAATTTTTTTCTCAATCATAATTTAATGCATATATTAGCTTCCTTTTCCATATGTCTTCCCATTCTTCTATCTGAATTGGATTATCTAGATCTTGGCCCCAGCAAATCATGCATTCTTTAACCTGTTTGTCCTCCATCTCCCACTTCAGCAAAATTTTATATAATTTTGAAACAAGATTTTCATTTTCTTTTAATAATATTTTTTCCATTTCTGTTTCCTGAGTCACTATTCCCTCTCCTTTTTCATCTTTATTACATCTCTCTTTTATTTGTAAATACAAGAACCAGTTACATTTAATATTGTCTTTTTATTTTTTTAATATTTTTATTGCTTTTCACATATAATTACACCATCTAATTACATACAAACATATTTGATTCTATTTCTATTACTAACTATATGGATTCCTATCTACTACAACATTCATACTCCCTCCCCCTGACTTCCTCCCCCATTATATTTCTAAATCTTCCTTCTGTTGGCTTTCTTAAATCATTCCATATTTACTTAGCACGTATAATAGCATTTAATTTGTGTATTAAGATTAATCTCTCCATAGCCTACCCTATCTTCTAAATGTCCCTTCACATCTCTCCTTCTATAAAGAAAAAAATATTGATTTCTTATCTTCCATCACCGCATCTTAACATAACATTAAAAATATCACATCTATCATCTAATCAGTGAAATGTTATCTAAATCACTATATTACCCCCACTGCTCCTTTATACATACAGTTACTGCTAACCATCTTATATCCAGTTTTCCCAAAGAGTGATTTTTTAATTTTTGCATCAGTTTATCCATTTCTATCATATCCAATAGATTACTTTTCCATTCGTCCATTTCCGCTATTTCAGGTTTCCTCCACTTTTGTGCATACAAGTTTCTTGCAGTGGTTATCATATAAAATAATACCTTACCAAAACTTCTTTCAGCTTCTCCATCTAGCATTCTCCGGTTTGAAATCTAATTTTATTTTCAGTATATCATTAATTAGCCTACTAATATTTCTCCAGCATTCCCTAGCTAACTCACAACTCCACCAGCAGTGGATGAATGTTCCTTTTTATCACCACACCTCCAACATTTATTATTCTTAGTTTTGTAAATTATAGCAATTCTCTCTGGGGTAAGATGCCACCTATATAGCATCTTAAATCAGTTTTCCCTCAGTCTCTGAGATGCCGTATATTTAATTTTTATTCCAAGTGGATTCTAATTGTATTGGATGACCCACATCCAATTCCCATTTTATCATTACCTCCTTAATAACTTCATCTTCCATTTCTATTTTTAATAATTTGTTATATACTTTCGCTATGATCTTGGAGTTTGTCCCAACTAAAATATTTTCAAAATCTGTTTGAAACCAAATAATTTTTTATCTGCTTTCAACCTTTCTTTCAATTGTCTGTAAGCAAACCAGCCAACATCAAATTTGTAGTACTTCCTGGGATTCTAACCTAAGCTTCATCCAAGGGATGTTGACATCTCTGTTCTCTTGGTTGGAAGACAGCAGCAGCTGGGTGTGGTGCAGCAACCTCAGGGGGATTTCTTTTCTTGTCCTTCTTGCCTGCATGGTAAATGAAACCATCAAGAGTAGGAATGCAGGCCCAACTTCCCTCTTTGCCAGCTGTGACCAAGGCACTGTTGATCTGTGCTGAACCTTTTTCCAAATCTTGGCTAGTCTACCCTAGTCCAAGGGGCTCAGGGCAGTCTGGAAAAGTGGGCTTTTGAAAGAGGGTGGTTTGACATTCTTCAGCTTGCTCCAGGTTCTAGTAACCTGTGACCAGGGAAGACCTGCTGGCCCTGAAAGAGCTTTCAAAGGAGATTTATCTTTGCCATAGATAAAGAAGGACCCTGAGTATGTGCAATAGGCTTTCTTGAATGCCTTCAGTTCCACCCAGACTGACATCCTGGCTGAGATAATAGACCTCCCCTTCCAGTATTGACTGAGGAAGAGAGTCCTGCCTATATCCAGAGGTTGGCTGCCAAGTATCACATCCTGATCATGAGTATTTTAGATTTCTACAACACACCCCATGAGACCTGTTCTTCCCAATCTAGTATGTGAATTGATTTCTTGGAATGCTCTGCCCCATGATTGGGCTTAATCTCTTAATCTAGGGTGTGGGTGTGTGAAAGATTGTTTGCAGGGTCTGATTTTATTTCTCTACGAAAAGAAGACAGATGGCACCTCTGCTTTATGTAGGAAGGAACAGGCCTGGGATTGCAGGGGCCTGTTTTGAGAAGGAATCAACCATTGATGTGGCAGCCACTCACAACCTCAGACTGGGACAAAAGTGGTTACCTTCAGGGCACCTGACCCATAAGCAAGGCAGTGACATAAGGCAGGTGGACATGGTAGGTGATGGTGATCGTGAGAGAGGAAAAGAGTTGGCTGACACCTGGCGCTGGCTGCCTTTCCCGAAGAGGGTCTTGGTTGGTTGGGATAGCAGCTAAGCATCTCCCCTGACATCATCTCCAGGAGAAATGACCCACTCTGTTTTAGTGGTTTGAGTACTAAGCACAAATTGGGAAGGCTTCAGGATATTCCTCCAGATAAGATCAGTTTGCAGTTTTGTGAGTTTGTGTGTGGAGTTGCTGTGCGTGTTATTCCTGCCCTGTACTGGTGATACACTTCCTGTATTAAAAAAACTGCTTCCTGTGACAGGTGAGGGAGAGTTGTCTGTATATATATATTCCCAGAGGCTGTATTTTCTCATTCTCATTGTTTCTGCCATAGATCAATCTAATGCAGTCTCTCCATGCAAGGGATTATGGTTGCCATGAGAGTTGCAAGGAATATATACAGAGCCTCCTCTTCTGTCTTGCATGAGGGTGAAAAAGGAGGAAAAACCAGTGACATTAAGACATTTTGCTTTCTCCTGGGATACAGTGCAATCAGGCTGGTCACACCTATGGAGAAAATGTTGAACGAACAAACAAACAAAACCCAACAACCCCCTCCTTTTGTGTTTCTTGTTTGGCCTGCTGGGACATGTCTATGCCATGCTGCCAAAGCATCATGGGTGCAGTGCATAGTCTGGCCAAGGTCTCTGGAAAAAGTCTTTCTCAGCTCTGTTGTCCTTTGGAGTACCAGAAAATGAGTCTGGGTGATACATATGCAGATCATGAACACAGCTTTATCAATGAGCTAGGCTTCTTTCCACCACTCCTCCATGTCCTTAGTGTCTTTGGCAATGGCTCCTCCTTGGAATGCTGGTCTTGGTTACAGTAAACGCCTGGAGATTCTGTCTCTCCTCCTGGAGAGAGTTTGAATGGGGAGCAGATGTCAGGCTACTGGGAACAACTGAGCAACTCAGAAAGCTTCTGACATGAAGTCTAGTTTAGTGAGGTAAGGAGAACACTGCTACTTCCCAAGCAGTGGCATATAAACTTGGATTATAGGATGTGGGCTTTTCTCTATGGAGTTTATCACATGGGAGTGATCCCGTGCAAAACGAGGTTTTAAATAAAATAAAAAACCCGCAAAAGCAGGTTGACTTTCACACAATGTTGTTCTTAATGTGTTGTTAACCCGAACAGAAAATCAATAAAACCTGCAAAAGTGGGTTGACATTAACCCGAGTGGAAAGTAGACAAAACCCACTCCTTTTTACTTTCAGAAAATCCCAAAAGTAAAAAGGAGCAGGTTTTGTCTACTTTCCGTTCAGGTTAATTTCACATTAACCCTGGTGTGTGTGAAAATCAACCTGCTTTTGCAGTTTTTCCCCAGCTTTCAAATCCCATTTCTGCATGGGATTTCTGCACTTCCCCCCCATGTTATAAACTTCTATGTGATGTAGGGCTTAATTGCAGTATTGCTAGTAATCTGTTGCTGATACTGTGTCCATCCTGAAGCAATTATTTGTACTTTTGTTCTAATTTGTTCCACATGGAAAAATAAAGCTGTGTTTCATTTAGAGACACACTAGTTTGGTTTCTGTCTCTGAAATAACCTAACGCTCTATGATGTTCTGCAGTCTTTCTTGTCTGTTTCTTCCTTTCTCCTTGTGATCCTCTGGTCAGTGCCTTTCATTTCTAAGTCCCTGATATCAAGAAGGACACTCTGGACATTTTTGGAGGAACATTTCCAAGTCCACATGGTATTTCTGTTTGTGGTCTACATTTGGTTAATGCTTCTGGAAATGTTGGGGCTTCTCTTGGCAGATGAGTGGTGCTGGGAACTCACAGTTTTGTCTTTTCTGATAAGAAAGATGCAGTTTAAAGCTGCTGCTCCATATCTTGCATCATTCTTCCACCCCATCCACCAACTAATGATTTATCAATTTTTTATTTAGGCTTCTTTGACAGTACACATAGACAAACTGAGGCCAATGTCATGAACAGACAATAGTTGAGAAGCAGTAACAACTCTGTTCTCTCGGCTCAAAAAGCAGCAGTGACTGAGTTTGGAGCAAGTTTATTTTTCCTCACCATACACACAGACTGGGAAACTAAAACAAAAGCGTTATTTCCCTTATTGTTGGCTTTGATGAAAGATTTTTATTTTTAAAATGAGTCATGGTTAAATGACAAGCATGATTCAATATAAATATGGTGCAATGTGGTTGAATACCAGACTGGGAATTTGATTGTTTCGGGCTGCAGATTTGAGAAACACAGCTAACTTTTGTGGCTGTGACTTATCAGTCACAGGCCTTGTGAATCTGTACTGGTCTAGAGAGAGCTGGGAAGGCTTAGGCAGAGCTGTTAAACGCTGCCAGGAA
>JAIPUX010001232.1:58705642-58717960 GCA_020142125.1 Phrynosoma platyrhinos | reverse complement strand
AAAAGTTAGAATCGTACAAGCCATTGTATTCCCTTTTACCATGTATGGTTATGAGAGCTGAACAGTTAAGAAAGATGATAGGAGGAAAATCAATGTATTTGAGATGTGGTGCTGGAGAAGAGTGTTGAGGATCCTGTGGACAGCCAAAAAGACAAACAAATGGGTCCTAGAGCAGATCAAGCTGGAAACCTCCCTGGAAGCCAAGATGACCAAACTCATGCTCTCACACTTTGGACACATAACGAGAAGAGAAGAGTCATTAGAAAAGACAACAATGCTGGGAAAGGTGGAGGGAAGTAGGAATAGAGGAAGGCCACATGCCAGATGGATGGACTCTATTAAGGAGGTCATGGGTATGGGTTTGCAGGATTTAAGCAGAGCAGTGGAGGACAGAGGGTCTTGGAAAAGTCTCATCCATAGGGTCGCCATGGATCAAGAATGACTTGAGGGCAGTTAACAACAACAAACAAAGCAGGCAGTGAGCCAAGGACAGTATAACAACAAGTTTATGGCAATTTGGTATCAGAGCCACAATGAGGGCAAGATTCCTTTGACTATTGAAGCTCCCATTTAAGGTTAAATGTCACATTACATTTACATTGAGCTCCTGTATCCACTACTTAGGAGGTAAACTGCATTGTATCAAGGAAGCAGATTTTGGTGAAACATTAAGGACAATTTATTCATGGTAAGAGCTATTTGACAGCAGCATATTCTTTCACTTGGTGGTGGACTCTATTTCACTGGAGATATTTAGATATAAGCTAGATGATCATCCATCAGGGATGTTGTAGTTTGAGCAGGCACTTCTTCCAAGGTCCCTTTCAACTCTACCTTTTTATGATTCTACCTCCATGGGACTAGTTTTGAGTAGGCATGAAGATGACAATAACATTACAAACAGCACCTAAATATATACATTTTTGTAAAAAGTCAGATTCATGACAGGAGGGCCCAGTCAGTATTGAGACTGGGGGAACACATGGAATGGGATTTCTCCTATGATCTGCTGCAAGAAGAAAAACATTGGCAATTTTAGGGGAGTGGGTTTTTGACATAAAGGTTGTTCCACAGGGAATGGCACTGCTTTTTTTTAAAAAAACAAATGTTGAAATGGAGGTTCTTGGTTATACAGATTCAAAGATATTGCTTTATTGGCTGTACTAAAATGCCTTTATATGCCTGGATATAATGACACACAGCACAGTGATTCCAAATGTATAATGGCACCCTGCAAAATGATACTGTTACCTTTCTTAGATGGGGTGCACACTAAAATGTTGTATTAGATTTCCTGCTTTAATGCTAGAGGGGGAAACGGTGTTCTTTGAATATAATAACCTTCTACTCTTTACATTTTATAATAGACTTAAATCAGTAAAGGCTTGCTAAAGAGCCCACTCACTGAGAAGGTAGCAGCAGGGAGCACAAAAGTTCACAGTAGCATTTTCACTAACTTTCCAGAATAGGTTATTGTAGAAGTGGCAAAGCAAAGAGAACATACAAGGCTGTGCTGAATATATGTAAACTGTTTTCTTTAAAGAAGGAATTACTGATGGGAACTAGTCTGTTATGTAACAGTTGTTGTCAAAGGGAGGAAAATGGGGCAACCTTTATGCATAAGGATAAGCTTGTTGTGTTGGATAAGTTTGTTATGTTGGATGGCAACCTGTGTGCATAAGGATAATAAAATGCCCAGAGGCAGAGCCTGTGGAAGACATAGGACTAAACAAGCAGACTGCATTCACATTGGTGAATCCATCAGTTCTTCAGCTTTCCCTATGAAATGTTCATTTATTAAGGTTGCAGTATAGTGCAGTTTTTAATTTGTCAATTTGCTGAAGACAGGAAAACAATTTAAAAACATTTAAACTAACAGGAGGAATTCCAAGAGGGATCACTAGCAAATGAGAGAGAATTCATGTTGTGGTACAGCCTGGGGTGGAAAAGAGATGACAACACAGGAACAAATATGGGCAAATTGTTAATAGAAATGTTAAAGTGCTTAATAACTGTGTGACTAAGACTAGAGTTAATAGATGCATGGTGATAGGGAAATCTAACAATGGAAGGCTTCTCATTCAGTTCATAACTGCATAAATAATTTTCTATATTACAATTTTATGTTAAAAAATCTCATGGATAATTTGATAAAATTCTCCCTCAGGTTAAGACCTTGATTTGATCATGCCTCTGTGATTAGCAAATTAAAATTGGGATTAGTTAATAGCTTGGTAGTTTGAAATAGGCATACCAATCCTATACCTAGTGGACCCTTCCCATCCATGGCAGTGTAAGAAGGACATGAACCTGGGGAATTACTAAAGACCAAGTCTTCAATGGGATCTTTTATCCTATGTTTATGGAAGTGGTTAGTGAATAGACTGATAGAGACAAAGCTTTCCAATGAACTGTAATTTATTTGGGAATTCAGACGTACAAAAACACTCAGCATTCAATCATTCAACATTCAATCATACACACAAGAAATCTGGAATAAAGTAGTTAGCTTGGAGAGAGAATGCAAGGCTTTCTAATGGTGATAATTACCTGAAGGAGGCTGCTCCAATGATGAATGAAGATGAATAGACTCAACCATTATGAAAAGGAAAGGACAACAGAAAGAGTCGGAACCTAAGTCAGAGTTCACAATGGTGCAGTGTCACCATGAAATCTAACCAGACCCAATGTGCCTGAGATTTGGGGGATCTTTTATACCATTAAACCTAGCCTGAGGCGAAGAGTTGCTATTGTATATCAAAGGATTCTGGATTACTACTCTTTGAAATAGACAATTTCCAAGGATAGGAGATGGGATGTTAATGTTATCTCATCTAAAGTCGGACACGTCCTGACTGGTACCCATAAATCTGCTAGGTGTGGATGTCCTGCTTTGCAGCTCCTAGGCCTGGCTCTTTTGATCTGAAAATTGTTGTAAGTGCAGATGTCAGCTTTCAGGTGTTTACGTGACGTGCTCGCCTTGAATCCATGGTAGTTGGGCTCCTCCAGTACAGGGCCACGGTAGGGACCCACAAAAAAGTTTTTAAAAAAAATATTAAATCAGTTATTGTAACAGCAATTTGATTCTAGGTCCTCTGTGGATAGCAAAATCCAAGACAAAAGCATCCCATGATATTCAGTGGTGGCTACATGCTCATGGACATGTCAGCAGATCCATGGGAATGCTCCACTGTTGAAAAATATGGGGAGTAGCAATGTGTGGGCAGTCAAATCTGTGGATTGCCAGCCCACTGACATGAAGGGTCTACTATAATGTAATTATGCCAGGGCAGAGATGCACTGCTGTTATGACAGGTTGAACAGTGCTTGTATTATAGGAGTATTCACTTTGGGAGGAGGGAACTGTGGACCATGAGAGTTCTATGTGGCAGCATATTTATTTGGCCAGTAGATGATAATGAGTTCTATAATAGCGAAGTTTCTATTCATTTTTTTTCTGGGAAAATGCATCTGAGAATCTATTGTTAACCAGCATGGTGTAGTGGCTTGAGAGACTATGATTCTGGAGATCAGGGTTCGAATCCCTGTTTGGCCATTCGAATCCCAGCTTGAACACTGGGTGACCTCAGGCAAGTCACACTCAAGTCAAAGGAAGGCAGCGTAAAACTCCCTCTGAACAAATCTTGCCAAGAAAACCCTGTGGCAGGATTACTTTAAGGTCAGCATAAATCAGAAACAACTTTAAGACACACAGCAAGAAGACCAGAAAGAATAACAATAGGGCATGATTCTCAAGGTTATCACTAATCTACAACTGAAGTTTTCAAGAGTACTGTAAGAGTCCTAAGATTATGCTCCACTGCCTAGTAGTTGCAATAAGCTATAAGAAAGTTTACTCCAGAGCACAAGCAAACATAAGCACCACTTGGTTCATTACAGCAATTACAATAATAAATTCAACAAACAAAAGGAGTCATAAAATATGTAAGGATATTGATCCCAAGGAATTTTAGGATCAATAATATTGATCCACAATAATTTTAAAGAACTTAAAAACAAGAACAAACCACCCATTCTTTCAAGGAGTGAAATACTGAACTCAAAGAAACTTACAGAGAGGTTTGCAGAGCTACAGAGAACTTTGGCTCCGCCAGAGCCCTGTTAAGTTCATGTTGGCAAGGTGGAAGTGAGGAAGAAGTACCATTTGTGTTGTTTTCTCTCTTCCTTTTTGTTCCCAGTGAAACCAAAGGGAGGGAGATCTGTAGAGATCTGTGTATAGATCAGGGGTCCCCAAACTATGGCCTGTGGGCCGGACCTGGCTCATCAAGCCCTTCCTACCGGCCCATGGCCAGTCCTGCCTCCGCCATCTCCGCTTGTGCCACTGCCGCTGCTCGTGCCCACTGCCAGACGGCATTTTGGAACACAAAATGGCATGTTGTGTGTCGCACGCGCATGCGCACGACTCCGGGCACCATTTTGTGTTCTAAAATGGCGCTCGGAGTCGTGTGCATGCGCTCAACTCCAGCTGCCATTTTGGAACACAAAATGGCGCCCGGAGTCATGTGCATGCGCACATGCCTTCAGCCCCCTGGAAGATCTGGGGGACAGCGAACCAGCCCCCGGATCAAAAAGTCCGGGGACCCATGGTATAGATCTATAGATTATTTGTGGTGTTGCTGGGGACTAGGGAGCTGGGTTATCTTTTTTATCCACATCATCTCCTGGTACAACCACTGCCAATCCCAGGCATGCCCCCTTTGCCTCCTTTTTAATTCAAGCTCAGAAGAGGAAATGGACCAATCACTGAGGTTTCAAGGGTGACTGGGAAAGTGGAGCTAAAGATGCAGTTCTTCGTTCAGGTTAGACTTCTCTCACTGTCTGAATCGAAGAACACCTGTTTGATCCTATTATCCTGTGGATATAGCCATAGGATTCAGAAGACTGCATCATTAATTTGTCTTGGTACAGACTAACAGAAATGATGTGGAATTCCATGCTTCTATATCTCTTCTAGGTGTTTCCTGTCTTTATTTTACACAACATTTTCTGTGAGTCTTGAGAAAAGTAGAAGACTCTCACCTAATTTACACTTACATTATGCTACAGCACAATGATGTTCTTATTTTGCATATTTTCCTCTCTCTTTCTTTTGTTGTGTGTAAACTGTGTATTTTCTTGTCTTTGTTAATTATGAGTTTTTAATTAGTAATGAGTTTTAATAGCTTGTTTCTCTATTGAATTTATAGGTAAGAGTTTCAAGACAAGAATAAAAATAATTCAAAAATATTTTGCACCACAGTGTAGGAAACAGCAGGATAGTACAATGTGAAGACTGCAAATATCTAAAGCACTTTTGTGAATCATGCCTTGAATGAGGAAATCTCCAAAGCCTCTAGCACATTTGAGTATTCTCTCCATCCTATTCTTAGCTTATACAGAAACTATACAATATTCATACCATAACTACGGTATGCTGGGAATTTATTTATGAGAATTAGTGTCCTGTCCTCATTTATACTGAGCTGCTTGCTGTGTCACAGCATGGCAAAGAGGCAGAATGAAAGGATAAACAGCAAGGATGTTCTTAATCAGAGTGGAAATCATGTGATCATTTCAGATATTGAGGGTCTCCAAGTCCCAGTATTCCTTGCCATTGACTATCCTGGCTAGGCTGCTGAAACTTGCAGTTTGACAACATTGGGGTCGGAGGGGGGGAAGAAGTCCCATTCCATGTCAATAAACAAATGCAGTAAATCTGGTCTAAATTATAGAAGACAAAAATAAGGCAACTTTGGGGGCAAATTGTGGTCTTTGTCCAGAGCACAAGCAAACAAGTAGAAGAAGCCTGAACATCTACAGGAAGATGTCTACCTATTATTTATTCTTTTTCTTAATTTAGACCCAGATTAAGTGATATTGCATAAAAGTAGCCTGGTCCAAGCCTGAACACCTACAAGAAGATGTCTACCTATTATTTATTCTTTTTTCTTAATTAAGAACCAGATTAAGTGATGTTGCACAAAAGTAGCCTGGTCCAACCTGATGCCATATAGATGTTTTACAGTACAACTCCAGTCAGCATGAGGATATTGGCAGTAACATCAGCTAAGTAACAAAAATAATATTAAAATGAGCTGGGGGTTGAAAACACGGAACTTGATTCAAATATAATGCACAACTGGGACTCAAGAAGGGAGTGGCCGATTGGCTCCTCTGAGATTGGTGGCTGAGAGTTTGAATTCTGACATTTCCAGGCAATGTGCACAATTTTAATTTTGTTTGATAGCATTTGTTGTTGTTATTTGCGATCCAACTGATTTTGACTTATAGTTAATCTATGAATTAGAGTCTTCCAAGACCCTCAATCCTCAACTGCCCTACTCACATTTACAAACTTAGGACCATGGCTTCCTTGATTTCCATCTGTAATTTGTTCTCCCTCTTTTCCTACCTCCTTCCACTTTACCAAGCTTTTTAATCTTTTCCAGTGAGTCACATTGTCTCATGATATTTCCAAAGTACAATAGTCTCAGTTTAGTCATCTTCTAGTGAGAGTTCAGACTTGATTTGCTTTAGGACTAATTTATTTGTTTTTTTTTAGCAGTCCACAGTATCCTTCAGTGGGGCCAGGGACATATCCTTTCTGCTTTGTTAGACTTTCAGATACTGGCAATTTCAATGCTGCTTTCCAGATAGTGCCATAAATAACGGGTGCAGGATATTTTCTCCCTCACCACACCCTAGCATTTCCTGAGAAAATTTCAATTCCTATTATTAGAGCCAATGGTTCTTCTGTTGATGAATATATAACCTAGTTTAAATGACTCACAGAGGAACAGACATCCTCCTGGCAAGATCATCTCATTTGCATAATGAGTGTCAATACACTCATTATGTGAATGAGACACACAGAAACAAAAGCAAACAGGAGGAAAGGTAGTAAAAACTGTTTCAATTCAGTTCTCCATTTCCCCCCTTTTAATGGCTTCTCTCATTCCACTCTCATGCTGCATTCCATTTCATGGGCTTTAATGGCAGAACAGTCCAAGCCTGAATTCTCTGGAGCAAGTATAGAAGCTTGTTGAATTGATTTTAAAGCCAGCTTACCTGATCTGGTTTAAAATTTAAAGTGTGCATCATCCTGATCTTATCAGAAGGATTTAGAAACTGCAATCACCATCCTGGTCCATCCCCACTCCCAGGGGAGCTCAGTGTGCCTCTTTTTGAAGCTGGGAATTTTCTGGCTTAGGAAAATGGCCGCTGGAGTGGCCCTGGGAGTGGGGATGGACCCGGGATGGACCCAGGTGGCGATTTTGGTGGCTAAATCCTTCTGGTAAGATCAGGATGCCACCTGCTTTAAATTGTAAACCGGATCAGGTAAGCCTGTTTTAAAATCAATGTGATAATCTCCATAGTCTCATACTTCAGTATGCCATGTATTATATACACTGCTTGACAAAATGAAAGCTAATAAGAAAAATACTGAACTATAAAATAATGAAGAAAAAAGGAGATGAACAGGGGATGTCAAATGAACACAACATACTGGCTAGGAGATCCAGGCAGGTTCATCTTAATGTTAGACAAGCTGAGGTGGGAACTGACAGCAGTGGGAATGGGCAGCAGTGAGGTGTCAGAAACAAAGCTTTGAATGCTACATACCTTGGCTTGCACCCCCTAGGTTCATGTTGGTGAACGCATGGCACGCATGCCAGAGAGGGCACAGGAAGCATGTGGGCTCTTTTGCCTCTTGTGTCATGGTGCCTGCTGTTAAATTGGTTTACAAAGTGAGTTCATTCTCCTCAGTCTCTTCTTCTCTCTCTCTCTCTCTCTCTCTCTCTCTCTCTCTCCTCTCCCCCCACTCTCCTTGCCATTGTTACCAATGGCAGCGTATGCATGCAGCTATGCCACCATTAGGGTCAGCCCCCGGACTTCCCGCCCTCTGTCCATGCCTGCCCAGGGAGATGGCCAAGTGGCCCAGCACCATGGGGCTACAGAAAAGTGGCTGATGGCCACCTGGGCCACGCACACACCCATTTCAAGGAACAGCTTCCCTAGCAACCCAAGAGTGGCAGGCTGGCCACCCGCGCCCATGGGGCAAAACCCCCTGCACTGGCAACTTGAGATGGAAGGGGATGGAGGCTGAGGCTCAGTTGGCATCCTCCTTGTTAGAATCTGCCTGTGCACTATGGTGGAGGAAACTTTCCTCTCCCATTTCTACGATTCTAATGTTTGCTCTCCTCCCTCCTTGATTCCTCCTCCTCCAGCTCTTCCCTTGGTGGTGGGCCTTTGTGTGAGTTTGTATGATTAAGCCCTGTTAGTGGTGTTATTGCTATTGTTGTTGTTGTGTCCCTTCAAGCTGTTTCTGACTTTGGACAACCCTAAGGAAAGCCTGTCACAAGGTTTTCTTTGCAAGGTTTGTTCAGAAGGGTTTGCCATTGCCTTCCTCTGAGGCTGAGAGAGTGTGACTTGCCCAAGGTCTCCCAGTGAGTTTCATGGCTGAGCTGGGATTCAAGCCCTGGTCTGTAGAGTTGCATGCTCAAACTGCAGGCATTCTTTGTTCTTGTTATTTTGTGGTGCCTTCTGTGCTTTATTATGCTTGTTGTTGTTATTGTTGTTGTGTGCCTCCAAGTCATTTCCAACTTATGGTCACCTTAAGTCGAACCAATCCTAGGGTTTTCTTGGCAAGATTTCTTCAGAGGGGATTTTTGCTATTGCCTTTCTCTGAAGCTGAGAGAGCATGACTTGCTCAAGGTCTCCCAATGAGTTTCATGGCTGAGCTGGTATTTGAGCCCTCGTCCCTAGAGTCACATGCTGAAACCACTGGCTCTCTTTGTTCTTGTTCTTGTGCTGTACCTTCTGTGCTTTATTATGCTTGCTGTTGTTGTTGTTGTTGTTGTTGTTGTTGTTGTTGTTGTTGTGTGCCTCCAAATCATTTCCACCTCAAGGGCCCAGAGCACCCTCCCTCCCTTCCTAGTGCCAGTTCCTGGCAACCTAAGGGGAAACTATCATGGGGCAAGCTTCATCAGAGGGGATGGCTGAGAGAGCTTGATTTGTGTGTGTGATGCCTTCAAGTCATTTCCGACTTATGGCGACCCTAAGGTGAAACTATCATGGAGCTTTCTTGAAAAGTTTCATCACAGTTTTTTTGCTATTGCTAGCCTGAGGCTGGAAGAGTGTGCCTTGGGTTCCCCCCCGGAAGTCCTGCCCCCCAAAAGACCCCCTCGGCACTCAGTGACACCTGGTGTGGGAATGCACTGAATTTGGGCACTCGGTCTCTAAAAGATTCGCCATCACTGCCCTAGGTTATTTTGCTGTGCTTAGACTGGTGGAGACAGTTGTCATTCATATAAGCTGTCATTCATATAAGATTTAGCTGCCATTCATATAAATTTTTTCAACGGGTCTCATCTTATCATTCCTCTTTGGCAGCAAAATGTCTTAGGCCAGTCCTGGACCCAGTTTCAAATCTTCAATCAGCCATGTTTCTGCATCAGTCCCTGTTCTAATTGTGGCCATTTCCTAATTGCAGAATTGAAAGGGGTAGTTTTGCTGAAAGTGGGCTTTTCTACTGCACCTTTGCATTTGGAATACCTGAATGAATCAATCATGGCTTATGCCAAATTCATCTGAATGATGCTTCTTCAGTGGAAACTGACTGAAAAGAGGCTAGATCAGGGCTTCTTAGTAGACCCTCTCTGTTCCATCACCTTGTCTACTGGAGCTATATAATCTGAACACACTCTGCCTAGATTTCTCTCTTTTTCCTTTTTATACAACCAGATCAGTGAATCATGCAAAATCAACACCAAAAATGGGGACCTCCATGGACAGGAGTAATCGCCATTCAAACTGCTATTTAAAATGCACATTTGTTGGTTTGTTCTTGTTGTGTGCCTTCAAGTCATTTCCGACCCAAGGTGATCTTAAGGTGAACCTATCATGGGGTTTTCTAAGATTTGCTCAGAGGAGGTTTGCCATTGCCTTCTCCTGAGGATGAGAGAGTGTGACTTGCCCAGAGTTACCCAATGGGTTTCATGGCTGAGCAGGGTATTGAACCCTAGTTTCCAGGGTCATCGTCCAATGTTCAAACCACTATGCCATACTGGCTCTAGTTACATTTGTTGGTATAATTCCATTTATTTATTTATTTATTTATTTATTCAATTTATATCCTTCCTTTCTCCCAAAATGGGATTCAAGGTGGCACATAAAGCTTATGTGTGACCTTGGTTTAAAAGAAAATGTTTCACCTGACAGAAGGGCCTTTGCAGACTGCTAGAAATAGTGAAAATTAAGTCCACTTTAACTGCCCTGGCTCAATGCTAGGGAATCATGGGAATTGTATTTTTTTCCTGACACATTGAGCCTTCTCTGTCAGAGAGCTCTAGTAGTGGCCTGTCAGTAGAGCCACAATAAACTACAGTTCCCATGATTCCTTAGCACTGAGCCAGGGCAGTTGAAGTGGACTCAATTTGCACCATTTCTGGCAGTCTGCAAAGGCCCAGAAGTTTGGGAAGCACTGAAAATTATCTGCTGTCACACTTGTTCATTGGATCCTGCTTTAAAGATCACTTAACCTGAGTTCAGGTTTCACTTGGTTGTTCCAGTTACAATAGTGATATGCTCCTCTAAGGTTAGCTCAAGACTTAAAGATAGGACTCTGAAGAATCTGTTATTCTTTACTGTTATTTGCTTATTTTTTATGGCCTGCCTTTTCCCCAGATTAAATCCAGAGTACAACTAAAATCAATCACAATAGTTAAAAAGCTTAAAACAATGAAATAGGCTGTCATATGAAAAACAGTACATGAGGAAAACCCAAAAGCATTAAAATCAACAACCATAACAACCAGTTAAAGGCCGGAAAAAACTTTGCCTGCTTGTGGAAAGATAGCAGAGCAGGGCCCAGCCTGGCCTCCCATGGGAGAAAATTCTATAGTTTAGGAATGGCCACCAACACATCTAAGATGGACCTCTCTTCAGAGGCATCACTAACTATGGTGTCATCTGCTGTGGGAAGGGTCCACATGTGCCCCTCCTGTTCCCCTATCCCCGGGGTTTCTCCTGTGGGAGGAAGCCCAGGGACAGAGCAGCTGGCAAGGGTGTGCATGCACCCCTTCAGCTTCCTCATCCCAGGCTTTCTCCCTGGGAGGAAGCCTGGGGACACAGCAGCCAGTAAGGGCATGTATGCGCCGCTCCTGTTCCCCTGGGAAGAAGCCTGAGGACAGAGATGCCAGGAAGGATGTGCATTTGATCCTCCTCTGCCGAAGGGGAAGGAAGTCCCAACCGGGTGTCTAAAACCGGGTGGTTTCTAAAACTACATTTTTAAAACCTTACTATATACTCTGGATTTTACCAGAAAATTGAGCATTCTGGAGTGATGCTAGGCAGCTGTTTATACAGTGTATCACTGTGCCTCCTGATGCACAACAGCCACCACAAATCACTCCTCTGAGGTCAGAATGAGGCACCTAGTCAGGCTTCAGAGGAAGCAACTCATGCTGGTAACAGTGACAGTGGGTAGCACAGTGGGATGCTGTGTAGGCTCTGCACTGCCCAGGTAATAGAGGAGATTGAGGCAGGTTCAGAGTGAGAATATTCCAGACCACTACTAGAGTATTCTGGTCAGTGTAGACTAGGGTTGCCATATCTCGGTTTTTCCAGGACAATCCCAGTTTTTAAGGCTTTTTGGGATGACCCGCTCAGTTTTAGAATCATGTCCTGGAAAGGTCTCCCCACCTTGACCCTGGCATAGCTGCACGGGGCCTCCGCCGTCTGGCCAAGCCAGCCCCAAAACATTCAAGGGGTGAGGCCTCCCTGGCACGGCTGCGTGAGGCCTCCTCTGGCTGACCGAGCTACAAGGCTAGGAGGTCCAGGGTGGCAAGGGCTTTTCCTTGTGTGGCCACATGGGGGCCACAGCGCTGCTGCTGCCACCACCGCCTTCTTTGGTGGAGGAGGCCTCTGAGAAGCCAGTGCAGTGTTGTCTCCAGGGCTGGAACCACTTCTACTGTGGGGCCCAGGGACCCCCTTCCTGGCTCCGAGGCCCTGAGGAAGAGGGTGGTGGCGGCAGAGGCTGAGGATAGTGTGTGTGTGTGTGTGTGTGTGTGTGTGTGTGTGTGTGTGTATAGGATGGGGGACACCTGGCTTAATGTGACTCCATATGAAAGGGATCTAGGAGTCCTAGTAGACCACAAATTGAACATGAGTTAACAGTGTGATGTGGTAGCTAAAAAGGCCAATGTGGTTCTAGGTTGCATAAATAGAAGTATAGTGTCTAGATCAGTGGAAGTAATAGTGCCACTCTATTCTGGGATCAAACATTGATAGAAATGGGGACTGCAGTCAGGAAAGCAG
>JAIPUX010001232.1:58694679-58705542 GCA_020142125.1 Phrynosoma platyrhinos | reverse complement strand
GGGTATGTTTAGCCTAGAGAAGAGATGGTTAAGAGGTGATATCATAGCCCTGTTTTAGTATTTGAAGGGGTTTCATATTGAGGATGGAGGAAGCTTGTTTTCTGCTGCTCCAGAGAATAGGAGCCAAAACAATGGATGCAAGCTGCAGGGAAAGATATTCAACCTCAACATTAGGAGGACCTTCCTGACAGTAAGGGCGGTTTGACAGTGGAGCACAATCCCTCAGAGAGTAGTGCAGCGTCCTTCCTTGGAGGTCTTTAAACAGAAGCTGGATGGCTATCTGTTGGGAGTACTTTGATTGAGAGTCCCTGCATGGCAGGGGGTTGGACTGGATGACTCTTGCAGTCACTTCCAACTCTATGATTCTACGATTCTATGATTGTATGAGGTGACACAAAGGAGGTGGCGGCAGGGCTCCCTGGACCCTGGGCTGCCCCCCTCCCACAGAAGCCAGCCTCAAAATGGAGGAGAAGGTAAGAAGAGCTTCTCCTTCCCTTCAGGCTGAAGGGAACTATAACTGTCTGCCTCTCTGAGGGGCTCCCAGGAAATTAGCCACCTCTCCTCAGGGACCCTTGGTGGTTGGCTCATCCAGCAGCTTTTCGCAGGTTGCACGAAGAGAGCCAGGTGCGTGAGTCTCGTGCTCTTGCTTTTGTGATGATGGTTGTCTTGGTTGTTGTTGTTGTTGTGGTGGTGGTGGTGGTGGTTTTCTTGGCAAGATTTGTTTGGAGGAAGTTTGCCATGGCCTTCCACTGAGGAAGCTGAGAGTGTGTGACTCACCCAATAGGCAGGAAATCGAACCCTGGCCTCCAGAGTCCTAGTGCAACACACAAACACTGAGAAGCATGAATTTATATTAATGTCTTTTTATTTTATTGATGTTGGTAATATCCTCCATTTTTCTTGAATGTCCTATATTTTGCCCTACATTTTCCCTCATTTTGTGGAAGAGAATTATGCTAACTCTAGTGTAGACCCACCCATAATCTTTACATAACTGACTCGTGTTCCAACCTTTTCTATCCCAACAAATTCCAGTTAAATTTATGTGATTTTCAGGATAAGATGCAATACAGATTGAAAATAATAATGTAGATTTCTAATTGTTTACATGCTGTTGAGAATCTACACAGACACACTTGCATACAACTATGATGTAAGAAGAAAGGGGATTCTTCAGCTGGAAGAAGAGAAGATCTCCCTCCCCTGCAGTTCAAACCATAGGCTGCCAGAGCCTATAGTACAATCAGAAAGAAGAGAGAACCCTTGTAATGCAATCAAACAGGAACAACCAGAAGAAAAGAGACTATCTCATTTCTGTGATTTTGTCACTGAAACTTAAAGGATTAAGAGAGTTGTTTCTTTTTAATGAAGCTTCACTTATTTTGCCAAGGAAATTAATTTATCAAGTCAAAGAACAGCTTTTAACCTTTCTCAGAGAAATGAATTCTTCAGCTTAGAAATGCCAGCTCAGTTGGAACAAATGTATGTCAGGATGTTACTTTCTATCTCTCTCATCCACCCACCCACAACTCTCTAATCTGGGAGAAACTCTAGCTGTCCTTTCCAAGCACCATGGATATCACAGGTATGATACCAGGTCTATCAGCCTGGAAGCTGCTCGCCCCCACTCCAGTTTCTTCTGAGGATTAAAAAACAAGTAACAAAAAGAATATGGTACTAGATGATCTAATGCAACAAAGGCAAGGAAAATGCAATGCCATTAGCCAATGCTGTGAAAGTGCTGATGGGGGGTTGCAGACTGTCAAAAATAGTGTGAATTCAGTCCACTTTTAGGGTTAGGGTTAGTGCTAGGGAATCATGGGAATTGTTATTTTTCTGAGACATTGAACCTTCTTTGTCAGAGAACTCTAGTGCCACAATAAAATTCAGTTCCCATGATTCCCTAACCTTAACCCTAACCCTAAAAGTGGACTGATACAATTTGAGCACAAAGCCCTACTTCAGTAAAGTTGGATCCAGATTTAGCTCATATGTAGAGTAGACCCATTAAAATCAATGTTTTTAAATGAGTCTACCTTAAACCAGTCTAGATCCAACACAATAATTTTATTCGCACACATCCTAGGCCATCCAATAGGCCAGCCTTTTCCCAGTTCCCAGTATAATTAAAAGCCATCTCCATTAAAAAGGAAGAAATAAGAATAGTGCCACACAATTATTTAAAAAGCTTTCTCCTCTAATCAGTTGTAAAGGGCAGTTGAAATATGAAAGTCTTAATCTGCTTCTAGAAAACCTCCTGAAAATCTAAAAAAAAAAAAAAAAGGCAGACCAATATAGGAGAATATTGAGGGGTTGCAGACTGCCAGAAATAGTGCAAATTGAGTCCACTTTTAGGGTTAGGGTTAGGGTTAGGGAATCATGGGAACTGTATTTTATTGTAGCACCAGAGCTCTCTGACAGAGAAGGCTCAATGTCTCAGAAAAAAACAAACAAAAACAATTCCCATGATTCCCTAGCACTAACCCTAACCCTAAAAGTGGACTCAATTTGCACTACTTCTGGCAATCTGCAACCCTCCTATTGTCCTTCAGATAACCTGGGTTTTATCTATTTGTAGTTGTTGTGTGCCTTCAAGTCATTTCCAATTTATGGTGACCCTAAGGCAAACCTATCACAGGGTTTTCTTGGCAAGTTCCTTCAGAGGGGGTTTCCCATTGCCATCCTCTGAGGCTGAGTGGGTGTGACTTGCCCAAGGTCATCAAGTGGGTTTCCATGGCTGAGCTGGGATTCAAACTATGGCATCCTGAGTTAAAGTTCAATGTTCAAACCACTATACCATGCTGGCTTCTTTATACTTATGATAAAATCTGGGTGGGTCCCAGATTTGTACCAACCCTGGGTTGCTTTACAGTATTACTACAGACAATGAGGCAAATAGTGACAAATTCAACTTAAGCGGCCACATGTTCCAACTACTGTGAGATTGTCTCACTGTAAAATGGCAATTTACAAGCTAGTTTCCCCAAATCATTTTTGGCCACTTACGCATGGCCACTATGCTTTTATTCCTCCCCCACCTGCCCACCAAGCATGCAAACATATGCATTTCTGCTTTGATTGTCACAGTTCCACCCAGTCCAGGACTGCCTCCTTTATTTCCATAGGTGGCTTGGATTTTAGCCATTGCTAAGCTAAGCATGGATACCAATATAAATATCTACCAAACAGCTTTAAAAAATGGCAAACAAGCCAGTCAAACTTTCTGTCCCTTGAAAAGTGTCGCTTCCTTGTGGGAAGAACCACATGATGGCAAGTACCTGTCTGTCCCACCCCAATGCCAAACACTCCAAACATTCACTGCCAATGTGAATCCACTGGCCACACATCTACTCATCCAAATTTTTCAGGAAATTCCAGAGAAAATTGAGATTCTTTCCTCTCCCCGCTGTGGATTAAAGACCTCAGGCCTGTGTATTAAAGCTGTGAATTGGGCAGAACATCATGTGTCCAGTTTGCTGCCAATCTGAAGTGAATAGGTTTCAGCAGGCCTTTGAGAATTGTCATCTCATGGGGAAAGGGCCTTTAATAATGTGCTACATTGTTTATAGTTGTTTGCTTTTTACAATGCTTTTAGCTGCTTTTAATTCTTTTGATGCATTCATTAAATTACAGGTTTTATAGGACATGAAGTTCTACATTTAATTTGTACCTATAGGCCTGTCCAAACTATTGCCAAAAAGTGAGATTTCAGACAATGGAAAGCTTTAATTATTATCTTCTGGGACTTCCTGGAAAATATTTTTTAATCCACACTGACTTCTCCAGCCAGCAGGAAGAGGAGGGAGGTTGAAGGAAGTTGGGTAGGCAATTTGGCCAATAAACATTCAGATTTTAGATCAATTCAGATAAATAAACATTCCCATCTTGAATCCCTTTATTGGGAGAAAGGTGGGATATAAGTAAATAAAATAATAAATAATAATTTCATAACTCTATAGACAACTGGCCAATCATAGATCTCTTCTGTGTTTGCTCATTATTTGCTCTGGAGGCCTGGATGGACATGCTATCTTTTTTAAGGGTACAATGTTCCAAAAAAATATATATATATATATATATACTGTAAGCAATTAGCTTATACATTGTAGACTGCTTAGGGAGTGCTTAAGTGCACAGATAAGTGCTATAGAAGTGTACTTGCTATTGCTATTATTCTAACATAATGCCTCTATGTTGCCCCGATCCAGCAAATGCCCTTAAATCCAGCAAATGCCCTTAAAGAACCATACACCCAAAAAGGATGGGATGTGGTTGCTACAGTGTATCCTGGAATGAAAGAAACTCAGCCTCTTGGAAGGGATACATGTTTTTGTTTGTGCTGGAAATTTCTTCTGGATGGTCCATGAAAAGGGAAAAATCATGTGGAACTCTATCAAAATGAACATTTCCTCCACCTGTTTCATCCATTTTAACTTTTATAAACCACCTTGATTCTTCTTCATGGTCTCTGTGCCTCACAGTAGGGTGATTAAAAAGCTTATCTGTGGCAGGTGGGAAGGTCACTGCAGAATAGAAGAGAGAATGGCACAGCCAAAGCTGGCATCCTGACAAGACCTGGATTCATGCTGGTAGTGCCAGACAAATGTGGAAGGCTGAGACCTTGCAGACATCAGCCAGGGAGACACCTCTGGGGAAGGCAGCAGATGGGGAGACAGCCCTGGTTGAGTGTGGGACACACCAACAAGAGGAAGGTGTTTGGCAAGTTAATAAGCCAACAGGATAGTCTAGGCAATCCACTTTGCAAACCTTTGAGAGGAGAGGGTTGACGTTTCTTATGTCTACTATAACAGAAAAACAACTTGCTGGTCAACCTGAACTCAGCAGAATGCTGAACATAAAACACCAAAGCACGGCGAACTTCAGGGTGTGCATTGTTTTTTCCAGAGGCATGAAAGGATCTGGATAAAAGGTGGGCAATATAATGTCTAGAAGAAGGTGGAAAGGGGATACCACCTTAGGAGAAAAGAAATGTCCAGTCTGAGGACCACCTTTCTCTGTGAAAGATCAGAAAGGGCTCATCTGAGTGCAGTGCAGTCAACTCCGAGGACCACTTGGCTGAAGTGATGGCCACAAGGAATGCCATCTTGAGCATGAGTAGTCTCAGAGAGGCAGAACCCAGAAGTTCAAAGGGCAGCCTAGTAAAGTGCGTGAGCACCAATGAGAGTGACCAAGAAGGGGCCAGCAGAGGTAACGGAGGGTGGAGGTAATGCAAACTCTTGAAGAATCTCTGCAGAGTAGGCGAGGTGAAGAGCTTAGCGGATGATGAACCAGGGGGCTGGTTGGCAATGATAGCTGACCAGTAGACCTTGATAAGGGATGAGAAGGGCAGTCCTTGACCACATAGATGGAGAAGGAATTGTAAGGCTGTGGACAGTTGAACAGGTGAAGAGGGCTCAGCCCTGGCCTCAGCAAAGGCACAGAAACACTTCCATTTGTAGGAGTAAGACCACTTGGTAGAGTCTTTCCTGAGGACCCACAGAAGTTCTGGAGTGGTCATGGTCAGATCCTCCAAGCTGTCATGTGGAGGTTGCATAGGTCCGGGTAAAGGATTGTGCCATTGGAGTGAGAGAGAAGGTCTGGTAAGTTTGGGAGCTTGAGGTACTGGCCCCTGGACAGGTGGAAAGGGGCACACCAAGGTTGTCTTGGCCAGTAAGGAGCCACCAGAATTGCACTGGATCTGTCCTTGGTCATTTTGGTCAGAACTCTTGCCACTAGAGTGAGTGGAGGGAAGGCAGAAAGGAAGCAATGGCTCCAACTCAAACGGAAGGTGTCTCCTAGGGAACCTGTCCATAGTCCTGCTCTGGTGCAGAATAGTGGACACTGTGTATTCTCTGGAGTGGCCAAGAGATCCAGGCAAGATGTCCCCCATTGAGATGTTATCAGGTGAAATGCCTCCTGTGATAGTGTCCATTCATGTTGAAGAGCCTTGTCTTGGCTGAGAGAATCTGCCAGAACATTGTCCTTGCCAGACAGATGAACAGCCACCAGATGAATGGAATGACAACGGCATCACATCCAGAGCTGCGTAGAGAGATGGAGAAGCACAGAGGAATGGGTTCTGCCCTCTTTGTTGCTATAACAGACTTGGTGGTATTGTCTGTTACAACTTGGATGACCCTGTGATGGAGGTGATTCTTGAAGGCTTGAAAGACCTTGATGGCAGCCAAGAGTTCCAGGGCATTGATGTGCATTTCTATTTCTGAAGGAGACCAGTGACCTTGTACACAGAGATCTGCATAATGGGCTCCCCAGCCCATCATGGAGGTGTCTGTGGTGACCATCCTGGAAAGTTCTGGAGGTTGGAAGGGCATTCCTCTGAGGATGTTCCTGGGGACCAACCACCACAGAGAACTGCCAGTATTGGTGGCTGAACTGGAGATGCCAGTGGATGAGAGACTGTGGCAGTAGTTTGAGGTGGTGGTGAAGGCACTCTGAAAGAATGGTAGTCTGACCTAGGCTCAGATCAAGATCAAGGCACATCATGAGGAGAGTGAGATCGAAAGGAGGAATGAGCTCGATATCTAGAGGTAGATTGATAATAAAGCTCCCTATGGCAATAGTGATCCCAGTAAGATGGAGAGTAGGATCGATAAGAGGATGGATGTTCCCTCCTATATTTGTCAGCTCAATAATGATCAATATAGGATGCTGAGGTGTAAGGCAAATCTCTATAGCAGGGGTAGGCAACCTAAAGCCCGGGGGCCGGAATCGCCCCCCCAAGGCCTTTGGACTGGCCCCAGGCTGGTCCTGCCGCCCCCACCCCCACCGCCCCCCACCATGATTATATTGATTATTGTTGTTATTACTTGTTATTGGGGTTTTCTTGGCAAAATCTCCACAGGGGTTTTTCCATGGCTTTTCTGGGGCTGACAGAGTGTGCATGCATTTTTAAATAAATAAATATTTTTTTATTTTTATTTATTTATTTATTTATTTTTGGTGCTTTGGCCCCCCAATTGTCTGAGTGACAGCAACCCGGCCCCCGGCTCAAAAAGGTTGCTACCCCTGCTCTGTAGTATAGCCTTGATGATGATGCTGACAATTCCATCTGGTCCCACAATGGTGTTGGGGAACAATGAGATTGAGCTGGAGACACTTCATGGTGTCAATGGGTTGAAGATGAGAGTAAAAGACTGTAGGACCTAGCCGGAGAGGCAAATATTTGCAATGGCACCGAAGCAGGTACCAGTGGCAACGGATAGACTATCAGCAACTAAGATGGAGTTGGTAGCAAGGCCAGTAGCACAGAACCACTCAACGATGCTGAAATCAGGACTCCCAATGTTGAGTCCATAAAAGGAACCAAGATGGGAGGTTGAGATGTCGGTGTCAGTGTAGAGGCTGGCAACAAAAGGGCCATAGTAGTCTCCAAGGCTGCAGCTGGAGTTGAGGCTGGTGTGCAATCTGGTAATGACACTGAGGCCAAAGATAGTTCTGCAGTTGTAGAGAGTAGAACAGAAGCCTTAGATTTGTGCTTCCGCTTGGCCTTCTCAGCATCATAGTCACCAGAAAAATCAGATTTCCTTTTAGCCTTGTGAGATTACTTGTCCTGGAAGAGAGGGAACCTCTTGCAATGATGGAGACTGGCCAGCAGATGGCCCAGTAATGGCTCCAGACATAGAAGAAGCTTGTTCTAAAGTGCCCAATATCGAGGAGCTCGATGTCAAGGATAGCACTGTCAATGCCAAGGCTTTTGGAAGACTTGATGTCGGCGAAGAAAAAGAAACTGGCACCATTTTTTTTAGAGTTTCAAGATCTGAGGAAGTTTTGAAATTGGCATCAAAGCCAGAGGATCCTTCTGAGAAGATTTTTTGACAACAGGAAGGGAAAATTCCCAATAAAAAAGTTTCAAGCATTGGGCCCTGCTGACAAGAGTCGCGTTGGTAAAGGAGCGGCAGATGGAACAACGTTTGGTAATGTGGCCCTCATCTAAACAAAGAAGGCACTTAGTATGTCCATCTATGAAGGGACCTTACAGTTGCAAGAAATACAGAGCTTAAATAAAAAGTTGGAGGCCATAGGAGGCCTAGAAGCAAGGTGCCCAGCCGGGTGGAAAAACAGACAAAAATCTCATTTCCAAGCTCTGCTAGGGCAATGCTCACAAGAAGAAAATTAAGAACAAAAAATTGTAAGAAAATCAGAGAAAGATCGAATTCTACCGTATATGAAAGGAACTCAGCTGGAGAGCAATTCGAAAGCAGTTTCTCTTGCGGCGGATGAAAGAGGACTGAAGGAGGAGCTAGATTGGCAGGCATGCTTAGTACATGGGAGGGGGTGGGGCTCTCGCCAATCTGCTCAGATTTCTAGCTTCCCAAATGGAGTCTCTGTGCAGGCGCAAAAGCCTATTGTGTGAGGACACAGGTGACTACTCAAAGAACCACAATTACAGGTAAGCAACCTGTTCATCCCAGGGCTGGGGAAAAGATGGGATATAAAACATCATCAACATCACCAACAGCACGATCACTATTATCATAATCTGATCCCTGTTTTAAAAAGGAAAACTTTAAAAAATAACACACAACTCAATAGACATTGTAATAGCAGACACTATAAATTAATTTTGTGCTGCATTAGGTACTTACAGGGGACATCACTGAGAGATATGCTACAATGGAGAATGCTAACTATGGGAAATTTCAGGAAACTGGAAAATTTGAAATACTTGAAAGAGAATGAAATGCCCTCTGAAGAATTCATTCCATAAAGGAAGTTTCTAATGGCTTGGCACATAATCCAGTTAGGCAGTTGCTATTGTGGTTTTATGAGCAGAAGCTGAAACCATTTGTTTGGTACTGAAACAAATTAGCAATTCTACTTATGACTTTAACAAGCTACTCAATAAAGGGAAGAAAGTCTTCCGTTCAGAAGGAGTGGCTAGATTCCATCTGTTGCTGTGCTATTTCAAGATGTTTCAACCCACCCAGCAGATCGCTAGATGAAAGAAAAAGCTAGCAGCATTGCAATATAGACTGCTTTTGATGGTTCATGTTAAGCCTCTAGAATATTTTACTATTTTCATCTGCGTTAAAGGGAACCTGGGGTTTCTTTAAATCTTATTGAGAGTTCAATGGAATTAGAAGATCAACAATGAAGGTCAAACTTCCCGGAGAGACAATTGCTGTTTGCTTCTGGTCACTCTATGGACTGCTTAGCATTTTAAGATGTTCTATGTGCTAAAACCAAAATATTATTTCTGGTGCTTCCTGCTCATGAACCGAGAGTGCACTCCAAAATGGTGGTTCTCAAACACTGGTCCTCCAGATGTTTGTGACCAACTCACAGAAGTCCTTACCATTGGCCATCCAGTCTGAAACTTTGGAAAGTTGAAGTCCAAAACATTAGGTGGACCAAGGACTGAGAAACACTGTTGGAGACCATTATCCAGCCTTTTCTACAACATACAACATTTATCTGACAGATGCACAGGGGTTCTTGGGCAGTAAATAAGTTGCTGAAAGGATTGCCTTAAGACAGAAAATTTGACAGCTAGAGTATATATAGATGACCCATACAAACATTGGTGCTAAAAGAAGATATGAATGAACCATGACAGTACTGACCTTTTCCAAAGTCTTGACATTCCTATTATACTTGCTGAGTTGCTTTGAACTGTTGTTATTGTTGTTGCATGCTTTCAAGTCATTTCCAACTTATGGCAACCCCGAGGCCATATTATGGGATTTTCTGGGGCTGAGTGTGTGTGAGTTGCGCAAAGTCCTAGTGCATTTCCATGGCTGAACAGAGAATCAAACCCTGATCTCAAGTCATAGTTTGATGTTCAAACCACTCCACCATGCTGGCTCAAACTACAGGAGACTTTTTATCTATTTAGATTACAAGTGTATACACACATGTGGCTGAGTTTGAACTAGAAATCTCTGATAAGATCTTCCTAGAAGCCAGTGAACTGTCCAGTCATTTTTATTTAGCCACTGAGAATGGAAGATTATCAGTCCCTCCATTGCTTATATCAAATTATCGGGTATCCAGATACAACCACAGTATGGAGACTGCTGAGACAGAATCAATGTTTCCTCTGTTGCCCACAGCAATTAAATCCCAGTCACATATGTTGCTGCTCTGGCTGCTGTAATATTTATTTATCCCACCTTTTTCTCAGCCCAGGGACTCAGGGCAGTTTACAGATGTTAAAACCAGTACAGCTAAAAGTACCCATCATACAAAAGTAAAAACATTATCAATAGGGTTAACAGCAACTGAAAGTATACCTATTGAAAAGAAAAACAACAGACAATACATCACATTATTAAGGGTATTTTCACAGTGAGCAATCAGTCCTCAAAGGCCTTCTGAACCAGAAAATGTCTATTTGTGAGCGTGGTGGGGCAGAGAGAAGGGCTTCTTCAGAAGATCTCAAAATATGGGCAGGCTCATATGTGGCGATATAGGCTGTATTTCAGGGCAAGTTGATTATCATGCAGATTGGGCCACTTCACCTAGCTTGTAACTTTTTATTTGTTGATTTGAATTGTCCCCAGCTAAAAAATCCCCAGAAGTGTTTTACAAATAGATAATTTGATAATCTCTAGCCATCAGGTTTACAATCTAAATAAAACATGACACACAAGGGAAAAGCAATGGGGAAACAGGAGGAGGGAAATTAAAGGTCAACAACAGCTAAGTGCTGGCAAGGTGATGGTGTACTTGGCTGCTCTCCTTCTCCCTCAGAGACCACAGCAATGGCCTTTGCTTTTGTCAAGATGCTAGGCACTGCAGCTAGTATCCATCTGAAGCATTAGCTGGCTCAGATTCTAAGATTTAATTGTAGCCCCCACCAGCTATTTTAATGTTTGGTAGTGAAGATACTACCTCAACATT
>JAIPUX010001232.1:58680763-58692899 GCA_020142125.1 Phrynosoma platyrhinos | reverse complement strand
ACTCTATGATTCTATGATTTTCCAGGCTCTGCCAGGATTCTCCATATTTGAGCTGTTGCTGTTGTTTTTAAATTTTAACCACCAATAGCAACAGCTCACTTCATGAAAATCTTCCTTCCTTCCTTCCTTCCTTCCTTCCTTCCTTCCTTCCTTCCTTCCTTCCTTTCTTTAGCAGGCTTATCTGTTTGCCCCCCCTCATCCTTTCCAAACAGGTTTTGCATTTCCTGCTCAGCTCGATACAACTGGTAGGAAGACTGTGTCATAATTTGAACTTCTAGAATCCTGATCTAAAGGTGTTGGCTGCTATCTCTTTCTCTGTCTCTCTTCACCTCTTTCCATGTAAGTCTGCCAGCAACTACAGACCAATGAGACACTAATGTATCTTCCCCACTCCTATCTAGTTTCCATAGCCTCTTACCCCTTCCACTTTCCTGCCCTTTCCTTAACTAGCCTTTCATTATCTTTCTATCCTCCCTCAAGTTATTTTCTCCTATTGTGTTCTACTTCTCTCCTATATAATCCCTCCTGTTCACTATTCTGTCTTTATATCCTCTCCTCTGATACATGTGCTATTTATTCATCATGAGTCTTCACTGATACAAGGACTATACAATATAGGATATATTCTTTACTTCACTGCTTCTCAAATAATTTTACTAAGTAGGAGATCTTTCATTTGCTCAGGTGTAGGACCTTTTCAGATTTTGTTGTACATAATGTGCTACTCATGAGCATGATGACTTCCAGATCATAGTTAATACCTGGATTGTCTTTGTTCTATAATATTGTTTAGGAACAGAGATGTATGTTCCTAACAATTAAAGGGCCAAAATCTTGTTGTTACTAAAGTAAACCCATTGAATCAATGGTTGTCATGATGGTTGGGACTTCAACTCACAGAATGCCTGAGCATTGGCCATATTCACTGGTACTTCTGGGAATTGAAGTTTAAAACATCTAGAGGACCAAAATGTGAGAAACATCTACCATGAAGGCCTCAAATGAGATGAAAGTTTTTCTCCATCAATGAGGAATCTCAGCATGGAGGAAAGCAGAGGATGGACTAAGCCTCCCCATTCCTTTATGCTGAGATGCAAAAATGGAATGAGAACTAGGAATGTAGAATACCACTGCTCAGTTATGAAGAGCTTCAACACCTAATTCTGTCCATTTGTCTTAAAAATTACTGTCCAAGATGTGGCTGGAGCTGAGGAAGTGTGTTTGTGTGTGGGTGTTTGTTCAGGTGGAATCATGTATCTGTGTGTCTGTCTCTATATTTGACTGTGGCAGAGGAAATGTGTTGTATATATTATATATCCCATTTATCCATGATCCATTATCTGTTTAGCTCTATGTGTTATGACATGCAAACACTTTACTTTAGTCCCACTTTTACAGTGTGCTGTACTGTCCAAAGTATTTACAATATTAATCAGCATTACAGATTAATTCTGAAATATAAATGATATTACCATTCTTTCTCTCTCCCCCCCCACTCTCTCTCAGCTGAAAGTACTGTGCAGAACAGAAATCTCTTCTTCGGATATGATTGGATTATAATACAAGAGATATTTGGAAGAGTTAGGCACAAAGGATGCAAGCAAGTCCTGCACTGGTGCTTTCTGTACTTCATCAGGATAGGGGTGTGGCTGGTTGAAAAGGCAAATCAAAACATCATCAGACAATAGGAACAAAGTGCTACAGCTGCTCTTTCTGGTAGAATTTGCAAGTGCCTGAAGAAAGTTTAACTAAGGCTACATCTACATAGCAGAATTAATAAAGTTTTGATACTGATTTAATGGCCATGGCTCAATGCTATGTAATTCTGATATTTGTAGTTTTGTGAGAGATATAGGGGGGTTGCAGACTGCCAGAAATAGTGCAAATTGAGTCCACTTTTAGGGTTAGGGTTAGTGCTAGGGAACCATGGGAATTGTATTTTTTTCTGAGACATTGAGCCTTCTCTGTCAGAGAGCTCTGGTGCCATAATAAAATACAGTTCCCATGATTCCCTAACCCTAACCCTAAAAGTGGACTCAATTTGCACTATTTCTGGCAGTCTGCAACCCCCATTAGTCTTCTCTGCCAGAAAGGGTTTGTGCCACAACAAAGTACAAATCCCAGGATTCCATAGGACTAGAGCCAAGATAGTTAAAGTGATGTCAAGCTCACAGTCAATTTCAATGCAACTTTTGACAAGATCATTTGTGCATTAGAGTATAGGTTCAAAACAATTTGTTATCGTTATTATTTCCTATTCTCCTCAGTTCTAAAATATATAACACTAGAGCCTGGGAAAGTGAGGGGTCATTCAGATGTTGGGTTTTTTTTAAGCAGAATGATGCAAATAACCTTAATCACCCAGTCCATGTTTGTTATTCACACTATGGCACCACATCTATGTGCATCTTTGGGAGTTTGGTTGCTCACATGTACCAAAACTTGAATAGACATGGAGTCGATGATGTGAATCAATCAATTTATTTATTCGGTCCTTGACCAGCATAAAAATATAAAATACACACAATATATAGAATATTAAGACAATACTAATAGTAATAATAATAATAATAGTATAAAAGGAAATATGTAGACACAGATATAGGTACCAATGGACAAACTAGGACAAATACAGTGCCAAGCCAAAACTTTCTATACGCCCACTTAATGTCCACTTATCAGTTAACCAATTGTGGCCGCAGTTTACAGACAATGTAACAGAATTTGGCCACCATGTGTGATACTGTTGGATCATTGTTATCTAATAGGAGACGTAAATAAAAGGTATCAGATTTACCTGGGAATTTACACAGTAGTGGGCTGATCAATTGAGAACGAGCGTCCCTATAGAATTGACAGTAAAGGAGAACATGCTCATTGGTTTCAACATTGCCCGAGCCACAAGGTTTGGTTTGCTCACATGTACCAAAACTTGAATAGACATGGAGTCGATGATGTGAATGTATTTGAAATGTATTCAAGGCATGCAGGGTTTAATTACGAATTATCCCGGGTGTATTCTTATTGGTTATTCACACTGCTGATGATGCAAATCTATTTTAAAAACTCAGAGGAAAACCCGATATTGAGTATCCCAGGTTAAGTGTTTGTTGATTTTTTGCAGCCCCCCTCCACCTTAATTTGGTACATTTCGGATGCATGTGAACAACCTGCATTCATCCTAGATTATTTTCACCATCTGAATAGGGCCTGAAAAGAAGCTGCTTCTTCTTTTATTAAATCTACGGTATATTAATTTTAAAAACAAAATCAAAATCATACATTCCTTTTCTTGTACATCTTAATTCTTATATTCATAATTTACATCATATTACTTGAGTTCTCCACCAAAAGTATAAAGTATGCATTTCCCCCTTATCCTCCCTTACGTTAACTTGTACAATTATTTTTGTCAACATTACTATATTATTTCACCTTTGTTCAATTTCTTTCTTTTTATGCTAATATTTTCTTTAATAATGACTTTCCATCTTAACCTATATACTCTTCACATTTCTTTACCTCTTCTGACCACATATTTATCTTGTTTTCTTTCTTATAATAGTCTGTTTACAATGTTTTTTATATGTTAATATTCCAAACCTTATTCTCCTATTCTATTATAGAACCACATTCACTTTCTATTTTTTTTGTCAATTTCTTATGGATCAATGATGTTAAGTTATACATTTCTCTTAATTCCCTGACCTTCTGCAACCAATCATCCATAGTAAGGTAGATATCATTTCTGTTTTCTAGTTTTTAGCTATTAATAACCTGGTTGCTGTTATTAAGTATAGAACAATTCTCCAGTACTTCTTCTCTATCTCTAATCCCAAATAAGAAGTCATGTTTAATAAATATAACTCTGGAACAAAAGAATATATTATTTCCAACATCTCCTGTATTTTTCTACGTATCTTGTATCAATAATTTTTGATTTTGGGACAGGCTCACCATACATGTTAATATGAGCCCACCTCCTTCTGACATTTCCAACACTTATTCTCTCCTAATTTATATACTTTAGCTAGCCTTATAGGTGTATAATACCATCTGTAGTAATCTTTATATAATTTTCCTTGAGACCTTGTATATGCAAATTAAATCAAAATTTAAGGAAGATCTGGCTATGGATAGTTTTGAAGAAGCAGAAAAAGAATTAGAGAAAATATTCTGGTAAAGAGATAAAGGGAAGGTTTCAAAGTTTCATAGAATACTGCTGTGAAGAGAATTGGAATGAGACAGTTACAATAAATATGTTAAAGTGGGCACAGGAAATAGGGCATACCATTTTGCTCGAAAATTGAGAGAATGCTTGGAAAAAATAAAATAAAAGAAGCTTCTAAATGTTTACTTTACAGATATTACACACATCTTTCTTACATGTTGTACTTATAAAAAAAATTGTTTCCACATTTGGAAAAGAATATGAACTACCCCCAATTATATTATTAAATGATATTTACAAAAGGCAATTCATTTTCAGTAAATGGATTTTGTTGTTGTTAACTCTTGACTGTGACAGAAACTGAAATGAGTTTTGGCAAGCTGTTGTTGTTGTTGTTGTGTGCCTTGAAGTCATTTCTGACTATGGTGATCCTAAGGCAAACCCATCATGGGGCTTTCTTTGCAAGATTTGTTAGAGGAGGTTTGCCATTGTCTTCCCCTGAAGCTGAGAGCATGTGACTTTCTCAAGATCACTCAGTGGGTTCCATGGATGAGCTTGGAAATGAACCCTGTTCTTCAGAGTCATATCAACACTAAAACCATTACACCACACTAGCATTCTACAGTGGAACAACGATGATTCTGTCACCTAGCAATGTTAGCTATTGTGTTTGAGATTTCCAGAAAAAATTATTTAGGGAGTAATTCAACATTTTGCAATAAAAAGTCTAGAAAAATAGAGCTTTAAAGTTACTTGGCTTAATATCTGCTACTACATTGTTTTATTAGGGGGAAAAGTAAAAAAGAATGATTATTTTATTAATGGCCACTTGTTAACATTGATTTTATTTGTGTCTATATAGTTATATATGACATCTCTCTCCCAGGGCAACACTTAATGCCTCTGACATGCTGTGATTAATTTGTTAGTCTTTTTCAGGACTCATAGCTGCAGCAAAAACAAGTGTAGACTATCATCTTCTAGAACATCTTGAAAAGCATCCTATATAGAATGAGTCATGTATTTCTGAAGGTTTATGCTTACTGGGATATAAATCAAATACTACGTATTTACTGTTTTGGGAGGGGGGTTACTGTTGTCATACAGTGTTTAAATTCCTAGTCAAATGTTAATGTTTTTTAATATAGTGTAATCATTTTGCTTAATGCCAAAAAAGTTGTTTTTAAATTTCAAATCAATATAACCTCAGGTGCTGTATCTGGGTAAGAACGAAAGTAACTAGGCAGTGGAATTCTGATGTGTATTCATCATAGTGTAACATATTGCCAATCATTTCAAACCTATTATTTCAAAATATTTATTGGATTTTAATTTCTTTCTAATTTTCTCCCCAGTTTCCATTAAAGAAGGCTGCCTGAGGCATTCTGAGAAAGTATGTTGCCTAATGAAAGGTTAGCAGCACAAATGTAAACCTTCTGGCAAAGGCTGGTATTTGTTTTAGATATTAATTATCCTGAGGATTGCATATTTAAATTTTGTGTGTGTGTGTGTGTGAAAAAAAGCAAATGGCCAACTATGTGAATGCAAGTAATAGTCATTGTCCGGCCAGGAAAAAGGCCAGGGTTCCTGTAGACTAGGGGCAGGCAACCTTTCTGAGACCTGGGCCGGTCTCCTGTAGCCCCCTCCACGCACACTGCTGCCGTGGCCCCCATTTTGAGTACTGTGCATGTGCAAACGCATCGCGACTGCCATTTTGATTTCCAAAATGGCGATCGCAGTGAGCGCGGCCACAGAGTGGCAAAAACGTGCCGCGATGGTGGTGCACGGCAGTGGCGGCGGCGGCAACCTTCGGCCTGGGCTGGTGAGTCCAGGGCCTGGGGCCTTAACTGGCCCTCGGGGTGTAGGTTGCCGGTCCCTGCTGTAGACTGACTTTAGTTGCAAAGGAAGAGCATCTTGATGGTTGTCAGAAGGAGATGCAATATTAAGACTTGGATTCTAATTTGCACATCTATTACACTAAATGTTTAGGATGTGGGTGCTACTGGTTGTCAGTGGCATCACTAGATGGGTGCAGGTATTGCAGGCCCCATTGGGTGACAACCCAGAAAAGGGTAACACTCAGTTGGGCCCTCGATCTGTGCCATCCCATCTTCTCCTCATGACGAGGCAACCCTGAGGGAGGTTGAGTGTCCCTCAGTCCCGTTCCATCCTGTTCTTTTCATCATGAGGAGAGAGAAAGGGTGGCCCTGAGGGAGTGCCTCTCCCGCCCCTGGGTGATACCAGAAGTGGGGACGCCACTGCTGTTTGTTTTAAGGAATTGCAAGCAAATAGAGTACAATCTACTTAGATTCATTTCCAGAATCCCAAAGAGTGACCACTAGTCCATTACAAAAAGTAAAATAAAATAAAATAAAATAAAGAAAAAAGGATAACAGAATACACTATGGCTGGAATCTTGGGGCCTTTGCAGATTGCTAGAAATAATGCAAATTGAGTCCACTTTAACTGCCCTGGCTCAGTGCTAGGGAATCATGGGAACTGTATTTTTTTCTGAGACATTGAGCCTTCTCTGTCAGAGAGCTCTTGTGCCACAATAAACTACAGTTGGTACAAACTGAGTTCAAAGACAAAGAGAGAGAGTGGGAGGTGGAGAAAGAAACTCAGACATTTGAAAAGCAGCTGAAATAATAGTATGACAGAGGATTAATCAAGATTGTTTCTGCCAAATCGGGACAGTTGGAGGGTATGTCTATGCCAAGGAGTTACTATAAAAACAGTTAGCTCAGCATCAGGTGATTGAATTTTATAGCTATTCAAGGGCTGTAATCAAAAAAGGAAAGCAAAATGTTGCATCTAAAAGCTCCAGAATAGTTATCCCATTTATTTGTTTTTTGTAAACTGATGTAATGTCCTGTCTTTCTCCAAGTATGGGACCCAAGATGGGTTATAACAAATTAAAACAGAGTACAGCTAAAACCTATTTATACAGAACTTTTACAAAAACTGTTAAAAACACTAAACTGGAACAGTTTAAAATACATTAAAAGATAGTGAAAGCACAAAAGCTTAGCACACTAAAGAGCCTTCTGCCACTGTGTGTTAAGAGCCAAAGGCCTGCCTCTGTAAAAATGTCTTTGCTTGCTGGTTGAAAGAGAGCAGAGAGGGGCCCAACCAAGCTTCACATGGGAGGAAATTCCACAACCTACAAGTAGCCACCAAGAAGGCTCTCTCCCTTGTTCTCAAATGCACCTGTCATGGTGGGACGACAAAGAAAAAGCCTTCCCTTGAAGATCTTAAAACTCTGGCGGGCTTATGGAGGGAGATTTGTGCCTATCATGACCACACCTCCATGGCCTGGATGATGGGTTCCAGATATTTGCAGTATTTATTTGATTATGTATTAATTGTATCATTGCTACTGTATAAACAAATAATCCAGAGGCCTGCTGGATGTGGTGTATTGGTCCTCATGGAAGCATCTTTCTTTTATGATGAAATGTATGATATACAGTTGACTTTTCATATACATGGCTTCTGCATCCACAGATTCAACCATCCCCAGCTTTAAAATATTTTAAAAAACTTAATCCAAAAAGCAGCTCTTGATTTTGCCATTTTATATAATGGCAAAAAGAAAACCTTGTTTTTGCCATTTTATATTTTACTACCCCATTGTATATAATGGGATTTGAGCATCCATGGATTTTGGTATCTACAGGGGGTCCTGCAACCAAACTCCAGCAGATAACAAGGGCCCACTGTATATGCAGTCAAAAACATCACTGATCCAACAAATATTTCTGAAAATTAGATTTTTCTCTCTCTCAATTCCCTCCTACCCCCATCCTGTCTTATTAGGGTAATTCACCATTTGAAACTGGAAAACTTAAAACTATCTGAATTTTTAAAAATAGATGTCTAACAACATCAAATATTCCTAACACTTCTAATTGCTGTCCTCAATGTTTTTGTTATATTATTTTTCATCAGTAGGCCTTGTGGAATTTATTTTCTTGATCTCATTGTAGTCAGGCTATATCTTGTACATGAAGACATGGGACAACAGACTTCAAATCCCTTCTCAGCTGTGGAAGCCCACTGGGTGACCTTGGCAAGTCATACACTCTCAGCCTTAAAGGATGGCAATGCTAAACCTCTTCTGAACAAATCTTACCAAGAAAACCCTATGATAGGTTTACTGTATGGCCACCATAACTTAGAAATGACTTGAGGACACACAATAACAACAGATTGTAGAATCACTGGAACAGGTATCTGAAATGATGGGCTCAGCGGAGAGGAGGAGAGTCTGCCTTGCAATAGGACATCTATACAGTGTGCCCTTGGTATCTGCTGGGGTTCGGTTCCAGGATCCCCTGTGGATACCAAAATCCATGGATGCTTAAGTCCCATTAAATACAATAGTGAAATGGTGTCCTTTATATAAGATGGCAAAATCACGGTTTACTTATTGGAATTATTTTTTAAAAAAATATATTTTCAAGCTGTGGGTGGTGTGGAGAGAAGGCAGAATAGATCATGCCTTAGCAACAGCCCCTGGGAGTGGGGGCAACAGCCCCTGGGAGTGGGGGCAACAGCCCCTGGGAGCTTACCAACTATCTAAGGCAGGTGCTTCATTCTACCTAATGACAGAGCCGCCCCTGAGAATGGTGGATTGGGGCTACAGAAACTGCACGCCGTGGCCTCGATCCTCCCTTTTGTCACCCCCAAAAGAGTGGCAAAATGCTACTCCTTTTAAGAGCAGCAAAAGGCTGCCCTAAAAGCCAGCGCCGCAGCTCTTTCACACCCTTTTGGCGCAGCATGTGTACACATTGTGCCAGGAGGGCGTCCTATGCCATGCACTGTGCAGACTGGCGTGTGGCATCAGGATGGCATCGGGGTGGGGTTGGGGCGGCCGGCGTGCAGCTGCCCCGCCCCAACTCCACCCCCAGGCTTGTCTTTTAGGCCAGTCTGTAAAGGCCCTTAGTTAACCTGAGGGCTAGTGTAGCATAAGGTTGGAAAGACCACAATAAATAAGGACGGTATGAGAGTCCTAAAGGCTATTAACTGTTGTTCTTTAGAGTTAAATAGTATGCAACAAAGTATAACAAGAACAAGAGAATGCAACATCGTAACAAATGAAACATTGTTAACTATCATTCAAATAAAGTTTTATTTGCATGGCATGTATTGAATGGGTCTTACTCTTAGATAAGTGTCATGTGATTGCAGCCTGACTCACTCAATAACTCACTCACTCAACAACCCTTACAACTGCTTAGTCAGACATTCTCATGTCATCTTATAGGCAATCAGGCTACTATTCAACATGCCCAGTATTCTTTCCCATGCAAACCATCTACGACTCCAATAGCAACAGTGGGAACCAGGTACTTTACAGTTGGTTTTCTACCGTTTTTGTTTGTTTGTTGAGGACCCTGTCCGTGCCTTTCCAGGATTTATGCTGGACAGCAGACCTGGCCCTGTCATTAGGTAGAATGAAGCACCTGCCTTAGACAGTTTGTAAGACATGAAAGGGTAACAATTTACTTTGTCATCTTTGTATTTTGACTGCCAGGACTGAAGAAAGACTTGGTAAATATTCTGCTTCAGGTATTGAAAAAGCTTGGTACTGAAAAAACATATGTCCATCAGCATCAGAAAACAGAAGGTATTGGAATAGTACTAACAGTAGCATAATGTAAGAAATATGTGTGTGACTCCTGTGCATTAATGCTGTGGTTCGGTGGGTAGAAAAATCCTAAAGAAGAAGCTATAGTTCCTTTTTCAATCAAGAAAGGGGGAGGGAGAAGGAAAGGAGCTTTGTTTGCCAGGGATAGGAATTAAGCCTTTGTTTCTTAATGTATGGGCTACAGGGAATGGAAAGATAAACTCCTTATAATGAACTTTGTATTATTTGTTTGTATATATTATGTATTTTTATTTAGGGCTTTGAGATTGCTGCCCGTAACTGCTGAGCAGAAAGATTTCTGTCTGCAAGTCCTGCACTGGTGCTTTCTGTGGTGGATGGGATGTTGAGAGACTCTAAGAGGGGGTATCGTAAAATAATAATTATCACCTGGAAGTTATTATGGTATATTGATGAAATTTTGTCAGTGTCATCACCACCAAAAATGAAAAATCCATTGTGGGGTCACCGATTTGACAACACAGATGACGTCATTCATGAAGTGGAAGAGTGGTTTAAGGTGCAATCTGCAGACTTCTATAATAACGGTATTCGGAGGATCAAGAAACACTGGGGAAAATGTGTAAATCTGGATGGTGACTACATAGAGATAAGTTAACAACTACAAATCAAAACAAACTTTCTGTCAAATTTTTAAAAAGGTGATAATTAAAACTTTATGATACCCCTCGTATATGTTCTGGGTTTACTATTAAATATATGGTATGGGTGCTGATTTTTATGGTTTAAAAAGAGTTTATATAAATCTGCAGATTGCTTAAACTTTTGGAATTGTTTTTGCAATATTGATTTGTGATCCCACGGAACCCAAAGAAGTGGTACATGTGTAGCATTGGCAAATATACAGATGAAGTCTCTCTGTAATGGGAACAGATGGATCTGTTATTCCCATGTCATGCTACTGCCAAAAAGATGGAGGGTGGGTTGGCTCTGTATCCACTGGGGAAATGTGTGTTGTAGGGTGTAGACAGCACCGTGTGACATCCCACAGTGTTGCAGGGTGTGACATCCCACAGGTGGGGTGGTACATCTGGTGGGATTGTCATGGCTGCTGGCTGAGTGAGAAAGGGCATTGCCTTCCTTTCTCACTCACCCAGCAGCCATGCTAGACCCTGAATAGGACCTCTGGAGGCTGCATCCTCATTCCTCTCGGCAGCAGCCACTACCGGGGAGGGTGGTGGCTTCCATTCAGAGTCTGTGCCAGACTCTGAACTGGACCTCTGAAGGCCTCAGCACCCACCCCCCCATCAGCAATGACTACTGCTGGGGCAATGGTGCATTCAATTCAGAGTCTGGCAGGGCAGCCATGCCAGACCCTGAACAGGCTCTTTGGAGGTCATGGCAAAGCACCACCACCAGCAGTCTGGCTGGGCAGTGGGGAGCTGTCTGGGATAGACAAGCAAGACAGTGGGAGGGAGGCCAGGCCAGGCCAGGCCAGGCCAGGCCACCCCCCGCCCCAGCCATTTCCAGGCACCCTCACTGTGTGACAGCAAAGGGAGTAACACTACTGTTTTTTTCCAACAAAAATGGCAGGCAGTTCCTCTGGAATGTTTCTGAACTCACTGAATAACCTGTTAACTATAGTTATATCTCAATTAATGTTCCTCTGGTAAAATGATCTCTTTACCAGAAAATTAGGAACCAGAGGCAGCAATAACATGGAAAGAGTAGGGATAGGTCCCTATGTCGCTAAAAAAGGAGAAGAGAAGGAAGAGGAGGACAGTTCAAAAGTTTCAGCAAACTTTTTATTCAAAACTAACAATATGCACAGGTGAAATGAAACAACTAGGCCAGGGGTAGGCAACCTAAGGCCCGGGGACCAGATGCGCCCCCCCAAGGCCTTTGGACTGGCCCCAGGCCAGTCCTGCCACTGCCGCTGCCCCCTGCCATAATGATATTGATTATTTTTATTACTTGTTCTTGGGATTTTCTTGGCAAAATCTCCACAGGGGTTTTGCCATGGCTTTTCTGGGGCTGAGAGAGTGTGCATGCATATTTTTTAATTTTTTTTAAAAAATAATATTTTTATTTATTTATTTATTTTTGGTGCTTCGGCTCCCCAATTGTCTGAGTGACAGCAACCCAGCCCCCGGCTCAAAAAGGTTGCCTACCCATGAACTAGGCTAACGAAGTCTAGTAGAAATAAACAAAAACGTTTTGAATTTTCTAGGAATCACTTGGAGGCTTCTCCCAAAATGCATGCAAGAATGACTTTCTTTCCCCATTCTCCTCTTTTCTCATGATTTCCAATTTGATGCCCAAATTTATAGATCAGTGACAGCAGAATCATATTC
>JAIPUX010001232.1:58666592-58680663 GCA_020142125.1 Phrynosoma platyrhinos | reverse complement strand
GCAGTGAAGTGGGCAGCACCTTTTTGTCCCACCCACCCCCAAAGTCCTGCCCCCCACCCTGGGTGAACCTGGGCAGTGACACCATTGGGTAGATGGAGGATGAGGAAGAGGGATATAAGAAGACTTTGTAAACAGAGGTTTCTTTATCAGAGGGTTTGTTAACTGAGGTACCACTTTTTCCTACTACTTACCAGTTGCTCTAAAACCCTGTGTTAGGGCTGAGGTAAAGACAACCATCTGAAATGAACCAGGAGTTGTGCCAGGAGACTGGAGTCAAGAGACAAAGCCAGAAGTAAGGCTCAAATGATATTTGTTGTTATTTCCCATTGTGACAATGACAACATGGCACTGCCAAAATCTCTTTAAAACCTTTTATTCTTTTTCTCTGTGTGCCACCGCTACCACCACTTTGTAATGCTGAGTCTCACTCACCCAAATATTTTCCTCTGATGGTAGCACACCGGGTCTTTTTATCCCACCACTGCCACCACTTATGTGACAGCTACCTCCCTAGCTGTCACCAAATTGCACAATGAGACCCTCAAACTTGGATCTCTCACTTGAGTGACTCCCACACTTTTCCTTTAACTCTGGACCACTATTTAGGAAGACAGAGCATTCACTAATATTATTTATCCATGGTAACATTTGACTCATAATTTCTTAAAATACCTCAAGTGACCACATGTTGAACCAAAACAAAACAAAATTTTATTTACAAGATAGTTGATTACAGTATCTTTCTTCTGGTTGGTATTCAGAGTTGATACAGTGTTTATGTGCTTAAACAGTTACAAAGATTTACAGTATCTGTTACTGTATTCTATAAGTGATCTCTAGGTTACAGTTTCACATAAAACTTTTGACTAGACTCTGAGCTTTAAAATTTTGTTGCTACTTTATGACTTTACCAGCCACACCAATTCAATTTCTACACTTGACTTCTTTTAAGGTGAACCCAGATACTCAAAATCCCTTCCAACTACCCTTTCTGCAGTGTATCTCACTAATTCTAACTCAGAACCCTATCGCACTCCACACTTCTCAGCCTATTTATACTTGCTCCTGGGAGAAGCCCCACCTTTTCTTGGCTAAGCTCCCATTGGCTGTTGCCAGGCTTGCTCTGATTGGATGAGGGCATCATTATCCAATTATGATTAGTGGATGCCAGTGGAATTTCCAGGGATACTGTAGAAATGTATGTTGGTCTTGGTCTCTTGTGTCTTCTGGTATTGTTGTCCTTTTGAATGCAGCTATGGATACCTAACATCACAACCTGTTTATACCAATATTAGCTCTGATTATATTATCCCTGATGACCATGTTGCACCAAAATTAGCCTGCATTGAATATTCAGTGGGACTTTCAGACTATCCCATAAAAGCCAAATGGGCATTACATGGAAAACCTTGTAATTTTACAGTTACCAACAAAGAGCCAAGGATATTTCACAGGTCAGTGTGACATAGTGCAATGCATTCTAATAATAATAATAATAAGTTTACAAAGTCTTCTTATATTCTGATTAAGAGAAACAAGGGAGATTATTTCAAATGCTGTCCTTCCATTAAGAATGATGGATGATTTAAACAATATAACAGGAAGATAGTAAAAAGCATGCAGCAAGCTTGTCCCTTGTGGTTAGGTTAAAGTATTTCAGATATCCTTCCTTATTTGTACAGAATAAAGCCTATTTCTATTAACATACACCAAAAACAACTTCAGAATGTGGGGATTTTTATATTTATGTTCCTCACAGATTCCCCCAGATGTATCATTTATTTATATAAAATATATCACAAATCAATACAAACTGGGGTGGCTAACCACAAAACTACAACTGCAGTGCCCAGCAATGATATAATCAGTCAAGAAACCAATGACAAACAAGAACATACAAGCACATAGCTAAAGTGACAATTGGAATCAGCTACTTTTCAGCCTCTATCTAAATCAGAAAGGGTTGTAAGAAAACCAAGGGAAAAGGTAACTATGGGATCTCAGTAGGGAGCCCAAGCCAGTGCTGTCAAACCATTGTTTTTGTCTTTCTCAAAGGAAAAAGTTATTCTCTAGTGATAATCAGTGAAATTAAATCATTCATCATTGCCCTGACAGCAGTGGCCACTGAAGACTACTATCCAGATCCAGCCAGGAAAATCTGAATGTGGCAAGAGGACTTCTGTGCACAGCTTATAGCCCCACTGGCCTGCATGGCCAATGGGGAGGGACATTTCTGGGAGTTGTTCAAAGGTGTTGCTATGGGGAAGGGAGAAAAATGAAATTCTTCCCCCCTAATAAAAAGATGTAACTTTCCATAATGAAATTTTTCTTCAATTCACAAATTTCTAACTCCAGTCAAACATTTAAAAATACAGTTTAGGCATCCAAAGAAAGTGGGGAAGGCAAAGGTACGAGGGGAGTGCAAACAGAGAATGCAAGGGTTCTAGATATGAAAGTTTTTCACTGTTTCACTCTCTGTAATGCTACAAATAGCATTTTCCCTATAGCTACACTCATGGAATAATAGCTCCCAAAAAAAACTTTTCAGGTTCTTTATATGGATCAAAATGTTACTGTGCATTATTAGTTTCCATCATAACCATATTTACTTGACAGCAAGCCCTACAGAATTCAGTAGGACTACACTAATGGACATCAGGTGCTGTAGGCTATATTTCACAGGAAGGAACTGGGAAGACAGCTTCTGAGTATTCATTGCCTTATGAAATTAAAGGGGTTGTCATAAGTTGACAGGTGACCTGAAGGCACATAGACACACAATATCCAAGTACAGCTGCTGCCACACTGAAGATTTAATGCTGACACAGCTTTAATGGTCATGGCTTCATCCTATGGAATCTTGGGTTTGTAGTTTATTGTGGCACCAGAACTCTCTGACACAGAAGACTAAATATCTCACAAAACTCCAGATCCCAGACTTCCATAGCATTGAGGCATGGCAAACTGCATGTGTGTGTGTGTTCTGTATGTCTTCTAGTTCTTTTCGACTTATGGTGACCCTAAGGCAAGAATTGGGGTTCTTGGCAAGATTTGTTCAGAGGAGGTTTGTCATTGCCTTCCCCTGAGTCTGAGAGAGAGTGACTTGCCCAAGGTCACCCAGTGGGTTTCATGTACAAGCTAGGAATCAAACCCTAGTCTCCGGAGTTATAGTCCAGCACTCAAACTACTATGCCACACTGGCTCCCAGTCTACACCTGTTGAGAATCATCCTAAGAGTGCTGATCCTGTTTATATTGCATGAGAACTGGAGTGATTATGACTGTGTGAAATAGACATCAACAGATCAGCTCTAGTGAACATAACTTTCTTATTATAACAATGCTTTTATTATATAAACAGTATTTTATATGTCTGAATACATGTTTTTATACACCCCCCCTTTAAAGAAAAAAGAAAAGAAAAAAGAGATCATAGCAATTTACAACAAAAATACAATTTAGCTAAATCAGCTATAAAATAACGAAACAAGAATTTAAAACAGTACCAAAGTCCATAAAAGATCAAAAGGTGCAAGGGGAACAGTGAGGTCTTTGTCTGGGACTGAAATTAGAAGAAAGAGGGGGCAAGGCATGCCCCTTTGGGGAGGGTGTTCCAAAATCAGGGTGTCCCAACTGAAAAGTCCCTCATCTTAACAATCCTCTGCCTCCCCTCAGATGGTGGGGATACCCAGGGAAGCCCTGGCCTTTAAGTTCTTAATGTACTGTAAGATGTGCAGGAGACAGGTAGTTCTTCAAATATTTTGTTCTTAAGCTGTGAAGGGCTTTAAAGGTCAAAATCAGTGCTTTGAATTGGGCCTGGAAATCATGTTTACCAAGTTTCATAAGCAACGCAGAGACACATTGCTGCCTCAGAGGAGCTTTACAGTCTAAAACCATGTCATTTGTCACTAGAGGCAACCATATCAAGTTATGATCACTATTATTCTCCACAGAGAGATGTGACCATGCTTTGCATATAAAAACCTTTCACGCTCAGGCTACTAAATGGCCACGCATAAGCCCAGCCTCCCACTCACTCCTGGAGATTCCAGCCAAGAGGGAAATCTTTCTCCTTCTCCTCCTCTTCCAATTGTACAATGTGTTGATATGAACACAAAATCCATTTTAGAATTGGGATATTTCCCCCCTTCCAATCCTTAGTCTGTTGCTAGATCCTCCAGTTGCCATGGTGAATGGGATGGAAGCTATCCTTCCAGTCAAAGAGGTGTGGGAACTGCATGAAGGGAATACTAATGTGAAGGAAACAGACAATACATTGCCTTAAAAAACCCACACACACCAGTGCTGATTTGAAAATAAAAATTAATCTACCGCAGGCAAATGAGACAAGCTAACAAAAATATGATACTAAAGGATGGAAGCCAGAAAAACAAACAAGTGAGCATGCACCCTTAATTTATTTTGAGATCAAAAGAAACAATAATTGTGGGAAGAGATATGTAGCTAGGACAGGGACCTCCAGATCTTCTGTCATGGTTTATGATTCTGCCTCTGGCTTTGAACTATAATCAGACAGGAGTCCAAAATAGGGCATGTCTGTATAAATATGTTAGTGCACTGGCAAACAGGTAGATGAGGGGTGGGCAAAATAGTGGCCTCTTTCATTAGCCAGGAGGACTTTCATGGTAGAAGCCCAAGCCTTACTTGGCCAGGAGAATTAGGGCTTACACTAATAATAATAATAATAATAATAATAATAATAATAATAATTTTTATTTATATTTTCCCACCTCTCCCTGCGAATCGAGGTGGGATTACAACACAATTATAAACAATGTACAAAAATACAATATATAAAAATGATAACAATAATAAAAGACAACAATCCATTTAATAAAATACAATATTATAATACTCCCAGAGTATTACAATATACATCTAATTAAAAATTTAATTATCATCTTGTGAGTAGATACTCACTCACTAGAAAGTCACCAGCCAATAAATGTTTCTTGCCAATCTCTTGCAAATTATAGTATCAATCTGAGGCACTGGACTAGTGCTATAATTTCAGAAGATTGGCAACAAAAATTAATTGGTTGGTAGCATCCTAGAATAAGTCTCTGCCTTGAACTGATTATATGCCAGGCACATGTCTGTATGGTGGGAGATTCGACATGTGAGCAACTTTCCAGACTCAGCCTCTGTCAAGACAGAAGATTATGCTAGTGGATTGGGCAATGGAAAAAGTGAAACAGACCTCACTACCCTCTGACGGAGTGTGTTCCACTATCAAACAGCTCTTACTGTCAGGAAGTTCTTCCTAACACTGAGGTGTAATCTCTTTTCCTGTAGTTTGAATTCATTGCTTTGGGTCCTATTCTCTGGAGCAGCAGAAAACAAACTTGTTCCATCTTCAGTATGACATCCCTCCAAATATTTAACAAGGGCTATCATATAATCTTTTAATCCTCTTTTCTCTAGGCCAAACATGCACAGCTCCCTATGTCATTCCTTATAAGGCATGGTTTCCAGACCTTTTACCAATTTGGCTACCCTCTTCTGGACATGCTCCAGCTTGTCAACATCCTTTTGAACTGTGGTACCCAGAACTGGACATAGTATTCCAGGGCAGACCTGACCAAAGCAGAATAGAGTGCTACTATTACTTGTCTCAATCTAGACATATACTTCTATTGATGCAGCCTAGAATCACATTGGCTTTTTTAGCTGCCACATTACAAATCACACTGTTGGCTGATGTCCAACTTGTGGTCTACTGGGACTCTTAGATCCCTTTCACATTTCTTGTTGTCAAGAAGGTGTCACTCATCCTGTATATGTGCACTATATCTGTGCATTTCATTTTTTCTGCCTAAATGTAGTACCTTCTATTTCTCCCTGTTGAAATTCATTTTGTTGGCTTTGGCTCAGCTTTCTAATCTATTCAGGTCATTTTGAATTTTGATCTTGTCCTCTGGGATATTAGTTATCCTTCCAATGGGAGACACCACCACTTGGTCTACAGTAGATACTCACTCATAGTCACAAGGTTGTGCGTTTGATACCAGCCAGGGACTCCAGGGTTGACTCAGCCTGGCATCCTTCCAAGGTCACTAAAATGAGTCCCCAGCTTGCTGAGGGCAATTAACTTACACGTTGTAAACTGCTTAGAGACCGCTTAGTTCAGTATGAAGCAGTATAGAAATGTAGCTGCGATTGCTATTCTTTCCCCAGAATAATAGTGGTCAGGCCACTGGCTTCCATGCTAGGGGTTCAATGTATCAACTGTGGGTTTTATTCTATGCTTTGAAGAAGTTCAACAGCTTGGATAGATCATTGAAAATCTGGAGTAGGTCTGCTCTGTGGTACATAATAACCAATGGCCTGAATCTTGTGGGGGAGTTATGAATGTGTAATAGTTATGGTGTTATGCAGTGACCCCCATCTTGATGCCTCCAATCCCCATTTACCAGGTAGCAGCTGCAATGATTGACTGGGGTCTGTTCCGCTCCAATTGGAAAGCAGCTGACAGTCCTGTCCCCTCCCATGAGTGATCTCTGGAGCAAAAGGAAGAAGAAAGACTCTTGTTGCAATTCCCCCTCATGCTGGAGATCACTTCCATGTAGAGGTGGGTGGGACTGTCAGCCAGCTGCTTCCTAATTATCATGGGAACTGATTCCCATCATCAGCAGATCACAGTGGTTGTTAATTGGTAAAGGGGGTTTGGAGGACTTTCTTACTCACTATATACCCCTAAACTAAGAGATTATGTAGGGATCATGAATACAAAATAGTAATTAGTGCATAACTCTAGCTTACACATTCATAACTGCCCAACAGGATTTCAGCCAATGTGTTTGTTTGATTGTTTATTGAATTTATACACTACCTTTTCTCCCAATATGGTATCATGCCCCCCTCCCTTGAGAATCCAGTTTATGAAGATGAAGCAGACCCACCTGTCAGACCCCCTCCTGAAAGTTCCAACTTCTGAAGATGAAGCTGACTTACTACAGCTGTGCCCTCCTCCAGCTTAGACTGACAGCTCCCTGAGTGATCCACAGGAGGAGGAGGTAGGAGAGATAACACATCAAGAAAGGCAAAGGTTGTGGCATCTGGAACAGACTCAGTTCCTCCCTAACAGACAAAGTGAGAGGCTATCTGCATGCAACAGGGAAATGCCCTCCTGAAATATGATCTGCAAGTTGGGTGGGGCTGACTCAGTGAGCTTTATAAGGCAAAGGCTTCCCCCTTTTGGTTGCTGGAGACAAAAGTGGATTTCTTTCTGAAGCCTGAATTTATAATGAGACTTTACTCTGAGATGCAGTGGACTGTGCTTAGGATTTATGGCTCCTGACCCTGGACTATTAGATGTTGGATTCTGCTTATTCCTTCATCTTCTGAACTCCTGGCACACTGCCTGATGGTGCAGTGTGAGAACAGGGAAGAAGAGTTCCAAGGTGGCTAAACACTGTGAACTATAATGACAACATGAACTGTTTCTAGCCAATCTTTGCTGTATAGTTTATACAGGAATTACATACCCAAACTACAACAGCTAAAGAATTAGAGCCATAAATTTGCTTCTCTACTTCTCCATTTATTATAACTAATTTTCTGTTCCTTATTATAAATGTTTTGCTTATTTAAGCAAGGAAAAGAAAATTGGCTATGTCGTTTATGTCATTTGTTACAATTAATCAGTACAACATAATTTACAGTGTGGGCATTCATAATATTTAGTATGATCTTGTTAAAAACACATGCCTTATATGTCTTGTGTATCTAATCAATCTTTGGAATGTAGACTTTGGGTTAGATATCATCCTGGACTTATATGAGAAGCATTTTTAATAGAGAAAGTGGAAGGCTTATCTACAATCCTGCTTTGTAAAATACTGTCTCACAAGCCATTTTGCAATAATTGGGGTAGAATTTATACAAGAATAAATGGGCACAGGATTGCAACTTTTGTCAATGAAAAAGCAGTAGAATCCTGAATCAGATTAGTAAAGAAAAGGTAAGTACTACCATAGGAGTACCTGGTTTAAAAACAAACCTGTTGCATTTTTTCGGCAACAGAATGCACAACTAATGTTTTCTAGCTGAAATGTGACTAATAAAGCTTCACATATTCAATAGTATACAAATGTTGGACTTAAGCTTTTTTCTTCTTCTGGGTATTTCTGCTACTCATGTAAAAAGAGTGATTAATTGTATCCTTCAGTTTATAGTCCACTCACCACTCTTCTTCTCCACATCTAGTCACATCTACTTTTCCTGTTGTTGTTGTTGTGTCCCTTCACATCATTGTTTACTTACAGCAAACCTATCATAGGGTTTTCTTGGCAAGTTTCTTCAGAGGGGTTTGCCATTACTATCCTTTGAGGCTGTGTGTGTGACTTGCCCAAGGTCACTCAGTGGGTATTTTTGCTCAAGTGTGGAATGAAATTCTGATCTCCAGAGTTGTAGTCCAATGCTCAGACCACTACACCATGATGCCTCTCCCTTTCTGCGTTTACTTATATCTAATATTACCTGAGTCTATTAATATATTCATTGTTTTGTGAATGAAGTACAAATAATTTGGTTTGCAACAGTGGTGGCCAGTTTCTGGGTATTCAAGGTCTGCCTTGGCACCACTCAAACCAAGAATGGACTAACCTTTCCACTGCCATAAACTTTGGTAGTGATGGCAAAATATTAACTGCAGTATCCCTTTGAAGCCAAAGTGGTGACCCTCTGCATGCATTTGCCTGAAACCTATTGGCAGTCCCAACTAGAGTAGACCCACTGAATCAAGGGGATCAATATAAGTGTTGATTCATCATTCAACAATTGATATAATGGGTCCACTTTAGTTGATACTGAAAACCAGAACACATGGGATCAAACAACATCAGAGTGTCATCACAATGGAAAACATTTTTAAAGAGAAAGAACACACGTTAGGATACACAGCAGCAGCTTGTTTTTGCCTGAGCCCAGAGGGAAGAGCAGGTTTCCACCCCTCCTTTTCTTTCCTCCTCCCAAGAGTTAATTGAATTCAAATTACTTTTGCACTTTGAACTCAGCTTGCAGCAATTGAAATAGGCTGAGGACAAAGAAGGAAACTGGAAGAGAAAAAGAAACTGGGACATTTTAAAAGCAGCTGAAAATATGGGATGACAGAGGATTAATTGGGACTGTCCCTCCCAAATGGGACAATTGAGTGTATATAATTTATTAGTGGCAAAGAAGGCTTTTGAAAATACAGTTCCATTTATAAACCACAAATGAGCAATGTGTGCCTTGTTTTAAAGGAAAAATGGATGATTGCTGCTGTCATCACAGCACCAAATTGATGGCAGTAGCAGGGATGCAAGTTGGGAAAGACCTGGGTCCAAATGCAAAAGCAGTTGGAGGGGCTGCATATCGTAATTGGCTTTGCTTGAAAATAAGTATGTATTTACTTCATGTGGTGGCATCAGAGTGCATTACACTTTACAGAGGACAGGGAAAAAGGTATCTATTGAGCAGCTTATAGTCTAAAGCTTACAGCTGAAAATTTGGTGACACATGAAGAGAAGGGGAGGCAAGATAAAGAGAGAAAGAAACTGCAATTGTTTCATTACTATGTGCTTATCTTTAATTATAGGGCCAGTTGCAATAAGCATGTAGGAATGAGAGAGCTAGAACATAGGTAGAAAATACTGAACAGAAAATATTTAACACTTTTTCATTTACAACATCCTATGAAGTAGTGCAAAGAGATAGCATGGTATAGTTGATTGAATGTTGGACTAGGGCCCCAGGAGAGCAGGATTTGAACCATGAAAACCCAATGTGTGACCTTGGGCAAGTTGCACTCTCCCAACCCCAGAGGAAGTCAATAGCAAATCTTTGAATAAATCTTGCCATGAAATCCCTATGCTGTGAGTTGGAATCAACTTGAAGGAACATAACAACAAATACAGTAGAGCTCCTCCTACCCTGCAGATTCTACATTTTCCCCAATAACTGCCTGTGGCAACTTTCCATGTTTCATCTCAATGTAGAATCAGTACCATGCAGGTGTATTTTTAGAAGGCTGATGTAACACAAAAACATGACCCTGGACTGCATATTAATTTCTTTAATTGCATAGAAAAGCTCCACATCAATGAAAACACTAGACTGCACTTCAACCTTAGTTGTGAGATACACATTAAGAATCTTCCACCCAGAGACATGAACAGCTGCACTGAAATTATGTCAATAATGTTTTAAAACTAAATTCAAATGTAAATTGTTTTTTTTAATTTAGTGTAGTTTTCATTTGTTGTGTTGTTTCCTCCATTTGCCTCTTCCCCTGGTGCCCCTACTGGACTTTTTCACTCAATGGAGGTTATCAGACAAGGCTAAAGCAGAACAGATTATGTCTATGGCTGAACCTCATCAAATGACACTGTGGCTGCACTATAGCTGATACATCCTCCATCCATGACTATTGCACAACTTTTCATTGATGGGCTTTCCCCATCAATTGCTGCCAATATTGCTGCTGTAGCATCAGATCTGGGTGCGATAATGTCTGGGCAGCTGTTCTGGCATTGGGCAGCCACATGGTATCAGTTTTCTTCTCTCCCTCACTCTCGCTTTCTTTTCCACTATTTCTAAGCAACTTCTTTCCTTTTATATTTTAAAAAAATATTTTCTTTTTTCCTCCCCCACCTAAATCACATTCCCATCATTCCTAAATACTGTATGTTTAAAAAAAAAAAAAGAGAGAGAGAATATTAAAAAAAAACAACCCAAAAGGCACACTGATAAAGCAGGGTTAAGGAGCATGTTGGGAAAGACAGTCCCAGATCAGCTGCTGCAGTGATGCAGGCACATGCGAAAGGGACTGCTCCCAACCCAGTATACATCTCCTGAGTTTTAGTTTGAACTTCAAAGGAACTATCAAAGGTGATAGACCCTATCCCCAAAACTATTTCAGCACTTTGGATAGCTCCTTTGAAGTTCACACAACAGCCTACATGCCATGGCTGTAATGGAGTATGTGCTTTACTCCCACATACTAAAATACTCCTCCCTTTGACAGGAGTATTTTAAGGCAGAGCCGGGGAACCTAAGGCTTTCCAGAGGTTCTGCTCTGAGTTCCTCAGTCTCAGCAAGCACAGATATTAAGGAAGATGGAACTTATTGACAAATGACACATAAAGAGCATCATCCTAAACATGCTGATGGGTAATCATTGCTTTAGAAATAATCTGCACTATTTTTCAAGTAAACATACTTAAAATGTAGTATGACTGTGAAGGGGACAATGGAGGCATTACAAGGGAATAATGCCACAAATTAGAGTGTATCATCTAACACAGGGGTAGGCAACCTTTTTGAGCCAGGGGCCGGGTTGCTGTCCCTCAGACAATTGGGGGGCCGAAGCACCAAAAATAAATAAATAAATAAATAAATAATAAAAATAAACAATTTTGTAAAAAATTAAAAATATATGTGTGCACACTCTCTCAGTCCCAGAAAAGCCATGGCAAAACTCATGTGGAGATTTTGCCAAGAAACCCCCAAGAACAAGTAATAACAACAATAATCAATATCATCATGGCGGGCGGCGGCAGGACCAGCCTGGGGCTGGTCCAAAGGCCTAGGGGGGGCCGCATCTGGCCCCCGGGCCTTAGGTTGCCTACCCCTGATCTAACAGATGTAGGCATGTGGATCATCGTACAGTTTGCCCAATTATTTTCAGTCAGACAACATTATCATGAAATTTCTATACCCTAACCCCCCCCCCCCTTTTTAAATAATGTTTCCACTGGCATTGTTTCAAGAAATGTGTCTAGTTTCTGGTACAAACTCTGATGCAATAGGATATTCCATATTGGGGATATTAGTCTTTCCCTGTCAAAGGTTTGCAAGATAAAGGGACTCCTACAAGTCCCTCGTAATAGCAGGCAGGGTCAACAGATGTTCCCCCAGTCTGATGTCTGTGGCCTTCTTCACTGTAAGATAACTCTGCCATGCAGTGTTTGCAGCACTGAGCCAGGCAATTAAAATATTGATGTACATTTAATTCTGTGGCTCACAGTGTGCACAGTATGGCTGATTTATTAAACACTTTGTCTTAATGCAAAAGCTAACTGGGTGAAGTATGCATAGTGTCTTTGTTCAATGCCATGTTCTTCCTCGTTTTATTTGATGGATCTCTGCATTCACAACCAAACAAAACAAGGGCAAGCCATTTAAGTGGGCACAATTCACCCATCTGTACAGTGATGTAGTTAAGTAATTTTAGATTCTAGACCTAATGGTCTTATGGGAACATTCTCTCTGGTGAGTAATGTGCATTACTTTCACTCACTTCAAAACATGATAACCCAGACCTGTTGCAGTCCTGCTTAGCTGGCTCCACTCCAGCTAAATTCAGACCTTTTCATTTTCACCTTTCATTATACTGAGAACCTAAAAAATTAAAAATTTTATGTTGTGAGTGACAGCTTAGACATTTGTTTCTAACACTCAGAAGACAAATGCAATCCCTTAGATCAGGTAGGGTGGGGAACCTCCAGCTTGTGGACCAAATCTGGCCTTTTACCCCAACATGGTTTCTAAGATGGTGCTTGTCTTATATAAAAGCTTCCAGTCTGTACATGGCTCCTACAAATGATTTATAGTATGAGCAATGCAGAGTTGTAGTTATGGTAGGTGGGTAAAATAAAGGCATTGCACTCATAAGACTTCTGCCCCCTCAATGAAATTTTCCTTCATTTCCCAAATGTCTTGATTGCAGAAAGTAAGACACAGAAAATTGTTCACACCCAGAACTCTTGAAATTGCTGTGTTCACAGCCTTTTCTTTGCATGTCTAAACTGAATTTCTAAATGCTCAACTGCAATTTTTAATTACTGTAATGGTAGAGTTTTGAAGACTGAAGGACAATTTCACTGGGAAGAGGCTGAATTCCTGTGTTGGGGATAATGCCATCATGTTGCCCCACTCCTCCATTGTTATTATACTCCAGCAATGCAAAACACATTTGAGATTGGGTTGGCATTCTGTATTATTCTTAATGAACTTATTGCCCATAGGGTTTCCTCACACTCCTGCAGTACCACTTGAGATACCTTTGTATTTGCATTTTTTTATTATTGTAAATGGTATTGGTGTGATTGAGTTCACTGACCTTCATAACATATTTAGTGCAGGAAATATGTTCAGAAATATCCAGCACACAATAAAGATATCAGTCATCTCCCTAAATAAATCCTGAACAGACACTTACATCTGGGAAACCTAATACCTGAATCAGGAATAGGAAACTCCTGAGTGTCCTTGGGCCATTTCCCATTCACACTGAACTTGATATGGGCTACACCAGCCCTTCCAGGTGAAACTGGAAGTGACTGTTTACATGCTAAATCAAGGTACAAAAAGAAACACACTTTGTTTTAGAAGAAAAACATCCAACTGAGAAGCCTTCTGAGGTATGACTCTTCTTTTTTGTCTACCCCCTCCCTTTTTGTGGCAATTTGGGGCATTGCTGATGGGATTTCCTGGAACCACAGAAGTAGCCTTGGGGAGGACAATACATGGCCTAAGGACTGTTTTATGTATATTTGTTGTGGCTGTTAACTGTCCTCAAGTTGACTTCAACTCATGGCAACCCTGTGGAGGAGACATCTCCAAGTCCCCTAGTCCTCAACCTCTCTGCTCTGGTCCTGCAAGCACAGGCCTGTGTCCTCCCTGATCAAGTCTAAACTTCTGGCATGTGGTCTTCCTCTCTTTCTCTTGCCTTCCACCTTTATTAGCATCATTGTCATTTCCAGTAATTCGTTTTTCCTCATGATGTGGCCAAAATACAACAGCCTCAATTTAGTCATTTTGGCTTCTGGAGAGTTCAGGCTTGATCTGTTCTAGAGCCCATTTGTTTGTCTTCTTGGCCATCCATGGTATTCTCAGCATTTTTCTCCAGCATCACATCTCAGATGAGTTGATTTTCTTCCTATCAGATTTTTTCACTGTCCAGCTTTCACATCTGTACATGTTTAGAGGGAAACACAATGGCTTGGTCTATCCTCACTTTAATGTTCAGAGTTATGTCTTTACACTTTGGGCCTTTGCAGACTGCT
>JAIPUX010001232.1:58623271-58636552 GCA_020142125.1 Phrynosoma platyrhinos | reverse complement strand
TAATAATAATAATAATAATAAGTTTTATTTATAACCCTCCCCTCTGCTTGGCAATCGGGGCGGCATATTTATTTGTCTTTTTGGCTGTCCATGGGATCCTCAACACTCTGCTCCAGCACCACATCTCAAATGAGTTGATTTTCTTCCTATCATCTTTCTTGACTTTCCAGCTCTTACATCCATACATGGTAAAAGGGAATACGATGGCTTGTATGATTCTAACTTTTGTGCTGAGTTGTATATCTTTGCATTTTAGAATCTTTTCTAGTCCTTTCATAGCCACCCTCCCCATTCTTAGTCTTTTTCTGATTTCCTGACTGCAGTCCCCATTTCTATAAATATTTTATCCCAGATATGGGAATTCTTTTACTATTTCTATTGTCTAGGTTGAAATTGTGAAGGCCCTGATGTCATTCTTTTTGTTTTCTTTATGTACAACATTAAGCTTGCCTTTGCACTTTAAAACAATGGATATTTGATCTTCCTTAATAGGTGTTCCAGATCTGTGAGGTTTTCTGCTAGTACTATGGTGTCATCTGCATATCTTAGATTGTTGATATTCCTTCCTCCTATTTTCACTCCTTCTTCTGTGTCCAAGCCTGCTTTTCTTATAATATGTCCTGCATATAAGTTGAACAAGTAGGGTGATAAGATGCAGCCTTGTTTGACTCCTTTGCTATTTGGGAACCAGTTTGCTGCAGTCTCTTGTGTCTCCCTTTTTGTGGATGGGGATGTATATTGATCGTTTCCAATCTATTCGCCATTGTTTTGTTTTCCATATCTGTTGACATATGTTGGTTAACACTAGAGTTGACTCTGTCAATGTGGATTGCAGCAGTTCAATTGGAATATCATCTGTTCCTGGTGATTTGTTTTTTAAAAAGATTCTAAAATGCAACACTGATTGATACTGTTAAGCAAAACACTCCCAGTTGAAAGTGATTGGTTCTCTGATTCTTAACGAATGATAGTAACGTCATACTACTGGTATTTTTCTTTGGTTTTTGGATATAACCTTGATTCTTCCTTTTTAGTTGATTGAGTTTGGAAGCATTTAAGGACAAAACATGATGTACCACATTTGTTAAAGATATCTATGAGATCACAAGAATGAATTCTTCTTTTTGAAAGAGAAAAAAGCAAAAAGCAGAGAAACCCTCCCAAAGCAGAGTGGGTTATGTTCTTAAAAGTAAGACAGAGCACCATACATATAAATGGATTTCTGTGTGTGCACTGATTTTGCAAGTGTTCTGTATAAATTGTACTCCCTGCCCTATTTCTCTTGTTCCATGTAAGAGGATTGGGAAACCTGTGATTTCTAGATTTTTTGAACTCCAGTTCCTATCATGTCTAGCTGAAGGTTCCCCACCTGATGTAACATTTGATCTGAAGGATAAACATTACAAGCATATTTATCCAGATGTGTAATCATGTTAAGCATTTAGAAGCCGGCAGGGATCAAAGTCAAAATGGAGTCTCCTCTTAATAGCATATTTTAGCATCTTCCTTATTTAATCCCCCCTTTTACAAATAAGCTCCTCTTGCAGGCTACACAAGTTACATGGTTCTTTTTCTCCCAGTTGTCAAAACAAAGTTGGCTGGAATAAAATTGTCAGATGGCATGACATTAACAAACCCTTAGTATCCTCTCTGACAAGATGTCAGGCTAGCAAGCTAATTACTACACTTCAAAACCACAGTAAAGTACAGTATATGAAATCTAAAAGCAGCAAATAGTTTGAAGAACAGGAAAACATTACATCTTAAAAGCAAGTAATTAACCTGCATCAAAGGAAATTCATGCTATCTAAAGTACAACAATCATTTCTTAAGAGTAAAGTAGTAAGCTATTAACCAAATAACTTGTGAGAAAGAAGGTCACAACAGGAAAGGCAAAGGGCTGTTAGAGCCTTCTCACAAATCAATAGCTGTTGTGTTCCTTTAAGTTGTTTCCAATTTAAGACTGCCCTAAGGCAAATCTGTCATGGGTTTTTCTTGGCAAAATTTATTTAGAGAGAGTTTACCATTGCCTTCCTCAGAGGCTGAGAGGGTGTGACTTGCCCAAGGTCAACCATTGGGTTTTCATGGTGGAGCGGAGAGTTGAAATCTGGTCTTCTGGATTCCTAGTTCAAGCCATTACATCACACTGGTTTCCACAAATCAATATGATCTGCCAAGCTGGGAGATGGAGTATGGGCAGTGAAAATCCTGCCTTCAAGAAAAGCTTTCTTTTTCAAGTGAGTTCCTCCCAACAGAAAAGTCATTCCATTTTAATATAGTATGTGTGTGCATGTGCATGTATGTATAGGGTTGTCTGGATCTAAGGCTACCCAGGACAGTCATGTTATTGAAGTCTAGAATACTCCTGAGGTTTCCAACAAGCCACTCCTTTTAATACATCTGGGTGGCATTGGGAAGCTTCTTATGTGAAACTGGTAAATAGGGATATATTGAAGTGTTTGACAGGTACTTGGAAAATACAAAGCATAATTCTCACTGAGCCTTGGAATTCATGGGATGACTTTGAGTCAGCCACTCTGACTGACCTACCTGAAAGGTTTCTTGTGACAATAAAGTAGTGAGGAGGAACTGCACATGCTACTTTGAGCTCCCTTGGAGGCAAAGAGGTATATAAGTGTAACTAATAATAATTTGACACTGAGATGAGGAACTGTAGTGGACTAGGTCCCTGTGATGTTTTCCAGATTGAGTCTAAGAGCATAATTAACTGAAATCAAGAGGATATTTTGTTATATCCTCTCTTCAAGTTCTTCCATCATTAGATATATGGCAGGCAACTCCCAGCATGCATATTTACCTTCAAGAGAATGTTATTTACCTGTTTCAATGATTGGCTCATTTGCCCTACACATTTATGTTTTGTCTTCAGTGAGCATCAGTTTATTAGACCCTATTGCTTTCTCCACACAACTGCCCAGGGCTACCAACGCCTCATAAAGATCTGAGGAAAAGGAGAAATATAATTAGCCAAGCTGTGACTAACTCAGCCCATGTAGTTTCAGCCCCATGGGCTGGAACTAGGTTGAAATGAGTATAGATAATGTCTCATCCAAGAGTCCAGTGTGACAGGCAGACACCTTCAAAAATCTTGTCCAGGGTCTTGGGCTATAGTAGCTGCAACTCATCCAAGGAATTGTCATTGGCAGAGGGTGAGAATATCTCAGTTTCTGATTCTGTAAGACTTGAATTGTCATTCTTTGGGCACATCATGAGAAGGCATGAATTGTTGGAAAAGACAATAATGTTAGGAAAGATGGATGGAAGTAGAAAGAGAAGAAGGCCACATTCTAGATGGATGGACTTTATTAAAGAGACAACAAATATGAGTTTCAAGGACCTGGGCAGAACAGTAGAGGACAGAGGGGCCTGGAGATGTCTCAGCCATACTGTTGCCATGGGTTGAGATCGACGCAAAGGCAGTTAACAATAACACAAAGATCAAGGGTGGGCAGCCTCTTTTAGAGAAATTCTTGGGTGCTGCATTTTGGTGACATTTCCGCTTGAAGCTCTTATTGCGAATAACTAAGCCTTAGATGAGAATTAGGAAAAAGTATCTAAAAACTGGGAAACCACCAAATGAAGGTATCATGGTTGTGGCCATCTGTGGAAGGCCAGAAGACCAGATTGGGATCCCAAGAGGGCTGGATGTGGGCTCAGGTGTCCCATCCCTGTTTGTAGATAAAGGGGCTTCTGAATTGGCAGTGTGGTGACAGATCTCATCTACTGTATGCCTTTCAAGGAAGAGGCAGTCAGCTATCATGTTCTCCAGAAAACTGGAGTTTTTGTGATGCTGTTCACTACCCAGAACAGTTCCTCTGGATGACAAGCATATCTTGTTTCAAGTAATTAGTCAAAATTATTCATTGGAAGACCCAGCCCATCCTCACAGACCTAGCTGCTTCTTTTTGGAGGATACTCTAGCCTCTGAAATGTTACTGATAAGTTTTTATTGCAAACCCTAGAAAGTTAGCAAGGAAGCATGGGTCACCCTGGAACACCCTATCTCCCACCATCTGGACGATCTGCATCTCTTTTTCTACCTGGTTAAACACATAAGTTCTGCTCCCTGCTTTTCTCCTTCCTTTTGTGCCTGTTCTCTTTCCTTATGTTCTTGTGGTTTTACATTGTAAGCACACACAATCAATGCATTGTGCCTTGCCTTTGAGATGCTACCAGTGTTATTGTTAATCATCACCATTGCCATCACATTTAAATAATGGTTTAAAAAACATTGGTTATTTTTGAAACAAACAAGAGTATATACCATTATTTCTTTGCAAATGTGTAGTTCTCCCTGGATGGCTGTTCCTCTCTCTAAGGGAATAGACTGGCTGATGATCTGAAGTGATGATATTTGTGGTGAATGGATCTGCACAGTCCTTGTTCCAAGGACATCACTATAATTTGAGAGCAGAGTAGTGTCAGCACTGCACCACCCTCTGCTACTCACTTTAGCTGCAAAAATCACTGCAAGTTAAATTGTGCTCTCATATGCCTTCTTATGAAACTCTACTGCTCTCTGGGTTTATATCTCAAAGGTATTGTGATTCACAAGCTGGTTAAAATGAAGAGCCAAGGGCTGTCCCAATTGGCTTTTAAACAAAGACTAATCCATCTTTGATGTGCATTTATCTAACACACATCTAATAGGCAGCATGTGTGCACAGCACAGCTGTAAAAGGTAGCTGCTGAATTATCACACAAAGTAAACCTGGACAAAAGAAGGCCTATATTTTATCACTTCAGTTTTAAATATGTATCCAGATGGTGCCTTTTGTGCAAATGGAGACTTTCCTGCTGCTCTCATGTGTGAGTGTAAACTGGGTGTGTCCTTATGCCTTCTGTACTTCAGCAAAGATTACTTTCTCTAATTCAAGTCATACCAACTGCCTGGTATTTTTCCATCACTGTCCTGGCTGTTATTGTTCCCACCTGAACCCTTGGCTTGATGTACACTTGTGCCTTCACATAAACAGGTTCAACAAACACTCTGTCTAGGAGGCTGTTGGACAAACAAACTCATGCTTTATATATAAGATATTTTGCATTTGAGTGTAAAAAATAGAAAGGGGGATGGTGCTGGTGAATATGGCTACTATTGTGACTGTAATGAAACTGACCTGATTAATCACTACCACAGTAAATTATGGGCCTAAGCAGACTGGCAGCATGGGGCTGCCCTGGGAAGGTGCGCCGTGGGATTGAGGCATCCCCATGCGCTCCTTTCACAAGTCAGCGAAAGTATGCATCAAAAACGTGAGGCGCACTTTGGGCCTTTGCAGACTGCCAGAAACATTAAATTGAGGCACTGCCCTGGCTTAGTGCTAGGGAGTCATGGGAATTGTATTTTTTTCTGAGACATTGAGCCTTCTCTGTCAGAGAGCTCTGGTGCCACAATAAATTACAGTTCCCATGATTCCCTAGCACTGAGCCAGGGCAGTGCCTCAATTTAATGTGCACTATTTCTGGCACTCTGCAAAGGCCTTTTTGCTGACTTTTCCGCCGCAGTGTGTCCAGACGTTGCAGCGGGAGGTTGCCCTTGGAGCGCCAGCCATGCGGAGGACCGGCGGCTCCGAGGGCAACCTCGGGAGGAGGAAGGGGCGCCGAGCGTGCGGCTGCCCCTCCTCTTTCTTGCCTCGAGGATGGCTCTATTAGCTGTCTGCCGAGGCTCTTATGTTTGTAGCAATTAGTACACAGAGCCTGGAATTGTTTTTAAGGTGAGGTGGTTCATAATTAGCAGTTTTGACTACAGTCAGCCCTCCATATCCAGATTTTTATCCACAGATTCAAGCATCTGTGATTTGAAAATATTAATATATATATATATAAATTCCAAAGAGCAAAGCTTGATTTTGCCATTTTATATAAGGGACACCATTTTACTCTGCCGTTGTATTTAATGAGACTTGAGCATCCACGGATTTTGGTATCCATGGGGGGGGGGGGGTTGTGGAACCAAACCCCAGTGGATATCAAGGACCCACTGTACTTGCAGGTATCTTCTCCTTCTCCTTCTCCTTTACACAATAATGAAAACAAAAGACTTTGAATTAAAACAATCACCACAATTGTCATCATCAACCCTCACCACTTTTTCCTCCTCCTCCCCTGCACCCAGCTGAAGCTAGTTAACCACCTGAGTGCCATGAAAGCAATAGCTCACTTCAAGCTGCCTGTTGACTTATGGCGACCCCATGAATTGCATAGGAGTTTCTTAATGATGATCATTTAATGCACTTCTGATTGATAATTCCTTAGGACACTCAACTATGTAGGAGTCTTGGTGGTCCAATTTTGCTAGACCATTATGGAGGGGGCCCATCTTAGTCTTAGGGGAATCTTGAGCCCAAGGTCTATTAGTTAGTAGCTGGCAATGAATTGGTTGAAGCTCAGTAGTAAAGCTGCAGTGGTTTGCATGCACATGTTTCTGGGCTCTTGAGCTTATCACACTCTTAAAAAAATCAGGTTTACCTGTTTCAGCTTGAATCTTCATCCAGGATACACCCGGATGTTATTACACAAGCCAGCTCCTTAAATCACCGCCGAATCTGCTACTCGAATCCAGACTGGGTAAACCGCGGCACTCAGCCGACTGATTTTTTGAAGTCAGAAGCTCCCAACTGTGAAAATCAGCCAGATGAATGTGCCTTCAACCTGTGGTTTACCCAGTCTGGATTTGGGTGTAGGATTCAGCGGCAATTTAAGTAGTTGGCTCATGTGATAATGTCTGGGTGTATCCCGGATGATGATTCAAGCCGGAAAAGGTAAGCAGGCTTTTTAAAAAGGGCAATAAGCTCTTCTATTTCTGATATCTTCAGGGGCCCCTTCACATTACACAGCAATAGTGCTAACATTCTACCTTAATTGCCATGAGTCCATCCTAAGGAATCCTGGGGTTTGCAGTCTGAGGGAAGCACTGGAGCCCTCTGGCTGGGAATTCTAAATTTGTTGTTGTTGTTAACTGCCTTGAGTCAATCTGACCCATGGCAACTCCATGGATGAGACATCTCCAAGACTCCTTGTCCTCTGCTGTTCTGCTTAGTTTATGCAAACTCATACCCATGGCTTGCCTAATAGAGTTCATCCATCTAGCATGTGGTCTTCATCTTTTTCTACTTCCTTCCACCTTTCCTAGCATTATTCCTTTTCCCAATGACTCTCTCTAAATCCATACGATGTTGCTATGGCAGTTAAAATGGAATCATAGTGTTATAATTATATAATGTGAAAGGGACCCTTTTTAGACTAGGAAAAGTTCCTATCTGAAACCCTAGTGTCCCTGCCAGGCAGTGTAAATTACAGTGATAGAGGGACCCAAATCAAAAAGTGAGTTGGGCTAGAGCTGTCACATCCACACATCCTAACTTAATTTTCTTTTTTCTCTTTCTTCTCCCTCTTTCTTCCTCTTTCTGTCTTTTACCCTTTGTCCTGCACAGCAATTTAGGCTTATGGAAAGTATTCATTGGCATGAATGGGAGCTTTATGAACAAGACAATCAGACTAGTTGCTACTTGAGGCTAGTGTTTTTAGGGAGAGGTCACAGCATGCAAGAAAAAGAAGGTCATCTCTTCCTCCCCAAGCTGTAGACTACTAAGCTGCTGCCACAATGCAGAATTAATGCAGTTTGATACCATAAGCTACATCCTGTGGAATCTTGGGATCTTGGGAATCTGACAGAGAAGACTAAATATCTCACAAAACTGCAAACTACTGCATTCCATATCATTGGGTCATGGCAGTTAAAGTGGTGTCAAACTGCATTAATTATTCAGTGTAGATGCAGCCTAAGCCATCTTCAGGTAGTAAGCTTTTTTAAAAACATTCAGTTGGCAATAAATGATCCTGTTTTAAAAACCTAATTCCTGAGCTGTGAGGAAGCCAGGGAGCCTGACATGATGGGAAGGCCATCATGACAGACTTCCTTGCTTCCCCACAGTTCAGGAATACAGGTTTGTTTGTTGCTAACTGCCCTCAAGTCGATCTTGACTCATGGCGACCCTATGGATGAAACTTCCACTGCTCTGCTTTAATCCTGCAAACCCATACCCATGACCTCCTTAACAGAGTCCATCCATATGGCATGTGGCTTTCCTCTCTTCCTACTTTCCTCCACCTTTCCCAGCATTATTGCTTTTCTAATGAGTCTTCTCTTCTCGTGATGTATCCGAAGTACGGTTTGGTCATCTGGCTTCAGTTTGGTCATCTTGGCTTCCAGGGAGGTTCCAGCTTGATATGCTCTAGGACCCATTTGTTTGTCTTTTTGGCTGTCCACAGGATTCTCAACACTCTTCTCCAGCACCACATTATCTCAAAGGAGTTTATTTTCTTCCTATCATCTTTATTAACGGTCCAGCTCTCATATCCATACATGGTAATAGGGAATACATGGGCTTGTATGATTCTAACTTTTGTGCTTAGTTGTATATCTTTGCATTTTAGAATCTTTTCTAGTTCTTACATAGCTACCTAGTTCCAGTTCTTACACTGCAGTCCCCATTTCTCTCAATGTTTGATCCCAGGTATGGGAATTCTTTTACTATTTCTATTTCTTCATTGTCTAGGTTGAACTTGTGAAGGTTCTCAGTGATCATTATTTTTGTTTTCTTTATGTTCAACATTAAGCCTGCCTTAGCACTTTCTTCTTTGATCTTCTTTAGTAGGCATTCCAGGTCTGTGAGGTTTTCTGCTAGTACTATGGTGTCATCCTTGTATCTTAGATTGTTGATATTCCTTCCTTCTATTTTCACTCCTCCCTCTTCTGTGTCCAAGCCTGCTTTCCTTACAATATGTTCTGAATCTGTGTTAAGGAAGCAGTTGAAAAGGGGTCCGCCTTAACAGCTCATGGGTAAACCTTTAACTTTTTGTGGGGTGTCTTGATGTTTTAAAGGGGTTGATTCTCTTAAATTCTAAACTGAGGATTATTTTTATCTGTACACGTTGTTTTGTGTATTATATTCTGCATTTTTTCATTTGTTTATGTGTTTCCTCATTGACAGTGCTATTTTTGTGTTCTTCCCCACGCTTCAGTCTTTGATTTTTTGTTGGGTTTTTTCCTATTTTATTTTATTTTTAATTGTTTGATAAGACTGATTCAGATGAATATAAGTTGAATAGGTAGGGTGATAGATGCAGCCTTGTCTGACTCCTTTGCAGTTTGTAATACATTGTCTGAATTAGGGTTGTTTTGTTTCTACCTGCCCGCAGACATTAAATGCCTAATAAAATTACAGTAACATTTTATCTGTGCCACTACATTATGCTGAATTATGCTCCACTTGCCATAACTGTGACAGTTTTTGCCAATTCACAGACGAAGATGGATAGCGTCCATACAGCCTGGCAAACACTTTTCATTTCAAGTGGGGTTTCCCCCAGAATCCCATTGGAATTAATGAAGAGTGCACAGCAGTAGCATTTAGTGGACTGCATCCAATACATCCACTGTAAAATGAGAGTACAAAAGACAACAACCTTTAATTTTACTTGGCTCATCATAACCTAAACATGGAAAAGCCAATTTAAAACTAATTACAAAGTTTTTTTTTTTACAAAATTACTATTACAAAATTGTCTGAGATCATCATAGGCATTTTAATGAAACTCTGAAAAAAAAAAAATCAAAACCCATGTTAATAATTAGCAGAGACCATTACCATTAGCAGGTGCTGCTCTAAAATTCAATACAGCTGTTGGTTAAAAAAAACACCCCAACATCTACTTTCAAAAGGTTTAATACTTGTAGTTACACACAGCTATGAAATGAATTCTGTATAACACAGAACAGACACCTTTGTTACATTAAAATACTCTTTCATATTTCTTCGGCAACTAGACTTTGCTTTGCTTTGTTTGTTCATGAGAAAATTTATCCAAAGTAAAAGGCTAATGTTTTTCAATTGGAACAGTAAAGCATATTGTATGTATTTAAAATTTTATTTGCCAATTGTTATGAGCTAGGTGACAAAGGTGCTATTCAGATAGGCGGCTCTGGGCCACCCCTGCTAGCCACGGATTGGGACCATGGCAACTGTACACTGTGGGCCCAATCCTCTCTTTTGCCACCCCTGAAAGAGCAGCTCCTTTCAGGGGTGGCAAAAGGCCGCCCTAAGAGCCAGCGTGTGGCTCTTTAGCGCCCTTTCTGGTGCAGTGCGTCAAAACGCTGTGCCAGAAGGGCGTCTTGATGCTGCGTGCTGTGTGTAACGCCGCATAGCATCAGGATGGCGTCAGCATGGGGTTGGGGCGGCCAGTGTGTGGCTGCCCCACCCCATCTCTGCCTCCAGGCTGGCCCTTTGGGCCGGTCTGCAGAGGCCCTATAATCCCATTTAAGAAATGGAGAAGTAAACTTGAAGGATGTTAACCAGTGTGGCCTAAAATCGTATTGTTATTCTTCCCTAGGGTAAAACCATTGAATCAAGTGGATTTACTTTCATGTTTACTCACTATTCAACAGATGATGTAATGGGTCTACTCTAGTTGGGACTAATCAACAGGATAGCAGCTGATTTGTTTTATGTCAGATACATATTACAAAAAATAAAAATAAAAGATAAAATCAGTATTGATCACATTTAAGACACAATGGTTTAAACTGAACTTGAAACTGTCACTATAGTACCTGTGTGCAGTGCATGTGCCTCTCTCTGTCTCTGGGCTTTCTCCCTGGAGAGGAAGCCTGGAGATAGAGCAGCCAACAAGGACATATAAATGTCCTCCCCTATTCCTTGGCTTTCTCCTTTCTCCCTGGAGAGGAAGCCCGGGAACAGAGCAGCCAGGAAGGGCATGTGGTCACTTCTCCTCTGGGTGTCACCCAGTGTGGTTTGCACCCCTTCCCCAGTGATGCCACTGCCTGTGTGATAGTCCTTCTTCCCTCCTCACTGCAGCACCCAGAGATGCTCCAAACCCTGAGCACGTTTGTGGGGTGCTGCAATGAAAAGTGAAATTTATCGCCTCTACTCCACACCTCCATAAGATTCCACTTCTCTGACAGTGTTACATCCTACTTGGCATTAAATAACCATCTGCCCTCAAGCTGAGGCCGCTGCAGGATGGAGAATTTTAACGCAGATCTCGCAAGTTAATGTTCTTCAAATCATGTTAGCTGAATGACTGGGCTTGGCCTGGATATGAAAACCAAAGTTTTCTAATATATACATTCTAATATAAATGTAAAGTTTTCAAATATATACCCTTCACCACTTTCTCTGAGCTGTATTGGGATGAAAGGAAAGGAAAGATATTTCTGGTTATTTAAGAAATAGTTTAGAATCAGACAAGAAAGCAGCACAGAAGGAATGGTCATAATGGACCTAATGGAGAAAGATGACTGAAGCAGCTGTTTCATTTACTGTTCTAAGGCTGGCTCTTCTTATCCTGAAATAGTTTGGGTTTTTCTTTTTAGTTGGTTAAACAATTCTACAACACAACAAACACACCAGCACTTATTTAGAGAGAACAGAGAATTCAATGTACTGATTATATACTGTGTCCTAAATATCAACATTTCTCTGTTCTTATGATGGTCATTCACACAGATTCCTTGGGCTAAAGCACTGCCTGCCTAATTGTATTTGCATGGTCTACATAATGGTAGGGATTCATTTTATTCTCCTCAGTTTCTTTGTTGATTTTAGCCTCTCTCATCTGCCTACCTTTCCTTATATCACTTGGATTGTATTTGAACTGAGCAGGCAAATATGCACAGCCCGGAAATTCACAAAATTGATCTGTACTACCGTACCTGTAAAACACTGGTTCTGGTTAAAGAAATACATTTGATTTACTGATATATCAAAAGGTATATTATTTACTAGGTTAGACCCAACTGTAAATAAAGGTACAGTTTCAGGACAGCTAATGTAATCTATAGCACACAGCTTGATCCCATTCATGTTTACTCTCAAGCAGGTCCCACTGCATTCAAAGGGATCTGCTCAATGTGCAAGTTATTTTTATCTTACTTCACAAGTTGACAACATACCATTGAAGAATTCAATATTACTGTCATGCTTAACTGAGCATCCAAATTTATGGCAATTCCCTGGTGAAAGACTGCAGTGTTTGCATTCCAAGCCATTTTCTAAACATGAGTTTTTAACTGCAGGAAAACACTTAGAATTTCATACATTGTCTTTAAGTCTAGATAATAAAATCTAACTTTTGTTTACTACCATTTTGGTTGTTTCTTTTTCCCCCTTTTTTTGCTTTTTAATTCATTTCCTCTCATTATTTTTCCAAATGATAAAAGCTAGAATATGTTAAGGAAGGCATGGGCAGAAGGGAGATTGAGACTTACTGGTGGATATCTGGGTGATTTGCAGTAGACCATCAAAGGTTTCTGTCCTCTAATTGTTTTATAACATCATCACTAAAATATCTTCCTCTCTGTAAATTAGATTATTGAAGAAGAACAGCTGGGGGACGATGACCAGAAATGAATGTTTTCTTATTGTAGTTTTTGTTCTGTTACTGGGGATAACAGATGCTTGGCCTAAGCCCCAAACTGTTCAGGTAAAAAAATCAAAGGGTCAACGCCAGCACAACGAACTGAGAAATGTATTGGTTTCACATACTCTGGTCAACCTGCCTCTACCAACATCTCATTTTCAACCAGCTGGAGTTTCCAAACCCTCTTCAAAGGTAGCCAAACACAGAACACACAACAGCAATCCAGTGTGGATGTTATGCTGTTCACATTTCTACACAGATAATTTTACTGAGTGAAGGAAGGGTGCAAATATTTTTCTCCTACAGGCGAGTGGCCTGGGGGTGAGAGTGAAGTAAGATGCAAGTTGGCTGTGAGGACTGAAAAAGATAACTGACTACAAAAAGGGAGGAACTCACTGAGAGCTCATTCTATGCAATTATAGCACTCTGATTCCACTTTAACTGACATGGTTCCATCCAATGGAATTCTGGGATTGGCAGTTTAGAGAGGACGATTTAGCATTCTCAGCCAGAATGCTCCAGTACCTCACAAAACTACAAAGCCCAGGATTCCACAGGGTGGAACAATGGCAATTAAGGGCCGATGCAGACCGGCCTGGGGGTGGAATTAGGGTGGGGCGACTGCACGCTGGCCACCCTAACTCCGCCACGACGCTGCACGCCCGACCATATGGCGCACATCATCAGGGTGTCCCGTTGTTGGCACAGTGTGCACATGCACTGCACCGAAGGGGTGCAAAAGAGCTGTAACAATGGCTCTAAAGGCAGCTTTTTGCTGCCCCCAAAAGGAGGAGCATTTGCCCGCTCTTTTGGGAG
>JAIPUX010001232.1:58608521-58623171 GCA_020142125.1 Phrynosoma platyrhinos | reverse complement strand
GAGTTAGCAGTAGCTGATAAGTGAATAGCACAGAGTTGAGCCTTTAGTGGCAGTCTTGCAAAAAGGAAAAGAGTACAATATAAAGATTCCTCCACCCAATGCAGGCCTCACTTTGGGCCTCACAAGCTATGCTTCAAGATTTGATTTGGTCAAAGTAAGGCTGTTAAAGAGTATTCCTGATATATGAGTGTGACAGAGAGCCAGTGTAGTGGTTTGAGCATCAGATTACAACTCTGGAGATTAGGGTTTGATTCCCTGCTCAACCATGGACACCCTCCTGAGCAAATCACACACTCCCAGCGACAGAAAACCCAGTGATAGTTTTGCCTTAGGGTCACCATATGGCAGAAACAACTAGAAGGCACAAAACAACAACATACAAGTTAACATCTTAGAATTCCTATTGAATTGTAGGCACCAAGAGCGTTCAATAAAATTGTTATCTGAGTCTAAAATCCTCCTTCCATCCATCATTCTGGGTACAAAGACTTGAGGCCTAAGCAGACTGCCAGAAATAGTGCACATTAAATTGAGGCACTGCCCTGGCTTAGTGCTAGGGAGTCATGGAAATTGTATTTTTTTCTGAGACATTGAGCCTTCTCTGTCAGAGAGCTCTGATGCCACAATAAATTACAGTTCCCATGATTCCCTAGCACTGAGCCAGGGCAGTGCCTCAATTTAATGTGCACTATTTCTGGCAGTCTGCAAAGGCCCTCAATCACTTTGAATTCAAATTATCCACAGTGGCCACAACAGCACTAATCATATAACTGAAACAAGGTCTTTCTGCTCCAGAGGAGTTGCAGCTGACATACTATCCTAAGCTGGTAAAAGGCAGTCCTAACCAGCACTGCTTTCTATGCTTTGATAGTCAGAACAGAATCCTTAGCTGTGAACTTGGTTCTTCAGGAGGAGTGCAGCTCTCTCCAAAACTGACATTTTTTCCCCCATAGAGACCTGCTTTTCCCATCCAGAGCACAGCTGTCTTCTCTGGATTAAGCATCAACATTTTTCTTTCTTTCATAATATGGAACTGACTGTGACAGAAAGTGTTCTTGGTGTTGTTTTTTTTTAAACTTTTGTTATGCTGGAATCTGAAGCTCACATTTGATCCTAGACATCCATAGAGAACAGCTTGCACTGACATACTGCCCAGCAGATTTTATGACATCAGGGAAAATATATCCAGCCAAATCTCATTATTCATTATATCCGGCATGTATGATTGACCAAATATTAACTTTAGAATTATTATTTTTAGATAGCATGGAAATTAATAATATGCAGAGCCATTCTTGTGTTAAGTTTACAGAGGTATTTTTTAATCACATGCCCCCCCCAAAAAAGGAAAAAGGAAAAAAAGTTTACACAGCACAATTAACCTTTATATACTCTCAACCCAAGATGTTGTACCAGATTCAGACTACAGGTTGACTTAGGATGGTAGTTCTGTGCCCCAAGCTGCAATCCAATCCAACATATATGTCTGGCAGTGTAAAGCAGGCCATAATTCCAATTAATTCTGTATTAGCCCACTGTGGTTCTTAAATGAGGTGTTTATAGTTTCTCGTGCTACATTCCAACATGGAAAAAGTACACAAGAGACTCCACTGGTTTTAATAACTGGCAGACTTCTGGATTTTTATGTAACAATAAGGCATCTGGTACAGAAGGCTTTCAGTTTGTTCAGAGGAATTAGCTCTGAATACCAGTTTCACTTATTTTGTGGTTCAGGTGAATTAGTGAAGTCAGAGTACAGAACCCTTCCATTGAGAGCTAATCTTGTGTGAGAAGATGCCTCCAACAATGACTGTGTTCATTTAAATATTGAATGTAGCAGTTCTGCCTGAAAACCATTTCTTCACATTCCATTTTCTTTTCATTTGTCATAAACCTTTAAAATATGTTCAGTCCTTTAATAAAGCTAATCATAATACAGTAATGATATGAATCATGCTTTGATTTCATGAAATCCAACAACCACTCAGACTTTTGACAATGGAATGAAGATACTTTCAAATGAACAATAAGGAGAGCGAGAGAGTCAATGTTCTTTTTAGACTGGGATTTATGCTCTCAGTTGCAGGCACAGCATCATAACAGAATGTTGTTAATTTGCAAACAAATCTTGCTAATTGTTGTGCTGGTGTGTGTGAGAGAGTATGTTTAAGGATGTTTTTTAATCCATTTTTTAAAAAAATAATTGTTTAAACTTGTTATAATTTCCTTATCTCATAAATTTTTAATAATTTCATTTTAATTGTAAGCTGCTTTGCATCTCAAACTGGGACAAGGGTGAGATAGAAATAATAGTAAAAATAAATAAATAAATAAATAAATATTTTCAAAATTAAAAAGATGTCCTCTTTCCGCTACCACCACTTTCTCTTTTACACACAGGCTTACATTGTCTGCAGGGGATGGCTGTGTGGAATCGTTTAGCCTTCCAGAAATTGTTGCATTGCAGCTCCCAGCATTGACTCATTCAGGAGGACTACATGATCCTTAGCCCTAGAATGCAGTTCTGTGCAAATGCATGCATTTTCATTCTAATGCTCCAGTGAAATTCATTTCACTGGCAAGTGACCTCAAAATTGCTTATGGAAATCTCTGCATATTCTTTCAGTTTTAAAGAAGATCAAATTTTCTTCCTGAAATATTACAAGCTTCATTGAATTTATTTCTCTGGCAAATGACCTCAAATGGTTTTACAGAAATCTCTGTAAATACATCACATGGGAACCTAGGTTTGTGCTTTAAGTTCTATCAATTAATATATATATATATATATAGATTACATTTCCCCCCTGAAAATCACATGCTGCATAAAACTTGGATCTGGCCATTCATCATGGTTGCCATGGCTTGTTTGTACTCCCCTTCATTCTGTGTTTGTGTGTTTGTGTGTTGTTGTTTTTTTATCGCTCCCCTTAATCATTTCTCCTGGGTGATCTTAATACCAGGTATGTCTATCTTCCTCTCAGTTAGCAGAGGATAGCTGTTGCATTGCCTGCCCTTGAGTCAATTTCCATGATCGGGGGAAACATGGTTCCATGCAACTGTGATACTTCAAAAGGCTCTTTTAACTGCTTGTTCGAAACTGCTTCTCCTATTGACATCTGTATACCTTTGGAAAGCTCTGCAATCATATGGCCCTAGAACATTTGGATCCAATTTGAACAATGTTCCTTTAAATAAATATTATATTATCTCTCATCATATGGGACTGGAAAATTCTGAGCAGACTGTTATATAGCTACTGTAGTGTAAATATAGAGAGCAATTGCAATTCAGAAGCAGGGAACATTATTAACTGCAAAGGAGGAATGTTGGAAAAGTTACTTTTTCAAACTCTGAAAGCAAAGTAGAACCCACAAGCCTGCAGTTTGTCTGCAGATTTTACTAGGACCTAGTTAGAAATGTAAATAATAATAATAATAATAATAATAATAATAATAATAATAATTTTTATTTATAGCCCGCCCCTCTGCTCAACAATCGAGGTGGGTAAAAAGGAGAACATACACAGCAAGATTAAAAAAAAAAAAGGAAAAGGAAAAACAAAAACCATGTTGAGGATTTAAGATACAGTCTAGGTTTGTAAAAGAATGAATACTATATTACAGCAAAGCAGCTAATATAGACAAACCCACACCCACATTTGCATAGGACAAAACCATCCCAGTCGAAAAGCTACAAATGTCTTGGTTGAATGCACTAGAACCTAGAGAGATGCCTGCCTGACATGTCCTTGGTGACATATGGATTCACATCCATTCCCATGCATTTTTTATAAGTGACTAACTGCACCCATCTACGATTGGGAGCTGGAAGCTGACACTAACAGAGCAGTTGGTAAAGGCTCTGACTCATGATTTTGGAACAAGTAGGAGAAGCTGAGACATCTTCAATAGCCTGAGGCATTAGTCTTAAATTAAACCTCTAAAGCAACTTGAAAAATAAAGGAAAGTATTTTAAAAATACTCCCCGAGTTTCAAAAGCACCCAGAAAATATTGGGGAAATGGAGAAAGGAGAACAAGAAAAATGATAAGAAAATTGATGAGAAAAAAAATATTTAAGAAGTTTTTTTATCATTCTGATTTCAGAATTAGACATAATGAATATGGATTTATTGACAAAAATGTCAAGCCTGCATCATGTCTCATTTTCTTTGGTCCATAATCTGTTGGATTTGTAACATCAATACACTGGTGTCCTCTAACTATCATTCTGTCTTAATGGCTGGCATTAGAGGGAAAAACTCAAATTATGGTAATCAAATGTTTTTTATAATCATACATAGGCACAGAAGAGAGAACTCAATGTAGAGCTGCCATTTTCAAGAACAGTCCAACATCTGTCTTCATTTCTGGCTCCACTATCATTTAAGAATTTGATTTAATTCTAAAATATCTCTGCACAAAAGTAATAAAGGACTAGCATCTGCTGCAGGATAGTCAAAGATCAACCTCCAATCTATAGTCTGTTTATGCCACAGTAATCCCAGGACACGTTTCCATATATACTCTCACTCATTAGATGCCTGCTGATTTTGATATACGTGTGTGTGTGTGTGTGTGTGTGTCAGACAGAGAATGGGCATCTACACACACATATCTCACTTCTTCTGAGTCACCTCTCTGATGGCAAAAAACAAAAACAAAACCTACTTATAGAACAGAAACAGAGCTGTAAGAGCCTTTAATGATAATTGATCTTTGGGCAAAATATATATTTTTTACTGGTGCCATACAATACTTTCTTGCCGTAAAAAATACATCAAACCATTCAGAGGCCTATGCTTTCTTTCACCCAAATGAAAAACTCTTCTGAACAATCTTTATAATAAAAACTGGCTTGATTAAAAACAAAATAATCAGTGATAATAGATGGCTGTGTTTCACATCCTCAGAAATAAAGACAAAATGTATGGGTTTTATTTCCTGGGAAGCAGCAAGTAGAATAATCCGTTGATTCCAGTCTCTACCTAGGTGTATATGTCACAATTAATCAGAATCCAGAATCCTAGAAAGGCAATTGTTTCAGTGTAATATTTCATGAAAATATGCATATATAAATACATGCAGCAAATCACAATCCTCTGTTTATGTAATACAAATGCTTTGCCATTAACTTGGTGTTGCTGTTGGTCTAATTAAAATTCAGTCAGGAAGCATATGCACCTGGAAATTGACAAAGACAGGATGGAAATTCCCCACTAACATTTAAAATGCTTTGAATGCATAAATACACACACATTTATACAATGAAGATATTAGTCTTCTTTTAGCTTTATCATAGCCAAGCACAATGCCTTTGAGAGCTCATAAGTGAGACATGTAATTGGCGGCCATCCCTAGTTTTTTGATACCAGTTTGTAGAGAGAATTTGGGACTCAGGTGAGATCAAAGATTGCCCGGAAAACATTACAGTTCAACCCACCTCTGAATCAATCTTTATATCACTATCTTGCTGTTTTCCAAATAAAGAATTCCTTGTTCTGGGAAACGGAGTGAACCATAGCAGGAAAGGGTAATGATCAATTCTGTTTGCTATCCAGACAAGACAGACTGGCCCCAATCCTCCATGAAGTGTGGAAAGCAGAAGCTGAGTTTTACATCACCACCAGAGATGCTGTAAATCTTCACTAGTCACCTCCTCAGTTGCAGACCAGTGCAAACACACAACCATTATGTAACACCCACTTTAAATGCAACCATGTGTGGCATTTCAAAAAATGAACTTGTGTGGCAGTCCATTTGTGCGTAGTCATTCACCATAGGACCTGCCAGTACTCCCCTTTTCACTGATCACCAAAACAAATCACAGTGTTGTGATGAAAAGGACAGTAGATGCAAACTGAAAGAGCCCCTTTAAGAATGGCCCATCATTCAGAGAGCATGATTTGTGTGAAGTGAGACTGACGGAGTCAAGGAAGAAGCAAAATCATTTTAAAAAACATGACTTCTCACATGACAACAAACAGTGGTAAAACAGTAAGGTGATGGACTTGCATTCCTTTGAGAATATTTTCCGCAGTATTTTCTGAAGGCAAGCCTAGCACCAACTGCGCTTCTCACCACCATCAGAGGAGGAGCCTAAAATTGTTTATTGACACCCCTTTGTTGTGGGGGAGAGGCTTGCGTACCCTAATGTAGTTTTGAGCTATGCTGGCAGTGGTATAATAGCCACTGGTAGGGCTTCCCATGCCAGACAGGTCAAAACCGAAGGGTCTGACAAAGAGCGTCTAAGAGCAGGATGGGCTCCCTAGCCTTATGTCAACCATCCTAGGAGAAGGAAAACTCTAATTCCAAACCCGGGCAGATGGTACTCGTCCAACCCTGTAAGGTCAACCATCTAAGAGAAGGAAACTCTAAACAAACCTACAACCCGAGGATCTCGTTGCTACTGTCCATGCTTGCAAGGCCATAGCAGACGAACCTTTGGTTTAAAGGGTGAGGCCAGTTCTGTGCACGCTGCGCTCCACCAAAAAAATCCATTGCACAGGCTTGAAGGACAAATCCAATTCATGGGATGAGTCCTTCCTGAATCTTCGTTTGCGAAGAAAAGCTAGAGATTTTCCGCAAGGAATGTCACACTGGTTTTGCTAATGCCTATCACATTAACAAAAGTGTATGCATATATTACTTAAAATACTAATGGCACTTTATACATACTGCATTAAATAATCACATAAATTTACACTTATGCAAATTACACAGCTTCAATAAATCTACTCTAATTAAGACTAGCAGTTGTATTAGGCCAGGAGCAGAAATCCTGCAACCCCTCCAGATCTCATTGGACTATACTTCCTAGCATTCCTTACTCTGGAAAGTTGCTATTTAACCACATCTGGAGGGCTGCACCATTTTCACCTCTGATTTAGGCCAATACCTTATCACAACTCCACAAGATACCCTGTGTGCTTCTTTTACTCAGAAGACTGGAGTCTGCTTAGATGCTGTTTTGCATGGCAACTGAGGCAGAAATCTGCGGATGTGCCCTACTTAGCAAGTGCAAGATGCTGCTTTAGCTATGAAGGAACAGGCTGCAGCTAGGCAGCTTTTATGCGATGAAGCTGAATGATTTCAGGCCTGCCACTTGTCAACTGCCACAATCACCTATTTTCAACTGAGGCCTTTGAGGATCCAACTGTAATAAAAAAAAGAAAAGAAAAGAAAACAAAGAGCAGGAATAAAAGGTCAGTTCTGAGTACAGCTCAAAGTAATCACTGCAAGCCATGATGCTCTGTAGTAGGCCTTATCCGTGGACTGCAAAGCAAGAGCTGAACAGAAAGATTATTTTTTAAAATTACAGATAACTCAATTTTGTTTTGTTTAACAAAGCACAGAAGACAGAAAACCTCCTAAGGGGCCTACATGACTGAGGACCATAATGATAGGGAAATATTAGAATCTTGAAAAACTTGTGAAATGGTATCACTTGAAGTTCTTCTTATATATAAACACCAATTCTAGCATTGAAGGAGCAAATGTTCTCTCATTCTAGAATGGCATAGTTCTATAATCCTATGGCAGTTATATGATTGGAAGCCCATTGGGGCTTTTCAGGTGTTCATTGCAACTATTTTATTCCAGAATAGTCTATGTGAAGCAAATCAATTTCCAATGCAATAAAATATAGTGTATACAAATTTTTGTGTGTATATATTAATATGTGTTTTTCTAGGGAGGGAGTCCATCACTTTCATCACATTTTCAAAGGGATTTTTGACCAAAAAATATTAAAAACTACTGACTTAAAAAACACAGCACATATAATGCATATAAAGCAAACATGCTTTACAGGTTAGACTGAGATACAGTTTCTAATGCAAGCCCACACAATGAGGTTTCTGGCTGAGCAAGGATTTGAACCACAGCCAATTCTAACAACATTTACTATACCACCTCAACTCCCACACTGGCTTTTCCCCATGCTGCTTTTTCTTCAGATTTTTGCTTATCAACATTGTGGCTATTTTGAAGATAAGCCTAGTAGTTTCTAGTAATTCTTTCTCTTCAATTCTTTTTAGCTAAAAGACAAGAAAGCCAGTGAATAAGGAGAGAGATATGGAAGAAATTCAATAAAGATCTTATATTCTGGCTATTTTATATTTCTAAGTAAACTCTGGATCTATAAGTACTTTTATATTCTAGATCTGCTTTACCTATAAATTGGTCATTCAGCCTAGAACTGATAATTCAGACAGAATAATCACCAAGAAAAAAACCTAGGTTTAAGATAATTTAGCATAAATATATGAGCCTTACACTAAGCCTGTAGGGCCAGATCTCCTGTTTTTATTTTATTTATTTGCATCTCTTTGCCTCATTTTGCTTGGTTCCATATAGATTTGCCAAGGGGCCAAAGGAGGCTTGTTCTTGTTCCATTAGCAGAGGTTTCCTGTGAAGAAATTATTACTTAAAAGGTTTTCATGGAATAGTGCTGTACATTATCATAGGAACAAAGGGTGCTGCTTATAGAAATCAGATCGGAACGGGGACTTCAGCCAGGAAAAGATCATGATAGGCTATGGAATGCTCTAAAAGACATGGGAGTGCCAACACATCTGATAGTCCTGATGAGGAATCTGTATTCAGGAGAAGAGGCTACTGTCAGAACAGAACATGGAGAAACAGAATGGTTCCAAATTAACAAAGGAGTCAGACAAGGCTATATCCTTTCACCCTATCTTCTCAACTTGTATGCAGAATATATTATAAGAAAAGCAGGCTTGGACACAGAAGAAGGAGGAGTGAAAATAGGAAGAAGGAATATCATTCTAAGATATGCAGATGACACCATAGTACTAGCAGAAAACCTCACAGAGCTCAAACAACTACTAAGGAAGACCAAAGAAGAAAGTGCTAAGGCAGGCTTAATGTTGAACATAAAGAAAACAAAAATAATGATCACCAGGGACTTTCAGAAGTTCGACCTAGACAATGAAGAAATAGAAATAGTAAAAGAGTTCTCATACCTGGGATCAAACATTGATAGAAATGGGGACTGCAGTCAGGAAATCAGAAGAAGATTAACAGCAGGGAGGATGATTATGAAAGAACTAGAAAAGATTCTAAAATGCAAAGATATACAACTCAGCACAAAAGTTAGAATCATACAAGGTACTGTATTACCTATTACCATGTATTGATGTGAGAACTGGACAGTGAAGAATGCAGATAAGAAGAAAATCAATGCATTTGAGATGTGGTGCTGGAGAGGAGTGTTGAGGATCCCATGGACAGCCAAAAGGACAAACAAATGGGTCCTAGAGCAGATCAAGCCAGAAACCTCCCTGAAAACCAAGATGACCAAACTGAGGCTGTTGTACTTCGGACACATAATGAGAAGAGAAGAGTCATTAGAAAAGACAATAATGCTAGGAAAGGTGGAGGAAAGTAGGACGAGAGGAAGGCCACATGCCAGATGGATGGACTCTATTAAGGAGGTCACGGATATTAAGGGATTGCAGGAATTAAGCAGAGCAGTGGAGGACAGAGGGTCTTGGAGGTCTCATCCAAAGGGTTGCCATGGGTTGAGATCGACTTGAGGGCAGTTAACAACAAACAAACCTGCAGGGCCTTCCCATCATGACAGGCTTCCTTGCTTCCTCGCAGCTCAGGAATTAGGTTTTTAAAACAGGATCCTTTATTGCCAACTGAATGTTTAAAAATATCCTACCACATGAAGATGGCTTAGGCTGCATCTAAACTGAATAATTAATGCAGTTTGATGCCACTTTAACTGCCATGACTCAATGCTATAGACTGCAGTGGTTTGCAGTTTTGTGAGACATTTAGTCTTCTCTGTCAGAGAGGTCTGATGCCACAACAAACTATAAATCCTAAGATTCCATAGGATGTAGCTTATGGTATCAGACTGTATTAATTCTGCATTGTGGCAGCAGCCTTAGTAGTCTACAGCTTGGGGAGGAAGGGATGATCTTCTCCTTCTTGCATGCTGTGACCTCTCCCTAAAAACACTAGCCTCAAGTAGCAACTAGTCTGTTTGAAATACAAATAGAAAACCAGAAAAGAAATATCAACAATCTGAGATATGCTGACAACACCATAATACTAGCAGAAAACCTCACAGACCTGGAACACTACTAAGATCAAAGAAGAAAGTGCAAAGGCAGGCTTAATGTTAAACATAAAGAAAACAAAAATAATGATTACAGAAGACTTACACACATTCAAATTATATAATGAGGAAATAGAAATAGTAAAAGAGTTCTTATATCTGGGATCAAACATTGATCAAAATGGGGACTGCAGCCAGGAAATCAGAAGAAGACTAAGAATGGGGAGGGTGGCTATGACAGAACTAGAAAAAGATCCTAAAATGCAATGACATGCAACTCAGCACAAAGGTCAGAATCATACAAGCCATTGGATTCCGTATTACCATGTATGGATGTGAGAGCTGGACAGTCAAGAAAGATGATAGGAAGCAAATCAATTCATCTGAGAGTGGTGATTGCTGGAGAAGAGTGTTGAGGGCCCCATGGACAGCTAAAAGGACAAAAAATGGGTCCTAGAGCAGATCAAACTAGAAATATCCCTAGAAGCCAAGATGACAAAACTTGGGGCCGATGCAGAAAGCCCATTTGGGGCGGCTCTCGGCCACCCCCTGGGAGTGGCAGGTCAGGGCTGTGGCAACCACACACTGCAGCCCCGATCCTCCTTTTTGCCACTCCAAAAAGAGTGGCAAAATGCTGCTCCTTTTTGGGGCGGCAAAAGGCTGCCCTTTGAGCTGCTGCCTTGGCTCTTTTGTGCCCTTTTGGTGCAGCATGTATACACACTGCACCAGGAGGGTGTCTTGACGCCGTGTGCCATGCGGATGGGTGTGTGGCGTCGGGGTGGAGTCGAGGTGGCTGGCATGTAGTTGCCCCTCCCCAACTCTGCCCTCAGGCTGGCCTATAGTGCTGGTCTGCATCGGCCCTTAGATTGTCATACTTTGGACACATCATGAAAAGGAATTAATCATTGGACAAAAACAATAATGTTAGAAAAGGTGGAGGAAAGTAGAAAAAGAAGAAGCCCACTTTATTAAAGAGACCATGGATATGAGTTTGCAGGAGCTGGGCAGAGCAATAGAGGACAGGGGGGCCTGGAGGTGTCTCATCAGTAGGATTGCCATGGGTTGAGATCCACGCAAAGGCAGGGAACACCAAAAAAAATCAAATGAGCTAGCTGCTTTTCACAGTCTTTATAACCATGGTACTCAATGAGAGATTACCATTTTTATATAGAGAAAATTGCTAATAACTCTACAAGCACAATAAAACTTACTCCTGTTACAGAGGTCTTTTAGCATTTGAACATTAAAGAAAAATTGGAGTTCTATATTTTATGTGCACACTTATTTTATATTAGGTATTCATGCTACTCTAAGTGCCATCACACAGCACACTGTGGCTTCATTAATTCTTCTATTCTGTCTCTCTTCACCTTTCCTCTCTCCCCATTAGTTACTTTGTCTCATACACACCTGGACTGTTGTGCAGCCAGTGGACAGTATTTCCTGCTGACAACAACAGCTACTTTCATCTCAGGGGGTACTGATTCTAGGGATACCTCACTCTTGAGCTTTTACTGAAAAGTGGCCACAACAAATAATATTTTGGATCTTTGCCTACCTGTATTACCTATTGTTAACTTTTATGCAGCACTGTATAAGTACATATAAGTTATTAGAGAATGGCAACATGGGAGGAGGAAGAGAATAAAAATTATGATTGAACAAGTATGGTAGTTGTGAAAAAAGCAGAAAACACAATAGCGTTGTTGAATAGCAGAAGGGAAAAGTATTGGTCTGTGTAACCTAGTGTTCAATACCATTGTGATGTGTTGCAATATCATGCATTAAACATGTTGAGGATTTGGTGTGTCACACTCTGTGTTAAAAGTTAAAGCAAAGAGAAAAATAACTTAAATGATAATGTGACTTTGTTTTGACACCAGGGACAAGTTTTCTGTTTCTCGGCAGTCATGCAGAAATCTCATTGACTTCCTCAGCAGGGCCCAATAAATCATTGTGCCTTCTTCTTGAAGGTAGTTTGCTAAACAGGAAGATTCACTTTTGGCAAGTGGGGGATTGAGCAGTTTTGGGTTTGTCTTGTGGAAGTGGAAGCAGACACAGGAAATTTATTTCTCAGCAGGGTTCAGCTAAACATCACCAGGTTGCCTCTGCAGCAGGAACATTGCTTCTGTTCCAGTAGAAAAGCATAAATACACACAAGTGTCTGTCTGCATGCTTAGCATTGCATTGCTGAGTTAATTAGGAGATTTTATCCCCAGTGGCTTGCCCCTTCGTTAGAATAAGGCAACTGAAGAAGCACACAGGGAAAGCTGGTAAAAATCAAGGTGATGGAGGTTAAATAGGTCTTTGATGAGTAGCTCAAACAATGGATAGTAAGGAAAGGAAAGGAAGTAACATGATTGGATACCAGTGGATAGTTGAGAGCAGCTAGGATAGAGTGACAGCTGTTTTTTCTTCCTGGTCTGTGAGGATTGCGGTATATCAGGTCCTTGCAGTGGTGGTGGTGTGGGGGAGATGTTGCTGTGGCTTTCAGTCAAGTCCCTTCCTGTAATCTGAAGCTATGGCCATAGTTATGGATGTCTGGTTTGCATCCCTTCTAGATAGGATGCTTTCCATAGGGCTGCCTATGAAAGGACATCCAGAAACAGAAGTCAGTACAGATTGTTAAACGTAGCTGAATAGTTGGAGCATGTGAGTTACTTGAACTGCTCTGGCTTGTTATTTGTTTCTGGGCCCAAATCAAAATGTGTCCATTATCTTTTGCATATTTTTATCAGTTGAGAACAAGATAACGGAAGGATGACCTTCTGTATGAGCCTGCTCATCTACTGAGATCTTCTGGAGAGGATCCAAAGAAGTACATTGAGCTGGACACAGGAGAAAGCCCCTTGAGTTGTTCCTCGGGTCCAGAACTCTCTCCTGAAAGAGGATGATCTTGTCTCTTTTAATGGCCTTCCATAATTGTTAAAATCTACCAGTTTAGGAAGGTTTTTAGGCCATGAGTGGTTTTTTAAAGATCTCACAGATTTTTTAATTTACTGGAAATGATTGGACCAAATTGCTTTTAAGATTGTATTTTTTAAACATTTTTGATTCTGCTGGTTGTATCATTACATTGTTGATTAATAATTGTTTTGTTTGATGTTATTAGTTGCTTTCAGCTTTGTTGAAGATGTGTTTTTTTTTTTTTAAAGTTGAAGACCACAGGGAATTTCTTTTAAAACTCCTTTAATCTGGTTTTAAGGTCTGGGAATGCATCATGGACTCATTCATTCCTTCTCTCATATCCTTTCCTCCCTTCTTGTCCCCTGTCTGTAATTCTCCCTTTCCTGGTTTGCACTAACCATAGCTTGCCCTTTTGTTCTCATTTGAGCAAAGACTGCTAACCAGGTATGGTCTCAAAACAGTGTCAAATTGAACAGTGATTTTCTGATTAGCCAGGTTCTGACAGCATACAGACTTGAAAAAGGGTGAGGAAATCCATATATAAGAAAGGAAAAAGAATCTGAGAGTCTGTGGTAAATTCCTCTTCTTCAAAGCACATTTTGATGTTTGAACCAAGTTGTTGAATTGCCTATGCCAAGAATAAACACAGTCCACTACAGATAAGAATCTTGTTTATAAATTGTCCCTGTTTCTGAATGAATTCTTGTTTTTCAGGCTGTGAATCTCAAAATAGCAGGCATCTGATTCAACACCCACTGTTTTTTGTCCTTCCTCTTCCTTTGTTTTCTTTAAATACCTAGCAAGATTTATGAGCAACTACCTTTCAGACACATAATAAAAACTTGTTGTTTTGTGCTACTAAGATGTTGACATGCATAGACTTCATAGGTACCTTTTAGTAATGTAATTTTTACTATTATAGTTATCTCTACGTGCAAAAGAGGACAACAAAAAGTATCAATCATGTTACAGTAACAGTGACTTAGTGAATAACAATATATCCAAAACATGTATAAATGAAAAGTGTGGGTGTCTGTCTTCAGTATGTGTGAAAAGTAGCTTAATTTGTCTTGATTTTCTGTTAATTTGAAGCCTTTGCTTGTATTGATTGTTCTTATGATACTGCTCCTTTGAGAGAAAATGAACAGATCTCTGGGAGTGGGACCTGGGACTCAAGATTTAGGACTTCTCTGTGTCCAGTTTGGAGGAGAAGCTCTTTAATTGTATTAATTTTCTACAGAGCAGATTTTGATTTTGCATTTGTCAGTTTAATTTTAAACTATGTTTCTGTTTCTTGCAAGTTTAACTTTTGAGCAGGAAAAATGGATTTTTTAAATGCATCAACTGTGGCTGAAATCTTATGCCACAGCAATGGAAACATAAATGCCCATCTCCTGTTATTCTGTGGACTGAGGATCTTGCAACTCTTTCAACATTTGACTGCATGGCTGACAGAGGATAGCTTCATTTGAATAGTTTTCTAGACATTTGGATGCCTTTTGTTGTTGTTAACTGCCTTCACATTGATCTCGACTCATGGCGACACTGCTGATGAGACATCTCCAAGACCCCCTGTCCTCCACTGCTCTGTCCAACTCTTGCAAACTGATACTCATGTTCTCTTTAATAGAGTCCATCCATTTAGCATAT
>JAIPUX010001232.1:58594674-58608421 GCA_020142125.1 Phrynosoma platyrhinos | reverse complement strand
TCGTACTGTTGAATTCATGGTTCTAAGTTTATTCTTATGTCTATTTTGTTAAGTTTCTCTTCTTTCCTTTATTGCTTGCAGCATTTTATCTGTTATCCATGGTTTCTTCACTTTCTTTTTGTTTGTTGGAAGTTTCTGTCTGCATTTCTCTTTTATTATGTCCTTGGGTTCAGACCATAGCTCTTCCTAAAGTAATCTATTTTACTTTAATACTGTAAATCAGTTCTTTATATTGTCAATGAATTCTGTGGAAATGTTGTTTAAATCATATTTTGGTATGATGACTTGTCTTCTTGAATTTTACTTTTATTTTTGATATGAGTATTTTGATCTCTGCCACAATCAGCATCTGATCTAGTCTTTGCCACCAGCATGGAGCTTCGCCATCTTTTACTTCCAATTATATAATATATTTGGGTTTTGTGTTGGCCATCTGGTGATGTCTGTGTATACAACCTTTTCTCTGGTTGTATGAAAAATGTGTTTGCAATAAATAGGTTGTTGACCTTTTACTGAAGTTTAAATACAGATTTTTCTTAATGTTTGTGCAACTGTCTTTATTATGTGTGTCTTTAAGTTTCCCCTGCCCATCCCTTTCTTAATATGATAATTGTATACTAAATGACAAATATGGGAGATTGAGCAAATTTGTGTAAGGTGGAGCTGTCATTGGATACTGGTTGTTGAGGCACATGAGAGGTGGGGGTGGGCAAAGATGCAGTTGCATTCCTGTTCTCCTTTTTTGTGGTCTGCCAGGAGCAACTAGTTTACCATTGTGGGAGCAGAATGCATACCTGGAATTAATGGTAGATTGGACTAGATTGGCCTTTGGTCTCAACCATCATGACACTTCTTATGTGAGATCATCCACAGTGACCTTATTTTAGATTCCACCTCCTACAGTAACATAAAGTTTTTTCCTTTAGCTTCCCTAGACATAATTTGTTTGATGCCATCTCCTCCTACTTCTTAACTCTCCCCTCCATCTTCCTAAAAGCTAGGCAAAAATGGTCCTGTTTACCAACATAATTTGTGGGGCTTACATTCTTCCAATGTGGTAAGTTATTTCTCTAGTGCAGTTGCACAACCTGTAGCCCTGTATCTTAGAAAAGGAGAGAGAAGGCAACAGGAAGAGATGACAACAAGACAATGGTGTGACAGAAAAGAGACTGAAATAGAATTGTGGAAAACAAAGAAAATGAAGTGGTATAAAGAGAGAGAAAGTGTGAAGGCAGAAAGAGAGAGTAAGGGTGGCCTCATCCATGTTTGGCTTTGCTGCTCTTGAATCCCTGACAATCTCCTTTGACAGGGAAAAAAGATTCCTTACTCCTACTGTAATGTTTTATGTTTTTAGTTATGCAACACACACATGTTCAAAAAGGGTTGAGGGCTAATTTAATTTTGAAGGCAGTAAACCTAAAAAGCTTGGCATGCTACTGACCTGCTGGGAAAGTGGGAGTTTATCTTGGAGTCTTGATACATGATCACTTCAGCACAGACTAGGTACAAGCACAAAGCCCAAATTCCAAGGGGCCATTCACATACTCTTCACCTGGCATGGCTGATTCAGGTCTGTGACAGACTCTGCAATGTTTGGAAATACTGGCTTTTAGAAAGCCTTTGGTTTCCTGACATTTATGTGTTCTACTTAATTCTCTTAGGCTTCAGTGATATGCATGACATACTTTCCCCAGTTATTCCAGATAGAAATTCAAACTGTGTGAGAGAGGGAAACTCTGGTAGAAGCCAGTTTTTAAAGACAGATTTTAGACATTTGAATCTGCAGCCCTTGTCTCTTGCAGATTTTGCTACTGCCTCTCTCCCTCTGAGGTTTTTGCTGTCATATAAACCCTGATATTAGTTTGGAACACTTGCCTTGTTTCCTTAGAAACCTTTCTGAATGATTTCCTGTAAAGGAAATTTGTCATCCTACATTTTGGAAGGTGTAGCTACAAATGAATATTGTTTTGACAGAATTAATCTCAATTAAATTGTACATCTTATCTTAGTATCCCCACCCAGTTTAACCTAATGTTTACATACAGTTCAAAACTGCCTTTATTGCAGTCATTAAGGTGGGGATGCATCAGGATTTAAGCCTGAAATCCACTAGGGATGTTAGGTGTGAATTCTGGAAGAGAGATGTAGGAAAACTAGCAAGGTGTGCATGATCCTTTTGTTGGTATAGGACAGTCAGAACTTGGAAAAGGTTACTTTTATGGACTATAACTTCTAGAACCTCAAAACAGCATAGCTGGTGATCATGCTGGCTAAGGAAATCTGAGATTTTAGTCCAAAAAGTAAATTTTTCCAAGTGCCAGGTATTGCAAGGCTTGGCATCTGTAAAATAGTCTCAGTGAGGCATTTGCTTTGGTTTGAGCAAAAGAAAGGGCTTGCTTGTCTGGGTAGTGAATGTATGGAAGCACATGGACGTTATGGTAATTGCCATGTGTGATTTTTCCACCTTATTTCCCAAGCCATCAGTAGACTTCATTCTACTTCCTCCAATGCATCTGAAGAAGTAGACTGAAGCTATGAAAGCTCATGCTGCCAACTTCCTTATTTCAGTTAGTCTCAAAGATGCTACAAAACCAATTAATTTGATTATGGGTTCTATCTTTCAAGCAAATAATGGTCAAATAGGGGAACAATTTGTTTAAAATGCAAGCATTACTGCATGACAAAAGAAAGGAGAGTTAGCAGTAATTATGGGAGAACTGACCTATGGTAATTTGAGTGCTCAGTCTGCTCCAGATATTGTTGAATCAACATTTCTGAATGTGGCATGTACTTTGTTGTTCTTTGTGTCTCCTCCTTATTTCATCTTTCATCCCTGAGATTAAATTTTCCTTGCTTTCTCTGTATCACTTTACTGCTTCCTTTTTATTTCCTTCTGCTGTGCTAAAGCAAAAAACAACCTCCATCTCTTTCTCTGGAAAGTCCCCACCCTCCATTCGGCTTATATTCGATGCTTCATAATACATTTAATGTCTGCAGGCAGCTAGTAGGTTTTGTACACAAGTCTGTAAATAGCAGATCTTATTCTCTTACAGTAGCCTTTCCTTAAAGATATTTTGGACATTGATCTCTGCAGACCTAGGTAGCATTGCAAGGAATCATGATAGGTGTAGTTCAGGGGTAGGCAACCTTTTTGAGCTTGGGGCCGGGTTGCTGTCCCTCAGACAATTGGGGGGCCGAAGTACCAAAAATAAATAAATAAATAAATAAATAAATAAATAAATAAATATTTTAAAAAACAAATTAAAAAATTAATTTTTTTTTAAAAAATATGCACGCACACTCTCTCAGCCCCCAGAAAATCCATGGCAAAACCCCTGTGGAGATTTTGCCAAGAAAACCCCAAGAACAAGTAATAATAACAATAATCAATAACATCATGGCAGGCGGCGGCAGGACTGGCCTGGGGCCGGTCCAAAGGCCTCGGGGGGCCGCATCCGGCACCCGGGCCTTAGGTTGCCTACCCCTGGTGTAGTTAGTGAAGTGGGTGTATTACTTATTTAGCAGAAAATTTGGTACCACAGAAAGAACATGGAGAAAAAAGGGATAGGTTCCAAAACCACAAAACTATGAGCAGTTGAATATGTTCCAGCAAACTTTTCAATAAACTAACAATATGTGTATGCGAAATGAAACAATCAGATCGGTTGAGCCTTGTAGAAGTAAGCAACACCATTATAAATCTGCTAGAGGCCACTAGAAAGCTTATTCCAAAATGCACCCAGGGAAGACTTGCACTTCTCTTGGTTGGGCTTGAGTTGGCAGATTTGTGGCTGTGGACCCCAATTGTTGCCCTTTGGATTACAGGGCATTGTGACTGTTTGATAACTGTGATGGAAAAAGCAGGTCCTCTTTCCCTGAGTGGCCATGACTGTTTACCTGGCAAAATGGGTTGTTTTGTGTCTTTCAGTTCATTGGACTGGCAGATGATTCAAGTCCTGCTTGAAAGGAGCCCTTGAGTTTATAGTTCCTCCTGATTTCTGGGCCATGTGAAACATGGATGCTTCCAAGTAGTGTGCCTTTGCCTTACATTTTTGTGTGTAAGGATTAAGTAATGTCATAATTGTATTTGTGTCATTGCTGCATTGGTGCTAAGCCAGGTAGGGGGATTCTGGGTAATGATTGGAGTAGTTGTTGGGGTTATTGTAGGAGCAGCCATCATATTTCCCACAGTGCCTCTGTTCATCTTCCATTTCTTACATAGGAGATTATCACACTGTCTTTAAAACACATTAAAAAGAGACTTACCTCGCCCGAATTGAGGTAAAATTAAGGCTGCATCCAAATGCTATCGCACAGATTTTCCCCTCAAAACTGCCATCCGGATGCAGCCGGAATTCAGCCAGATTGACTTAACTCGCTCTAGCAGCCATTTTTCAAAGTCAGAATGCTTCCAACTTTGAAAAATGGCTGCCGGGGCTTGTTAAGTCAGCCTGGTTGAATTTGGGCTGCATCTGGATGTCAGTTTTTTTTGGGGAAATCTGTGCATAGCATCAGGATGCAGCCTGAATTTTACTTCAATTTGAGAGAGGTAAGTCTATTTTGAATGCTTTTTAAAAGGTAGTGCGATAATCTCCATAGTTTCTAGGAGGGTACAGGAGAGTGCAGAATTGCAAAATTATCTTAGTTCCCATTTTGGTATACCTTTGTTAGCCTTTGCTGTTCTGTTCATCTTTTATTCCCCCCCCCCCCAATAAAAACAATTATTTTCCTTTTTTTCAATACAATTTCCCCCTAGTTTTTCCTCTTGCATTGTTGTGGCTTTAAAGTAACCTGCGTGATTCAAGATTACACCTAGAACTGTCATTGATGTTTTGTTCTGAAAAAACATCTGAGAGTTATAATGGAACATTAAAGCAGAAATGAATGAGATGGGTGTTGGTCATACATCATAAACATGTAGTGTTGTGTGCTGTGAATACTTTGGCTATCTGGGTTATATAATAGTTTTACGGAAAGGTGCCAGTCATTTTCTGGATGAAGAGAAGCACTTTTTACAAAATAAATTCTATGTAAAGCTAAGTTGATCAATAAGATAAGGATTTATTATTTAAATTTAGGAATAAACCCCAAGAAACTGTGCAGGGTATAGCCATTTAAAAATAAACATTATGTCAAGACATTTAGAAACCAATGCCTGATATTTTCAGTTTGTGAATATGTTGATGTTCAAAATAGGAAGGATTCTGAAATTAAGTTCCTATTTCTCATATAACCCACAAATGCTACTCTGCACATTTGTTGAAATTTCAAGTTTCTGAAGCATGTGTAGCATCCTAATAGCAGACCCATTCTGTCAGCGTGTGTGCTAGCAGAGAAAAAAACCAACATAATCCATGAGGAAAATAGAGGTTTCTATAAGTCTGAGTGAACTTCAAAATTTGCAGATTTTTAAAAAAATATTAAGAAGAACCTTTCTAAGAAGGACAGGACAAATTGGTGTGTGTGTGTGTGTGTGTGTGTGTGTGGTGGTTAACAGAGACAAACAGGAAAATAGAAAGATATGAATTTCCTCGAAAAAGCATTGCTTGCTGATTGGAACCCTGAGCAGGAGGAGTCAAGCAAATTGGGAAATAAAACCAGTGCAGAAAATATGCAACAGGATTGCTGGCAGTCCTAGTAAGGCTGGACTAGAACAGTTGTGAATTCAATGTTGTTTTGTCCTTGGCTACTCAGTCATACACAAACCAGTCTGGTACCACAACTGGGTTTCAGGGGGACAGGGGAGTGAATTCCAAGGGTTGAGAAGGAATTTTTTTATTTCTGGCTGAACACGTTTTGGACAATGATGCTTTTTCCTGAAAAAAAGGAATGACAATACAGGAACTATTTCACATTTTAAACTATCTCTGCGTTGTTGTTGTATCTTATTCTTGAAGAAGAACCATTCACTGAAATATATTGGACCAGAAATAAAGTTTTTCCTTCTTAGCATCTGTAGTTTACCTCTTAACCATCTCTTCTCTAGGTTAAACATCCCCAGCTCCCTATGTTGCTTCTTATAGGGCATGGTTCCCAGACCCTACACCATTTTGGTCATCCTTCTCTGTACACATTCCAGCTTGTCAACATCTTTTTTGAATTGTGGTGGCCTGAATTGGACACAGTACTCCAGGTGAGGCCTGATCAAAGCAGAATAGATTTAGGGTAGCTTATTATATTCACATAAACTGTTCTTTAAGACGAAGGATTCTGGGGGGTTGCAGACTGCCAGAAATAGTGCAAATTGAGTCCACTTTTAGGGTTAGGGTTAGGGAATCATGGGGACTGGAGTTTATTGTGGCACCAGAGCTCTCTGACAGAGAAGGCTCAATGTCTCAGGAAAAAAACAATTCCCATGACTCCCTAGCACTAACCCTAACCCTAAAAGAGGACTCAATTTGCACTATTTCTGGCAGTCTGCAACCCCCCTCTGTTTCCTGATTATAGGTTATGTGGATCATTTTATAAGAGGGCTGTACTCAGATATCTGTTGGTTATAATGTAAAACACTGATGTTTGTGAAAGAAATAGTTTTGTCCTTGACCTCAATAAAACAGAGTTCACCTCATCTTTTGAGTCTTGTTCTAATGTCATGTTTGTTTATGCCAGCACTGCTCCTGTTGACCTCTTTGTCTTGTTGCAGATTTGTAGAATCAGGCACATTTCTAATTTTAAGCATTAATCATATTTGACATTTGATGTAAATTGCGTGGGAAGCAGCATGCAAGTGCAATCCACCAAGCACAGCTGTGGTTGTTCCTCCTCCTCCTCTTGTAATCCCAGGTTGTCTCCATTGATATGAATGGTGTATATACAGTCAGCCCTCTGTATCCACAGATTTTTTTATCCATGGATTCAAGAATCCATGCTTTGAAAATATTTTTAAAATGTATAAATTCCAAAAAGCAAACCTTGATTTTACTATTTTATATAAGGGATACCATTTTACTATGCCATTGTGTTTAATGGGACTTGAGTATCCATGAACTTTGTTATCCCTGGGGTGTGTGTGTCCTAGAACCAAATTCCAGTGGATACCAAGGGCCCACTGTATACCCACAGTGGTTAGAAACTTGGAATTTGTGTTTCCACTACTTTGGAATGCATTATTTTAACATGAATGGTCCAAGTGTTCAGTGACAATTTAATCGGCACATATAGATTTAAATTTCCATTCAGTAACAGCTATGCAAGGGTTGGTGTATTCCTGACAGTGGCATCTACAAGATCTATATAGCAGGTTGGACTTGCATGCCTTCCCTAATAGTGTGTAGGAATTTGTGGGAAGTGGTGCTTATGCATCTGTGTGCTGTTGTCAAGGTCTTCTGACTTTGATTCTGGAAGCAAAGCAAAGCAAAGCAGCTTCATTTATATACCGCTTCATATCGCGCATGGGATGTCTAAGCAGTTTACAACTGTGAGCTGATTGCCCCCCAACAAGCTGGGTACTCATTTTAGCAACCTCGGAAGGATGCAGGCCTGAGTCAAGCCTCAGCCCTGGATGGTAACTTGCAACCTTGTGGTCTGTGAGTGAGTGGCTGCAGTACAGGCATTTAACCACTGTGCCACCAGGAAGTCTTGGTCTGAAACCTAAATTGGTGATCTACCAGAGATTGAGTAGTCCAAATGAAATTGCTAAGTCCTAATTAGAATAGACCCTATGGAATCAGTTGCTGAATGGTAAGTAAAGATATATGCATATCCCACTGATTCACTGGGTATTTTGTCGTGAGCAACTAGATTTAGGCCAGTGTGCCTAATTTTCAGTGCCTTTTTCAAAAACAGAAGGGAACAGATGTCAGCCCCATAACCCTTCCTTCTGACTGATAGGTAGCGTGAAGCTCCCTAAAACTTCTGTCTTCCAGGTTTGGATTTGGATATTGATTTGGTCCAGTCATTTAATGGCACAATTTTAGAAAACATATTTAAAAAGCTTTGAAAGATTACCTTTAAGTTTTAAGCTGCAGCTAGAAATTTCAACATTTCTGATTTTCTTTTACAACTTCATAGTCTGATGAGATTGTTTTGTAAATCTCTTAGTCAATCATTGAACTTGATAGAATGTGGGATGAAAAACAGATCATAAGCAACATTGATATGCTTCTTCTATTAATAGAATTTTTTTTATTTTGAAATAGGTCTATTCAATTTATTTAAACTACCTTTGCCTAAGAAACCTGTGATTTTTTTTTACAGGGCTACAGTAGTCATGGAAAAGCCAATCTGTTTGTAATAGGAAGCTAAATAGTTACAAAAAGAACAAAGAGAAATGTGTTTTAATTTCCCCAAAATACAGTCAATTAATGCATTTTATTATGTAGTGCAAAGGGAATAATGACAGAAGCAAATTACTAATACCAACCGTGGCTGATTTTCTTGATCAGTAGAGCAGCCATTATTTTCCCTCCAGTTTCCATTTCACCTGCTGTTCAGCTTCAAGTGTGCAGAGGAAAAAAATAATGTAACAAATGAGGGAGATGGAAGGCATTTAATGAAAATATGAAAACTACTTGTAGGCAAGGCTTTTAAGCTCCCATTCTCAGTGTGCAAGCATGCATGATGGGTGCATGTATTCAATTCATGCATTTCACCATCTAATACGCCTTAGCCAGTTCCATGAATAAAAGGAGACAAACAGTCTTCTGGTTCTTAACAAGTTCTTTCTTCTCTGGGTGTAGACCCATCAGCTCCCTCCACCAAACATTTAAGCAAAGGTTCAGGCATGTATTATGGCTTTGTAACATTGTTTTATCTTTGAAAGTTTTCTTTGAAAAGGATTATTAGATCATGGAACTGTTGTTTTCCTGACTGGCTTGTCTTATTGCCCCCAATAAAATCTACATATTTCTAATACGTCACTCATTTCTTCTTCCCCGGTACCTCTCACTTATGACATCTGAGGATGGTAGTGTGGCATGGCTAAATTTGTGATTTGCTTACTTGTCTGGTTCAGTGCTCACCATTCCCTACTTTATTGTGGCTTTATAGGGCTTACTGTGGGCCTTTACACACTGCCAGAAATAATGCAACTTGAGTCCACTTTAAATGCCCTGGCTCAGTGCTAGGGAATCACGGGAACTGTAGCTTATTGTGGCACCAGAGCTCTCTGACAGAGAAGCCTCAATGTCTCAGAAAAAAAATACAATTCCCATGATTCCCTAGCACTGAGCCAGGGCAGTTAAAGTGGACTCAAGTTGCATTATTTCTGGCAGTCTGTAAAGGCCCTATGTCTACTTTACTTTCTGTTTTCCATGGGGACTATCCTAGGTATAATACCTATGCATTATACCTCTACAAGCACTCAGGTGCACATAGCTTGTTGGGTGGTTGCTATATAAGTATGAATGTTTATTTTAAGGATGGTCATTGGCCACTGGTGCAGCAATAGCAAATGCAAAACATTTGCATAAGGTTTAGCTTAATAAACTGTGGTCTGAATCCAGCTCTACACTAGACTTATTGAGTCAATGGAAGCTACAAAAGTGCTGATTTACCACATTTCCATTGATTCATGGGTCTGTTGTAGTTGAGACTAATGACTAGCCCTAAATTCTCTAATTTTTTTTTGGTGATTAATTTATTATTTCTAATGTATTGATACAGTGTGCAGATAAAGTATATACAGTTGTCCCTCCCCGTTCATGGACTTCAGGTCTACAGTCCTGCTCTTCGCGGGAGGGACAAGAGAGGAGGGATATAATGGTGGTGTGAGGTTGCCATTATTTTCAATGAGGCTTCAATATTTGCCTGCCGCCATTTTCCCCGGGGAGGGGGGGTTGGTTGGTTCCAGAATGGATCCCTGTGAATTGGGAGGGGCTACTTTATTGTGTATTACTATTTCTTAAAAAATTTAAAGAGCTAGTGTGGTGTTGGACTAGGACTCTGGGAAACCACCGTTCATTTTCCTCCTTGTTCATGGAAACCCACTGGGTGACTATGGGCAAGTCACACTCTCTCAACCTCAGAGGAGGGCCATGGAAAAATCCCTTCTGAACAAATCGTTTCAAGAAAACCCCATGATATGATCACCTTAAGGTTGACTTGAAGGCACACAAAAACAACAGCAACAAAAAAATATTAAAAGCATGTTATTCAAAAAGGTTGTAAACTGCTCCAGAGTTGTTATTTAACTTATTATAGTGGTTAGACTTGCACAATCATTGAAAAAATACATGAAGTTAGGGTTGCTATAATTCTCTACCACAAAACCAGGACAAAATGTAGGATAAAATTTAGCCCAAAATGGAGAGCATTCAAGAAAAATGGAGGACATGACCAACTAAAAGCCAAAAACATTATTAAATTAAAAAAAAAACCACATTAATATAAATGCATGCTTTTGTAGTCATGCTCAAAATGGAGGAGATTTTGACATTCTCCCTAGACAGAAGGCAGAAATATAGCTCCTCTTTTCCGGCCAACATACAACTATCAACAACCCACCCTCCAAAAAATCCAAAATACCCACCCCACCACATTTTGGCATTTAACATGGCTTTATTGTATATTTCAGTTTTGTTTGTTTGTTACTTTAAAACCCAAAAACATACAATACATTTTGACATTTAACATGGCTTATTGCATATTTCAGTTGCTTATTCCATAACAAATCCTTGGGTTTAACATTTAACATGGTTTAACATTTAATATGGTTGTATTCCATATTAAAGTGGTTTAACAAGTGGTTTTGCCCATGGTTTAAGGCTTCTTGCACCAACTGTATTTTTAAGAAGTGTGTACTTGGTCAAGGTACTTTGATTTTCCTTCACTGCACATCAGTTTGTAAAATTCAGACCACTTTACATTGGCCATGTTGTACTGTATGTCAATAATTTCCCAAATAGATGGCAAAGCTAATCTATTTCTCTAATCAGTCCACTGGGCATTCATCAGTGAAAAAATACCTCTCTACACTGGCATTATGCCCTGGAAGAGAGAAGTAAAACTGTGCTATCTTCAGAAGCTCAGAATATTGTACTTCTGAAACACAGCTTTAAAAAATTAAAACCCACCTCTTGTGTGCCAACAAACTATCAAAATCAGAATCTGTTTGATTCTCAGTTAGAAATGACATTCGTTTTGTCAACTGATCAAACAGCCTTTCTTCATCAATCTCACAATAGGTATTTTTCTGTAGCCACAAAAAAAGTACATTCTGCTACATCCCACAAAACTGGTGTCTTCAAAAGTAGCCAATCAAAATGTTTGAGTTCAGAGAGAGACTTGCTCCATTTTGACAGGTAACTTATGATTTCTTCATGAAATGACATGAATTCATTTTGAATTTTTACAGATCTTGTTTCAGGGAGATCAGCTATCTGAGTCTTTATCTTCAACAAAACAAAAGCTAGATTATGGGGCTATGCAGACGGGCGGCTCTGGGTCACCTCTGCTAGTGGCAGATCAGGGCCGCAGCAACCCCATGCTGCGGCCCTGATACTTCCTTTTGCCGCCCCTAAAAGAGCGGCAAAAGGCCGCCCTTAGAGCTGACGCTGTGGCTCTTCTGCACCAGGAGGGTGTCCTGTTGCCATGTGCCATGCAAATGGCAGCGCAGCATCAGGACACTGTCAGGATGGGGTTGGGGTGACTGGCGTATGGCTGCCCCGTCCCAACTCCACCCCAGGCTGACCGTTTAGGCTGGTCTGCAAGGTCCCTATGTCTCTCTTTCAAAGTTTTAATTACATCCTCTAAAATCATTCTGACTTCATTAACTGAAATGTCTTTTCTCTCAATTCTGCTTATAGCCATTTGAAAGAGACTCATTTGTGAATTTCTTGCATGCCAGACTTTGTAAGAAGCAAAAATAGGCCTCCCCAGCTTCATCAGTGAAAAAAGATTGTAAATGAACTGGACATTTATCCAGGGACAAAAAAAAAAGGACTTCAGTAATTCAAACATCTGCAATAACCTCTCAATTGCTGTAAAAATACTTAATCATCTGGTTTTTACATGATTCAAGAGATCCTGGCATGTTGCATATATGATCTCAAAATCTTCCATAAGTGATGCAACCCTGACAGTGTATATGGATGAATGTTTTTAAACCTTTTATAATAGATTCAACATCAACTGAAAGATTGTCAACTCCAGCTTGTATGGAGTTGTGTAAAATATGGGCAGGACACCCAACCCCAACAACTGATCTGCCCAGGTTACATTATAATTTGCTGAAAACATAGTTTTTCCCTTTTCTTGCCAAACCTCCAAAATTGGTATTTGTATTGAATGAACTAATGAACTAATTTTTCCATCAATTCCTTTACATATGATAACACCGTGAAGATATTCTGAAACAGTGTCAGAATTTCATTCTGCAATTCTGCTAATTCTAAAAGCTTTGACCGAACACCCTCAAAGTATTGTACAATCACTGGAAATATCTTATAGTATTTATGGTTGCTAGCATCTGTACTAACACCAATATAGTCACATTTGTCAAGGCTTTGGTTCAGATTTGATTGAATGCAAGCCAAAATTACATTGTTCATTTCTGCCTCAGTTTTGGTCCTTGCGATTGAAAATGTTTTTGCGATTTTTGAGTCCCCAAACATTTCCGAGTATAATTTGCTTGTAAATGGCATGGGATTATATGAATGGTGATGTTTTGCTGTATGAAAAGCAGATGTTGACTCTGCTACAGCTACTTTTCTTGCTTCAGATTTGTTTGTCGTAAAAAAATGTTGTCAGTTGTTCACTGGATGAAGCACACCTTGCAGCATTCATGTGTTTCACAGTAACAATGTAGCATGTTATGTCATTCCTTCTACCATGAGCAAGTGAGAAATAAGTACTGAGAAAATAATAAATTTGATGTTACTTAAGTGACATTTTGGGAAGGCAGTAGTATTTAGTATTTTAACTTTGGGAAGGCAGTAGTATTTTCCTTTTAACTTACCGTAGCTTACAATATGAACTTAGCAGGCATGTTGCTTCAAATTCTGTGTGTTCTTGTTTTATTGATGGAAATTCTTTCATGTATTCCTCTTTAAATTTGGTCTTCCATTTTGTGGCCATTGACTCTTAATTCAAGATTCTAATAAAAACCACAAAGGAATATTTCACTATTCTGGGGATATCTCAGACTGTTGGGTTTCATAATTGGATTATTTTAAGGGGTTATTTAGGTTTATATGCATGGGTCAACATGGCTTGAATGTTGGACTATGATACTAGGGTTCGAATCCCTACTTGGCCATGAAAACCCACTGGTTGGCTTTGGGTGTCTCACTCTCTCAACTTCAGAGGAAGGGAATGGCAAACAAATCTTGACAAGAAAACCCCATGATAGGTTCACTTCAGGGTGTGTAAGTAATCTGGTTAGAGTTGACACCACTTTAATTGCCATGGCACAGCTCAATTACCAGAGCTCTACTCTCTAGTGCCAAAACAAAACTACATTCCCAGAATTCCATAGCACAGCCATGGCAATTACAGTGGTGTCAAACACAAATGTGTGGCAGAGGTGGCCTTAACCCCCCCATGATATTATTATTGTTGTTGTTATTGTTGTTATTTTTATTACTACTACTACTACTACTACTACTACAGTGTGAGAGCCAGTACAAGCCTTGGATTACAACTCTGGGGACCTAGACCAGTGTTCAATTCCCTGCTCAAGCATTAAAAATCCACTTCGGTGAATCATACTCTCTCAGCCTCAGAGGATGGCAAGGGTAAACCCCCTCTGAAGAAACCTTGCCAAGAAAACACCATAACAGGCCTTACTTGGCCCTGGCCTCGCTGCTGC
>JAIPUX010001232.1:58564351-58574967 GCA_020142125.1 Phrynosoma platyrhinos | reverse complement strand
CATTTCTACATTTCACCTTTGACTGTATAACCCATCTATATTCTAACAGTGGTGTGGTTTCCTGACTTTTGCCTGCCCACATGAACTTACTCCCTTAACTGCATCTTTCACTGGTGGGTGGCGGTGATGGTTCAGAAACATGCAAGGCTTCAGGGCAGGACATCACTACTGTGATTTGGAGTGGCAACATTTTGGGACAGATTGTCGTGACTGGAGCAAGGAGTTAGAACATGTGGCAGTGGGGGAGAAATGCTAGCAAAAAGGAGCTTTCAAATTTGGGACCCTATTTAAGCTTTGTGAGCTTTGCTGGGAGTTGGCTTGCAGGTTGGAGTTGCTTTGTTGCATTTGTTTTCTTTCATCAGACAGGCTGATAGAAGTAACAGAAGAATGTTTGTGTGTGTGTTTGTTTGTGTGAACACTTGAAGCTGTGTGAGGAAGACATGTCTCTGATGAAGGAGAGGGAGGAGTATCTGGGGTTGATTCTTGAAAAGAGTCTTTTACCTTGGAATGACTCCGGTAGTTAAAATCTCTCTCTTTCCCCATCTGCACCAGTCTCCAGTCCAGGACATGTGGCTTCTGTAAACCCCCAACACACACACTGGCTTTGTCCATTTCTATGCCAATGAAGAAGGATTGAAAGTCCTTCATCACCAGGGAGAAGCCTCTCGCTTTGCACCTGGTCACCTTGGGAGCAACAACCAAGCAGCTGCCTGAACAGTGACTGAGAGGTGTCTTGCCCACTCTGGCCTTTGCTGGAGGCGGAGAGGCTTCCTGGTTGCCATTTATCCAACTGCTTGATTGCTACTCCAAGGGTGATCAGGTGAAAAGAAGCAGTGACCGAGATAGGTTGTTTTGAATTTGCAGTAGAACAATAGACCTAATACCAAGAAATCTGCATGGGAGTGGTGGTGCTAAGGTTGTTGTCCAAGACAGAAAGGGGTGGTAGCCAGAAAGCATTTGGGGACCACTGTTATAGTGTATAATGTAGGTAGATAGACTTTTAAAAATGCAACTGTAAGTCACCTTTTGATGTCATATTAGTAGTGAGGCAAGAGCTTAAGTTTGTGCACATCCCCACACTACCACCCTGCTTTCTTCAGATCATCTAAGCCAGGGTGAGATATGTTTGGCCCTCCAAATGGTTTGGACTATGACTCATTTGGTCTCTCACCCTTGGCCATACTTGGTGAGGCTGATGCGAGTTGTAAGCCAAAATGTATGGGGAGTTTTAATTCTAAGCCATTTGGGACCCCCTGATCTTCTCCATGTCTGTTTGGCCTAGTTTATGCAACAGTGAAACTGACAGCAGAAAGAGTTGAAGGTGCTCTTTCCATGTGGCCTGCTATTATTCCATGGACATGCTACTGCAGCTCTCACCTCACTAAGATTAATATCTGAAGAGACCCTTGAAGAGGGTATTGTGGGCTCCTGCAATTTATACAGTATTACTTGTTGCCATTTAGTGGAGTTCTGTGAGTGGTCCTATAATTTATCAACTTCCTTTTTGATAGTAAGAATCCTCACAGTGAGTCTATCTTGCCTATTCTATCAGTGTTTGCTAGCAAAATCCATAGATGCTTATATATTAAAGCTGAGCTGGAATGGACCTGAACCTATCTTGGTTATGATGATTAATATCAGGTCAACTAATTACTGGATTTGGGATGAAGACAGCCTCCAGGGAGGGGTAGCTGTATTTCCTCTTTCCTTTCCTTCCTGCTAGTTTTTCAATTAAAATATTAATAGACATTGTTACCTGAAGGACATGATTGCCCACCACTTGCGCCTGATGTGATTAAATAATTTGGACTTTGATTGATGTATCACCCAGCTCAACTACCACCAAGTGGTTATTGAACAAACTGGCAAAGCTTCAATTGGTTTTAATAGATTTAGCAACGTATGTTCTCAGAGGTAATGCAGCCTTTCTTTCAAAAATAAGGTAAGGGCCATAGACTCCTATCTTCCTAATCAGTCTAACTGAGGTAAACAATCATGTTCAGAGAGAGAGAGAGAGAGAGAGAGAGAACAAATTTCCAAAAGAAACAGAAAGAGTCACAACAAATGCAATTCACACATATACAATACAACAAGCCCTACATGTATAGAATTGAAGTGTGAGAAAATTATGTCTACACTAAACTTTTGAGGCACATTGGCAGTTCAGTTTCAGGAGCCTCTTTGCTCTTTAGTAGGCTTCTATGGCCATGAATTTTGTAGAAAGTCTAGCCCAGAATTAAAAAAAACTGGCTCTTTTTCTCTCCTATTTTGATACAGTTTGAGAAGAAAGGCATATGACAGAATACATATTTAAAGTGGTCAGGCTCAACCTCCTGCTCCTGTAGATTTTCAAACAATTCCAGTTCCATCATGGGCTGTCAGTGTGGCTGTCAGTACATGATCTCTATAATACTGTTTCTGCCTTGGCTTGTAGTAAATCTGCATTCTGGACCGTGTTGGCCCCAACCCATGAGTTTCCGCCCAGCCAATGATCTGGGTCTGTCTTAGATGCTGCTGTCACTTCTCTGTCAGCCCCAAAGCAGCATTCTTCATTGATTCAAGCATTCTAAGGGTCCCAATCCCCTTAGAAGTGTTGGAAAGTAGCTAAGTAGTAGAGTCCATACTTTACACACACACAGAGAGAGAGAGAGAGAGAGAGAGAGAGCAGTATTTATTCCCTGTTCTTCAGCTGCAAATCCCCTCAGAGTGGTTTACAGATTGTTAATTTGGCAGTTCCCTTCCCTCAGATTTACATCCAAAAAGACATGGCACAAAAGGAGAAGGGGATGTCATTGGGGAAGAGGATCAAGTCCAGCAGATACTGCCAGTTCTGCTTTTCCTCCAAAGCCAAGATGGTGGCATTTGGAATGTAGGGAGGGTCTTCCATCAGCTTCTGAGTCTAGGCATGGTGGAGTTGTGCCTGCCTCTTCTCCTCTCCCTCCGAGACCAGGATGGTGGTAGTTAAGATGAAAGGAGGGCCTTTCATCTGCCTCTGGGCCTAGGCATGGTGAAGCTGTGCCTCCCTCTGAGGCCAGAAGATTCCCATTAAGTTCAATCCCTGGTCACATCAAGTGGGGCTAGGGAAAAAATCCTGCCTGCAACAGTCTAGAGCAGGGGTAGGCAACCTTTCCCCTTTAAGGGCCAAGGGACTTCAGCTCCCAGAATCCCAGGAGCTATTGGCTAACATGGGACTATTGGCCAACATGGCTGAGGCTTTTGGGAGCTGAAGTCCCTCAGCCCTTAAAGGGGAAAGGTTGCCTACCCCTGGTCTAGAGGTATTGGCAGTTAGTGTTAACAGTACTGGGCTCAATGAACATCTGGTTTGATTGTGTCTAAGGTAGATTCTATGTGTCTTTCAGTATGAGTTTGGGACATGTACTTAGTATTGGATATTGTTTTCTAACTCTGAAATACAGGTATACCTCAGTTAATGAAATTGAGTGTATTTACTCTATAGAAACAATGCAGTTTGACACCACTGTAACTGCCATGGCAGCACCATCCTACAGAATCCTGGCATTTGTAGTTTTGTGAGGCATCATAAAGCCATTGCAAAATTACAAATCCCAGGATTCCATAGGGTGGAGTTAAAGTGGTATCAAACTGCATTATTTCACTGTAATAAATGCACCAATAGATGTGGTTTGGGGCACTACTTCTTTAACATAAAGTTTTGAACCTGAGGCAGAAATAACATGGGGGGGGGAAAGGATAGGTACTTACCCCCAATAAAGAACAGTTCAATATGTTTTAGCCTCCTCCCCATGAACAATATGCTCATGTGAAATGAAATAACCAGGTCAGGTAAACCTTGCATAAGTGAACAAAGACCTCTTGAAGGTTTCTTCCAAAATCCATATAGGGATGACCTTTTATTATGATTTCCATTTTGGTGGTCAGACGTATAGATCTATGCTTTTAAAAAACACATGCTGTTAAAAGCTCTTGAGGCTTATTTGTGTTCCATTTTCCTCTCTCTCTCTTTTTTCTCATGAATGTTCAGTAAAGGGGTTCTTGAGGCAGCTACTGTCAGCTTAAAGAGCCGTTTTGGGGGCAGGGAAGGGAAGGGGCAGCTGCACGCTCGGCGCCCCAACCCCTTCCCCAGGTCGTCCTCGGAGCAGCTGGCCCTCCGCACGGCCGGCGCTCCGAGGAGGACCTCCTGCTGCAGCATCCATACACGCTGCAGCGGAAGAGTTGCCGAAGGTGTGCCGCCAGCTTTTGCGGTGCACCTTCGTCGACTTGTGAAAGGAGCGCCAATTTAGTGCTCCTTCCAGGGGCGGCGAAGGTGCGCCACGGGGCTGAGGAATGCGGATGCCTCGGCCCCGCGGCGCAGCTTCCCGGGACGGCCCATGGCTGCCTTCTGCTTCCCCCCATTGTCTGTTGTAGGCAACCACATGCAGCTACAGTAGGATTTACTACAGAAGAATCCCATTTCCCTCCAGCTCACTTTATTGCATTGTTTATTGTAAACACACTGCCACAACCCAACATTAGAAGTCTGTGTTTCTCCTTCATCATCTTTCCAATCTGATGTTGCTAAAAAAAAAAAAAAAAAAAAAAAATCTGGCTAGACAGACACCAGGGAAGAAAGTGGGGGTGGGTGGAGAGAAGCATAAAAAGTCTTTTTAAAAAGGAGCATTCTGCCTGAGTCTTTATTAATTGTGGCGTGCCTATACTCTTTTCTGAAAAAAAATGTAAGGGGCTACCAGCATGTGATATACCTTGGACATAGCGAAGGAAAAGAATATCAGTCATTGATGTCATGGAATATATTTAGTCTGGGCTACTTTAATGAGCTAATGTCAACCACCATATTGAGGGCTGTAAAGACAACTTAACAAATGATAAAAGTTTACAATGTTATATCTTTTATATGTTATGAATTCCAGTTGTAGCTTAGTGAGGCTGTGGTATTGTATTTTGTGTTAATGGTCAGTTGATGATACTATAGCCCTAATACAAAAGTTATGTGTGACGAGTTCTCACATAATGTCGTTATTACAGCTGCATTTTGTTACTGACACAATGTGGTTAGGTTGGTAATAGCAAAACTAGTAAAATGGTGTCCATTGTATAAAATGACAAAATCAAGGTTTGCTTTTTTTAAACTTAATATTATTTAGCTAACCAGCTCATACTGAAATATGTGCACAGTAGTGATGCAGCAGCTTATTGGTTAAAATGCTAATTCTGAAAATCATGAGGTTGGTAGGTTAGCAGTTTGAGTATTGCGTGGTGGGGGGAGCTCCTATCACTAGTTTCAGCTTCTGCCAGCCTAACAGTTTGAAAGCATCCAGATGTAAGGAGGTAAATGGGTAACGTTTTGGTAGGAAGATAACAGCGTTCTGTGCTGTCATGCTGGCCACATGACCACTGGAGTCATCTTTGACAATGCTTGCTCCCTCGGCTTAGTAATGGAAATGGGTATTGCCCTCTATAGTTGGTTATGACTAGACATTAATGTCAAGGGGAAACCTTTACCTAGGACCTCCATATCCACAAATGCTTTATCCATGGATTCAACCTCCATGGCTTGAAAATATTAATCATCCCCCTCCCTTGATTTTTGACAATTTATACAAGGGATGCCGTTTTACTACACTATTGTATATAATGGGACTTGTGCATCCATGGATTTTAGTATTTATGGGGGTGGGGTGTCGTGGCACCAACCCGCAGTGGATACCAAGGGCCCTTTGTAATTCCAGTGATTGCTACTGAAAATATGTATCTGTATTTTACCTTGAAATGTTTGTCTATTATCATATACACAGCCATACTCTACCACTGTCATTGAGGTGGAGTGGGGGCATGGCAATTGCACGCTGGCTGCCCTGATGCCGGTGTCATGCCACCTGCTTGACCAGATAGCAGGTAGTGAAAGGGCACGTCTTTGGCACAGTGTTTAGACAGGCTGTGCCAAAAAATCTCAGAAGAAGTGCTGCTGCAGTGGCAAGGCTGCCGTTTTGCCAGTTCTAAAAGGAGTGGCATTTTCCTGTTTCTTTTAGAGCCAGCGCTGTGATCCAGCGCTGAAAGGGGTGGTGGGACGCCACTCTGTTGGGGTGGTCTGTTCAGTCCCAGAGTTGCCAAAATTCGGCATGCTATCCAAGAAAACTAAAACATAGACTAAGGTCCAAGATACGCTGCAGAAGTAATTCAATTTGAGGCCACTTTAACTACCATGGTTCAGTGCTAAGGAATCCTGGGAATTGTAGTTTATTGTGGCACCAGAACTCTCTGACAGAGAAGGCTAAATGTCTCACAGAGCTACAGTTCCCAGAATTCCCTAGCATTAAGGCATGGCAGTTGAGGCGGTCTCAAACTGGATTATTTCTGTAGTGTGTTTTGGACCTAAGATTTTAGATCTATGGTAGTTTGTCCACTGCTGCAGGTACTTCCCAAACATACACTTTGGATTTCTGTATTCTTTGCTTTAGAATGCACAATGTTGTTTGCAGAAATGGTGGCCACAACTTGTTTGCGCATGCGCAGTACTCCTGCACATGCGCAAACGAGTCCCGGCCACCGTTTTGGAAAACAAAATGGCAGCCGTGACGCACGTGGTGCTGGAGGTCTGTGGGGGCTGTGCGCATGTGCATGAGCACGCCGCCATTCCCCCCCCCCCGCCCGGCAGAAGACCTGGGGACCAGCGACCGGCCCCAGGTCGTAAACCTTGCCGACCCCTGCACTAACCGCAGTGAATGTGGAGGGACAAGTGTAGTTTTTTTTACTTCTGTTTGGTTGTAACACTGCAGTTACCTGAGAGTGACCACTGAACATAATAGCACTTCCAAGCAGGCAAGTCATACAATTCTTGAATACTGTACTTATATTTGCAGTAGAAATGTTTAACCCTAATCACAGTTTCATGTACATTTCTTTTTAAAAACTGTTTCAACATATGAAGTATTCTTAATATTTCTGGCAAATGTACAAAGAACAAGGGGTGAGTAGTATTTCAGTTTAGTTGACTGGTTTCAGCAGTAGTTCAGATGGTTATTGTTGGATACTTTAAAACTTAAAAGGAGGCAAGATTTTCAAAACATTTGTTGCAATTTTTTCCAATTTCTATATCTTTTTACTAGTATTACCATATGAAAGTATCCAAACTTTAAGATTTAGAACAGAAACTTTGCTCTTTGTTATCTGCTCTTGGATGAATGTGAAGGATAGAATCTTGATAAAACTGGAGAGTTTTAGATGTGTAGAAAGGATAAATATACTTTCATTAAGCTATGGCTTTTCTCATTATGGTTTTCAACAGTTTGCCTGCAGTGCTTTTGTTTTATTGACCATCAGTTAAACTGTATTACAATTGGATTTATTATGCATCTAAAAGGTTGTAAAATGCTTTGAATAATTTTGAAGTAGAAAGATAAGTTCACAATATTTACTGTTCAGTATAAGGTAAGCAAAAGGATCGGTGGTGTACAGTACTGTGTTATATTTCTAGTAACAGACATTACTGGCTTATTGGTTATTTATTAGTTCAATATGAGTAAATTTAACATTTATTCCCCTCTTCTGTGGGATACAAATGAGTGTATTGTGAATGAGCCCCAGAAGAAGCTGTGTCCAAGCACTCCAAGCCTCTGTCTATCTGGGCCTCCAGTGACAAACAAGGATTCAAGAATACTGCCAGCAGGCCAGTGGTGTCACTTGGGTTGGTGTCACCTGGTGTAGTAACTCATGGTGTCACCCTCCCATTGGACTCCTCCCATACCACACCATACACAATCCTTTGTAATGTTTTCTTTACTAATGTTGCTCATAAATCATAATTCCTGCATATAACTGAACGTAATGGCAATCGTTGTGACATAAGTAGCAAATTAAAATTATACTTTAAATGACAATATCAATGTACAGCCTAAATGTATTTATATGTACATTTCCATGTGGCTAAAGGAAACATTTGGTAAGGTATGATGTTTTTAAGGAAATTTTTAAAAGAGTAAATTGTTTTTTAAAAAAATTAAGAAATTTTAAAATTATATATAATGGGACACAGGTGAATGCCCTAGACAGATGTTTAGGGAGCAGTGGTGTTGCTCTGCCTTAGGGTGGCACCTGGTGTGGTCCACTTCCCCCACACTTCCCTGGTGATGCTCCACACCTGCTCCCTCGGGGGATACAACGTCATCTAGGATGCTTACCAGAGGCGAAAATTCACGGATCCTCCAATGTATTTGGATTCAGCTTCAGTTTATTATCCATCATCAAGACCATTACAGCATCCAGGCACTTCTCCAGCCTATGCACAATCCCAGCTGACCCTGATGACAAGGAGAAAGAGATCTGAGTGTCATCAGCATATATAAGCATAATAGGTGGAATGTTAACTTGTATGTCTTTCAAACTCTTGTAACCTTTGTTAATTAAATGGAAGGTTTTACTATTTTATTGATTATACTAATTTATTTTTATATGAAACACACACACACAAATTAGCTAGAAGCCTTTGCTTGTCTGACAAGCAGAGCTCTAAAAACACTGCAGAATATAAAGATAAGTGACTCATAAGGTCTTCTAAAGGTCAAGAAAAATTGATATAGAAATAAAACCACAAAAGGAACTACAAGACTAAATGTCACAGGCAGTGATGAAACTGTGGAGAGGATAAAGTTAATAAAAATATGAAGTATAAAAAGCAGCAAAAGAGAAATTAAAGTTTTACTTGTGCAATAGTTAACTAAATTATAGGATTGAGAAGGCAGTTTCTTTTATTAAAATTAAAAAAAGAGCAAGGTTGTTTTACAGACAGTAATTCTATAAAACTGCAGAATGGAAACTGTAAAAAAATGAAGATAGATCATTAGTGACAGCATATCTAGTCCCATTTCAACCTAAATAATTTCAACCTAAATAATCTATTTGGGCAACGACATGACCCATTTGTCGATATACAGGTTGGGAGGAGTCTGTCTCCAGCCAAGATGCCTAATTTTAAAATGTCCCCAAAATAGAATTCTGCAATTGCAGAAGCTTCCAGAGGGGACCCCCTGCTATTTTCCATTTTCCCCCCCAAATTGTGAAGTAGCCAACTAGACTTAGATGCAGTGTGGTTGCCTCTCTCTGCACTATATAGTTTGACTCTTCTCCTACACACCAGGGTTGCTCCTTAAACATTTAGCTTTGGCCCAGCCTCCCCCCCAACAGCAAAATGGCAAATATAGTTATTTAGAAAACTAGAGCAATTTACATTCATTATAAATGAAGAATTGAAAATGAAATGCCTATGATTGGTTGAAGGTAAACATTTATATTTGAAAAATGAGGAGATTGGTTCATCATTTATAGAAAAAAATGTCTACTTTAACTCAGTGTATCTGGTAGAAGGCACTGTTTCACTTTAGAGATTCCCTGTAGAGTCAAATTATTTTGAAGAGAAGCTTAGTATTTACAATAAAAATTTGAAAAATCTATTTCTAATTTTAAATCAATTTTTTTACTTTAAAAATGTTAATATTTACTCACCCCTTCTGCCTCCACTTACATTTGAAATTATTAAAACTCCTTTATCAGGTGCTTCCCTATTGTTGTGTAGCTGAGCCTACGCCAAGACATTAGTCACATTATTTATCCTTAGGTTTATTTACCCTCCAGGCTTGGGCTGGAATCTCCAGAAAATGAGCTTGATCTCCAGGACAGTTGCCAAACTTTCAGGTCTGGCCTGAAGTCCAGGAATAGACTTTGATTTTCCAAGAACCTCTTGAGGACAGTGCTAAAGATGTAACAAACTGACACTGTGTTCTCACACTGCTCTGTCATCTCAAGGGGCCTAAGCCATAAAATGCAGGAGATACAAAGGAAAGAAGTTAATAGGAATCAAGGGATGTTATAAAACTGGGTGAGGGAAACTGGAAAGGGTGCATATACAACCAGGAGTGGCAGAGAGGAGGTGCTGAGTATTTAAGAACCTTGTGGCTAAGAGTTTAGTGGTTACTTGCTGATCCAAGAGAAGGCCTCTCTGCACTATACAAATATATGGGTTTTCCTTCTTAAACTTAAGCACAAATGTTAACTCATGACCAGTGATGGTGGTGGTGAAGGACATTGTATGGCAGCACAGTGAAAAAGTTTTAATTGTAAATGTTGCAAGAAAGATGAATTCAAAAATTGACTGATGAAAGCATGCTTAAAGCTTAAAAGCCATAGAGCATAAAACACAAAAGAATTAAAGAAACAACAGAAGAGAATTACACAGATTCCTTTTTTTAACTAAAAGAAACATACCTCAAAACAAACAGGTGGACTACCTGAAGTAGGGCAAATTTACAACAGTATTTCCCATCACCAAGGGGGAGAAAATTCTTGCAACCAGTATAACAGAAAATACGGTATTTTTGGCATCTTAATTTCTAGAACGTTCGCTTAAGGACTTGGATAAAGCACAGTTTGGTTTTTTTTGCAGTTGGGTCAGATCCTTCCAAAGAGAAACAAGAAAATTATTTCCATTAATGGTATCTTTATTTTAAAGTTTGTTTGTATTTTTTTCATAACGTTACAGCCAAGCAACAAAATGTCAAGTAAAAATGGTAAACTGTGATAAGGAAAAACAAAAACAACTCCCCCAAAATAATGTTAAATAGATAAATAACATTGGGCCTATGAGT